>OY740784.1:39163104-39843758 GCA_963514005.1 Raja brachyura | reverse complement strand
TACAGCACAGAAACAGGCCCTTTGGCCCAATTTGCTCATGTTGACCAAGATGTCCCATCTACACTGGTCCCACCTGCCTATGTTTGGCCTAAGGATGTACCTGTCCAAATGTATTTTAAATATTGTTATCGTACCCTCCTCAACTACCTCCTCTGGCAACTTGTTAGTTATACCCACCGCCTTCTGTGTGAAAAAGCTGCCGCTCGGGTTATTGAATCAATCGCCTCTCACCTTAAACCTGTCTCCTGGTTCTTGATTCTCCCACTCTGGGTAAAAGACTCTATGCATTTACCAAAACTAAAGAGCATGGCTGTAAGGTCAGAGGGGAGAAATTTAAAGGAGTTGTGCAGGCCAACTTCACTTTTTACGAAGAGTGGTAGGTGTCTGGAATGCGCTGTCAGGGGTGGTGGTGGAAACAGGTATGAATATTGCATTGAAGAGGCTTTTAGATAGGCACCTTTAATTGCAAGCATATGGTTCACATGTGGGCCGAGAACATTAGTTCAATTTGGCATTATGATCGGCACAGACAGTGTCTGTGGGCTGAAGGACCTTTTCCTGTGCGATACAGTTCTATGTTATCCCTCAAAAGAATGTGAAAATGTGAATGTTACACAATGTATACGGATGCTGAAGTTAAATGCCATCCCTACTATCTGCCGAGGGAGTTCACCTCAGCTACCCTGACAACAGTCTACATCCTCCCCTCACGCAGACATCAAGCTTGCTCTGAACGAACTGTACTCCATTATCAATAGCCTCGAGACCAAACACCCCGGAGCCCTGGTCATTGTAGCTGGGACTTCAATCAAGCCAACTTCAGGGATGTTCTACCAAAGTACTACCAGCATGTCTCTTGTCCCACCAGGGGCCAGAACACCCTGGATCACTGCTATACGTCAATGCTGCTCTGTCCCTCGACTACATTTCAGGAAATCTGATCCCCTAGCTGTGCTTCTGCTCCCTGCCTCCAAACAAATTGAAGCAGGAGCATCTGGTACAGAGAGTTGTGAAATGCTGGTCAACGGACATGGATGACATCTTACGTGACTGCTTTGAGTCAGTGGATTGGTCCATATTCAGAGAATCCACAGCTAATCTGAAAGAGTACTCAACTGCCGTGACGAACTTCATCAGCAAGTGTGTGGAACACTATGTGCCGACGAAGTTAATCCGAGTGTTCCCCAAACGGAAACCATGGATGAACCATGAGGTACATTCGCAGGTTAAGGCCAGGTCTGCTGCATACAAGTTAAATGATCCTGAGCGGTACAAGAAGGCCCGCTAGGATCTCCGCCAAGCCATCAAGGATGCCAAGAGACAATACCGGGACAAACTTCAGTCCCAGTATAATCACTTGGACACATGGAGAATGTGGTAAGGTCTGAATAAGATAACTGGCTGCAAAGCACGATCAGGCAACATCATTGGTGACAGTGCGACCCTACCTGATGAACTGAATGATTTCTATGCTCGCTTCGAGCAGAAGGCCAACAGGGTGCGGACACCTGGCCCTTCAGACGCCAGTGCGCCTCTCCCCAGGGTGACGGTAGAAGATGTTAGATCGGCCTTCCTGAGGGTAAACCCACAAAAAAAAACTGGACCAGAAGGAATTCCTGTCCGTGATCTTAGTAGCTGCGTGGACCAGCTAGCGGGAGTATTCGCGCACATCTTTAATCTCTCCCTACTCCTTTCTGAGGTACCCACCAACTTCAAGATGACCACCATCATTCCAGTGCCGAAGAAAAGCAAGACTTCATGCCTATACGAGTACCGTTCAGTGGCCTTGACACCCAGCATTATGAAATGTTTTGAGAGGTTAATCATGGAATGTATTCAATCCAGTTTACCCGTCGGCCTTGACGCACTGTAGTTTGCCTACCGCCATAACAGGTCCGCCATTGCCCTAGCCCTACACTCATCCCTAAAACACTTGGATAAGTGAGACACCTACATCAGACTCCAATTCATAGACTACAGCTCTGCCTTTTATACCATTGATGCTTCATGGGACTTGGTGTCAGCACTCATCTCTGCAACTGGATCATCGACTTCCTGACCAACCAGACCCAAATCAGTGAGGATAGGGGACAAATCATCCTCCATGATAATCCTCTACACAGGGGCTCTACAAAGATGAGTTCTCAGCCCCCTTCTTTACTCCTTGTACACCTAAGACTGTGCAGCCGTGTACAAATCTAATTCAATTTTCAAATTTGCAAACGACACCACAATTGATATCACCATTGATATGCACACCGAATATAAAATAATGATGAGATGGAGTATAGGAGGAGATTGAGAACCTTGTGTCCTGGTGTCGAGACAACAACCTTTCTCTCAATGTCAGCAAGACAAAGGAGATAGTGATCGATATCTGGAGCGTAGCAGTACACCTATCCCACTTTGCATTGACGGTGCCAAATTAGAGAAGTCAAATTCCTAGCAGTCAATCTCACCAACAACCTTCCTGGACCACCCATATTGAAGCAACAACCAAGAAGGCACACCAACGCCTCAACTTCCTTAGAAGGCTTCGGAGGTTTGGCAAAGTCACCTACAACTCTCACCAAGTTCTACCAATGCACCATAGAAAGCACTTTATCAGGATGCATCACAGCTTGGTTTGGGAACAGATCCATCCAAGACTGCAAGAAATTGCAGCAAATTGTGGACACAGCCCAGACCATCACATAAACCAACCTCCCATCTATTGACTCCATTTATACATCAGGCTGCCTCGGCAAGGCCAGCAGCATAATCAAAGATGAGTGGCACCCTGCCCACTCCCTCTTCTCCCCTCTCCCATCAGGCAAAAGGTATAGAAGTATGAAAACATACAACACCAGATTCACGGACAGTTTCTTCCCAGCTTTTATTAGGCAAATGAAGCATCCTACCACAATCAGAGAGCAGTCGTGAACTACTATCTACCTCTTTGGTGACCCTCGGAGTATTCTTGATCGGACTTTGCTGGCTTTATCTTGCACTAAACGTTATTCCCTTACCATGTATCTATACACTGTAGATGTATCGATTGTAATCATGTATTGTCTTTCTGCTGACTGGTTAGCATGCAACAAAAGCTTTTCACTGTACCCCAGTACATGTGACAGTGAACTAAACTGAAACTGAAATAGCTGGTAGTGTATGTAAACTTTGTGATAGGGATGTGAAGAGTGGAGAAGTGGTAATGTTCAAAGATTTGGTAGAGCATATGCTAGGGCCCATACCTTGCTGATGGTGTTAATAGTTGATAGTTGAGTGTGTGTTACATTGAAAAAGCATATTGGATTAGCTGTTAAAGTGCAGGCACCTTCACTGTCCTTGACTCAATGAGTGAGTCACTGAGCTTTTCCTTTGTTTCAACCAGGTCTTCATGTCTTGACTCAAAGCAGTCAGTTATCCCTCCTCTGGAGGTCTCACCATCTATTTTGTAGTATTCCTAGACTCTTGCAAATGGAGAACATTTCTCCGGTATCTTTAGTCTGAATGTCAAAGTGTCTAATCGTTCCTATGTTGTGTTGTGTTTTCTGCAAATATAACAATCATGCCCACCATGACTTGCACCAACCAACTGAAGTCAAATTGCACCTCCCCTTCACAAGTAGAAGATTGACACAAAAAGCTGGACTAACTCAGTGGGACAGGCAGCATCTCTGGAGAAAAGGAATGGGTGACATTTTGGAGTGTGAAGAAGGGGCTCGACCCGAAACGTCACCCATTCCTTCTCTCCAGAGATGCTGCCTGTCCCGCTGAGTTACTCCAGCATTTTGTGTCTATCTGTAGTTTAAACCAACATCTGCGGTTCCTTCCTACACATCCCCTTTACAAGTAGTGGACAGACATTCTGCAATGGAATGTATCCAGTGCTGATGATTGCTGCTCACAAAACAAAATGATGCTCTGTTTTGATATCTGTTTACTTGTAAAATAAGTTAACTAGTACATAATATTCAGAGAAAGATGGCTGCACACACACACACACTCGTGTTGGAATCTAAAACAGGAACGATTTATTTCCAAGTCAAAGGTCACTGACTGATTTACTGAGCATGTGCAAGAATGAGCACAGTTTACATGCATAAATTACAGGGATATTATCACATCCTTTCCTTTTTGACATTTTGGGATTACATTTCCGACGCTCCCAAAACAAAGTAAACTTAAACACTTTTCATAGTCTTACACCATAGTAATATGGTTTAACTTAACAGAATAAAACAACTGGTCTCTTAATTCACAATTTCAATCATAGTCACACTTGTGACATTTCAATAACATAAACTAATGTTCACATGCTTTCTTCTCATAAGCAGGTACGTCCATCACAGCCAAACACGTTACTTTGTGACATACTCGCCGTACCTTTCCGGGGGTGTTACATCTCTACCTGCTCTAGTCTTTGTGATGGTATTTCTTTCAAGAATGTCTTTCTTTTCAGTAGGTACATTCTGTGCATCACTTCTAGTTTCTTCTCTCGTGTCCCTTTGGTTTTGTTTTGATTTCTCTGTGTTAAGAATTTCACGAGTTGCCTCTTTTACCGATGATGCATGTTGTGTTGGTATTTTCCATGTCAGCTGAGGTTGCAAAGGTGTCCCAGTCTTCTCCAGGCCTGGTGGTTTCTCTGGAGTTATGTGTGCAGGTAGTTCTCTGGTCTTCTTCAGATCCAGTCGGTTACGTTGGACTAGAAGACCTGACTCTGTCTCGACTTCGTATGATCGCTCATCCAATCATCTCTGAACTGTTGCTCTCTGCCATCTGCTATCTCCTAGTTTGTAGGGTTTGAGTCTTACGACATCATCTTCTTCCAGGATTGGCAGATCCTTGGCATGTTGGTTGTAGATTTTAGACTGTTTTCCTTGCAAATCCTTCATCTTTTTCCTCTCTTCTGTGAGTATCTCAGCACCACGTGGTTTGAGGAGGTTAGATGTCGTTGGAAGTGTTGTCCTTGTTCTCCTTCCATGTAGGAGGACTGCTGGACTACTGTTCACTCCTTGCGCAGGGGTATTGTGTAAACTCCAGTATTGCCAAGTAAACATCTGTCTTGGAGTGATTAGTTTTCTTCAGCACTTGCTTAGCTGCCTTGACTGCCGACTCCACCTTACCGTTAGCTTGGCTATATCTTGGAGAAATTGTGGCAAACTCCTCTGATGAGAACTGTGTCCCGTTGTCGCTTACCACAGTGCGGGGAATTCCGTATCTTTCAAAGTGGCTCTTGAGTTTCACAATGATTGTCCTGCTGTTCATGTCGTACAGTCTGTCTATCTCCCAGAAATTAGATAGATAGCCCACTGTGATTAAATAGTGCTTTCCCTCAAGTTCAAACATATCGGTTCCCACGTTCTCCCATGGTCGATCTGGGAGGTCATGGGGCATCAGAGTTTCTTTCTGATTCTGATGTTCGTACATCCTACAGGCTTCACAGTTTGAAATAAACTGTTCACATCAGAGTTCATTCTGGGCCAGAAAATGCATTCTCTGGCACATCTCAGGGTTACTTCCACTCCCAGGTGAGAGGTGTGGAGTGTCCCCTTCATATCACTATGTAGAGTGACAGGGATTACAACTCTCTCACCTCTGAATACTAGGTCGTCTTGCACACTCAACTCATCTCTGATGTTGAAGTACGGTTGTGCTGCTGCTGGAACTTCTGCCGTGATCTGGCCATCCATTTTGGATTGACTGTTTGTAGTGTTTCATCTTGACTCTCTTAACTGTTCGTAGTGTTTCATCTGCCCTGGTGTGGCCTTGGATGCGTTTGACCTTCTCCTCTCCCATGCTCAAGGGCTCAACTACGTTGACATCAGTAAATCTGGTTGATGCTGTGGTGTCTGGGAGGTATGCTTGGGAGAGCAGAAGTGCTAGATGCATGTCTTTCCCCTTTACCCACTTGATCTCGATGTCATAGCGTAGCATCCTCATCATCATGCCCTGGAGACATCTTGGTGCTTATGCAGAGGCTTTTTGACTATGACTTCCAATGGCTTGTGGTCACTCTCAACGATCACTCTCTGTCCGTAGGTGTACTGATGGAAGCGCTCGAGGGCAAACACTATTGCTAGTGCCTCTTTTTCAATTTGAGCATATCTCTGCTCTGTTGGTGCCAATGCTCGACTCACATAGGACAGTTGTTGGCCCTTCTGCATCAGTGTTGCCTTGCTTGCATCACATTGAATGGTCAGCTATTCATCTGGTGTGTAGTACGCCAGGATAGGTGCTGTTGTCAACAGCTCCTTGATCTTTGACATTGCCATGTCATGTTCTGATGACCATTCTCACTCTGCATCCTAGTGGGCAATCTCTTCAAAGGCTCGAATGTGTTCGACAACCTTGGCAGGAATCTTGCCAAATAGTTTACACTGCCTTGTAATCTTTGGATTTCTGTTGGATTGGTAGGGCTGGGCATCTCTAGGATAGCTTGGATCTTCTTCAGATCCGGTTCTTCAGGCCACAATCTGTAATTATATGTCCTAGAAATTTGATACAAGTAGTTTTCACTACCGACTTCTTCCGGTTCAGCTTGATGCCTCTGTCTCTGCATCGCTGAAGAAAATCTTGCAGTCTTGCATCGTGATTTATTTCTGCATCTTCTCTGGTGTCCCCTACTCCAAATAGGATTATGTCATCTGCAACACATTCCACTCCTTTTAATCCTTCTAGGGCTTGTTGCAGCTTCTTCTGGAAGATCTCTGCACTTACTTCCAGTCTAAATGGCAACCTCTTCCAGCGATAAAGGGGTGTTCATGGTTGTTAGGAGACTGCTCTCCTCATCTTGTTCGCAGTGGAGATATCCTGAGTTCAGATCGAATTTGGAGAAAATCTTCGCCTTGAACCGCTCAGGGAGTACATCCTCTATGACTGGTAGTCTGTGGATCTCCCTTTTCAGGACTTTGTTGAGGGGTCTAGGATCTATGCAGAACCTCACCTCTGTGCTGTCCTTTTTCTCCGTAACGACCAGCCTGCTACACCATTCAGTTGGTTCTTCGACTTTAGTCAAGATGCCCTGCTCGACCAGCTTCATGAGGCCATTCATGACCTCCTCTTTCATGGCTACAGGTACCGGCTTTGAAGAACACTGTGATGGGGTCACATCCTCCGTCCTTGTTACCAACTTGACCTTGCCAGGCAGTCTCCCAGGTCGTTCGTCGTCAAAGACATCTTTGTATTTCTTGAGTAATGAGCCAGCCTCGCTAACAGCATTCAGGCTCTTGAAGTTCTCGTAGTGAACCGTGATGAGTTTCATCCATTGTGCAGCTTTGCCGCTCAGGAGTGGTGTGAGCCAGCCTTCCTCTATGGAGTGAACCCGGTACTTCTTGTTGCTCATCTCATTCCGGAGTACGACTTTCGCCCTACCTTGCGCCAGCAGGTTGGATCCATTGTACATCTTTAAGGTGATTTCCTCTTTTCTAATGTCCTATTTGTTGGGTACGAGATGCTTGGGAATAACATTAATACTGGCACCAGAGTCAATCTGAAACTTGATGGCTGCTGTGCCGACCTGCATCTCAGCGAATAGGTCTGATGAGGAATTGTTTCCATCTAAATTGATCGCTGCAACTCACAGACCATGTGTTGGAAATGGACGTTGTGTCAGATGTCCCTATGACCTTGTGCAGGCACAGTTTCTGCATGCTCTCATTCCTCTGCTTGCAGCAGCAGGCAAGGTGGTTTTGTCGTCCGCATCTGTTGCAGTCCTTCCCATACGCTGGGCATTCCTCCTTCCTACGCTTATGCATCCTTGCACAGAATTTACACTTGATTAGTGCCTGATTCTTCTTCTGTGAAGGGAAATCAACCATATTTTCCCTCGGTTTGAATCGTTCCACCTTGTGTATTGTCGGCTCTTCGCCAATGACCTACATTCTTGCAGCTATTACCTCCGAGGATCTACAAGTGTCCACAGTCCCCTGCAGTCAGATTCCTCTTCTGAAGGAGTGTCTTCGTAGTTGAACAGTCTGCAATACCTATGACGATGCGATCACAAATGAGGCTTTATCTCAGCCACTCACAGAAGTTGCATGTTTTAGCAAGGTCCTTCAGCTCTGCAACATACAATTCAATGCTTTCCCCAGACTTCTGGTCTCGTTTATTAAAAACAAATATTTCATAGGTTTCATTCGTCTCTCCTATGATGATGGTAGAGATGATCATCTCTCTTGTCGATGATGACTTTCACATCCGACTCATCTGCTACCATCTCGAACGTCAGGGTATTGAAGATTTGCACGCCCTGCGGTCCAACCATAGGCAGGAATACTGCTTTTTGATACTGTTTCTCCATCTTATCCAGCTCTGTTATCACTACATAATTTTCATACATTTATTTAAACATTTTCCACTCTTCCACCCTGTTCTCTTTGAGTTTAGGACTGCTCTGCGCCATTTTGAAATATCAGCATATTCCCTCGCTCTTATTAGCTTATTTTATCTTTAAGCAGTGTCTCACAGCACGTCATTTTAAACTTTGACTCCCTCAACGCTGATGTACACGCTGCGTCTTATCTTTGTGTGTTCACTGACCTGCATGCAGCTAGTCCGGTCGCTGAGCGTTGAAACATTGATTCCTGAAAGTTTTTCAAAGCATTTTTTCTAATCATCATCGTGTCTTTTTGATTCACAAATGTTCACTTTCACCGCTGCCACCATGTTTTTATACCTGTTTACTTGTAATTAAATAAACTAGTACATAATATGCAGAGAAAATAATTATTTATTTCCAAGTCATGATTTATTTCCAATAATGATTTATTTCCAAGTCAAAGCTCATGTGCTGAAGCAAAGCAAGAATTTCATTGTCCTATCAGGGCCACATGACAATAAACTCACTTGAACTTGAACTGACTGATTTACTGAGCATGTGCAAGAATGAGCACAGCTCATATGCTCCTTCTTACATGCTAAAGCCATTAGCTGTACACACTCGACTGTGAGGTGTGGAAGTGAAGAGTTAGTTAGTGCTGGAGGTTTGCAAAGACGACGATAATGAATTGACATCATTAATTTAGTTGAAAATTAAATAGTAGCAGAGGCTGGAAATCTGAAATATAAACAGAATATGCTGGACATACCCAACAGATCATACATCATCTATGCAAAGAGAAACAGAGTTAACATTTCAAGGCAGTGATTCTTCATTAGACCAAAGGTTCATCAACAGGACTTTTATCAAATGAAATTTTAACTTGTTATCAGTCTCCATTATTAATCATTATTAATGTTCCCTCACCTGCTGAATATTTCCAAAATATTCTATTTTTGTGTAATCTGTATTGCATCAAGTGATCGGGGGCTGGAGAGGAAGTTTCCACTCATGGGAGTGTCTAGGACCAGAGTCCACTGTGCAAAAGAGTTTGCAGCCTTCCCTCTAACTATAACAATATGCTCAGAAAGAACAGTTTCACTTTATCCACCTCATCAGATCCTGGAATCACCTTAAACACCTCTGTAAGATTGCTCCTTCATCTTCAAGGAAGCAGGTTTGCTCTTTGTCATCTGTCTAAATATGCTGAATGGCCTAATTCTGCTCCAATAACATATGAATATAATCATTGATTGTATTTGTCACATCTTTCCCCCAGGTATTGTTCAAATATCCAAATTTTGGTCTAAATGTCTGCAAAGAAACTTTTACTGAATTTAAAAAAAAAACTGTTTGCAAAAGTCTGTCAGTGACACAAACTACATTGCAAACTATTTTGCCGTCACCTTTTCCCCACAATTGTCTGTCTGTACTGTTTCTATGTGTAAATAATAGATTTATCATTTTAGTTTTTATGAGTAATTTTGAAAAAGATAATCCAGTCAGGAATCCCATCACATGTTTTATGCTCATAAATCATTACAACTTCATAAATGTTCACCACAATCACAATCCCATTGTGACGTCACAACCATCAACCTTTCAAACAAAGTAGCTTTAATTTATGTTGTGGCAATGACTTCAGTGTATCTAGAATAAACCAGGTACTGATCAGTCAGAGCATTTAAATGAACCTATATGGCTCTTACTTGCCCATTATTCAGCAAGGTTAAGGTAAACACAAAATGTAACTCAGCAGGTCAGACAGCATCTGTGGAGAAAAGGAGTAGGTGACGTCTCAGGCCAAGGCCGTTCTTCAGACTGAGTGGCAGGGGAGAGAGAAACTAGAGGTATGAAAAGGTGAAAAGAACACATGGTAAATGATTTGTCTTTTTTTATACCTTTCATTCATTTGTTCTTTGTATCTTTTCATGCCTCTAGTTTCCCTCTCACTTGACTCTCAGTCTGAAGAAGGGTCTCAACCCGAAAAGTCACCTTAACATTTTCTCCACAGATGTTGCCTGTCCCGCTGAGTTACTCCAACTTTTTTTGTATATCTTCGGTTGAAACCAGCATCTGCAATTCCAACCTATGCCATAGAGTAAGTGAAGTTGGCCATTAGTTAAATTTAGTTTAGTTTAGAGATGCAGCACAGAAACAAGCCCTTCAGCCCACCAGGTCCACGCCGATCAGTGATCCCTGCACATTAACACTATCATACACCTACTAGGGACAATTCTTTTTAACATTTACCAAGCCAAATAACCTACAAACCTGTATGTCTTTGGAGTGTGGGAGGAAACCAAAGATCTCGGAGAAAACCCACGCAGGTCACGGGGAGAACGTACAAACTCCGTCCAGACAGCACCCGTAGTCGGGATCGAACCCGGCTCTCTGGCGCTGGATTCGCTGTAAGGCAGCAACTCTACTGCTGTGCTACCGTAACCATTATTAAGCCATTGTGGCCATTATTAAGCAAAGGCCGTTAATCTGTACGGCTTATCCTAGCTCCTCTTTTACGTGGCTCATTTAATTGCGCAACATGGAAAACATTTATGAGATTATGTGAAAACATTTAAATTATATTCATATCAGATCATAGCTAATTAAAACCTCCCATGTTATTACCAATGCAAATTCCCCACTGAATTTTGCTTATAAGAATTGATAGATAAATTATTTTTATTATCATTATAATACTAATAATATTTTACTTTATTTTTTTTTAATATTCATAATCTTATAATAAATAATTATCAGAGTAGAAAATAAATCACTATCAAGAAGTACCTAATTTAATACAGCTGCAGAATATTACACGGAAACTATGAAATAAAAGCAATAAACCAGCTTACCGTTGAAAGGAAGTGCAAATAAAAACATAAGTAAGCAGCACTGCATCCTAAAATAAGAATCCAATTTGCACTGGTATCAGGAAGATTAACATTCAAGTATACCAACAGTTCTTTGAATAATTCATTCATATTACATACTACATCAGCGATGACTGTAAGAGTGCTCTGTTCTTTTTCAGTGAAAGTCAAGTTTCAACACCACGCAGCTGAAACTCAGGAGGCTGTAACACAAGGTAGTGATGTCCTTTGGGTCAACTCAAAGTATGGCTCAATCATCTTTCTCTCTTCAACCTATTCATGACATCATAACAGGAAGCTGGAATGGGCTCCGGGGGTCAGAAGTCAAGAATTGTGATGTAATGAGTCTCAACTTAAACGTCTAGGTTGCCTCGGTAGGCCATACAGCACGGAAACAGGCCCATTGGTCCAACTTGCCCATGCCGACCAAGATGCCCTATCTACGTTAGTCCCACTTGCCCGCATTTGACATATATCTCTAAAAACATTTCCTGGGTTATGGGGAAAAGGCAGGAGAATGGGGTTCTTCTTCTTTCGTGTCCATCTTCCATGTTTCAAATGTTGACATCGCTGTTATTGTCCGTCCTGAAAAGGACACAAGCTTCCGGCGACAATCAGTGGGAGCCATCATTTGTTGCACTAGATGATGGTGGTCGCAGAATTAGCTCAGGATACTTCCAGTTTCCAGCCCCGCGACGTGGATACTTCGGCTATGGGGCCAGAGAATGGAGTTGAGGAGGGAACGATAGATCGGCCATGATTGAATGTCGGAGTAGACTTGATGGGCCGAATGGCCTAATTCTGCTCCTATCACTTATGAACTATCAATGTACCAGTCCAAATGCTTTTTATATGTTATAATATCTGCCCCAACTATCCCCTCTGGCAGCTTGTTCCATAAACCCTTCTTCATTCTTTACTCCTTGTAAACCCACGACTGTGCAGCCACGTACAAATCTAATTCAATTTTCAAATGCGCAGACAACATCACCATTGTGGGACGGATATCAAATAATGATGAGACAGAGTAGAGGAAGGAGATCAATAACCTTATGTCCTGGTGTTGAGCCAACAGCCATTCTCTCAATATCAGCAAGATAAAGGAGATAAGGGCTTGTCCCACTGACGCAACGTTTCAGCAACTGTCTTCGACCTTCAAGCTCGAGGGCATTCACCTGAAAAACCTCGAGCTGGATCGACCATCAGCGATGAAACCGCCAGCTGGATCAACCGTCAGCACACATGCACACACACCTACACACACACATCGCAAAGGCGGGGGCCAGGGAAAGTGGGGGAGCACTGTCTGAAATTCACACACGCAATGAACAGGAAGGTAAAAGATGGCTGGCACAGTGTACGGTAAGTCCTTTTGAGAGCGCGAAGGGGGGTAGAAGGGGGGGAGAAGGAGTGGAGTCACTTTTAAGAAGCCAGACAACTTTTAATAAAGTTTAGCGGGCATTTAACATTACTAGTCGGTTTTTCTTGGTTCTGAAAACTCCAATGTGCCAATTAAAATGCCCGGTCAGCAAAGGAGATTGCCTATGGCTACCTTGACTGCCTATAACTACATAGGGACTCACTTCACTGCACTACGAGTTCAAAAGAATCATGCCGACCAATTTTTACTCGCGGAATTTTTCAGCATGGTGGAAAATTTTCCTCGACCAAACTGAGGCCGCGAGTATGCGGGAACCTCCCTCGAGCATGAAGGAGAATTACAGTGACCTCCTAGGACCATGTGTCGACCATGCTGCGAGTTTGAGTCGAGCGCAAACTCTTCTAAACTCACAAATTAGGTCCCCGCAGTGGGACAGGACCTTCAGTGATCGACCTCAGGAAGCAAAGCGCTACACACCCCAGTTGGCAGCAAATTGTGGACGCTGCCCAGACCATCACACAAACCAACCTGCCTTCTATTGACTCCATTTATACCTCGCGCTGGCTTGGCAAGCCAGCAGCATAATCAAGGACAAGTCGTGTCCTGGCCACTCCCTCTTCTCCCCTCTCCCATCAGACAAAAGGTATAGAAGTGTGAAAACGGACACTTCCAGATTCTGGGACAGGTTCTTCCTCGCTGTTATCAGGCAACTGAATCACCTTACCACAACCAGAGGGCATTGCTAAACTACTATCTACCTCATTGGTGACCTTCGGACTATCTTGGACTGGAAATTTACTGCCTTTACCTTGCACTAAAAGTTATTCCCTGATCATGTATCTATACACTGTAAATGGCTCAACTGCAATCATGTATTTTCTTTCCACTGACTGGATACCATGCAACAAAAGCTTTTTACTGTACCTCAGTACATGCGACAATAAAATAAACTAATAAACTAAACTGAACACCCACCAGCCTCTGTGTGAAGACACAGTATGAAGTTTAACCTTCAGCTAAGTGTTGATGAACTGCTGAGGTAATAATACTCCTCAGATTCAATCCTGCTGTTGCCATTATCTCTCAGGACCAGGGACTCTGGGTTGATGCTGACTGCATGGAGTTTGCACATTCTCCCTGTGACCATTTGGTGCTCCGGGTGCTCCGGTTTCCTTCCACATCCCAATCAGGTGCAAGTTTGTAAGTTAATTGGCCTCTTTCCACTGCCCCTAGTGTGTAAGGAGTGAAGCAACAGTGGGATAATAAGGTGCTGGTGTGAACAGATGATTGATGATTGGTGGGCCAAAGGGCCTGGTTCTAAGCTGTATCAATCAATCCCATAGAAATCTTCTTTTTTCAGCACATAATTTTGCATTAACAGTTAGACTGCCAAATCATTTTTTTCTGAGAGGTGGACTGGGAAGGAAATTAGACAGAACAGAGGAATGATATCTGAGCCACTATGGGTGCAATTGGGTGCTTGTTCAACTTTAATGGTAACATCTGAGAAATTTGAAGCAAGTCACATAGTTATGAAAAGCCAAAATTAAAAGGCCAGAGAATAAAGGAAGTCATAGACTGTTTAGAGCAGATCTGGAAATTCTTCATTGAAAGAGTAGTCAATTCATGAAATGGATGGCTGTTGAATCTGTGGACATATTTGCCACAGAAGGCTGTGGTGGCTAAGTCAATAGATATTTTTAAGGCAGAGATAGATAGATTCTTGATTCGTATGGGTGTCAGGGGTTCTGGGGAGAAGGCAGGAGAATGGGGTTAGGTGGGAGAGATAGATCAGCCATGATTGAATGGCAGAGTAGACTTGATGGGCCAAATGCCCTAATTCTGCCCCTATCACTTATGACGATTCGAAGGTAGAATTGTGGAGATGAAATTATTTACAAGAAATGGGTACCTTCAGGAACTTTCAGGATTGAAAAACAAGATGGATGTAGCAGCATTTTGATCAATTCTGTCCCAAGAAATTTGTACTTAGGTGGAATGTGTAGGAAGGAACTGCAGATGCTGGTTTATACCGAAGATAGACAGCGCTGGAGTAACTCAGCGGGTCAGGCAGTATCTCTGGAGAAGGGGAAAAGGTGATGTTTCAGGTTGGAACCCTTCTTCAGACTGGGGGGGGACAGGAGACAGGAAGTGGAAGATGGAGATGGATAGAATAGTCAGGAATACTGAAGGTGAGGGATGATGGACAGGTGCATGAGCGGTGACTTTAAAAAGTATTATGCACATAATGAAGAATGGATTAAAGAGTGGATGGGATATGAAAACATAATTTCAACACCAACACTTTATTAATACTCTTTTACATTGACTGATAGAAGAATGTAATGTATTTCACTAACATTTGTAATTCACTAGCATTTTGTGAGGTAACCCATATATACCTACTTACAAAAACTTATTTCAATGGTTAAAATGCCATAGGAAATTCTGCTTCAAACGTATTCATGAAACACCAATAAGAATGTATGTTCCTACATTCTTCCTCTGTTCCTTGGGAGGTAAAAATCTATTGATTTGAGTCATGAAGATGCTCAATTACTTGGGTGCATAATACAAAAAATGTATAATTCTTTAAATTGTTTTCATCCAGTCCAAAATGGCTGACTCCTTAGCCAAGACACAAACCACTAATTCTAGATTTCAAGCCAAAATAATCTCTTGGCATCATTGCTGTCAATACATGAAATGATTTTATGTTTCAATAAATTCACCTATTAATCTTGTAAACTCCAGAGAAAAATCACCCATTTCACTTAGTTCTGCAAAGAACAGGGCTTTTGTCCCAGAACCGGATCAATGAACTGTCAAGCTTGATACTTGGCAACAGATGATCCAAGATGGTGCACAAGCCAGGTGACTCTTTGTGTGCTGGTCACAGAAGTGGATCTGAAATTGCGCATTACAATTGCTCCACTCTTTTAAATCTATACTCCAACAGATCATGAATTTGTACACTGTGGATGGTTCGATTGTAATCACGTATTGCCTTTCCGCGGGCTGGTTAGCGTGCAGCAAAAGCTTTTCACTGCACCTCAGTACACGTAACAATAAACTAAACTCAAACTCAAACTCAGTCAATAAGGATTTTGTGATCCCACAAGTTCAAGCACAAAAATATTACCACCATCATTACTCTGGGATTTGATCTGAAATTTTAATGAACACGCTTCACATTGAGCAAGATGGTAACTTTGTTTTGATTTATTATCTGCTACATTACTTTTAAAAAATGAGCGCTTTTTCAGTATAATATTGCACATAGAATTGGCGTGGGATTCAGTGAAGAGCCTTATGTCTTCCTCCTTGTATCACAACACAATATACTATCTTGATGTAAATAGGCAGGCGCAAAGGAGCAGCTCTGCTCAGTAACAGTGGATTCAGTGATTAACTTGACAGACAAACATGTATCATTTTCATAAAAGTATCTCTCTGCTGCTGCTGGTAGCTAGGGCAGTCTTTTATGTCAGTCCCTTTGGCAATGGGAATACATGATATCAGTAATTGATAGCAAGACTCCCCGTTGTTCATATTCAATTGCTTGGGGGTCCTGCAGTTGAAAGCAGTAAAGATTTGCCTTTGACTCTGGATAGTCTTGGATCACCATTCACCGTGCATGCTGAAAACAAGCATGTAGCTGAACAATGTAGTGTTGGACAACTGAAAGAAAAACGGCACTGTATCCAGAAGGGAATATTCTAATTGACAATTCTCCATTATGCTGACTGCACAATCTGCTCCTTCTACAGTTGTTCTAATTCTTTCACTGGTAGAATTACGTCATATTAATTTTTGATTGGTAAAATTATTGTGAGAGTGCACCAATGCCTCTACTTCCTTAGAGAGCTTAGGAAGTTTGGCATGTCCCCTACAACTCTCACCAACATCCTCAGATACACCATAGTAAGCATCTTATCAGGATGCATCACAGCATGGTTTGGGAACAGCTCCATCCAAGACCGCAAGAACACAAACCAAACTCCCTTTTATTGACTCTACTTATACCTCATGCTACCTCGGCAAGGCCAGCAGCATAATCAAGGATGTCCAACACTGGCCACTTCCTCTTCTCTCCTCTCATTAAAGGCAAAATGTATAGACATGTGAAAACACACACCACCAGATTCAGGGACAGTTTCTTCCCAGCTGTTATCAGGCAACTGAATCATCCTACGGCAACCAGAGAGCTGTCCTGATCTACTATCTGCCTCTTTGTTGACCCTCGGACTATGCTTGATCGGAACTTGCTGACTTTACCTTGCACTAAACGTTGTTCCCTTACCATGTATTCATACAGTGTAAATGGATCAATTGCAATCATGTATTCTCTTTTTGCTGACTGGTTAGCACGCAACAATAGCATTTCAATGTACCTTGGTACACATGACAATAAAGTAAATTGAATTGAACTGTTAAATTGTTTACTGGAATCAATTATTTTAAATTGAATTATAGAGATTTTGTTTGAAATGCAAACAGTGCAGTAAGAATCATATTAATTGAACATAATAGCCAAAAAACAAATCTCAGCATATGAGAGTCTGAAGAAGGGTCTCGACCCAAAACATCACCTATCCATGTTCTCCAGAGCTGCTACCTGACCCGCTAAGTTAATCCAACACTTTGTATCCTTTTGTGTAAACCAGCAACTGCAGTTCCTTGTTTTTAAATTAGAATTGGTTTCTTGGGCATTTCTAAGTTTCTGTTACAACCTGACTGTGATGTCTCTCCCCGACAAACTGTTTTTGTCTCAGAACAGTAACTTCAGTTTCTTTGCAGCGCTGAATGCAGTATATTGTTCCATGTTGACTTAACACAAGAATGCTGTACCACCATTTCTCTTATGTTAAGCATCTACCATTTTTAACATTCTTATTATTGCAGCTTGCTCTCTGTTTTTTTTTAAGTATTCCATTTCTAAGGTTCAATAAATTCTGCTATAGATACGAGTTAAGCAAAATTGCTTAAAACGTAAAAGAAAAAGCTATATATGTTCATTAATTCAGCCAGTGAATTTTGAAAGATAAATTTACCAAATGAATGCTGACAGTGCAAGGCCTCAATCACCTGGAGAACACAATTGTGCAATTTCAGCATGATTTTCCATCCGTTAAAGCGAAGAGTCAGCATTTTGTAGACTGTGCGTACAAGGTTATATATGTTCCAAATGGGTGAGTTTAAAAGCATGTTCTCAGCTGCGTCTCTCTCTAGGCCTGTGATTCTTCACGTTAGGGAGGTAGACAGTAGACGTTTTCTTAGCGGAGAGATAGATGGAATTGATGAAATGAATTGAGGATGTTCAGCTGATGAAAGGATTTCAAAAGTACTTATTGTAACTCATGCTCTCTTTTTTGACATTGCTAAGGAATTCTTAAGGGCATGTCCCACTTACGCGACCAATACAGGCTGTATGGTCGTGAGAGGTCTCCTATGGTCGTGAGAGGTCACCCGTGACATGTCGCCAGGGGTCGCCTGTATGGTCGTGAGAGGTCTCCTATGGTTGTGAGAGGTCTGCAAAGAGTCGTAGCGTCTTTCTGGTCGCCACTGAATTTTCAACATGTTGAAAATTTCGGCGACCTTTCACAGGTGCCGGCAGTCGCCTGTACAGGTCGCGTAAGTGGGACAGGCCGTTTACCAGTTAATGTCAAATACAACAAGCACTGAAGAAAGCCAGTGACCTTATGCTGCAATGATTTGCAAATGAAGTGATTGCTTATTCCAAATGGGTTGCCATCTCACTGAATATCTTGCCGATGGGCGACAAAGTCAGAAATGTAGGCATACATCTGGAATGTTTACTGCCAATTTTTCCGAAATAAAACATTAATTAGGTCAATTTTAGTTTATTTTTTGTTTCTTTAAATAAACCACCCCCAGTTTAAACCACTGCTCCAGTTTATTAAAACATTTTTAACTATCCCTACAGAACAGAAAATAACATGACCTTTGAACGTCATTAAACAATGTTAAGTAACCACTGCTGAATGCCCTTTGGTACCTGAGCTGATTTTACAATTATTGTATGAGTATCATGTCCAGTAACTTATTTACTCATGGGCCTAAGGAAAATACTGTTATCTTGCTAGCGTGCCTGGTTTTCTACCACTGATAATTGAGAAGTAAAATACAGTCTTTCTATGTTATCTCATGCTTATGCTAAAGTTTATTTTGAACAGCAGATTAACAGGTGTAATTCCTCTCTCTGTGAATAAAGAATGACCAGAGCATTTAATAGAAACAAGTTAAGGAACTGCACGGTTGCAATTTTGCAGGTTACAAATTTCAAAATGATCAATAAACATAAAGGAAAAGTAAAACATCTAATTATGAAACACTTGTTTCTGGCTCAAGCTTGTAACCAATTATTTAGCAAAGATGCTGTTAACTATTTTCATAATCCCACCGATAAAGCTTAAATCGTGTGCAAAATGGTTTTTCAACCTTTAGAAAATATAAAAGGGCGGCACAGTGGGGCAGTGGTAGAGTTGCTGCCTTACAGCGCCAGAGACCGGGGTTCGATCCTGACTAAGGGTGCTGGCTGTACAGAGTTTGTATGTTCTCCCCATGACTATGTGGGTTTTCCTCAACATTCTCTGACAGCCAGCAAATTTGTGTGTGGGGCCTTTTTTAGCTGACATTCAGTGGTATGACCATTGCTAAATACCCCATTATCACCATAGATCAGAAGCTCAACTGGACCAGCTACATAGATACATGGGTACAAGATCAGGTTTTCTGCAACATGTAATTCCCCATCTGACACCCCAATCCCTTTCCCTGTCCATCATCCATAAGACACATTGATGAGCACAACTACAACTCTCAGGGTAAATAATGCAACCCAGGATGATGCAGTCTGCTTAATATAGGCCATAAATATCTGTTCCTTCCAACACTAGCACACGATAGCTGCAATGTACAAAACAAGTTTACAAAACATATCGCAGTTACTGTGAACTGTACCACCAAGAGGGACAGGGTCAGCATGTGGGAAACCACCACCTGTAGATTCCCCGTTCCAGTTGCACTGCATCATGTTTAGCAAGTACATCATCAGATGATCATCGTCACAATACCATATCGTTCTGAGAGCAGTGTAAGAGTACCTTCACCAGGTGGACTACAGCAGTCTTCACCAGGTGGACTACAGCAGTCTTCACCAGGTGGACTACAGCAGTCTTCACCAGGTGGACTACAGCAGTCTTCACCAGGGTACTTAGGGTGGCTCAATAAATGTTCGACTTACTTATCCTGATCAGATTTCAGAAAATCTATAAGTGAAAATTATATGATGCCGAAATGTTACACTTAAGCAATTTTTTTTGTTTCAAATTATTTGTTTTCGAACTCTGTGCTTTCACAAATAGAACTGCCTGTTGGGAAAAAATGTAGCTGGGAAAGTTGACATTGGGGTTCAGTATGTCCATTGACATTTTCTCATTGAACATAAAAGGAGACACCATTTCCTTATGACATCCCAAACCAGATGTTCGTGCAAGGGAGTCAACATGGCTTGTACCATGTGTTTAGGATCAGGACATATCATTTACTAACCTTTAGTTGCTGGCTACATATTGCAATTATTTATATTGAACTGGAATTGAACATTGAACATAGAACATAGAATATTACAGCAGAAGAACAGGGTCTGCGGCCCACAATATCTGTGCCAAACATGACGCCAAGACCATTTCTAATCATAATGTCATAAGGTCATGTGATAGCAGCAGAATTATGCCGTTCGGCCCATCAAGCCTACTCTGCCATTCAATCATGGCTGATCTATGAACTGTACTGCAGTCTGAAGAAGGGTCTCAACCCGAAACGTTGCCTATCTCCTTCGCTCCTTAGATGCTGCTGCACCCGCTGAGTTTCTCCAGCTTTTTGTGTAACCCTATGAACTGTACCACCAAGGGGGACCTCTTAACCCTATTCTCCTGCCTTCTCCCCATAACCCCTGACACCTGAACTAATTAAGAATCTACCCTCACATAATCCTTATCCCTCCATTCCCTGCATATCACATTGCATATGCAATAGCCTCTTAAATGCCACAATTGTATCTGTCTCAACCTGCAACTCTGGCTGTGTATTCCAGGCACTCACCATTCTCTGCATAACAAAGTTGCCCTGCACACCTCTATAAACTTTTGTCCCCCTTAAGCAAAAAAACTCTGCCCTCTAATATTTGATTTTTCCATGCTGGGGAAAAATCTTGACTGTTGTGGTTCTGATTATTCTGAATATTTAATTTAAATGAAAATCGCTATTATCGGCGCATTGTTCCTCTGCAACTCTTAATGCAAGTTCTTGTGACCCATAATTTGGAAAGCGTTAAGAGTAATTAACATGATGGAATTTCCATAAAACATTTTGCAGTGTCTGAGATGGACTTTGACAAGCAGTAAAAATAGAAAGGTTTAGTAACACATTATGATGGTGATCATCTCTCTTTGCACGTTTATTTTTCATTTGTAAACTAATTGAGAGCAGAGTAAAACATGAAGTGCTGGAGTAACTCAGATGGTCAAGCAGAATCTTTGGAGAGAATGGATAGGCGACGTTACAGATCGGGATGAGTCGGAAGGAACTGTAGATACTGCTTTAAAACATTTTGGGGCTGAATAAGAATCTCGATCCAAAACGTCACCTATTCCTTTTCTTAAGAGATGCTGCTTCTTAAGAGATTGCTCCAGCTTTTTGTGTCTAGTTTCAGATAGGGATCCTTATTCATTAAGAAGAAGGGTCCCACTCTGAAACATCACATCCATCCCTGACAAGTGTTGCCTGATCTATTCCAGCACCCTGTGCTTTGCTCATGATTCCAGCATCTGCAGTTCCTTGCGTCTTCATCGAGAGTAGATTTCACTGCAAAGATTTTACTCCAAACTCATATCATTTGTTGAGCACACAGAGCAGAAAGTTCCTGAAGTTTATCTAGTTATAACTTGCACCAAATTAAAATGGTGTTTGTTTAATTGATATAAGGCAAGTTATAATTTTAGAAAATACAGTTAAAAGTTATACTAATAATCAAAGGGAAGGAATACGATTAAGACCAAAGATATTGAGCAAACGGGATCTGGGCTCAAGCCAGTAGAATGAAAGGGAGAGAGGAATACCCAGAGTAAAAGAGAGTTTCAGTGGATATTACTGACCATACTGCGGCTATCTATTTTGCGGAGATTGACCAATCTGATCCTGACAGTGCAGAAGTGGATTGGAGATTTACAAATAAAACTAGTTTCTTTTGTCGCAACAAGACCAATGTCTGCAGTTGAGAGTTAATCACATAATCTTATCCCACGCAGGGATCGATTTAACTGCAACCCTAGTCCTGGCAAAGTAACAAACATAGCTTAAAATGTAACAAGCAACATTAATGGATTTGCAGCAGCATCTTTTGCCTTTTAGGACATTATTACAGCAGACAGGTTTTACATTAAACTGCTAGATTAAATTCAGTAAACCACATTCTTACCTTTGCAACTGAGCTCAGGTAATAACAGACATAAGCAGCACCGAATCCCAAAACAAGAGACAAACCTACCCCTGAACTTGACAGATTGATTTTGATCTTATTTTCTAAATATACAGTCAGGTCTCTGGTAAACGAGTTATCATTCAATGTCACCTCAATCATTGCTTAACTACTGGAGTTAAATGAGGTCTGGCCAGCTTCACGCTGCATCAGAACACAAGAGACTGCAAAATCAGATTCTTGTGTCCTTCAGCCCAATCCTGGCACACTAGCACAAAACCCTTTGCCTTCTATTTATAGATATTAGGCTTAGCTCAGGCCTTTAAATGCCACCTGCTGGAGAAGTATCACCATATTAACTGCAATTTTCTTCAGCATTTCACCAGATTGCACTTAAATTAATGTGCTTATCTTATTGGCAGGGAATGATGCGTTTTGCAGTTTGACAACATGATTGAATTTTTGCACTCTAAATTCACGGGAACTTTTAAAAAAACAGGTCACAATACACAGCAAAGCAGACAGCATGGACGAGTTTTTCGGACGAGTAGGCTTTATTTAGCCAGCCGTTCTGAAAAATGCAAAAGACACTCGAGATGAATTGGCATGCAACATATATTACCCTCAAATGTGGAGATAATATTACATGATAATGATAACATTGTTTGGGCAGCACAGTGGCTCAGCTGGTAGAGCCGCTGCTGCACAGCGCCAGACACCCGAGTTCAATCCTGACCTTGTGTGCTGTCTGTGTGGAGGTTCTACAATCTCCCGGTGACCGCGTGGGTTTCCTCCGGGTGCTCCGGTTTCCTCAAAAGCATTGGTAGGGTAAATTGCCCTTAGTGCGTAGGTAGTGGTTGATGAGAAATTAGGATAACATAGAACTAGTATGATCAGGTTGAATGGTTGGTGAGCTTGTTGGGCCGAAAGGCCTGTTTCCATGCTGTACATCTAAAGTAAATGTACTAAACTGAATTTATGCTGGATACATTGTGATTCTGACTATCATATTGCACTATGCAGTGAACTTCCGTTATTTTTTTAATGCATTGCTCCTGGACATAAATCTATGCCTTTTTAAACAATAGACAATAGAAAAGAGGTGGAGGAGTAGGCCATTCAGCTCTTTGAGCCAGCACCACCATTCACTGTTTAAGACGGAATTGCAGATGCTGGAAAATCGAAGGTAGACAAAAATGCTGAATAATTCAGTGGGTGAGGCAGCATCTATGGAGCGAAGGAAATAGGCGATGTTTCGGGTCAAGACCATTCTTCAGACATTCAATGTGATCATGGCTGGTCATCTCCAATCAGTACCCCGTTCCTGCCTTTTCCCCATAGCCCCTGACTCTGCTATCTTTAAGAGCCCTATCTAGCTCTCACTTGAAAGTATCCAGAGAACCGGCCACCAGAGAACTCCACAGACTCACAAATGTCTGCTTGAAAAACTGTTTCCTCATCTCCGTTCTAAATGGTTACCCCTTATTCTTAAACTGTGGCCCCTGGTTCAGGACTCCCCCAACATCGGGAACATGTTTCCTGTCTCTAGCATGTCTAAACCCTTAATAATCTTATATGTGTCAATAAGATCCCCTCTCATCCTTCTAAACTCCAGAGTTATGAAGGCCAACATGCCATTCGCTTTCTTCACTGCCTGCTGTACCTGCATGCTTACTTTCATTGACTGATGAACAAGGACCCCCAGATCCCGTTGTACTTCCCCTTTTCCCAACTTGACATTTCCCATTTAGATAATAATCTGCCTTCCTGTTTTTGCTACCAAAGTGGATAACCTTACATTTATCCACATTAAACTGCATCTGCCATGCATCTGCCCACTCACCCAACCTGTCCAAGTCACCCTGCATTCTCATAGCATCTTTCTCACTGCCTTGCGGTACCCCACTAGTCACTGCCTGCCATTCTGATAGGGACCCGTTAATCCCTACTCTTTGTTTTCTGTCTGTCAACCAATTTTCTCTCCATGTCAGCACTCTACGTCCATTACCATGTGCCCTAATTTTGCCCACTAATCTTCTATGTGGGACCTTATCAAATGCTTTCTGTAAGTCCAGGCACACTACATCCACTGGCTCTCCCTTGTCCATTTACCTAGTTACATCCTCAAAAAATTCCAGAAGATTAGTCAAGCATGATTTCCCCTTCGTAAATCCATGCTGACTCGGGCCGATCCTGCTACTGCTATCCAAATGTGTTGCTATTTCATCTTTTATGATTGACTCCAGCATCTTCCCCACCACCGATGTCAAGCTAACTGGATTATAATTCCCTGTTTCCTCTCTCCCGCCTTTCTTAAAAACATTAGCTATCCTCCAACCCTCAGGAACTGATCTCAAATCTTTAGAACATTGGAAATTTTTCACCAATGCATCCACGATTTCTAGAGTCGCATCCTTAAGTACCCTGGGATGCAGGCCATCAGGCCCTGGGGGTTTATCAGCCTTCAGTCCCATCAGTCTACGCAACACCATTTCCTGCCTAATGTGGATTTCCTTCTGTATTTCCATTACCCCAGATCCTCTGGCCACTAGTACATCAGGAAGATTGTTTGTGTCCTCCTTAATGAAGACGGATCATATGTAGCGGTTCAATTCATCTGCCATTTCCTTGTGCCCCATAATAAATTCACTTTTTTCAGTCTTCAAGGGTCCAACTTTGGTCTTAACTATTGTTTTCCTCTTCACATACCTCAAGAAGCTTTTACGATTCCTCTTTATATTCTTGGCGAGCTTACCTTCGCACCTCATCTTTTCTCCCCATATTGCCTTTTTAATTATCTTCTGTTGGTCTTTAAACATTACCCAATCCTCTTGCTTCCCGCTCATCTTCGCTACGTGGTACTTCTCTTTAATTTTTATACTGTCCCTGACTTCCCTTGTCAGCCCCAGTCGCCCCTTACTCCCCTTGAAATCTTTCTTCCTCTTTGGAATGAACTGTTCTGATTGTGTATTATTCCCAGAAATACCTGCCATTGTGGTTCCACTGTCATCCGTGCTAAGGTATCTTTCCAGTCAACTTTGGCCAGCTCCTCCCTCATGGCTTCAAAGTCCCCTTTATTCAACTGTAACACTGACACCTCCAATTTACCTTTCTCCCTCACCAATTGTAGATTAAACCTGACCATATTATGGTCACTACCTCCTAATGGCTCCTTAACCTCAAGTTAACCATATAACCATATAACAATTACAGCACGGAAACAGGCCATCTCGGCCCTTCAAGTCCGTGCCAAACAACTTTTTTCCCTTAGTCCCACCTGCCTGCACTCATACCATAACCCTCCGTACCCTTCTCATCCATATGCCTATCCAATTTATTTTTAAATTATACCAACGAACCTGCCACCACCACTTCCACTGGAAGCTCATTCCACACCGCTACCACTCTCTGAGTAAAGAAGTTCCCCCTCATGTTACCCCTAAACCTCTGTCCCTTAATTCTAAAGTCATGTCCTCTTGCTTGAATCTTCCCTATTCTCAAAGGGAAAAGCTTGTCCACATTAACTCTGTCTATCCCTCTCATCATTTTAAAGACCTCTATCAAGTCCCCCCTTAACCTTCTGCGCTCCAGAGAATAAAGACCTAACTTATTCAACCTATCTCTGTAACTTAGCTGTTGAAACCCAGGCAACATTCTAGTAAATCTCCTCTGTACCCTCTCTATTTTGTTGACATCCTTCCTATAATTGGGCGACCAAAATTGTACACCATACTCCAGATTTGGTCTCACCAACGCCTTGTACAATTTTAACATTACATCCCAGCTTCTATACTCAATGCTCTGATTTATAAAGGCTATCATACCAAAAGCTTTCTTTACCACCCTATCTATATGAGATTCCACCTTCAAGGAACTATGCACGGTTATTCCCAGATCCCTCTGTTCAACTGTATTCTTCAATTCCCTACCGTTTACCATGTACGTCCTATTTTGATTTGTCCTGCCAAGGTGCAGCACCTCACATTTATCAGCATTAAACTCCATCTGCCATCTTTCAGCCCATTTTTCCAACTGGCCTAAATCACTCTGTAGACTTTGGAAATCGTCTTCATTATCCACAACACCCCCTATCTTGGTATCATCTGCATACTTACTAATCCAATTTACCACCCCTTCATCCAGATCATTGATGTACATGACAAATAACAAAGGACCCAACACAGATCCCTGAGGCACCCCACTAGTCACCTGCCTCCAACCCGACAAACAGCCATCCACCATTACCCTCTGGCTTCTCCCATTCAGCCACTGTTGAATCCATCTTGCTATTCCTGCATTTATACCCAACAGTTGAACCTTCTTAACCAACCTTCCATGAGGAATTTTCTCAATTCTGTTAACCCAGACTGCCTCCCCCCCCACCTCTCCCTCAGCCCTCTGGCCCTGACATTCCTTCTCCATCTCCCCCCTCCCCCCCAGTCGCACTAGCTTCTCATTTTCACACCACAAACAGCTTACAATGGCCTGCTTCCTTTATCACCAATACTTTTTTGCATATCTTTCACTCATTGTTCCTTATCTCTTCACATCACTGTTTATATCTCTCCTTTCCCTGATCCCTGACCAGTCTGAAGAAGGGTCTCGACCCGAAACGTCGTCTATCTCCTTCGCTCCTTAGATGCTGCTGCACCCGCTGAGTTTCTCCAGCTTTTTGTGTAACCTTCCATGAGGAACCTTGTCAAAGGCCTTACTGAAGTCCATATAGACAACATCCACTGCTTTACCCTCGTCAATTTCCCTAGTAACCTCTTCAAAAAATTCAAGAAGATTAGTCAAACATGACCTTCCAGGCATAAATCCATGTTGACTGTTCCTAATTAGACCCTCTTTATCCAGATACTTATATATATTATCTCTAAGTAGCTTTTCCATTAATTTGCCCACCACTGAAGTCAAACTAACCGGTCTATAATTGCTAGGTTTACTTTTAGAACCCTTTTTAAACAATGGAACAACATGCGCAGTACGCCAATCCTCGGGGACTATTCCAGTTTCTAATGACATTTGAAATATTTCTGTCATAGCCCCGGCTATTTCTACACTAACTTCCCTCAATGTCCTAGGGAATATCCTGTCAGGACCTGGAGACTTATCCACTTTTATATTTTTCAAAAGTGCCAGTACTTCTTTTACTTTGAAACTCATAGTATCCATAGCTACTCTACTAGTTTCCCTTACCTCACATAATTCAATATCCTTCTCCTTGGTGAATACCGAAGAAAAGAAATTGTTCAATATCTCCCCCATCTCTTTTGGCTCTGCAGATAGCTGTCCACTTGGTCTCTCCAATGGACCAATTTTATCCCTTGTTATCCTTTTGCTATTAACATAGCTGTAGAAACCCTTTGGATTAACTTTCACCTTACTTGCCAAAGCAACCTCATATCTTCTTTTAGCTTTTCTAATTTATTTCTTTAGATTCTTTTTACATTCCTTATACTCCTCAAGCACCTCATTTACTTCATGCTGCCTATAATTATTGTAGATCTCCCTCTTTTTCCGAACAAGATGTCCAATTTCCCTTGAAAACCAGGGCTCTTTCCAATTTTTACTGGTTCCTTTCAACCAAACAGGAACATAAAGATTTTGTACTCTTAAAATTTCCCCTTTAAATGTCCTCCATTTCTCCTCTACATCTTTCCCATCAAACAAAATGTCCCAGTTCACTCCTTTTAAATCATCTCGCATTGATAAAGTTCCTTTATCAAATCCAGTTCATTACTGTAGATTGATGTTGCATGTTAACCAATCACACACCAGCCAGCATCTCTAACTCCACCCCACTGTAATACTTATACTAATACTATTTCCCAGCACCGACAGTTAGAGCAGCCAGGATGTGTTGATAACTAATCATCCTTCATGCTGTTAAGTTTTAGTGCTAATTAAAGATGTGTTTGAATCATGTACTGAGTCTGGAAGTCATTACATGGTGTCAGAAGCGGGATGCGAACCCATGCCTCCAATCGGAGACCAGATATTCCTTACAATTCCTATTTATCCATACTGACTCCACCTCCTGCTTCAATGTCACCCCTTGCAAGGGACTGAATTTAATTCCTCACCAATAGAGCTACCCCACCCCCTCTGCCCACCTGTCTGTCTTTTCGATAGGAGGTATACCCTTGAATATTCAGTTCCTAGCCCTGGCTCTCTTGCAGTCATGTCTCTGTAATTCCCACAAAATCATACTTGCCAATTTCTACCTGAGCCTCAAGCTCCTCCACTTTATTTCTTATACTTTCTTATACTTTGTGCATTCATATACAACACTTTGACTTCAGTATTCAAAGTTTCAAAGGTTCAAAGGTTATTTATTGGCCACATACACCAGTTGGTGTAGTGAAATGCTTCTTGCCAATGCAGCACAGAAAAAAATAATACAGACATAACAATAATAACGAGATTTAAACATAAAAACCATCCCCCCACAATGGTACCCACTGTGAGTGAAGGCACAAAGTCCAGTCCACATCCCATGTCCTCCCATAATCGGGCCCATTGAGGTCTCTGCAGTCGCCTCCACGGAGGGCCGATGTTCCAGGCCGTTCTCGCCGGATGATGGTGCTCCGGCGTCGGGAGAATCCTCTCAGCGACTTGGGACACCTGGAACGGCCGCTTCCTTACTGGAGACCGCAGCTTCTGAAGCCAACAAGGCCGCGTTGGATGGAGCTCCACCACTGGCGATCTCGGCGAGAGATCCCAGGCTCCCGACGTTAAAGTTCAGCGCCGCCCCCCGCAGCTGGCTGCTCCACAGTCCCGCAACTCCGCGATGTTTTTCTCGGCGGTCTCAGCTCACTGGAGTTCCAGCGCGGCGACCTGGGCAAGGCATCACCCGCTCCACGATGGCGCTCCATGCTCCACCGCTGCCGATGCTGAGGTTCTGGGCGGTCCCCTCAGGAAACGCCGCTCCAGGCCCGCTGGTAGGCCGCGAGGACAGGTCGAAAGTGCAGCCTGGAGAAAAGCTGCCTCTCCGACCAGGTAGGGACCCAGAAAAGTAGTTCCCCCCCCCCCCCCCCCCCCCCACCCTCACATAAAAAAGACTAGAACTCCAAAAACAAAACACTAAACCTCACTAAAAAATTTTAAAAAGAGTAAAAACCGAACAGCTGCAGGCTGGGCAGCCATACCATACGGGACGGCACCTCCCCTCTCACAATTGGCCCTGACTTTACTCTCTTATCCCTTCTCGAACTTTCCTTCCCATTAATTCGGGAGTCTTTAGTAACTTTTCCTGTACTCACTTCCCCTTTAACTCCATCTTTATACTCCCAATTTGTCAATCCCTCCTCTCCACTATTTAGTTTAAACCCACACGTGTAACCCTAGCAAACCTGCCTGGCAAAACGTTGGTCCCCCTCCAGTTAAGGTGTAACCTGTCCCTTTTGTACAGGTCACCCCTACCCCGGAAGAGATCCCAGTCGTCTATAAATCTAAATCCTTGCTCCCTGCTCCAGCCACACACTAAGACCCCCTATCTCCCTGTTCCTGTCTTCACTAGCACGAGGTACTGGAAGCAATCTAGAGATAACCACCCTAGAAGTCCTGCTTTTCAGTCTTCTTCCGAACTCTCTGAACTCACGTTGCAGAACTTCTTTCCACTTCTTCCCGATGTCGTTTGTGCCTATGTGCACAACTACTGCCGGCTGTTCACCTTCCCTCTCAAGGATGTTCTGAATTTGGTTTGTGATATCTTGAACCCAGCACCAGGGAGGCAACAGGGCCTCCTTGAGTCTCGCCTGCCATCACAGAATCTCCAGTCCGCACCTCGGACAATGGAGTCACCCACCACTATGGCTCTGCCTGCCCTCAGTCTCACCGGTCGAGTCCCATCTCTAGGATTGGAGCCACTGACCTGTCAACCGCTCAGACTGCAAGCGTCGTCTCCCCCGACAGTTCCCAAGAGAGCGTACCTGTTTTAATTAGGCACAGCCACCTGGGTCTCCTGCACTCCACGGTTACCACCCTTTCTCTCAGTCACACACCTTCATTCTTCCTGTATCCTTGGCGTGACAACCTCACTGTAGGTCCTGTCCAGGGAACTCACATTTTCCCGGATGGCCCTGAGGTCATGCAACTGCTTCTTCAGTGCCCCAACACGATCCTTCAGGAGCTGAACCTGGACACACTTGCCGCAGTTGTAGCAGCCAGAGGCTCCATCCGTGTCCTTGGCTACCCAAATCCTGCAAGCATCACATTGCCTCATCTTACCCATCAAGTGCTCACTGCGTCCCGTCCTCTCCAGCTTTTTGTGTAGTCTCCTCTCCTCAGCCTCTTCGCCGAAGACTCTTGAGCCAAAGTCTCGCACTTTTCTCACAAGGCACTTCCCTCGACAAGGCGCTCCCTGACTGGTCGCTCCCCGACAGAAAACCTTGCTTATATTCATGTGTGCATTTGTCCTGTATATAAAACTGTACTGATTGCCAAATTTATGTCACACTGTCAATAACATTTTGCATATACTATAGACATCGACATTTATTAAATGTGTAGGAAGGAACTGCAGATGCTGGTTTAAACCGAAGATAGACACAAAAAGCTGGAGTAACTCAGTGGGTCAGGCGGTATCTCTGGAGAAGGGGAAAAGTGATGTTTCAGGTTGGAACCCTTCTTCAGACTGGGGGAGACAGGAGATAGGAAGTGGAAGATGGAGATGGATAGAATAGGAGGAATACTGAAGGTGAGGGATGATGGACAGGTGCATGAGCGGTGACTTTAAAAAGTATTATGCACATAATGTAGGTATGTTACAAAACTTACCTTTAGCGGCGCTGCACTTCTGCCGCTCCCCGTGTGCGCGACTTTAGCGCCTTTCAGAGGGGGGCGGGCTTAAAGTGCCGATTTTCACCAGACCAGGATAATCGATGAATGTCGGGCGATTTAATTGCGGAAGAAAAATCGCTCCGACATTTCATCCATTAAGGTATTTTTAAATTACTCTAAGTTATTTGTTAACTAGAGTAATTTAAAAATCACCTTCAAAAGCCGTGACCGCAGACAACCGGAAGCATTTTCCGTAGGGGAGAAAAAAAGGTAAATACTTTATTTTTTTATTAAAAGTTGTTTTTTTGGGAGGCATAAATACTATTTTAATGTTGCGAAATGGGGTCCCCAAAAAATGTATGAACCCCCAGTATTTTCCCCCCCGACTTCACCGCTAACCGCAACGTTCTAATCCACCGCATTCCGCTAAAACCCACTCGCTAGTTGATTTAAATGGCCATTTATTTACAGGCATTAAACACTAAATTCCTTCCATTTGGCCCAGAAATTCATGAAAATGAGATTTAAAAATTATGTTATATTGTGGATTATTGTGTGAATGTTATTTGGACACTTAGGCAATTAAAAAAAAGTTTATCTTTTCTTAAGAAATTGATAGATGTTTAGATCTACTCATTGAATTTTGTAATTAGCTACAATTAGATAACTAACTAATTATATACTTTAATTTCAGGTAATCCAAGTAAGATTGTTTAATATTTGTTTCAGAATGCTTCAATCTATAATGACTGAAAATTTCATTGAGTTCTCTTAATTTTTAATAAAGTTATGGGCTTTTAATTTTTCCAGATCACAGCTTTTGAGTTAAGTCAATTGAAAGGCAATGGGAAGCAAGATACTCATTTCCGAGCATGAAAATGGCCATAACTTTCTTAATACTGAAGATATGAAAGTAAATTAGGTGTCAAATTAAACTTCTTGTTATGCTTTATCTGATGGGATAAATTGCAGACTTGATTTTTAAAATCTCAAAATTTTGTAACATTGCTACATAATGAAGAATGGATTAAAGAGTGGATGGGATATGCAAACATAATTTCAACAGCAACACTTTATTAATACTCTTTTACATTGACTAATAGATAGAAGAAAGTAATGTATTTAATTCACTAACATTTTGTGAGGTAACCCATATATACCTACTTACAAAAACTTATTTCTATGGTTAAAATGCCATAGGAAATTCTGCTTCAAACGTATTCATGAAACACCAATAAGAATGTATGTTCCTACATTCTTCCTCTGTTCCTTGGGAGGTACAAATCTATTGATTTGAGTCATGAAGATGCTCAATTACTTGGGTGCATAATACGAAAAATGTATAATTCTTTAAATTGTTTTCATCCAGTCCAAAATGGATGACTCCATAGCCAAGACACAAACCACTAATTCTGGATTTCAAGCCAAAATAATCTCTTGGCATCATTGCTGTCAATCTCTGGAGAAAAGGAATGGGGAAGAAGGGTCTCGACCCAAAATGTCATCCATTACTCCTCTCCAAAGATGCTCTCTGTCCCGCTGAGTTATTCCAGCTTTTGTGTCTATCTTCGACATTTATTAAGTTGTAAGTGACTGGCCAAAGTTTGTTATTGCGAAGACTGACCACTGGATGGCCTGTCTCTGCTGCAAGTAAGAATTTAATTGCTCTACCTGGGACATCTATCTATACTATTACTAAAACTCTCATCTTGACCACTTTGGGTCAAAAACTTAAATATATTTGTGCAAAAATGCTACCCTATATCGCTATGATTTTTAGTCGTCTTACTCACCGTTCTCCTTTACTCCAAGACACCAAGTTTTTGTTCCGATCGGTGAAATAATAGAAAAGTTATGAAGGTTGAAAAATCGTGAGGAGCTGATTGGTCTTCTCGCCTGTCATTCACCATGAAGGTAATGCCCCTTCCAGGGGCCAGGAGAATAAAGCCCCGAAAGCCGGTCGTGAGTCATTCAGCCCGCCCGGAAGACCGTGAGAGTTGAGTCCAGAACTGTGAGTCTACGCCGTGCTGAGTGAACTGTGAGCCCACCAGCCGCGGCTGAGTCCAGAGGTTGCGCTCATTCCGGCAGTCCCGCTCAGTCCAGAGGTCGTGCTGTGTTTGTGATGGAGGGTGTGTGTGTGAGATGGAGGGTTTGTGTGTGAGATGGAGGGTATGTTCATGTGTGTGTGTGTGTGTGTGTATGGTTAGGCTGAGGGATATATTGAGAAATTTGTAGCACTTTATTCTTTATTCCCACTGTGGATTGCTATACTTTGATAACATAAAAGCGAATCTGTCACAGAAGACACCAAAAAAGATACACAAATGCCCCTTTTTCATGAGGAGAATGAGGACATTTCTCCAGTGACTTATCAACTTCTACAGATGCATACTGTCAGGTTGGTATAGCTTGGTTCAGGAGAGTAATGAAATACCTACATAGAAACATAGAAAAATAAGTGCAGGAGTAGGCCATCCAGCCCTTTGAGCCAGCACTGCCATTCAATATGATCATATTGAATAACACGCCGTTATGCAACTGGTGTGTTATACACCAACCCCCTCCTTTCTCCCCCACATCCCCTTTTCATCCTCCATCTTTTCCCTGTGTCTTACCTGGACACACATGTTTCTTCCCTCCCCCTCTCCTTCCACCAACATTCCTTCCTTTGGCTTCACACTTTGCTTCTCTTTTATCCTTATCTCATACATTTTATATTTTATCCCTGACGTTTGGCCGACCATCAGCTTATCAAACCCCCCCGAACCTGTATCTATTAAAGTCATTTGCCAGGCTTTGCCCTGTCATTCCAGCTTTCTCCCGTTATGTACTATGTTTACATATTCTGTTGCGCTGCAGCAAGCACGAATTTCATTGTCCTATCTGGGACATATGACAATAAAACACTCTTGAGTCTTAACTCTTGACTCACACCCACCCCCCCATAGCCCTTGCTTTCCCTCTCTGTCCATCCCCTCCCCTTCCCAATTCTCCCACCAGTCTTACTGTCTCTGACTACATGCTATCTCTGTCCCGCCCACTCCCCTGACATCAGTCTGAACCCAAAACGTCACCCATTCCTTCTCTCCAGAGATGCAGCCTGTCCCGCTGAGTTGCTCCAACATTTCGTGTCTACATATGACATGTGGGAGTCGTTTAAAGGCCGGTTAATCAAAGTTCAAGACGGGCATGTTCCAGTAAGGATAAGGATACCTTGGATCATAGGTTGAGGCAATGAGTATCAGGGTTAGTTTCTAAGAACTTTGGTTAGGTCACATTTGCTTATCATCCATATGATATTGTGCTATCACTGATGATTAGAAGTGGTGAGATCGAGTCACAGAACGATACAGTGTGGAAACAGGCCATTCGGCCCAATTTGCCCACACCAGTCAACATGTCCCAACTACACGAGTTCCACCTGCATGCATTTGGTTCATATCCCTCCAAACCTGCCCTATTCATGTACCTGTCTAACTGTTTCTTAAATGTTGGTATAGACCCTCCCTCAACTACCTTCTCTGGCAGCTTGTTCCATACACCGACCAACCTTTGTGTGAAAAAGTGACACATCCTCTTCACCTTTCCCCTTCACCTTAAACCTACGTCCTCTGGTCCTCGATTCACCTACTGTTAGCAAAAGACTCTGTGCATCTACCCGATCTATTCCTCTCGTGATTTTATACACCTTTATAAGATCACCCCTCATCCTCCTGCACTCCAAGGAATAGAGTCCCAAGTAAATTGGAAGGAGACTTGGTTGTAAATTGAAAACCTTTTGAACTGAATAATCTGCTTTTATGCCACGATGTTCTAATTAATTCAATGTAGAAGTGTACTAAGCTTTGCCTATTAATACTTGACCCAATCATTGAAACCTGGTAAAATTATTTTTTAATTTCAAAATTCATTATGGGTTAGTTTTGCTTTTTGGTCAATATTACAAATGTTTTTGACAGTAATCTAATACATATCTATTAACTGAGATGGAGATTAAATATAGCAATACAAATTAATTGTGGTGGGTATTTTTGTTTCACATCCTGAAATGTTTTTAAAAATTGCCACATGAAAGAATAAATACCTGAGAGTAATGAAATACCTACATTGAAAGATAGAAAAATGAGTGCAGGAGTAGGCCATTCGGCCCTTCGAGCCAGCACTGCCATTCAATATGATCATGGCTGATCATCTAAAATAAGTACCCCGTTCCTGCTTTTTCCCCATATCCCTTGATTCCTTTAGCCGTAAGAGCTAAATCTAACTCTTACTCTTACCTTGATTCTATCTTATTTTGTTAATTGTCACCTATTTTATCTAAACATAATAAAACCTTTTTCTTCAATTTTACACTTGATTTCCTTATTTATGTACTTTCTTCGACTGAATGAAAGAGCTGGTGTTCACCGAGGTCTGGGTTACAGTGAGGATGAACAAATCTTAACATTTTCCAAGGTAGACACAAAGTGATGGAGTAGCTCAACGGGTCAATCAGCATCTCTGGAGAAAAAGGACGGGTGACGTTTTGGGTCAAGACCCTTCTTCAGACAGAAAGTAGAGGGGAGGGAACTGGAGGAAGGTAAAGGCCAGAACAAAGGCGGGCCGGCAACAGAATTCCACTCTTCTTCATTTGAGATGTCTGCTCTTTTGTTTGATAGGATGCTTAAGATCAAGGAATTGTGGATGCCATGTACAATCCTCCAATACTCTTAGGATGTTTAGTTTTCATCCAAATACATTCACTGATTCAGCAGCATTGCTCCAGTCGGAATATTTTTAATCTAATTGATTTCACTGAATTATATTAAAATCTACTTTGGATGTATTTTTCTGCTATCAAGTCTCGTACAAATAAAATGCATTTTTCAAATCAGCCAGGATTAGGATTCCATTAATTATTTATGAAATGGGTGAGGAACTGGAATAACATAATGAAATTGAATGTTAAATCAAATTATACAGGCTCTTTTGTGAAGTTTTTTTTTAAAGTTTGCTACTAAGATAAGTTTGGTTACTAGGCTGATAATTAATCAATGAATCATTTAATTACTTAATTAGTAATTAATAAGTTAATTAATAAATAAATGAATTTGCTGATTAATTGTCCAATTAATAGTTAAAGGGACTGCACTTTTATGTTTGTATTGCTGGGTCACTCAGCACGACATGCATGAATATGTTTATTTTTCTATTAGAGTATGCTCTTAATCATCGGCAGTGATATTCTTAGCCTTAGAATAGTCAAAGGCTTGGATAGAGTGGATGTGGAGAGGATGCTTCCCCAAGTGGGAGAGTCTAGGGAATTAACCTTGTAAACCTACGCTGCATTCACTCAATAGCAAGAATGTCCTTCCTCAAATTAGGGGACCAAAACTGCACACAATACTCACTAGGGCTCTGTACAACTGCAGAAGAACCTCTTTGCTCCTATATTCGATTCCTCTTGTTATAAAGGCCAACATGCCATTCACTTTCTTCACTGCCTGCTGTACCTGCATGCTTACTTTCATAGATTGATGTACAAGGACCCCCAGATCCCGTTCTACTTCCCCTTTTCCCAACTTGACGCCGTTTAGATAGTAATCTGCCTTCCTGTTTTTGCTACCAAAGTGGATAACCTCACATTTATCCACATTAAACTTCATCTGCCATGCATCTGCCAACTCCCCAACCTGTCCACGTCACCCTGTACTCTCATAGCATCCTCCTCACAGTTCACACTGCCACCCAGCTTTGTGTCATCTGCAAATTTGCTAATGTTACTTTGAATCCCTTCACCCAAATCATTGATGTATATTGTAAATAACTGCGGTCCCAGCACCGAGCCTTGCGGTACCCCACTAGTCACTGCCTGCCATTCTAAAAGGGATCCGTTAATTCGTACTCTTTGTTTCTTGTCTGCCAACCACTTCTCTATCCATGTCAGCACTCTACCCCCAAATCCATGTGCCCTAATTTTGCCCACTAATCTCCTATGTGGGACCTTATCAAATGCTTTCTGAAAGTCCAGGTACACTCCAAGGACATCCTTGTCCATTTTCCTAGTTGCATCTTCAAAAAATTCCAGAAGATTAGTCAGCATGATTTCCCCTTCGTAAATCCATGCTGACTTGGACCGATCCTGTCACTGCTCTCCAAATGTGCGGCTATTTCATCTTTTATAATTGACTCCAGCATCTTCCCCACCACCGATGTCAGGCTAACTGGTCTATAATTCCCTGTTTTCTCTCTCCCGCCTTTCTTAAAACATTAGTTACCATCCAATCCACAGGAACTGATCCTGAGTCTATAGAACATTGGAAAATTATCACCAATGCATCCACGATTTCTAGAGCCACTTTTTTAAGTACCCTGGGATGCAGACCATCAGGCCCTGGGAATTTATCAGCCTTCAGTCCCATCAGTCTATCCAACACCATTTCCTGCCTAAAGTGGATTTCCTTCTGTTCCTCCGTCACCCCATATCCTCTGGCCACTACTATATCAGGAAGATTGTTTGTGTCCTCCTTAGTGAAGACAGATCCAAAGTACCTGTTCAGCTCATCTGCCACTTCCTTGTTCCCCATAATATATTCACCATTTTTGGGTCCAACTTTGGTCTTAACTAATTTTTTCCTCTTCACGTACCTCAAGAAGCATTAATTAACCTTAAATTAAATATGAAAATATTTATAACTATAAGTTTTTGTCATTTAGTAAAGAATGTAGTCTGATATAAAGCCTTGTTGTTAAGGGTGTTACAATTCCTCTTCAACGTCTCCCGGTTTTGTTGGGTGGGTACGGCTTATGTGCCTTACTGGTATCTTTGTTGTCAATTATGTTGTTGACTTTCAAAGCCAGTGGCTCCATTTGAGTCATCATCTGAGATGTGCGTCAAATAATTTCTCCCTAATCTGCATTCTCAGCCCATTTCGAATAACAGCAGTTTGTATTTCCAAGCATCCTCTTAACGAGTCTGCAAACAGATTAATTTTTTTTTGGGTAAATGCTTTTTTGATCTGATATTTTGTTGGTTCACATGCTTGATCAATGGTGTTTTATCATTAATGTTTTATTATAATTAATGTTTAATGTCATTCGTAACTGTCACTGTATGTCATGTTGTTACTTATGGCCGGAGCACCAAGGCAAATTCCTTGTATGTGAATACTTAGCCAATAAACGTACTTACTTACTTACTTGTACTGAAAGCACAGTGATGCGCTAAATGGAAACAATGCCTTCTCTTATTCACTGTATTTGAATTTGACATAGACAGGGCTTGAATTTTTACTATTTTTACCGATAACCTAAAAAAGCTCTGCATTTGGCAAAATATTTTATAATAAACAAATGTGCACTTTAAGAATTTGTGGCTTTCAAAGTACTAAACCTGCAGATGCTGGTTTAAATCGAAGGTAGACACAAAATGCTGGAGTAACTCAGCGGAACAGGCAGCATCGCTGGAGAGAAGGAATGTATGACGTTTCGGGTTGAGACCCTTCGTCAGACACTTTAAGAATGTGGCTTTCAAAGTACTGAAATTTACTTGAGTTTAGAGATACAGCAGGGAAAGGCCCTTCAGCCCACCAAGTCTGTACTGGCCATCAATCATCTGTTCACACTGGTTCTATATTAACCCACTTTCTCATCCACTCCAACACACTGAGGGAAATTTTACAAAGGGCAATTATCCTACAAACTTGCATGCCTGTAGGATGTGGGTGGAAACCAGAGCACCTAGAGGAAACCCACGTGGTTGCAGGGAAAATGTGCAAACACCACACCGACAGCATCCAAGGTCAGGATTAAACACGGGTCTCTGCCACTGTGAGGCATATTATGCAGTGGCACGATAGAATTTGTCACTTGATAGGTAACCTTTGGAAGGAAAAATTAGAATGAATAAAAGCACAGGGTAATGGACAATTTTGTGTCTTCATTATTTATTGTTGTTTCTAATTTAGTTACAATATAGAAAGTGAAAATTGACATATTTGCCTCGTGACATTTTTTAATAACTGAATAAACCTGATTTTCATAGTAACTGAATAAAGGACCCATGAACCAAATCATAAATAACAGCTGAAAAATTCAAAGCCCAGAAACAGATCATCTTTATAACTGCTGGATGACAACAAAGTAAGATTTGGTCTTTGTTTTTCTAATATACTGTGGGAAATTATTTCTAGATTGCACTGTATACTAGACAACGCCATATTCTGTTGACATTTTTCTAAAAAGAAGAAAGCTTTGTAAGCAAAACTGTAAATATTTTTAAACATGTGTTTAACATACAGATTTTTATGTCTTGGTATACGTATTTAGGGAAAATAAAATAAAAATGGGTTCATATGGATTCTGTAATATATTTTCTTTCTAATTTTACTTTTAATAAACAAATTATTATCAAATAATAGTTATTCTTCTACAAAATAAATTTTGGGCTAGCTTTAAAAGTGAAGGAAGATCAAAGATTGATGTCCCAGCACGCAGTATGAGGTAACACAATTTGGAACATTAGGTCTGTAGCTGTCATTCTAACTCCTTTTTAAATGTTTCCTTTGTTTGTGAAGGATCTAAAGGTTAAGTCCACCACTAGTACTGGTTTACAAATAATTCTGGACGTGCTCTTCAGGCCAATCACCCGGAAAGTTGATCTGCAATGTGAAAAGACGAATAGTTTAAAAATAAACCTAAAAGGAGACATAATGTTACAGAGTGCTTTTTTTGTGTGATGATACATGCATAGACACATAAACATAGGTGCAGGAGTAAGCCATTCGGCCCTTCGAGCCTGCGCTGCCATTCAATGTGATCATGGCTGATCATCCGCAATCAGTACCCCATTCCTACTTTCTCCCCATATCCCTTGATTCCACTAGCCCTATCTAACTCACTTTTGAATGCATCTAGTGCATCGGCTTCTACTGCCTTCTCAGGCAGAGAATTCCACAAAATCACAATTCTCTGTGTGAAAAAGAATTTCCACATCTCAGTTCTAAATGGCCTATCCCTTATTCTTAAACTGTGGCCCCTGGTTCTGGATTCCCCTAACATTGGGAACATGTTTCCTACATTTAGCATGTCCTATCCCTTAATAATCTTTTATGTTTCGATAAGATCTCCTCTCATCCTTCTAAATTCCTGTGAATACAAGCCCAGTCACTCCATTCTTTCATCATATGACAGTTCCACAATCCCGGGAATTAATCTTGTGAACCTACGCTGCACTCTCTCAGTAGCAAGAATGTCCTTCCTCCACAGCGCAACACTAAAACGTTGAACATAGAACATTACCACAAAGGAATGGGCCTTTTGACCCACAATGTTTGTGCTGAACATGGTGCCAAGCTTAATTGATCTCATCTGCATGTCCATGATCCATATCCCTCTTTTCCCTGCACTTCCATGTACCCATCTAAAAGCCTCTTAAAGGCCACCATTGTATCTGCCTCCACCACCACAATGTTTTCCAGGCCTTCACGACAGTGTAAAAAAACGTGCCCCGTACTTCTCCATTAAACTTTCCTTCTCTCACTGAATTGCTATGCCCTCTAGTGTTCAACATTTCCACACAGGTTTTTTAATTGTCCCTGGTATTTGGGATAATGCTAGTGTAAGGGGATCGCTGGGCAGCGTGGACTCAGTGGGCTGAAGAGCTTGTTTTTGCATTGTATCTCTGAACTAAACTAAACAACATTCTTCCAATTCTGCCAATTACTACTGATATTAGAAACAAACTGAATAGCACTATCATTTGTCCTGGATTTTTTTTGCTGAAACATATTGTATTACTACAGAATTACAATTACAACTACATATTTTTATGCAGAATTCAAATATCGTACGCACCTTTATCAACATTCTTCTCACAAATCACGCGATTAGTGTCAGTGCAGAAGAAGTCATTCCATAATGCACTATTAGCAAGGCCAGCACAATCTTCTGTTAATCCTTCCTCCTTCCAGTTATCAGGCTGTCCTTGCTTCCAATTTCTAGAATAAAATAACAACACAACTGAATATGCAGTTGTAATGGAAAGTAAGTATATATGGTATTAAGGAATTATTAAAATTACCAGTGTGTAGAAAGGAACTGTAGATGCTGGTTTACTGAAGAAAGATACAAAGTGATGGAGTAACTCAGCGGGTCAGGCAGCATCTCTGATAAATTGCCTCTATAACTTGATAGAATATAGTGGAAAAAGGAAGAGAACTTGGGGGAAAATGGAATTAATGTGGGATTAACTTTTGTGTGTTTAGTTCAGTTTAGTTTAGAGATACAGTGTGGACCAGGCCCTTTGGCCTACCGAGTCTGCACCGACCATCATTCCCCGTACATTAACACTCCCCTACACACACTAGGGATGATTTTACATTTATACAAATATACCAAGCCAATTAACCTACAAAGCTGTACGTTTTTGGAATGTGGGAAAAAACCCACGCAGGTCACGGGGAGAATGTACAATCACGATAGAGACAACACCCGTAGACAGGATCAAACCTACGTCTCTGGCAGTGTAAAGCACTGAGTTATTGGTTAATTTACACCTGAGGTCAACAAGATCAAACAGAGGTCTCTGGTGCTGTGTGGCAGCAGCTCTATCAGCTGTGGCACACTGCTGCGCCAGGAGTAGGTTCAGTAAAGTTTACTTTTTTTGGCTTAGTAACTCACTGGCTAAAATGTTGAACTGCTGGGATTGGTTAACACTTGAGCAGACTTTTGGTACATAGCATGAATATCTCAAGCCAGAATATATTTAATATTGGGAGGAACAACGTAGTTAATTAAATTTATGTGAATATGTAATGTGTACACGGTGTTTAGCAGTTTTCCATTTTATAAACTATGTTAACATACGTGTACTGTGCAATGGTTCCATCCACCCATCTCCATACATTATGCACCTCTGTGTCGGACAGTCCAATCCAGTAGTAATTCATTCCGTTCATTTGCTTACTCACCCATTGCTGCAACATGAATACAGAAATAATTAGTGCTGTAAATAAATAGGTACAAAGCAACACATCAAAAGAATTGCCCAGCATTCTCAATATTTTTAAAGTAGTGTATAATATTTTCTGGACCTGTCAGAATTACTTCACTGAATTGAAGTTATGCCTCACTTCATCAATATTATCCTGTTACAGCAGAATTAAGGCAAGAGATATGCAGTGACATCAGTTGCACTTACAAACGTAAACAGATATATAAAAACACAGTGATAGTGAAAGCCCACAAAAATTATGGGTTTATTCATCTCCATTGGTTCATTATCTCCACAACTACATTGTGCTTCAGATGATTGGATCCACTTCACACTGCCTCGGCAAGGCCAACAGCATAATCAAAGACGAGTCCACGGCCAACAATGGGCCATTGTGGGCTCTTTGACCATCAGTGCTTGCTCTGATCTGTTCTGTACTTTTTCATACCTATAGTTTCCCTCTCCCCCGACTCTCAGTCGGAAGAAGGATCTTGACCCGAAACATCACCTATTCCTTTTCGCCAGAGATGCTGCTTGACCCATTGGAGTTACTCCAGCATTTTTGTGTCGACCTTTGGTGTAAACCAGCATCTGCAGTTCCTTCCTACACATGATGAGATTTGAACTGGGTTGTTAGTCCTCGTCTCTGAATTACTCATCTGGAATTTAACTACCGCGCCACCAGAATATTCTTCTTCACAATCAACTTAATCTATGTGTTATTGAAGGGTAATGGAATGTATTTCACTCATTATGTGGAGAATATGTGCATTTTGTCTTTGACATTATTGGGGCTCTCATTATTTTTGGTAATAATGCATGAAAAAATATCTTATTTAGACCCTTTGTTGTACAGGAAGATTCAGAATTTAACTATTGTTGTTTCTTAACTTCATTCCAGCCAACATAATTGTAGAGTACAAGAGGCACATCTATTTTCTCAGCACTTGTACCGAGGATGTTGTCAGGACTCGAGGTCTTAATCTATAAAGAGAGGTTTGGCAGGCTAGGACTTTATTCCTTGGAGCTCAGGAAGCTGAGCGGTGATCTTAAGGGGAATCATGAGGGAATCAAGGATCAGAGGCCATAAGTTTAATATTTAGAGGACAGGCATATATTGACATCGGAACTATTGTTCCTTGGCAATGCCACTTATTTAAAGGGATGAAATGTTTAGTTAACTAGTGGTGGGCAGGAAGAAGAACTATTTCACAGTTTCTTAATTTCTTATGATATATATAAAAATTGAATAGGTTTCAAGATTTGTGCATGTTTGACTTCATTTCAATACAATGGAGACAGGCTTAAAATAATTTATCGCAACCTTGGAGACGTAATATACATCTTATACCTTGGAGGCACAAGGAACTGCAGATGCTGGAATCCTGGGTAAAGCACAAAGTGTTGGGGGTAACTCAACGCATCAGGCAGCATCGCTGGAGGGAATGGACAGGTGACGTTTTGGGTCGGAAATGTAACTTTGTTTCAGGTTGGTCTGAAGAAAGGATTCTGATCTGAAACGTCGTCTGTCCATTCCCTCCAGAGATGCTGCCTGATTCACTGAGTTACTCCAACACTTTGTGTTTCAGATCTTAACCTTGGTTCTTCGGTTCTGAGGTTTCTGAAGCAAATAAGCTATTTTGTTGTCCAGATCTAAAATGTGGTGAATCTATGGAATTCTTTGCCACAGAAGTCTGTGGAGGCAAGTCAATAGATTTTTTTTAAGCCAGAGATAGATAGATTCTTGATTAGTACAGTGGTCAGGGGTTATGGGGAGAAGGCAGGAGAATGGGGTTGGGAGGGAAAGGGAGATCAGCCATGATTGAATCACAGAGTAGAGTTGATGGGCCGAATGGCTTAATTCTGGTCCTGACGCTTATGAATATGAGATATGTAGGAAGTAACAATGAAGTGCCTCCGTATTTCCCGGCAATGAAGACGCACCTGCATCGAAGACGCACCCCCAATTTAAGTTGCTAAATTTTGGGAAAAGGATGGCGGGACAGGATCAAGGGTTTGGTTTAGTCCAGGGGTCGGCAACATCTCCTGCGTGCCGCAGGACTTCCTGCAGTTCCCAGATCCCTCGCGTTTAACAAGTTTAACAAGTTTATTCATGGATAACCCCTTGAGATGGACAGTCATCTCGTTTTCAAGGGGGTCCAACATAGAACATACAGCACAAGACATAACATACATAGAGGCTCTCATTGACCCACCTACCCACACACCAATCCCAAAACCCCTCCATCCCCACGTTATAGTTTATAACAATTGTTAATTGACTTTACATATCCAATAATAATAAGTTATGTGTTACAGCATAATGTTGATGCATAATACCATATTCCACCTATCATACATCGTACGTTAATACATACTATCGACATTATTACATGATACATTATTTCATAGTATTGTGACATAATACAATATAAGACCTTGTTACACTATGCAATACAATAATACATAAGTGTAATGGCCCTGCATATACAATAGCTATGCCAAATGATCACACACAGAGCAAGCTAGATAAAGGAGCTTGAAGCCTCTAATACTAGAAACAGGTACATGGTTTTATAAGTAAGGCTAAAAGTGTATTTTTAAATAGACGAAATGAGCTAATAGTTCTTATGGTACTAGGCAGAGTGTTCCAGTCAGAAAGAGCTTTGAATTTAAATGCATGTCTCCCAATTTCTTTGTTTGTTCTTGGAATGAAAAAGAAGGGTTGCTGAATATGTCTTAGTGAATATGAGGGTGTGTATGGTAATAGGTCTTGTTTTAAATACGAAGAGTAATTGAGATGGATGCATTTAAAGATGAACTGGAACCAGTGGTAGCATCTTCGAGCGTGGGAGGATAACCAGTTTAGAGTTTCGTACATAGAACAGTGGTGAGTTAGATATGGACACCTTAAAATAAATCTGCAGAGACTATTATAAACCACATTGAGGGGTTGAAGATGTGTATCAAATGTATTCTGATAGGCAATATCAGCATAATCCAGTGTTGGTAGTAGTAGTTGAGAGACAATTATTTTTCTCATCTGAAAGGTGAAACAATTTATATGGCGGTAAAGAATGGCTAGATTACAGCTGAGTTTTTTAGTAATTGTCTCAATATGCTGCGTAAATGAAAGCGTTGGGTCGAGCCAAACACCAAGATATTTGAAGTTCAATACCTCTAATGGTGATCCTTCATTAAATGATATAGTCAGATCTACAGAATTACCAAGGCCTTGTCTGGTACCAAATAACATACTGCATGATTTATTTTTATTTAAAATTAGTTTGTTAAATAATAGCCATTTCTGAACAGAAGTAAGATCTGATTGAAGGGATCTTTCGATTTCAGACTTGTTAGTACTAGATGTATATAGCACTGCATCATCAGCATATAGTTATGTTTGACAATCAGAACAAATATTAGGGAGGTCGTTTATGAAAATAGAGAAAAAGAGTGGTCTTAAAGACGAACCTTGCGGGACCCCCTTCTCAACAATTAAGGAATTGGATTGACTTCTATTAAAGGTAACACATTGGCGTCTGTTATGAAGGTATGAGTTAAACTACAGTAGATTGTTTTGAGAAAGTCCAATTGAGTAAAGTTTATCAAGCAGTAGGTAGTGGTCAACAACATCAAAGGCCTTGGTTAAATCAAGAAAGATGGCACCGGTGAGTTTACCATCCTCAGAAGCAGAGAACACATCGCTGGTGAGTTTTAACAGAGCTGTAGTTGTGGAGTGATTAGGTCTGAACCCAGACTGGCATGGAGATAGAATGTTGAAAGTTGAGACATAATGTGATAGCTGGTTGAACACTAGTTTCTCGAGGATTTTAGCCACCGAGTTGATAATTGAGATGGGGCGGTAATTGCTAATATCGTGTGGGTCACCTCCCTTATGCAGTGGAGTAACATTGGCACACTTCCATGCGGAAGGGAGGGTACAAGTTGAGAAGGACAAATTAAACAGGTCGCATAGTGGGTACATTAGAATATTGGCTCCTAACTTAATGAATTTAGTCTCAATACCAGCTGGTCCAGATCCACAATCATCCTTTAATTCATTAATAGCATGTTGAACGTCAACAGGTTTTATTTTTTGAAAAGAAAAAGGGCTTCTACGTGTAGAGGTAGCTGCAAAGTCACATATAATAGATGAGTCAAATACAGTAGAGCTACATACAGTGGAGAAGTGATGGTTGAAAGCATTGGATATAACAGCAGGGTCCTGAATAGCATTATTGACCCGAATCTGAGTGCTGATATTTTGATTTGATTTATTAAGAACATTATTTAGCGTTTTCCAGAACTTTTTTGGATTATGCAGGTCTTCAAAAAGATGTTTTTTAAAATGATTTGATTTAGCATTACGTGTTCTTGTTGTACACTGATTCCTTAAGGACCTATATTTTTCCCAATCAGCAGGGTCCTTTGTTTCCCTGAAAGTCTTCCAGACTTTATCCCGCTCATTAAAAAAGGTTGATCAAATCAGCACTAATCCATGGTAAATGTTTTCCCTTGACTTTTATTTCTCTCCAGGGGACATGCGTCCCTGGGACTAGCTGCACTTCCCAGGGAGAGGGAGAGGGAGAGGGAGAGGGAGAGGGAGAGGGAGAGGGAGAGAGAGAGGGAGAGGGAGAGGGAGACCGGTCCCGGCGACCGGTCGCAGCCACCCGAGCTACTTCCCTCCCTGGCCACTTTTCGGCAGCGGTTAGTCAGTAAGTTGCTGCCATGATCTCCGACCCCCTCCTTCTCAACGCACCTGCCCGTGCTGACCCGGGCCAGACTCCTCACACGCTGTGAAAGGAATTCCCCCCCCCCTCAGCGGCACTGTCCTTTTACAGCTGCTTCTCACTTCACAGCCGCTTCGCATCAGCTGCCAGCAATGAGGGATAGACTTGGCTATCGTTATTGCTGTTGCTGTCCTGAGGGATAGCCAAGTCTATCTTTCTTGGCTAACAACCTAACCTTCGGTCTCCGAGATGCAGGTAAATTTTCATGCCTTATTTTGGGGTAAAAAATAGCGTCTTCATTGCCGGGAAATACGGTATTTCATGTTTTGATCGTATTAATACCTGTTCTTCTTGGTTATTAATTATAATCATGTTGGATGACATAATTTTGCATAGATTATTTCCTTCTGCAAATTCTACGAGATCAGTGGAGAAAAAGTAACATTTCTCCTTAAACCTCCTCCAATTAGGTGGACAACCTGTAAAAAAAAACACAGAATATTGAATTACTGAAAGAAAACATAACAAATCTAAAGATGTTTTACTTTTATTTAGTGTTCATTGTTTTATTAAGGGGATTGGAACATACTCTACTTTCCAAACCAGCAATGGAATTGAATTTTGAACAATGAAAATACACGTTGTTGCAAATGAAGCACCTCTTGTTCTACCAGCCTGGGATGAATAATTTCAAGGCACATTTCCCTCTTTTCTATCCAACAATATTCACCTCAAGGGTTCTCCTGCTCATGAGTGGACGACCAACAGAAAACATAGAGGAAATTTCCCACTGCATTGGTATAACTTTTACCACCTTCCTCTGAGTAAAATAACTTAATTGGGCCAAGGACAGTTTGTGCGACTACTAGATGTATTGAGACTGCAGAAAGGGTTAGACCCGAATAGGCCTGTCCCACTTAGGCAACTCTTTAGGCGACTGCCAGGGACTAGTTTTAATAGAATTCACATACGACATCTGGCGACAACCTAAGACAGCACCTATGACAACCTACAACAACACCTACATCAACCTACGGCAGCAAAAATTCTCACCACAGTCACCGGAAGATTTTCAACATTTTGCGGCATTCGCCTGTAGTCGCCCAAAAAATCGCCTAAGTGGGACAGGCTCTTTACAACTCCCAACTCGTGAGGCATTCATTCCTTCAGCCTCAGCTACATTTCAAATGAGAATTTTAGAGTTTATAGAGTAGAAACAGGCCCTTCGGCCTAACCGTGTCCATGCCACCCATCGATCACCCCTTCACTCTAGATCTATTTATCCCACTTTCTCATCCACTCCCTACACACTAGGGACAATTTACAGAAGCCAATTAACCTGCAAATCTGCACGTCTTTGGAATGTGGGAGGAAACAGGAGCACACGGAGAAAACCCACGTAGGTCACGAGGAGAACGTACAAACTCCGTACATCCAGCACACGTAGTAATGAGAGAACCCGGGTCTCTGGAGCTGTAAGGCAGCAACTCTACCACTGTGCTGCCCTCTGTGCTCCCACTGGTAAAAGGTTACTTTTGTCTTCACTATTTCATTCTGGATAGCTTTACTCAATCTCTGTCTTAATATTTACTGTGTTTTAGCTTAGTTTAGTTTAGTTTAGTTGAAACAGGCCCTTCGGCCCAACAAGTCCGCGTCGACCATCGATGCCCACACACTAAAACTATCCCTACATGCACTAGGAACTATTTACAATTTTACCAAGCTAATTAGCCTACAAACGCGGGTTTCACAAAAAGCTGGAGAAACTCAGCGGGTGCAGCTGCATCTAAGGAGCGAAGGAGATAGGCGACGTTTCGGGTCGAGACCCTTCCTCAGACTGGTCAGGGATCAGGGAAACGAGAGATATAGACAGTGATGTGGAGAGATAAAGAACAATGAATGAAAGACATGCAAAAAATTATTGATAAAGGAAACAGGCCATTGTAAGCTGTTTGTGGTGTGAAAATGAGAAGCTAGTGCGACTGGGGTGGGGGGGGGGGGGGGGAGATGGAGAAGGAATGTCAGGGCCCGAGGGCTGAGGGAGAGATGGGGAGGGGAGGGGGCAGTCTGGGTTAACAGAATTGAGAAAATTCAATGTTTAAGCCCAGAGGATGCAGACTCCCCAAGCGGAATATGAGGTGCTGTTCCTCCAACTTGCGGTGTTGCTCACTCTGGCCGTGGAGGAGGCCCAGGACCGAGAGGTCGGATACGGAATGGGAGGGGGAGTTGAAGTGCTGAGCCACCGGGAGGTTGGGTTGGTTATTGCGGACCGAGCGGAGGTGTTTGGCGAAACGATCGCCCAGCCTCCGCTTGGTCTCACCGATGTAGATCAGCTGGCATCTGGAGCAACGGATGCAGTAGATGAGGTTGGAGGAGGTGCAGGTGAACCTCTGTCGGACTTGGAATGACTGCTTGGGTCCCTGAAAGGAGTGGATGGGGGAGGTGAAGGGACAAGTGTAGCATCTCTTGCGGTTGCAAATGTCACAACCATAGCCTACAAACGCATTTGGAATATTGTGTGCAATTTTAAGCACCATATCCGGGGTGGGAGATTGCAACCTTCAAGTGGTCCGCCCTGTTTCGACAAATGCAATCAACCCGGTGTGCACAATCAAATAAGATCAAATAGAACAAGTTGTCCGGCAACTTTAGGCTGTGCACGCCATACGCAAGAAGAAGAAGAAGAAGCACCATATCTGAGGAAGGATGTGCTGGCTCTGGAGAGGGTCCAGAGGAGGTTTACAAGTATGATTCCAGGAATGAGTAGGTTAACCTAGGATGAGCGTTTGTCAGCAATGGGCCTGTACACGCTGGAGTTTAGAAGAATAAGGGGGGATCTATTTGAAACAAACAGAATAGTGAAAGGCTTGGTTAGAATGGGTGTGGAGAGGATGTTTCCACTAGCGGGAGAGTCTAGGACAAGAGGTCATAGTCTCAGAATTAAACAACGTTCTTTTTAGGAAGGAGATGAGGAAAAATGTCTTTAGTTAGAAGGTGGTGAATCTGTGGAATGCTTTGCTGCAGAAGGCTGTGGAGGCCAAGTCAGTGGATATTTTTAAGGCAGAGATAGATAGATTCTTGATTAGTACGGGTGCCAGACGTTATGGGGAAAAGGCAGGAGAATGGGATTAGGAGGGAGAGATAGATCAGCCATGATTGAATGGCGGAGTAGACTTGACGGGTCAAATGGCCTAATTCTACTCCTATTCCTTTTGACCTTATGACCTAAACCTGTACATCTTTGGACTATGGGAGGAAACCAGAGCACCAAGAGAAAACCCACGCAGGTCACGGGGAGAATGTACAAACTCCGTACAGTCAGCACCCGTAGTCAGGATCAAACCTGGGACTCTGGTGCTGTAAGTCAAAAAACTCTACCGCTGTGCCACCGTGCCCCTTTATGTGCTGCTAGATGGCGCACTGTTTTGGGAGTGTACACTGCATTAACCTGAAGAGAATTCAAGGGCAATTTTCAAATATGAAGTATGGTCCATTTGTTACTCTCAGTTCTGCAGGATAATATTTTAATTGTGTGCTAATTCAGAGAAATTACTTTTTAGCAGCCTCTCCAGCCTTAAAAAAAACACTAATTTTGCAAGCACAATTCAGATAGAGATAATTAAGATAAAGGTCATTATTTATTATTGTTTAGAAAGGTTAATGACATTTCAGCATCTAACTTAATCCAATATATATTTTCCGATACTTATTTAGCTTTCTATATTTAAAGTGTGTGTTAAAAATCGTTCTGTTACACCCTGATTTGATTTCTATGCGAATTGAACAGTGGCAGCTTTTTGACATTCATGTTGGTCACACCAGGATTCTTTGGAACTGACATATTGGAAAAGAGGTATTTTTGCCATAAAGATTGATAGATGCTTGTGGATAGCTTTAGTTTAGTTTAGAGATACAGCATGGAAACAGGCCCTTCAGCCCACCGAGTCCGCACCAACCAGCGATCCCCGCACATTAACACCTACACACACTAGGGACATTTATACCAAGCCAATTAACCTACAATCTTGTACGTATTTGGAGTGTGGGAAGAAACTGAAGATTTAGCAGAAAACCCACGCGGTCACGGGAAGAACATACAAACTCCGTACAGACAGCACCTGTAGTTGGGATCGAACCCGGGTCTCCGGTGCTGTAAGCACTGTAAGGCAGCAACTCTACCGCTGCACCACTGTGACCGCCCTTTGTTGAACAGTTTTGTTTGAGATATAGCGAAGAATACGGCTGCTTCTCTGCTTCCAGCAAAATCCAAACATATATCATTGGCTTACATTATAAAGTGCTCCATTGTGACCTATTTAATTCCCGTGTTTGGTCTATAATCTGAATCCCAAGCTGATGCCACCATCTCTGCTTGCTGAATTGCCAGTATCTCAAATCCATATCCTTACTTCTAAATCCTTTTAGGGCTATACCTCCACACACCCATTGGGCAGAAGATACTGAAACTTGAAAGTGCACAGACTCAGGCATAGCTTCTTCCCCTCTCTTATCAATAATAAACCTCAACTAAACAAGTAGGGCTGAACATACAGCCTCTTATACCTGGTCTGACATTCAATAAGATCATGGCTAATCTGATCTACGCCACATTCCTGTTCAATTCTTATTTTACTTGATTGCTCTGCACTACCAAACCTATGTTATCCTTGAAGATATTTAATAATTCAGTGGTAGAAAATTCCAAAAGATTAATAGTTTTCTGAAGAAAGAAATTCCACCTTATCTCTATAAGTGAATGATACTTCATCTTGAGAGATTGTCTAGAGGAGGGCTAAACTGTTTCTCCAGAAGAAACAGTCTCCAGAGGTATATCCTATTCAAGTTCTGTAAAAATCCAATGTTTCAGTGAAATCATCTCTCTTTTTTCTAAATCTGAGAGAGAATGTGTCCAACCTGCTCAATCTTTGCACATAGTGTAAATGATCCTGCTTTTCCCAGGAATCTGGTGACTGTTCACTTCATTGCGTTAAAGGCAAGTGTATCCTTCCTTAAATGAGATAAAAACTATCCAAGTAAGGTTATTCTTTTCTAAAAGTATAATGGTCAATTATGCCGAACAGCCTAAATGGCGGTAACCACATATTCCATTTCATTCTCTGATGTTTGATTTCATTGATGTCAATGGAATGTGCCATGACCACAATATCAAACACCCATTAAAACCAACTGAGGTTGAATTATCTGACTAATATTTCTTAACTGGATTTAAGTTGATAACATCAAGCAGCAGGGAAATTAAAATCATCGGAGTTTAGTTAATAGAAGGTATTAAGAATAATGGAAACAAGTGGGTAGATGGCACTCAGATAAAGATTAGTCATGATATTATTAAACAGGATCAAGGTGTTGAATGACTCTACCCCAATATTCCCATTCCCACTTCCTTGCATACCCAATGCGTACACCTTTGGCTGAACAATCCTCTCATCTGCAAATGTTTTGATTCTAATGGATAGGTGCACTGATGATGAAATACTACATTACAATTGTGCAATCATTTTTTAATAAAATTAACAAAAAGAGGAATTTAGTTTAGAAGATAGACACAAAATGCTGGAGTAACTCAGCGAGCCATGCAGCATCTCTGGAGAAAAAGAATAGGTGAACGTTTCGGGTCGAGACCCTTCATCAGACCCAGAATCCGAATAAGGGTCGAGACACGACACGTCACCTATTCCTTTTTTCCAGAGATGCTACCTGTCCCGCTGAGTTACTCCAGCATTTTGTGTCTATCTTCAAATTAGAAGCATGTTATCCAAACCATCAAACTTGCATCTCCCTTGAATAAGGTGATAGCTGACCTCACTATAAGTTCAACTTCATATTTTCTTTACTACCACACTTTGCTTATCAAGTATTTATTAACCTTCCAATAGAAATGAAAATGCTGAACACAATATGATTAATGGAGACAGATGAATTACAGTTTTGGATCCAATGTGCTGGAGTAACCCAGCAGGTCAGTCAAATTTCTGGAGTAAAAGGATAGGTGACGATTCCGGTTGGACCAAAATGTCACCTATCCTTTTCCTCTGGAGATGCTACCTGACCTGCTGAGTTACTCCAGCATCTATCTTTGGTAGAAACCAGCATCTGCAGTTCCTTGTTCTATATATTGCAAATAGTTTCTTATAACTATTCCAACACTTGAGAAATATGGAGATAGAATGGTCACTCTAAATCTTAACTTCCATGATAGCAAATAATTAAATAATTATTTACCGTTTGACTTTGGGGAAACTGTTGAAGGCAGATTTCTTTGTCCTACAAGGCCATAGGGATGGCTTACTTGACCAACAAGGGCCATTGGTTTTATTACCCCTGATGGTCCTTTTGGGCCTGGTGGTCCTTGAGGTCCTACTGGGCCTGGTGGCCCAGGTGGGCCCCTATTTCCTGCTGCTCCTGGTTGACCTTTTTCGCCTGGTGGTCCTGGAAGAACTACTTTGCCATCCAGACCCGGCGGTCCTTGGCTTCCTTTTGCTCCTTGTGCACCAGGTCTTCCATTTGCACCCTTTTGACCTTTCATGGGTGCCCCTCTGTATCCTTGATTGCCCTTGTCCCCTTTACTTCCTGGAACACCTCGAGCTCCTTTTGGACCCATCAGTCCAGGAACTCCTTCTTCTCCAAGGTCACCCTTTTGTCCTTTTGCACCCTTCGTGCCAAGTGGTCCTGGAAATCCCTTGTCACCTTTGGGACCTTTTGGGCCAGGGGGACCTGCATTTTCATTAAAAAAAACATTTTAGTACATGATGTGGTCAGAAATAAATTAATTCAACATAGTTGCATAATTCCTGAGATGCTGCAATGGGAATCCTCCTCGTGAAGCTAGTCATAGAGATCTAAGACATTTGGTATATCTGCTGCTGGATAATGCACCTAGTTCATAAGTTCATGTTCATAAGTTCTAGGAGCAGAATTAAGCCATTTAGCCCATCAAGTCTACTCCCCCATTCAATCATGGCTGGTCTATCTTTCCTTCTCAACCCCATTTTCCTGCCTTTGCCCCATAACCCCAGGCAACTTTACTAATCAAAAAATGTGGCAATCTCTGCCTTAAAAATATCCATTGACTTAGCTTCCACAACCGTGTGTGGCAATGGATTCCACTGATTCACCACCGTTTAACTAAAAAAATTCCTTCTCATCTCCTTTCTAAAGGACACCATTTTATTCTAAGACTATGGCCTCTCCCACTCGTGGAAACATCTTCTCCACATCCACTCTATCCAGGCCTTTCACTATTTGGTGCTAATCTCGATGGATAACACAAAATGTGTTGAGGACTCATTCACAAACAGGTCAGAGGGTTCATTCATGTGCACCAATGAAGTTACTTGCAATAATAGAAGTGAGTTTTCCTCTCCCTGCCTTTTCTCCTGTTTTACTCAGGGAAGAGCCTGCCAGGCCATTGACCTGAATGTAAAGTGAACACACAAAAACACACGAAGATAGGAGCAGGCCATGAGGCCTTCAAGCAGGCCCGGCCATTCAATATATTCATGGCTCATCTTTCCCCTCATTGAACTGATACATGGCTGTCTCATGCTTCACTATTCCTGTGCATGATCATTTGCCCATTGAATATCTAACATGTACATTTATACATTTCCTAGCCCTAGTTTGTCATGATAATAAATGTTAGGAAACTGTTGCAACTTTCAACTCTCTACCGTAGCAATTTATGACAATTATTTCAATCCCATAAATTAATATCAAAATAAATCCAATGCTAAAATGGACAAAATGAGTCTATTGGCACTGTGGCAAACGTAATCCCTTTTCTTGTAAACTACTGTTCTAGTTCCTTTTTTATTCCTCTAGAATCCATATTTTGTTTCTGATAACTGTTCCGTGATTAGTGAGGAAAATAAATTATTTCATTGGTTTAAAAACATTAAATTTATGCAATCACTGCGTAGACATAGGAACTCATTATGTGAATACTTAGGGTTTAGAGATACAGCGTGGAAAGAGGCCCTTCGGCCCACTGAGTCCATGCCAACCAGCAATCACGCAGTACGCTGACACTATCCTACACACTATGGACAATTTACAATTTTATCGAAGCCAATTAACTTAAAAAACCTGTACGTCTTTGGAGTGTGGGAGGAAACCAAAGCACCCGGAGAAAACCCATGTGTTCACAGGGAGAAGGTACAAACTCGGTACAGACAGCACCTGTGGTCAGGATTGAACCTGGGTCTCTGCACTGTGAGGCAGCAGCTCTACCTATTGCCATTGAATACCATCAAATAATTAAAATCAATTCCACTCAGAAACTTCCTAAAACATTGCACGTCGGGCATCCTTATAATAACTTCATTGATGAGTGTGAAACCAAATATTTCCTACCCTGACTGTGAAAGGTTCACAGAAAATGCTCACCTTGTAGAATTGTGAAGTTTTGAATAAGCTGAGCATGTTTTGTGTCCACAAGTTTCATTTCTTCCATTATCATGGACAGGTTGGCAACTTCAAAGTCCAACTTTGATTTCATCACACTTTGCTGCACTTTGATAAGCGAGCTGTCCACATTAATATTGTTCAGGTTGGTGGTCAGAATGGCTAGCTCGTCCGCATGCTCACTCAATGTGTTGGTGCACATTGTTTTAATACCATTCAAGTCGTTTGTCAATGATCGAAGATGTTGCACAGTCCAACTGATGTTGCCAATAATAGAGCCAATGTCTCTTTCATTTATATCCATGCGTGCTTCAAGTTGTTCAAAACTAGCAGCTGTTTTATTTTCATGGGCTTTTTGATATTGGTGTAGATCTTTGAGACTCTCTTCGTGAATGTTAGCCATGAAGCTAATATTTGCCATCTGGCTGCTGAGAGAATTCAGCTGATGATTCATGTCTTCCAAAGTGTCGCTGTTACCTGTCACCAAGACAGAGTTGTTGACTGCTTGAAGCTGCAGGTACTGTATTTTCTCCTTTAGCCAGTCAGAGTCCTTTTGTGCTTGGAACACGGTGTGCTGGAGAGCTTGCCAATCATTCCTTAACTTCTGGATTGCCTGACTGGTATCATCGACAGATTTCTGCAGTGAACTGAATAAATCTCTTTGACGAATCTGTGTCTGGTTTATTTGACTGAGGTTTAATACCGTGATGCTCTGAGATTTGGTCTGTTTTTGTATGTCCTTTTGTAGTTTGCCAGTGTTTTGCTCCATGTTGTTAATGTATCCACTGTATGTCAATAAAGTTTGGTTAATGGCTCTGATAGACTTTGAATTGCCATCCAACAAGTTTTTGAGGGAGTTATGATTGGTCGTCATTGACAATTCAGTCTCCTGTAGCTTGTCCAGTGCAACTCTATTTTTGGAGGCATTGTCTGCAATGCCATTAAGCTGGTTCTGAAGGACTTGAATATCAGTTTTGAACTTGGACATCTCTGAGCTGGTACTTTGATCTTTCATCCCAGACTGGTCATCTGCAAGATATGGTAAATGGTCAATAACTGGGTGGATAATCACAAAAGAAACATAGAAACATAGAAAATAGCTGCAGGAGTGGGCCAATCTGCCCTTTGAGCCAGCACCGCCATTCAATATGATCATGGCTGATCATCCAAAATCAGTACCCCGTTCCTGCTTTCTCCCTATATCCCTTGATTCAGTTAGCCCCAGGAGCTATATCTAACTCTCTCTTGGAAACATCCAGTGAATTGGCCTCCACTGCCTTCTGTGGAAGAGAATTCCACAGATTTACATCTCTCTGGCTGAAAATGTTTTTGCTCATCTCAATCCTAAATAGCCTACCCCTCATTGTTACATGTTGGCCCCTGGATCCCCCAACATCTGGAGCACTGGGAACTGTAAAAGAGAAACAGTACTGCAGATTATTTTCCTTTCTTAATGTCTCCTATGGGTCCCTATTTAACATGCACTGAGAGTTTAATGATTTCTTATAATAGTCAATGAAGAGATTGGTTCCTAAATAGAGGCCACCATATTCAATGCATGCTTTGAAAATTGGACACGATAATTGTTATGGTACCTGTCTTAACTATTGTAGTACCTGCCTCATCTACCTTCTCTGATAGCTTTTCCATAAACCCATCACCATCTGAGTTTAAAAGTAGCCCTTCAGGTTCCTATATACTCTTTCTCCTCCCACTTTAAATCTATGCCCTCTGGTACTTAATTCCCTTTTCCTGGATAAAAGTCCCTGTGCATTCGCCCTATCAATTCCCCTCATGATTTTACTACATCTCTATAAGATCACCCCTTAGCCTCCTACGCTCGAAGTAATAAAGTCCTAACTTGCCCAATCTCCTCCTCTTGGAAAGGCCCTTGAGTCCTGGCAACATACTCACAAATCTTTTCAGCACTCTTTTCAGCTTAATGACATCCTTCATATAGGTGACCAAAATTGTTTCATGATTATTCAAAGTAATTTTTTTTCTGGCATAAGAATTGTTGCATACATTACCTAACTTTTTCAGGTCAGTCTCGACAGCAGTTAGTTTATCCGTATAACTTTTTTGTGATGTTTCCATTCCTTCAGTCACTGTATCCATTCTCTGTACAACTGGAATAATCAAGGGCGATGGAATAAGGCCATTACCACATAATGACAAGCACATTATTAGAGTTTAGTCAATGTTTTGTGGGTTTTTTTGTGAATATTTGCTCCCCACTCAGCTACTTATAAATCTCTAAAAGGCAAATTAAGAGCTCAATTGCTTTAACATGACGTCCAGTAGTGGTGTGTTTTGTGTCACTCGGTTAAAAGGAGGCACATTTCCTGTAACTCCTGAGTGATGTTGCCTAATCCATAATCTTTTTTTTTCTCTCTCTGAGTCTGAAAATGTTAATAAATGCCTTTCCTTCCTTTATAACCTGACAGGCTTCTAAAATTCATGCTTCGTGTTACCTCATCTGCACAATGTAGAATCATGAGAACCTAGGCAATCATTTGGCCTATCAATTCCACCTCAGTATTCAAGTCAATCATTCAAGTAAATTTAGTTTTGTTGTTTATGGCTCAGTTTTCCTACTTAGGATCTAGATGTTCATAAGTAGTACTTAGCATGTTGCCTTGGCTTGGAACAACTTCATATGCCTGATCTTAGCACCTTGGTTAAAACTGGAGCACCCGGTCACGGGGGGAAATTTACAAACTTCATACAGATAACACCCGTAGTCAGGATCGAACCCGGGTCTCTGGCGCTGTAAGGTAGCAACTCTACCGCTGCGCCACTATGCCGCCCCGTGTGAGCATGTTAGAAGAAAAAATACTTCATTAAAATGTAAGCCTGCAAAATATAATATGGGCACCATATTGGCAGGTAAATTATTGGAATAATCATTCAAATGGACTAATTTTGCAGAAATGTGATTTCAGATTCCCCTACCTGGTCAGCTGTGGAATTTGAAGCAAATATCTAATCTTAGTAATGCTAACCACAAAGTCACCAAATTCTTGTAACAGCCCAACTGGAAAACTGATGCCAGGTATAAGGGAGTAGATCTGAGTGTCCTCACCATTGGTTCCAGATCCCACAAATTTTAGTGGCAGCAGATCAAATATGGACGAGGACATTTTCTCCAAATTACCATCTATCATGGTGATGGCTTAAGTGCATGTCGATGGTATATGGGGCTGGCACAGTGGCGCAACAGTAGAGTTGCTGCCTTACAGCACCAGGGACCTGAGTTTGATCCTGACTACGGGTGTTGTCTGTACAGGGTTTGTACATTCTCCCTGTGAGAGCATGGGTTTTCTCCGGGTGTTCTGGTTTCCTCCCACACTCCAAAGGCATACAGGTTTGTAGGTTAATTGGCAATTGGTATAATTGTAAATTATCCCTAGTGTATGTAAGTGTGCTGGGATCGCTGGTTGGCGTGGATTCGGTGGGCTGAAGGTCCTGTTTCGTCGCTGTATCTCTCGACTAAACTAAACTAATATTACTAATTTTCAAACAGCGCATGTTCGTAAATTACTGTAGAAGCCAATAACATAAGACCCATGCACTGGTATTTTGCCAGATTTTTACATTTGTTTTCCTGAAGTTGATTATGTGAGGTTGTCGTATCGGCGGCGGTAGAACGGTTTCAGGTCTGTTCCTGTGGATGATTTTCCCAGAAATGTGATTGTTGCCGGAATGATTTCCCTTCTGTGTGGGCGAACTTCAGAGATGTCAACAATCCAACAGAAAAACAGCGAGGAGAGCTGACAGTGATCCAGAACTAACAGTCTGTGTAATGGAAGGTTGCTATTCTGGTAACAGCTCTCACATTTGGCATTTCTCCGAAGCAAAATGGAAACAGATGTCCGACGAGGTTGCCCAGGTATCATCTGGTGACAATGGCAACGTTTCAGTAATGCCAAAGTGTTTGAGAAAGAACTGCAGATGCAGGAAAAATTGAAGGTAGACAAAAATGCTGGAGAAAATCAGTGGGTGAGGCAGCATCTAAAGAGCAAAGGAATAGGTGACGTTTTGGGTCTCGAGGAAGGGTCTCGACCCGAAACGTCACCTATTCCTTCGCTATATAGATGCTGCCTCACCTTCTGAGTTTCTCCTGCATTTTTGTCTACTTTCAGTAATGCCATGTCATTTTCAGTTCCACATTCAGGGCAAAAGCTCGGGCTTTCCGTTTATTGGTTAGGAAGAGGAAATAAAAACAAGAGGCGCAGAAATGCTGATACAGGTTTTATCCAGCAGCCAAAAGTGCAATGTCTGAAAATCTGGGAGCATTAATGTGATTTAAAGCAAAACCTGCCAAATCCAATACTTCATCGGCAGCGGAGAAGGATTCTGGAACACTGCATCTCACACATCACAGCCTGGCTCATTCTTAATTTAAAATGAATTCTGCTAATTGCTTTCTCCTGGCAGAGATCGTGTAGGGCGGTGGATTTCTTACACACATGCATAAGCCCTTGGTGATTTTAAACCATCAGCTAGTTTAAAAGCCCTGACACAGCTCCAGGCAGGACTACTGACTCCGAACCTGTGCTTCTCTATACCGGGACCAAGAACATGCAGAGTATGTCTAAAGTCCTGCAGTAATATAACTTCCAAGCTATTATGACATCTTGGAAGTGGGGGTAGAGAAAGCGTTTGGGAGTGGTGCCAGAGTAGGTTTGGAATGAGTAAATATGGAATGGATATGTGGAATGAGCTACCAGAGGAGATAGTTGAGGTAGGTGCTATAACAGTATTTCTAAGACATGTGGACAGTTTGGAAAGTTTGCAAGGGATATGGACGTGGGACTAGGTTTTATGAGGTATCTTGGTCGCCATGGATGAGTTGGGCCAAAGGGCCTATATTTGCGCTGTATGAACCTGTAAAAACAAGGAACTGCACATGCTGGTTCACAAAAAAAACACACAAAGCGGGTCAGGCAGCATCCCAGGTTAACAGGGATATATGATGTCTGAAGAAGGGATATTGTCTGATCTGCTGAGTTACTCCAGCACTTTGTGACTCTTTAGTCGATGAAGGGAACAGCAGATGCAGATTTATACCAAAGATAGACACAAAGTGCTGGAGCAACTCAGCGGGTGATGCAACATCTCAGAGAAAAATTTTATTTGACGTTTCGGGTCGGGTCTGAAGAAGGGTTCCGACCCAAAACGTCACCATTCCTTTTTCACTGATCTGCTGACTTACTCCAGCACTTTGTGTCTAACTTTGTGACTAATCCTCTATCAAGATCACAATGGGTGGTGGCTTGTTCAGTGCTCCAGCAGTCTGTGGGACCATTTGATAGCATTGTTCGGAGTGGCACCAATAAAGGGGCTGTCCCACTGCGGCGACCTAATACGCGAGTTAAGAAGAGTGCCTTAGACCTTCAAGCTTGAAAGCCTCCAGCTGGATTGACCGTCCGCGTTGAACTGCGAGCTGGATCGTCCAACTGCCCTCACACACACACACAAAAACATCGCAAAGGTGGGAGCCAGGGAAAGCGGGGGAGCGCTGTCTGAAATTCACCCGCGATGAAGAGGAAGGTAAAACGGCTGCACGGTAAGTCCTTTAGAGAGCGGGGGGGGGGGGGGGCTAGAGAAGGGGATAGAGGAGGATATAGGGGGAAAGAAGGTGAGAGAAGGGGGGAGAGAAGGAGTGGAGGCACTTTTAAGAAGTATAATAAAGTTTAGCAGGCATTTTACCAACCGGCAGGTTTTCCTTGGTCCTGAAAAGCCCGGTCAGCGAAGGAGATTGCCTATGGCTGCCCTTGACTGCCTGTAACTAAATTGCGACCCCACTCAAAAGATCCATGCTGACCAAATAATTCTCGCGGAAAATCTTTCAACATGCTGAAAAATTTTCAACATGCTGAAAACATCCTTAAGCTCTGGCCCCTGGTTCTGGACTCCCCCAACATCGGGAACATGTTTCCTGCCTCTAGCATGTCCAAACCCTTAATAATCTACATGTTTCAATAAAATCACCTCTCATCCTTCTAAACTCCATAGTATACAAGACAGCCGCTCCATTCTTTCAGCATATGACAGTCCCGCCATTCCGGGTATTACCTTGTAAACCTACGCTGCACTACCTCAATAGCAAGAATGTCCTTCCTCAAATTAGGGGACCAAAACTGCACACAATACTCCAGGTGTGGTCTAACTAGGGTCCTGTACAACTGCAGAAGGACCTTTTTGCTCCTATACTCAACTCCTCTTGTTACGAAGATCAACATGCCATTCGCTTTCTTCACTGCCTGCTGAACCTGCATGCTTACTTCCATTGTACTTCCTCCTTTCTCAACTTGACACCATTTAGTTAATAATATGCCTTCCTGCTTTTGCTATCAAAGTGGATAACCTCACATTTATCCACATTAAACTGCATCTGCCATGCATGTTCCCATTCACCCAATCTCTCCAAGTCACCCTGCATTCTCATAGCATCTTCCTCACTGCCACCCAGCTTTGTCTCATCTGCAAATTTGCTTATGTTATTTTGAATCCATCCAAATCATTGATGTATATTGTAATAGCTGCGGTCCCAGCACCGAGCCTTGTGGTACCCCACTAGTCACTGCCTGCCATTCTGAAAGGGACCCGTTGATCCCTACTCTTTGTTTCCTTTCTGCCAACCAATTTTCTATCCATGTCAGCACTCTACCCCCAATACCATGTGCCCTGATTTTGCTCACTAATCTCCTATGTGGGACCTTATCAAATGCCTTCTGAAAGTCCAGGTACACTACATCCACTGGTTCTCCCTTGTACATTTTCCTAGTTACATCCTCAAATAATTCCAGAAGACTAGTTCCACGTGGTCACAGGAAAAATATACAAACTTCATACAGACAGCACCTGTAGTAAGGATCTAACCCAGGTCATTAGCGCTGTAAGACAGCAAATCTACTGCTGCGCCATGGTGCCACTCACTCCTTTAGGCTCCTCTAAAGACTCCAGACCCAAGCAGGTCTGGTTTGGCTTTGGGTTCCTTTCCTCTGACTGCTATAGCTCTAAATGTATCTAGGATGGCACACCTTTTTAGAAGCTCTTGGCTCCTTAAAGGAATGATCTGCAACTGATCCCCAAAGAATGTCATGGATGATTGATTGTCCCTTTAAGCAGCACAGGTTGATTTTGCTGTCATAACCTGCTTCACATGGGAGGCTCATGCATTTTGCCAATTACATTGTTGAGAGGGACTTTCACAAGAGAGCTACCACTGGACTGTTATAAGGAAATTGTTGTCCACCTTCATAGCGAGAGGCTTTGAGTATAGGAGCAAGAAGATCCTACTGCAGTTGTACAGGGCCCTGGTGAGACCGCACCTGGAGTATTGTGTGCAGTTTTGGTCTCCTAATTTGGGGAAGGACATTCTTGCTATTGAGCAGCGTAGGTTTGCCAGGTTAATGGCGGGACTGACATAATGAAAGAATGGATCGACTGGGCTTCTATTGACTGGAATTTAGAAGAATGAGAGGGAATCTTATAGAAACATATAACATTATTAAGGGATTGGATGGATGCTGGATGCAGATAAAATGTTCCCCATGTTGGGGGAGTCTAGAACCAGGGGGTCACAGTTTAAGAATAAGGAGTAGGCCATTTAGGACTGAGATGAGGAAAAACATTTTCACCCAGAGAGTTGTGAATCTGTGGAATTCTTTGTCACAGAAGGCAGTGGAGGCCAATTCATTGGATGTTTTCAAGAGAAAGTTGGATATAGCTCTTAGAGCTCTTAGGAATCAAGGGATATGGGGAGAAAGCAGGAACGGGTACTAATTCTGGATGACCAGCCATCGAATGGCCTACTCATGCACCTATTTTCTATATTTCTATGTTTCTATGTTTCTGTTACAAAAAGCATGGATTTACTGTTGAGTACATATGCATACACAAGATAAAGTTTTAACTTCTCCACGCTTATGAAACATTGACATTTGTCGGATGTGACTAATTTAATCGTAGGCTTAACGCTTAAAGGTAAGATTTTCACAATGAACGGTAGGGCCGTGGGGAATGCTGCAGAACAAAGCAACAGAAGAGCATAAGTACATAGTTGCCTGAGAATGGCAGCTGAGCCAATATTTTTTTCCAATGCATTTCTTTCTATTTAATTTACATTTCTGCTTTCTGAAAAAAATTCTGAAAGAATAAAACCAAAATAGTTCCAACCCTTTAAAAGTGAATTTTTAAATTGAAACCGGAAATAAAGTACCAGATCTGTCCAATTTAAGATACTGTTGTCTAGAAATGTGTTTTTGCTTGGGATTCCTAAATTAACTATTTAGCCGTATCTGAGTGTTGTACTCTGCTTCGACTGATGTTTTTATTGTGACTGGAGAGGAATTACTGGGCATATGTTTTATTTTTATTGTTTGAATACCAGAGATTAACAATGTTTTTACTTTCAGACCATGACATCAAACACTCCTGATTTCTGAACTAGGATGAACCAGCCGCAAACCACGCTTTGTTCTGTCTCTGTGTTGCCTAAAATAATGAGCAGGTAAATTGATTTGTCATGGATAAAACCGTAAAATCAAAATAAAACTACAAGTTACATTACCTTTGTATCCCAAGATGGCTACTGTAATAGTCAGCATGGCACAGAGGACATAGAGCAGCAGAATAGAAAACTTCAGAGCCCAGTTGTTTCTACATCGATTACACTGAGGCCCTTCCTGAATTCCTGCAACAAAAACGCAAGGTTTAATATTTTGGGAAGATGCGATAATCGCCAATAATTCTAATGACATTTTATACACCCCCCAACTTATGCCATAGGCGACTTTGTAAACTCGTGGCTTACGTAAATAAATCTGTACACGGTCCCTAGTGCAATCAAGGCAGTTGGTAACGCAACAATATTGTACGATCACTCAAGTATACGTCAGAAACAAGCCAGCAATGGCAGGGTGCTTACCTAGAAGGCCAAGCACCGCAGGAAGTACCCTGGACACAGCCGGACACAGCAGAGACAGTTAATACTCTCAGTGAGTTATTTCGGGCAGGGGATGGGGAAGTAACTCTGACTTACATAAAGGTCTTACAGGTTTGTAGGTTAATTGACTTGGTAAAATTGTAAATTGTCTCTGGTGTGTAGGATAGTATTAGTGTGTGGGGATCACTGGTCAGCGCAGACTCGGTAGGCTGAAGGGCCTGTTTCCATGCTGTATATTTAAACTAAACAAAACTAAAAGATGGAAATACACCTTGAGTGAATTAATGAGGTTAGATTATTTTTTTAATATGTTGTCTGGAATCAGTCGGTACCCACCTTATATCAGATTTAAATCGGAATTCTGATTTTTTTGTTTCCTATTTGTCAATTTTTTGTGCCCGATTATTTGGCGGCCAATCAACCGCTGTCTCTAAGGGGGTTCACCGACCAGCTTCCCTTAAAATTCCCATCCAATCAACAAATCAGTCTCCTCCCGTCCAATTAGCCACTGTCTCCAAGGGCATTATGTCCAATCACATAATGCAGTTTAATGGTAATTAGCACCCACGGTAAAGGTTGGAAGCCAGCGGAGGTACTGACAGTCAAATGAGAGCAGGATAGATTAAGACAGTGTATAATCCATAGCACCCTAGTGTACAATTTCATAATATATACTAAATAACAGGGTTGACAGACCGTGGCTGGGAACCTGCGGCCCACCAAAATTGTTCCCAAATGGGCCCCGCACCTCCTAAGGCTGGTTGTCTGTATGGAGGTTGTATGTTCAGGATTATCAGTAAACCATACAGCTTGGATGAATGGACTGAAGACATTGGCACAGTGTCGCAGCAGTAGAGTTGCTGCCTTACAGCACCAGAGACCCGGGTTCGATCCTGACGAGGGTGCTTGTCTGTTTGTACGGAGTTTGTACGTTCTCCCCATGACTTGCATGGGTTTTGTCTAGGAGCTCCGGTTTCCTCCCACACTCCAAAGACATACAGGTTTGTAGTTAATTGGCTTGGTATAATTGTAAATTGTCCCTAGTATGTGTAGGATAGAATTAGTGTGTGGGGATCACTGGTCGGTGCAGACTCAGTGGCCCTAAGGGCCTGTTTCCACGCTGTATCTCTAAATTAAACTAAAATGATAATTCTTAAAATACTTAAAATATTTTTGGAAAGTCTTAAAATACTTACAGCTGAAGATGATGGGCTAAGCAATAACTTTAATCCTCTAAGGGTGTTCTCCTCCATAAACTCAAGAATGGTCCCAACCTAAATTGATGTCTGATCATGACGATGCAGCCTTAATACAATGACTCTGATTTTCCATGAAGCTGGTGCCACTCTGCCATTGTAACTGCACTGGGAGGGTGTCAGAAACCTTACTTCTACCCAATGTTTACAGGACTTTAATCAAAGGTGCATGCTCCACCAAATTGTTTCCCATCCTAGTCCAGAGCACCAGGCTTATTTTTATAATCTTACTACGCTCTGTTGAAATTTTACTTCGGAGTCATGTGAGTGACTACGTGAAGAAGCCCCGCCAGGCACATGCTCGGCATTACGTCGACGCATGTCGGTAGGAACGGGCTGCAGATCGCAGCTCCACCAGTGGTGAGTAACAGGCCTGCAGGTAAGTGGTTTAAAACTACTTCCTGGGGTTTTAGCTCCATGACGCTGGCTGGCTTGCCAGGAGGAGTTTGGGAAGAAAAATGGAGAGTACTGGGAAAAAGTCGGCGCGGGTTAAGCCGTCCCGGGTGGAAGCAGCTCAATTAAGATTGGGACTGCGGATAAGTGAGGAGCCGGTTCCGATATCGGTAGCCGTAGATTAAGCCATAAATTAGCCTTTAGCCGCTTCACAGCCGCAGGCCACTGAGGGTACTCCAGTGAATAGAAAAAGTAAAAGGAAATCTGTTAGGCCTGTAATATCAGACGAGTCTGATGAAGAAGATCCTCCAGCCAGACGAGCCATGTGGCTCAGGATGGACCAAATGGAGAAAATGCTCCAAACTATTATCAACCAAGGGACCAAAGACCCAGAGTATTCCCAGGCAGCCCCTGAGGGGGTTCCATATCAAGAATATGGTGCCTTTACAACATGGGAATGTGAACCTCCAGAGCCTTGTTTAGGTCTGGAAGAAGTCTCCTTTGAGCAAGTCTCAGGAGTACCAGGGCGGCAGGAAACTGACCCTGAAGGTGGTGTTTCTGGTCATGAGTGTCCACTACAGCACAAGAGTCAAACTCCAGGTGTACCTGATGTAGCACAATCCTTTGCTATACCAGAGGGGAGCGGTGAGGTCATGGAAGAAAATGTGGCGGCCAACATTAATTATTTGGTTTCTCACCAGCTTCAGGAGACTGTCATGGTTGAGACAGCAGATCTTTATAAAACACCTGTTAATTGTGCATCACTGAGGGTGCCGACGGTAAATCCGGCAATTTGGACACCCATGACTTCAATAATGCGAGGACAGGAAATACAGTTCCAGAGGGTCCTCAAGCTCATTGCGGCTGGCATTACTGCTTTTGGGAGGCAGGTGGAAGGGCGTGCAATGTCCAAAATCCAAAAAGACATGTTGGCATTGTTATGTAACTCTTATTTTGAGATTAATTAATGAGGAAAATCACCATTCGGCCCATCCTGCACCCAAGATTTGCAGGTCTGTGTAAATCAAGCAATGTTCAAGCTCCAGATTATTTATTCTGAGATAACCTGCCTAAGCAAATTAAAGAAATAGATGAGGAGGCAAAGACTATCAGCCTCATGAAACCTTTCATATTTGACCAAAGGAAACAATCTGGCTGTATGAGAAGGGGTTTGATTCAGGAGCAGGATCAAGCAGAGGCAGGGGTAGGGTGAGAAGGTATTATTACCCATCACAGCCCAATGTCCACCCAAATGTTGGAAGGAGGAGACCGTCACAGTCATTTGCTGAGGTACAAAAACTTTATTCTATCACAGAGAAGACTTTTGGGGAACCTCCGGTTGGTGGTAGATTGCAATTGTTTTATGATGAATGGTGCTGTATAACATCTGATCGGTTTATATTAGATACTGTGTCAGATGCTATTATAGAATTCATGGAAGGAGTTGATCCACCTGTACAGAATAAACCTAATTGGGTTTTGGTGTTTTCTTCACCTGAAAATTCTCAGGTAAAAGAAGTAAAAAATTTATTTGAAAAAGGGGTAATTGAAAGTATGAGGAATCATCCGCAACAATTTGTGTCAAATATTTTCCCCAGGCCAAAGAAAGATGGGGGTTGTAGAGTCATTCTGGATCTCACAAAATTGAATTCATATGTCCAGTATAGACATTTCAAAATGGACACCTTCAACACTGCAAAGCAGTTGTTGTCCATTGGCTGTTACATGGCTACTATAGACTTAAAAGATGCGTATTATTCAGTGCCAATTCATCACCATTATCGCAGGTAATTGAAGTTTAATTGGATGGGTCAGCTGTGGCAATATAAAGCATTACCTAATGGGTTAACTTCAGCTCCCAGGCTGTTCACAAAATGATTGAAACCAGCACTTGCATTGTTAAGGGCTCAAAATCACATTGCCATGGCTTAGCTTGATGATATTTTAATTGTTAATGCCACTCAGGAATCAGCTGAAGATTCAGTTTCAGCAACTATAAGCCTGTTTGAAAGGCTAGAGTTTCTGATCCATCCAACAAAATCTAAGCTACAGCCATCCCAAACAATTGATTATTTGGGGTTTGCATTAATTCAGTTTCTATGTCAGTAATTTTGCCAACAGATAAAGTTGTGGATATTACAAATGTGTGTAGTTGCCTTGCTGACAAACCTTATCCCTCCATCGAGAAGTAGCTAGGGTTATTGGTAAGATAGTAGCAGCATTCCCTGCGGTTGAGTTTGGTCAGCTGCATTATCAAAATCTTCAAAGGGCAAGAGCACAAGCACTAAAAGAACGTGCAGGTCATTTTGATAGACCCATGCAGTTGCCAATGGAAGCTTTAGCTGAATTACAGTGGTGGATTGGGAATGTTGCACAAGCTGCTAAAAACATTTTGTTCAGCAACCTTCAGTGGTATTGCAAAGTGATGTGAGTGCTCTCAGATGGGGGGCTACGGACAATGACACCAGTTGTGGTGTTAGATGAAGTGCCCAAGATGATTTAATTCCCCAAACATATGATATTAATTATTTGCAGTTATTGGGGGCATTTTTTGGATTAAAAGCATATTGTTCTACAATGAAGGACTTGCATGTTCAATTACAAGTAGACAATGCCACAGCTGTAGCATATAACAATCACATGGGTGGAGTAAGATCAGTATCATGTGATTATCTGATGTGGCATTGGTGTGTATCTCTGAATATCTGGCTTTCAGCTATCTATCTCCCAGAGAAAGACAATGTTGTGGCAGACAACAGATCTTCTATGCTTTTCCCCCATTCTACCTGATTAGGCAATGTCTCACCAAAATAGAGCAAGACTCTGCCACGGGCATTTGGGTGGTTCCAAACTGGCCTACACAGCCATGGTTCCCATTGATGCTTAGAATGATAAATGAACCATTTATGACGATTCCCAGCTCCAGTGATTTGTTGGTACAACCAGTGACAGAAGAAGTTCATCCATTGCATGATCATATTAATTTGTTAATCTGCAGGTTCTGACCAGACCATTACAAGGGCTTGGACTGTCGGATAGGACCATGGATGTCATAACTGCAGCTTGGAGAGAGAGCACTAAGAAACAATATATGTCTCATATAAAGAAATGGGAAGCTTTTTGTATTCAGTCAGACATATCTTGTCATACTGCAAACATATCGGATGTATTGGAGTTCCTTGCTATGTTGCATTTTGATCAGCACCTCAGTTATAGTGCCATTAATAGTGCTCCTAGTGCTTTGTCTTCCTATTTACGACAATTTTCAGAAGATCAATCTATCGGGTCTCATCCATCAATCTATCGGGTCTCGTCCATTAATATCCCGATTTATGAGAGGGATTTTTAATAAAAATCCTCCCAAACCCAGATATACAGAAATTTGGGATGTCAGTACAGTTCTCACATTGCTTCGGCAATGGGCTCCAATTACGTCACTGTCTTTTCAGAAGTTAACATTTAAAGTGGTAATGATTATGGCATTGGTGTCAGCACAAAGAGTTCAAACATTGCAAATGGTATGTTTAGATTGTATGCTTTTGTCTGCAGATAACATTACTTTTATGTTAATGATCTAATCAAACAAAGCAGACTGGGGAAGTCTGGAACCAAGGTAATTTTTAGAGCATACCCTGTCGACCAAACTTTGTGCGTGGTTAACTATCTGACCCAATACATTGAAGTAACCAAGAGTCTCCGGGGTTGTGAGACAGCAATGCTTATTACCCACAAAAAAATCACAGAGCTTCAAAATCTTCACGTAGTCACTCACGTGACTCCTAAGTAAAATAGTAAGATTAAATGAGAACATACCTGTTTGACGTTTGATCTTTATTTTATGAGGAGTTACAATGAGGGATCATGTGCCCTCCGCTCCTGACCCTCATAATCTAAACGATCATCTGGTAGTTCTAGTCTTGGGTGAGCCTTACTAACTTACTTCGGCTATTGGTTCTGTGTTTTTCACGCCGCTGCTTTGAAGTATGCCGAGCATGCGCCTGGCGGGGCTTCTTCACGTAATCCCTATCGAAACTCCTCATAAAATTAAGATCAAACTTCGAACAGGTATGTTCTTGTTTAATCTTACTATTAAATCAGGTAAATGTAGATTTGCAGCAGATTGCATTTGTATTATGTTGTGCAGATAGCATAGAGCAGCAAGACATGATGCTTACTGTCCACACTGAACAGAGAAAGGAATCCATTAGGTATGTTTATTCCTAGTCGTGTTTATTCCACGAGCCAGAATTTATCCGCATAATTAATTTAAACTTTAGAGATATAATGTGGAAACAGGCCCTTCGGCCCACCAAGTCTGTGCCAACCAACGATCATCCCATACACTAGCACCACCTACACACTAGGGATAATGTACAGAGGCGAACTAACCTACAAACCTGAAGGTAGACACAAAATGCTGGAGTAACCCCAGCATTTTGTGTCTATCTTTAGTGTAAACCAGCACATGCAGTTCCTTCCTACAACCTACAAACCTTTATTGCCTTGCAGTGACGGAGGAAACCAGAGCACCTTGGTCACGGAGTCACAGGGAGAACGTATAAACTCCAAACAGACAGCAGATGTACTCAGGATCGAACCCGGGTCTCTGGCGTTGTAAAGCCCCTGTCCCACTTTCACGACCTAATTGGTGACCTCTGCCGAGTTTGCCCTTGACTTATACTCGCAACATGGTGGCCACGAGGTCGTAGGAGGTTTTCATAACTCTTCCTCATGCTCGTGTCTCCGAGTACTCGTGGCCTCAAGTACGTTGTGGCGTTTTTTCCAGCCTGATAACAAATGTCCACAAGTAAAAAAAAGGTCGGCATGGAAAAAGTTGATACTTTTTACTCATCGGTAGGTCGTAGGTAGGTCGTAGTAGGTCGTGATGGTAGTCGTAGGTAGTGGTAGATAGGCATAGGTAGTTGTAGGTCGGTAACTGGCCCGAGAAAAAAAATGCAAACATTACATCATTTTATCATGTGATCATTTTCCACTCGTAGCTAGTCGTAATTGGTCTTAGGTGTGGAAGACTGAGGTCGAGGGGGGTCGTAGGAGGTCGTAGACATAGTCGTAGGAGGTCGTAGACATAGTCGTAGGAGGCCTTTTACTTTGGCGAGTCAACACGATCTTGACATTCTTTTCAACTCTAGGGTCTTCTAAACTCATGGATTAGGTCGTCCAAGTTGGGCAGGCCCTTAAGGCAGCAACTCTCCTGCTGCACCACTGCGCCACACTATTTATCCACATAGACTAACAGACTCTTAACAGTTAAGATGCATGTATAATATCAAGTATCTAGCATTGTAAAGGACAATGGTTGGGGGTTGGAGGTTAACATTTGTAGACATGCTTTCCATAGGGAAGCTAGCTAGCTTGCCTGGGTAAAATGGATGCGAATTTTTACCTTATAAAAATTCAGCTGGAGTGTTTACTGCTCAATGCCACATTAGTCTCCACGTCTGCCCAGTTTAGATGAGTGCCTCAGTTGTGCCTTGGGTGGGCAAACCCAGACAAAATAAATAAACTGGCACCTACACTAAATATATAAAAGCCTTTTGCCAGAAAATGACAGGGTTGTGATTGCAACCAACTTGCTGTCAGGAGACCCACACGTCAAAACTAGGCTGAACATGAAAGTGAGTATTTGAAGGTAACGGGGAATTCTAGGCAGCACGAATGTTGTATTCCCCTGCTTTGTGCAATCAAACAACGTTAGAGGGTAGGTAGATATGGAGAGAGAGAGAGAGAGAGAGAGAGAGAGAGAGAGAGAGAGAGAGAGAGAGCGAGAGCGAGAGAGAGAGAGAGAGGAAGTCACTAAATTCCATTTAGTGAGGAATTCCTGCATTCTTCTGGAACGCCGTGGGAGTGGCTGCGGCTGGCGGATTGCCTGGAGATCGGGGGGGGGGGGGGGGGGGGGGTAGGAAAGACTGCAGTGATTTTTGTCTTCTAACACCGGGTCTGGTGTCCTGGGATGTCAGGACTTTCATATGAGGAAAGATTGGATAGACTCGGCTTGTACTCGCTGGAATTTAGAAGATTGAGGGGGGATCTTATAGAAACTTACAAAATTCTTAAGGGGTTGGACAAGCTAGATGCTGGAAGATTGTTCCCGATGTTGGGGGAGTCCAGAACAAGGGGTCACAGTCTAAGGATAAGGGGGAATTCCTTTAGGACCGAAATGAGGAAAACATTCTTTACACAGAGAGTGGTGAGTCTCTGGAATTCTCTGCCACAGAAGGTAGTTGAGGCCAGTTCATTGGCTATATTTAAGAGGGCGTTAGATGTGGCACTTGTGGCTAAAGGGATCAGGGGGTATGGAGAGAAGGCAGGTACGGGATACTGAGTTGGATGATCAGCCATGATCACATTGAATGGCGGTGCAGGCTCGAAGGGCCGAATGGCCTACTCCTGCACCTATTTTCTATGTTTCTATGTTTCTATCTCTGCCCCCCATACCGTTTTGCCCGCAGCAGGCTGCCTGTGCTTAATGAGAAGATACTTTTCACTTCCGGCAGTTTCCGGAAACTCGGAAGGGCTTTGAAAAACCTCCAAAGAGCTGCTCTTGGCTGTGGAGTTGAGCGTGGGAATTTTCCTTACTCGGTTGGAGAGAACTGCTTCTGTTGCTTTTTCGGACTGTGACTTACTCTGAGATTGCTCTTGAGCTGAGTTGCTGGTGTCCCTGGTGTTGGTTTGTGCCACTGTAAAGATGGTGGGGGCTCTGTCTCGGGCTCTGAGTTACGCTGCTGTGGTTTTAGCTGTGGCTTCGGGGCCAATCGAAGATGAGCCTTATGTTGAGTGATAGAAAATACGGGATCTCGGTCCCATCCGGGTTCCTGTGGAGCAGGGATGCAATAACGAAGGGCATGCATGACCTTTTCCAGAAGGATGTAATTGCCTCTGCCGAGGTTGCAAGGGAGATTCAAGATTCAAGAGAGTTTATTATCATGTATCCCAGATAGGGCAATTAAATTCTTGCTTTGCTTCAGCACAACAGAATATTGTCGGCATAAATAAATACAGAATAGATCAGTGAGTCCATATACCATTGTATATATATATATATATATATATATATATATATATACCTGTATACACACATAAATAAGGTGATAAAGTGCAATAGGCTATTAAAGTTCAGATTTTTGTTTGAGTTGAGTTTAATAGTTTGATGGCTGTGGGAAGCAGCTATTCCTGAACCTGGATGTTGCAGATTTCAGGCTCCTGAACCTTCTACCTAAAGGCAGCAGAGAGATGAGTGTGTGGCCAGGATAGTTTGGGTGCTTGATGATGTTGGCAGCCTTTTTGAGGCAGCGACTGTGGTAGATCTCCTCGATGGTAGGGAGGTCAGAGCCGATGATGGAATGGGCAGTGTTTACAACTTTTTGCAGTCTTTTCCGCTCCTGGGCACTCAGGTTACCGAACCAAGCCACGATGCAACCGGTCAACATGCTCTCTACTGTGCACCTGTAGAAGTTCAAGAGAGTCCTCCTTGACATACCGACTCTCCGTAATCTTCACGGGAAGTAAAGGCACTGATGTGCTTTCTTTATAATTGCATCGGTGTTCTGGGACCAGGAGAGATCTTTGGAAATATGCACGCCCAGGAATTTGAAATTCTTGACCCTCTCCACCATCGACCCATTGATATAAATGGGACTGTGTGTCCCCATCCTACCACTTCCAAAGTCCACAATCAGTTTCTTGGTTTTTCTGGTGTTGAGAGCCAGGTTATTGTGCTGGCACCATTTGGTCAATCGGTCAACCTCACTTCTATACTCTGACTCGTCTCCATCAGTGATATGCCCCACAACAGTGGTGTCATCGGCGAACTAGATGATGGAGTTCGCACTATGACCGGCTACTCAGTCATGAGTATACAGCAGAGGGCTGAGCCTTGAGGTGCTCCCGTGCTGACTGTTATCGAGGCTGACACATTTCCACCAATACGAACAGATTGTGGTCTGTGAATGAGGAAGTCGAGGATCCAATTGCAGAGGGATGCGCAGAGACCCAGTTCTGAGAGCTTGGTAACCAGTTTGGAGGGGATGATTGTATTAAATGCCGAGCTGTAGTCAATGAATAAGTGTGAATAATAGTCAATGAGAAGTGTGGGATGATACTAAAGTCCCAGGAGGATGTGGCCTTAGCTATGGAGAAGGGGATCACAGGGGATCACTGGGGAGGGAGGGGTTTTTGTACCGGTGGAACCATGGGTGTCCATCGTGAAACCCGTTCTCCTGCGTGACGTTCCCACGTTCATCCGGGATGCGCAGCTTCATTCACACCGGGCAAAGATTGGGGAGGTGCGGTCTAGGTTGATTAGGCTTATGCACCCCTGGAGTGACCTGTGTCTCAAAGGGATCAAGTTTCAAGAGGCGGGTTTTCATGAAGGTGGGCGCTGAGGGGAGCTACGTTGTGGAGCACGAGGGTGACCCCTGCAGCGTGTGTTGGAGTTGGGGGGAGGCACGGTGTCATGCGTGTAGAGAGTTTGGACATTTCTGCAGGGATTGTCCCAATCACCGGGCCGATGCTAGAAATCCCAACGCAGCGGCCCAGGAATGCATTGCTGGCCTATCTGGGGAGGCCTGATATGCCTTGGTGACCCGGGGTGGCACTGCTGACCATTCTGGGCAGCCAGCTCTGCCTCGGCGGCCCAAGGCTGTGCTGCCCCCCGCCCCCTACGTCCTGAACCGGTGGTGGTGGTTGACGGGAATGCGCAGGGGAAGGGTGAGGGGGAGAAGGGGAAATGGGTGGTGAGACAAAGAAAAAATCCAAAAAGAAGAATAAGCACATCCAAGCGAGTCAATCGCAAGTGGATGGGCCCTTGCCCAGACCTGAGCCCACCCAAGGGTGCCTGTTGGCCCCAGTGAGGTCCAAGATGCACCTGGTGTGACTCAGCAAGGAGTTGAGGAGGTTCAGAAGGGGGCAGGGGAGGTTGAACGTGGGGGAGGAAAAGAGGTAGCTGGGAGTGTGGAGACGGAGGTCCCTTCCTTTATGGAGGTCACCGTACCGCCACATGCAAGCGGGACTAAAAGAAGGCGTGGGCTTGGAGAGGGAGAGCAAAGTCATGGGCCCAAAGTAAGGGGGCAGCCTACTTCGAGACCTTCCATCCCTGATGAGGATGGTGGCCAAGAGCTGGGGTCCTCTGAGCCGGAGGCTGGCCATTTGTTTCAGGGACCTTCTGTGGATGTTACCATACCAGTTACTGGGGTTGACTCCCCTGGAAATGTGTCCTCTGGGCCAGTGGTTGTCCCCTCGTCTCAGGGGCCTTCTGAGGGTGTTATCACACCAGTTATTGGGGTTGGCTCCCCTGGAAGTGTGTCCTCTGAGTCGGAGGTCATCCCTTCATTTCAGAGGCCTTCCGAGGGTGTTACCACACCAGTTTTTGGGATTTGCTACGCTGGAAATGTGTCGTTCGGGGAGGTGGGACCTCCCTGTTGATTTGCTCCTGGGCCTGGCCAAGCTGGCCATTCGCAGGTCCAAGCAGCGGGCGGTCGATGGTCGCGGCAGAGTTGGCTGCCTGCCCCTCTTCTGGGCTATGTCAGTGCTCGCGTGTCCCTGGAGAGGGAATACGCTGTCCACTGGGACTCTGGAGGCCTTCCGTGAACGCTGGTCGCCACATGGGGTAGAGAGCATTGTAAATAATAACTGAATCATTGTACTATAATAATTGCTTGATGTAATGCAACCTCTGGATGTGTTTTTGATGTGCTGAACTATGCATTTCTGCTGAATAAAGTCCTTGGAAAAGAAAAAAGAGACAGAACAGGGCTCGAAATTAACGGTTGCCCGGGTGCCAATAGCGACCTGAAATCCAGCCGGGCAACCTAAAGGCAGTGCCATTTTGCCCAGCTCTGTCTCTGCCCGCCATCCGTATCCTTGTCCGGGCTGCTGGTTCTCCGTTCTCCGCTCCCCGCCCGCTCCTCATCCGCCGGCACGTGTGCATTGCCATGGCCTGCACATCCTCCCCCTGCACATGCGCACAACCACTGCCAGCACGTAATCGGCCGCACTGCACACGTGCACTGCCATGGCAACTGGTCGGCGCCGGGCACGTTCTCCCTCCCTTTGCATTGTGGGTGATCTGGCCGCCATTGCTGTCCGGTCGCCGCGACCGCTGAAAACCAACACAGAATCACTCCCTGGAGCTGGAGTAACTCCCTGGAGAAACTCTTGCTTCTTCATTTCCAAGTCCTCCAAAAATATTCCAAATGGAATTTAAACTGGTGGACCCTCCACCACCAAACTCCAAACTCTAAAAAATAACAGTCTATTGCACTTTATCCGTTTACTTATTGAGTGTATATATATGGTCTATGGTATATAGACACACTGAACTTTTATCTCCTGTTCTGTATTATGATTACATATTCTGTTGTGCTGCAGCAAGCAAGAATTTCATTGTCCTATCTGGAACACATGACAATAAAACTCTCTTGACTCTTGACTTGCACTTAAGCAAAAAAGGGTTCTTGAGAAAAAAGAGTTACCTTAAATTTAGTTGCGTCTGGTTGGGTAACTATGGTAGGGTGAAGACTATTCCATGCTTTAATTGTGCGGGGAACATCTCTGGATAGAAGAAATTGGGTGATGTTTTGGGTTGAGACCCTTCTTTAGATTTCCTCTGGTTTTAGTGTTTTTAGTTTAATTTAAAGATACAGCGTGGTAACAGGCTTTTTGGCCCACAAAGTCCACGCTGACCACCGATCACCTGTACACTAGTTCTATCCCACACCTTAGCGATGTAAGTCAAGTGTGTTTTATTCTCTCATGTCCCAGTTAGAACAATGAAATTCTTACTTGCAGCAACACAACAGAATATGTAAACATAATACCCTGTAAACAATGTCATAAACGAGAAAACAAAACAATGTATATTTATATATAAATATATAACTATATAAATATATATATATTTTTTTTTAATGTGCGTGTGTGGATAATATATACACACACACACACACACACACAATTTCCCTCCTGGCATTAATAAAGTTCTATTGTATAGTATCGCGTGTGTAGGAAGGAACTGCAGATGCTGGTTTAAACTTAAGATGGACACAAAAAGCTGGAGTAACTCAACAGGTCAGACAGAATCTCTGGACAAAAGGAAAATATTACGTTTTGGGTCGGGGCTGAAAAAGGTTCCTGCACACCTTTGGAATGTGGAAGGAAACAAGAGCACCCGGAGAAAGCCCATGCGATCAAAGGGAAAAGGAGCAAACTCCATACAGACAGCACCCATATTCAGGATCAATTCCAGGTCTCTGGCACTTTTAGGCAGCAACTTTATGGCCAATGTACTGCCCCATAGTCTTGAACTTAATTAAAACACAAAGTAGCTGTAAAGGGGGACATAGCGTCACTTAGAGATTTAAGACTGAAAATGGATAGTTTCTTTTTTTTTTAGTAACCAAAGTTATCAACATATAAATGGAAAACAAAATATAGTGGCACAGCTGGTGGACTTGCTGCCTCACACGCCAGAGATCTGTGTTCGATCCTGTCCTCGGGCACTGTCTGTGTTGAATTTGCACATTCTCCCTGCAAGCGTTTGGGTTTCCTCCCACATCCCAAAGACACGTTGGCTTTGTAGGTTAACTTGTCTCTGTAAAATTGCCCCTAATGTGTAGGGAGTGAGTGAGGAAAGTGGGATAACAGAACTTGTGTGAATGGGTAGACAAAAATGCTGGAGAAACTCAACTGGTGAGGCAGCATCTATGAAGTGAAGGAAATAGGTGACGTTTCGGATCGAGGCTGATGTGAGGGTGGGGGGGCGGGAAGAAGAAAGGAAGAGGCGGAAACAGTGGGCTGAGGGAGAACTGGGGAGGAGAAAGCAGGGACTACCTGATATTGGAGAAGTCAATGTTCATACCGCTTGTGTGTAAACTGCCCAAGCAAAATATGAGGTGCCGCTCCTCCAATTTACGGTGGGCCTTACTCTGGCCATGGAGGAGGCCCAGGTCAGAAAGGTCAGATTCGGAATGGGAGGGGGAGTTGAAGTGCTAAGCCACCGGGAGATCAGGTTGGTTATTGCGAACTGAGTGGAGGTGTTGTGCAAAGCGATCGCCAAGCCTACGCTTGGTCTCATCGAGGTTAATCATACGCTGAATAATCTAACCACATTTTAGTTTGAAAGTAGAAAGAAATAATATAAATTGCATTCATTGCAACGTGTAAAAAGAGTTCAGATACTGTATATACTGTATTATAATTTTGCTGCATGTCATTGTGGTATATATCATGTCTTGATTGGTGAATATGTTTAGTTTGGGACTTTATTTGAAGCAGAAACAATATGCGAATGCTTCATTGAGCATAATTCCGACTGGTAACTACGCACTTCGTCCAAGCACATTATTGCACGCGTCATGCAAGCCATCTTAGATGACCACCTAAACTGTCATTTGGCAACCTGAAAAGCTGCCTAGGTTGCCCAGCTGACAACAGAGAAAAAAAAGTTAAGTGAGAGCCCTGTAGAAAGAGAGAGTAGTAAAAGGAAGACAGATTGCAGATGCTGGAATCTTGAGCAATCAGGAGTTCTAGCAGGCCTTGGTGGACTGAACGCAAGTGTTCAGTGAAATGGATGCCTACACTACGTTTGATCTCACTGATGTAAAGAAAGAGGCATGCAACAAGGGAGCAAGGAGCTTTTTATTTGCTCATGGTCTATCACGATTACTTTGAAAATCTTTCACATTAATCCACATATCCCCATTATTTACAGGCTTAACTAACTTTCCCAATTTTCTTTGGATTATTGGTTTTTGCCCCACTTTTGCACTGTTGTGAACAATCTTCAACCAGTATTTTTATCCAACCTTTGGCAAACTGAGGCACAATTTTAACTCCACAGTCCAGACATGGCTGAGAGAACCAAGCTAAACATTTATCATATCCCTGACAATGATAAACCATAGGGCCGCTGAGAACTGAGGGGAACCTGCGGTGGGAGAGGGGATGGAGGGGTGGGTAGCGGGGGTAAACGAAGAAGGGAGGGGTACTTTTCGTAACTGTCGGCACCTTTGTGACGACCTTTTTGTGTACTTTGTATGCAAAAACAAAAAAATTCACTGCAACGACCTACTGTAGGTGTAAGTGACAACAAAGTATCATCATTGTGTGCCATTTTTAAGGACTTTGTCAGATTCAACAGTAGGATAAATGGAACTTGTCAATAGTCTAATATGATTATTACTAATAAAGTTTCAGGTAATTATATCCACCTTTCGCTAACACTATATATAGGTTGTCCCCAAGTTATGAACATCTGACTTATGGACCCCCTCTACATATCATTGAATTCACATTATATTATTAGTTTAGTTTAGTTTATTTAGTGAGTTTCATTTATTATTATCATGTGTACCGACGTACAGTAAAAACCTTTTTGGGTCCTTGCTATCCAGTAAACGAGAAGCCAACATATGATTACAATCAAGCCGTTTACAGATACAGGATAAAGGGGATATTATTTAGTGCAATATTATAGTTTGATAAAATCGGATTAGGGATTAAAGTTCAAAGGTCTCCAATGAGGTGGATGGTAGGCGAACTATCCCTCTATCCCCCCTCCTCCACCACTCTCCCTCATCACCTCCTCAACCTTCCCACCCCTCTCCCTCCCCCTCCCTACCCCCTCCTTTCCCTCAATCCCCCCACTCTCCCTCCTCACCTCCCCAGGATCTCAATGGAAACCACCGCCAGCTATGTTTTCTCTAGCAGGTCGGCTTAAGTTGTACTTGAGGCGGGGGCTGGCAGGGGCTGTCGGGGGGGGGGGGGTGTGTGAGCATCCTGCAGCCAGGGGAGGGGGGCAGCTTGAGGCGGGGGCTGTCGGGGGTTGTTGGGGGGGGAGCATCCTGCAGCCGGGGGGGGGGGAGACGGCATCAGATGGGGGCTGTTGGGGGGGGGGGGGTGGTGTGTGAGCATCCTGCAGCCGGGGGAGGGTGACAGCTTCAGGCGGGGGCTGTTGGGGGGAGGGGGGGTCGAACATCCTGCAGCTGGGGGAGGGGGACAGCTTCAGGCGGGGGCTGTTGGGGGCCGGTGGGGGGTGGGGGGGGGGGGGGGGGGTGGCTTCAGGCGTAGGCTGAAATGTTGAAATGTTTTTTTAAATTTCATCAACAAGTTTATGTAACTAACTGTAGAAACAAGGAACTGCAGTTGCTGGTTTACAAAATATGACAAGTGTTGGAGTGACTCAGCAGGTAAGACAGCATCTCTGGAGAACATCAATGGAAAGTAATGTATCGGGTCGGAAGAAACATTGAAACATGGAAAATAGGTGTAGGAGTAGGCCATTCGTCCCTTCGAGCCAGTGCCGCTATGCAATATGATCATACCCTGTTCTTGCTTTTTTCCCCATTCCCCTTTATCCCGTTGGCCTGAAGATCTATATCTAATTCTTTCTTGGAAACGCCCAGTGAATTGGCCTCCACAGCATTCTGTGGCAGAGAATTCCATAGATTCACAACTCTCTGTCTTAGTTTCAGTCTACCCCACAACAGAAGGGGGAGGAGTTGTACAGTTTGATAGCCACAGGTAATTTCACCACATTTCACCAAGACAATCACGTAAATTCAATAACAACGACTGTTTTTTCACAGCTAGTGAGCCTGCAATGACAGGGCCTCAACAGCCATCAAATTCATCCTGAGTGCTGAGTGTAATTGACCTTACACTGCACTCTGCAGCGCCAATGTGCAAGACTCCAATATAATTATGAGAGGAATGTTAGGGGGTATACCCAACTGGGACGTCTACCTGCCACTCACCCGGCTGCTGCAGCTGCACGATTATGCACATTCATCCTACTAAGCCTGCAATAAATCCTGCGCCACACTGAATGACACTCAAGGGAGGTTATATGACTACCACTTGCATGTGCTGGTGATGTCAGCGTTGGAGCCACACTCCCACGAATGTCTGTTTCTCAGCTTTCAATGTGCTAATGACCGCAAACGATAGCCTCGGTGGCAAGCTTGCAGTCTTGGACCAGAAAGAAAGGGAAAGGAGAGAAGTTAATAAAGTGTATGAGAACAGAAAGCAGGACATAAAATGTGATTGCCACCAATCCACCCAAGATGACGCCAATTCAATTCAATTCAATTCAATTCAACTTTAATGTCATTGCACAAATACAAGTATAGGTACAACGAAATGCAATTTAGCGTCAGTTCGTAGTGATAGCAATATAGAAAAATAAATACAGAATACAGACAATGTGGACGGAGAGACTGGAGAAATCTATCGGCGGGACTCCGAGTTGAGCAGTGTGATGGTGTTATTGTAGAAGCTGTTCCTCATCCTACTAGTGCGGGACCTGAGGCTCCTGTACCGCCTCCCTGATGGTTGGAGGGCAAACAGTCCATGGTTAGGGTGTGAGGGGTCCTTGATGATCTTCCCGGCCCGTTTCAGACACCGTTTTCGGTGGAGGGCATCCATGGCAGGAGAGCGGGGCACCGATGATGTACTGGGCGGTTTTCACCACCCGTTGTAGTGTCTTCCTATCTGCCACGGTGCAACTGCTGTACCATACCGTAAAGCAGGTGGTCAGGATGCTTTTGATGGTACAGCGGTAAAAGTTGGTCAGGATCTGGGGGGACAGGTGGGCTTTTTTGAGCCTCCTCAGAAAGTAAAAGCGCTGCTGTGCCTTTTTGATCAGCTTTGAGGTGTTGAGGGACCAGGACAGATCCTCCGCGATGTGTACCCTGAGGAATTTGTAGTTGAAGACCCGCTCCACCTCAGTCCCGTTTATATGGATGGGGGTGTGTCTGCCCCCTCTGTTCTTCCTAAAGTCAACAATGATTTCCTTCGTCTTCTGGGAGTTGAGGACGAGGTTATTGTTGGCACACCAGGTAGTCAGGTGCTGGACCTCCTCCCTGTAGGCTGACTCGTCGTTGTCGCTGATCAGTCCTACCACCGTGGTGTCGTCGGCAAATTTTATGATGGCGTTGGAGCCATACATAGGGATGCAGTCATGTGTGAAGAGGGAGTAGAGGAGAGGGCTGAGCACACAGCCCTGTGGCACGCCGGTGTTCAGTGTTAGAGTGGGGGAGGAGAGTTTGTTGACCCTAACAGACTGTGGTCTGTTAGGGAGGAAATCCAGCGTCCAATTGCAGAGGGAGGTGGAGATGCCAAGACCGCTGAGTTTGGTGATCAAGCTAGCGGCTATGACAGTGTTAAAGGCGGAGCTGAAGTCAATAAACAGCAGCCTGATGTAGGTGTTGTTGCTGTCCAGGTGGGTCAGGGCAGAGTGTAGGGCCACCGATATGGCGTCCTCTGTAGACCTGTTTGTCCGGTAGGCAAATTGGTGGGGGTCCAGTGTGGGGGGGAGGCTGGCTTTGAAGTGAGCCAAGATCAGCCGCTCAAAGCACTTGGCGATGACAGGGGTGAGTGCCACAGGCCGGTAGTCGTTGAGACTCCCTGTCGCTGATTGTTTGGGCACTGGCACAATGGTGGATGTCTTGAGGCAAGTGGGGACGACACCCTGGGCCAGTGACAGATTGAAAATATCAGTGAGGACCAGGGATAGTTGTCCAGCACATGCCCTGAGCACCCGCCCGGGGATGCCATCGGGGCCGGCAGCTTTGTGCTCATTCACCTTGCTCAGTGCGTCTTGTACAGCAGAGATGGAGAGACTGAGGGGCTGTTCATTCGGGGGTGGAGCAACTTTGATGGCTGGAGTTTTGTTGTCCCGGTCAAAGCGAGCATAGAAATGGTTTAGCTCATCAGGAAGGGAGGCATTGTCTGGGGGGGGGGGGGGGGGGGGGGGGATGTTGACTTTATGGTAGTCGGCAATGGATTTGATTCCTTGCCACATGCGCCTGGGGTCAGAGTTGTTTCGGATATGCTCCTCAATCCGCTGTTTGTGATTGAGTTTAGCATTCCTTATTCCCTTTTTCAGATTGGCCCTGGATGAGCTGTATCCCTCAGCATCGCCAGATTTAAAAGCGGCGTCTCGAGCCTTCAGCAGGAGTCTGACCTCCCTGCTCATCCAAGGCTTCTGGTTAGGGAAGGTCTTTATCTCTTTATGAATCTCGCCAATACAAAAAATTACCAAAAAAAGTGCTGGCGTACCTCAGCAGGTCAGGCAGACTCGAAGGCCAGGGTGGCAGAGTGGTGCAGCTAACTGGCAGAGCTGCTACCGCACAATGCCGATGACCCGAGTTAATTCCTGAAGGTAGAAACAAAATGCTGGAGAAACTCAGCGGGTGAGGCAGCATCTATGCAGGCGCGGAAATCCCTATCAAAACACGGGGGGGGGGCACACACAATTTTTGGTGGCTGCACGCGTATGTGGGCCCTGTGGACAATAACATCTGTTTCGTCCGCCTCGAATCGTGGGGCTTCAATTGGACCGTTTGCGGGGCCTTTCGTCGTCTGGCTTGGCTTAAAACTATCAGCGGGATCTTCCATCCCCTGGCGGGTGCTTCAACATCGGGAGCCTCGATCACCTCGACGCAGCAATTTGACTGTGGGCCGATAGAAGATCCCGCAGCCGATTTTAAGTCGCACCGGGCAATGAAAAGGCCTGCAAATGGGCCAATTCAAGCTCCGCTCTATGATCTTTTCTCCACCAGGACGTCTCCCTCCTCCAATCACCGCACTCTATCCTCAGTCCCACCCCCTACTTCCACCTCTGACCGACACCTCGCTCCTCCAATTATCGTGCTGAATCACCATACCCCCCCCCCCCCCCACTGCAAGCTGAGTGACGCCTCTCTCGTTCAATCTGCACCCTCGATCATCAGTCCCACCCCGACTGTATCGCGGAAATCTGAGATTTTTAATAGATTTTGTTTTCACCGAATTTCATAATCCGGAATACAAAACATGGGGGGATTGTCCCCCACCTCTCAAAGCATGAAGGGGACGTGTGTGTGTGTGTCCTCCCCCCCCCCCTCCCCCCCAGGAATTCTGCCCATGCATCTATGGTGAGATGGAAGTGGCAACGTTTCAGGTGGAGACCCCTCATCAGACTGATGTCAGGGGAGGGGGTAGGACAAAGAAAGAATGTAGGCAGAGACAGTGGGACTAGTGGGAGAACTGGGAATGGGGGGAGGGGAGAATGATGAGAGAGAGCAAGAGCTACCTGAAGTTAGAGGTCAATGTCCATGCAATGTTCATTCCTCACCTCTGGTGCTGCTGCTATGGAGACTACATGTTCACCCTGTGACTGTGGAGGTTTCCTTGGGTTGCCCTGGTTCCAAAATGTGCAGGTTGGTGGGTTAATTGGCCCTCGTGTTTGGATGAGTGAGATAATCTGTTGGGGAATAGGCACTTGATGGGACTATGGAGTGAATAAAATGGGTTGAGGCATTTAGAGGTTTAGAGATACAGCGCGGAAACAGGGCCTACAGTCCATCGAGTCCACACCGACCAGTGATCCTCGCATACAAGCACTATCTTGCACACACTAGGGCCAATTTACAATTATTATCAAAGCCAATTAATCTACAAACCTGTACATTGTTGCAGTGTGGTAGGAAACTAGAGCTTCCCGAGAAAATCCACATGGTCACAGAGAGAACATACAAACTCCGTGCAGACAGCACCCATAGTCAGTATCGAACCTGGGTCTCTGGCGCTGTATGTTAGCAACTCTACCACTACGCCACCATGCCAATCGTGCCATAGGATTACTGCTTATCTCTCCATGTGCTGTATCTCTGCCTGCTGAGCAACGCTGTATCTCTCCATGACTCAAAAATGTCCTTTATAACATGGAGGTTTTTGGTTGGACATTAGACAATAGGTGCAGGAGTAGGCCATTCTGCCCTTCGAGCCAGCACCGCCATTCAATGTGATCATGGTTGATCATCCACAATCAGTACCACATTCCTGCCTTCTCCCCATATCCCCTGACTATCTTTAAGAGCCCTATCTAGCTCTCTCTTGAAAGCACCCAGAGAACCAGCCTCCACTAGGCAGAGAATTCCACAGACTCACAACTCTATGTGTGAAAAAGTGTTTCCTCGTCTCCGTTCTTAATGGCTTACCCCCTATTCTTAAACTGTGGCCCTGTACAACTGCAGAAGGACCTCTTTGCTCCTATACTCAACTCCTCTTGTTATGAAGGCCAACATGCCATTCACTTTCTTCACTACCTGCTGTACCTGCATGCTTATTTTCAGTGACTAATGAACAAGGACCCACAGATCTCATTGTACTTCCCTTTTTCCCAACTTGACACCATTTAGATAATAACCTGCCTTCCTGTTTTTGCTACCAAAGTGGATAACCTCACATTTATCCACATTAAACTGCTTCTGCCATGCATCTGCCCACTCACCCAACCTGTCCAAGTCACCCTGCATTCTCATAGCATCCTCCTCACAGTTCACATTGCCACCCAGCTTTGTGTCATCTGCAAATTTGCTAATGTTACTTGTAATCCCTTCATCTAAATCATTAATATTGTAAATAGCTGTGGTCCCAGCACCGAGTCTTGCGGTACCCCACTAGTCACAGATTGCTGAACTTGTTATTTACTCAAGGCATGTGCATAATTGTGGATATTTTTGACAACAACAAGCTGTGTTCTTAATAAAATCGTACCGTTTTCTCAAAGGTCGTCCAAAGACACATGCTCTCTGAAGAAGAGATTGAAAGCACATTGGTAAACAATAGAATTACATGGCTATAGCTAGTAGCTAAGATTCAGAACGCAATGGAATATTAAACCCATGTGCCCCAATGTTGACGTGGTTTTGATAACCATAATGCTTGCATTATGCTTCCTGGGATGTCAGGACTTTCATATGAGGAAAGATTGGATAGACTCGGTTTGTACTCAATGGAATTTAGAAGATTGAGGGGGGATCTTATAGAAACCTACAAAATTCTTAAGGGGTTGGACAAGCTAGATGCTGGGAGATTGTTCCCGATGTTGGGGGAGTCCAGAACAAGGGGTCACAGTCTAAGGATAAGGGGGAATTCCTTTAGGACCGAAATGAGGAAAACATTCTTTACACAGAGAGTGGTGAGTCTCTGGAATTCTCTGCCACAGAAGGTAGTTGAGGCCAGTTCATTGGCTATATTTAAGAGGGCGTTAGATGTGGCACTTGTGGCTAAAGGGATCAGGGGGTATGGAGAGAAGGCAGGTACGGGATACTGAGTTGGATGATCAGCCATGATCACATTGAATGGCGGTGCAGGCTCGAAGGGCCGAATGGCCTACTCCTGCACCTATTTTCTATGTTTCTATGTTTCTATTATATTCAAACCATGTCAACATTTGGGGCACATGGGGCTCCCGTAGTCAAGATTAAACCCGGGTCTCTGGTGCTGTAAAGCTGTAACTCTCCTGCTAAGCCACTGTGCCGCCCATACTCATTGCACGATGCTAAATATTTAACATGTTCATACTTGTGATTTTTATGTTTTTTGTTTTAAAGTCTATTTTCTCTTCTGGAAGGGTCTCCATTTTCTGGATCATTAGCAGCACTGGTATGTGAGCAATTCTGTTTTCAATACACGGCACAACCACACCAGGGATCCTGAAGACTTGAGTTTTGGTTTAGTTTATTATTGTCATGTGTACTACGATCTGATTTAGGTTTAACTTATTATTGTCACATGTACCAAGGTATAGTGGAAAGAGGTAGAGCAAAGGGGAAGGTACAAATTGTGAAGTATAGTTCTTAACATTGTAGCACATCAGTTCCATAGAAAAAATCCAATGTCCACATTGAAGTATTCATGAATTGGACAGTATCCTAGCTTATGGAAGCACCATTTGGAAGCCTGATAACAGTGGATAAGAAGCTTTTCCTGAGTCTAGTGGTGCACATTTTCAAGTTTCTGTACCGTCTGCCCGATAAGAGCAGGGAGAAGAAGGATTGACCAGGGTGGGACTAGTCTTTGATTATGCTGGCTGCTTTTCTAAGGCAGCATGAAATGCGGATGGAGCCAATGAAGGGGTGTCTGGTTTGTGTGATGGATTGGACTGCAGCTACAACTCTCCGAAATTTCTTGCTGTCTTGGGCAGAGCTGCTCCCAAACCAAGTTTTGATGCAACCCGACATAATGCTTTCAATGGTGCATCTGTAGAAGTTTGTAAGAGTCATTGACGATACGCCACATTTCTACAGTCTACGGAAATGAATAGACACGGAGAACTGCAGATGCTGGAATCTTGAGCAAAACACAAAGTGTTGGAGGAACTCACCAAGCCAAGCAACATCTATGGAGGAAACAGACTGGCAATATTTTGGGACCTGAGGAAGGGTCCCTACCTGAAACATCACCGATTCATCTCCTACCCAAATGCAGCCTGACCTCCTCAGTTCGTCCAGCACTTTGTGTTTTGCTCATTTGCACATTTCTTACATGATGACAAGTTTAAAAACATGCATTCACACTGACACTCTTTTGCTAATTGGCCTCATTTGTCTACACATATGCGGAATTCCTTTTATCCTATGTTTACTGTTCATGAGATGAATTTCCATCAAATAACTTTCAATGTTTTATTATTGGAAACACAAAAAATGAATAACATGCTGCAAGTAGATTTAACAACAGATATATTCAATTGGATTTAGCCTGTCTTGGTGCCTGTATCCCCTGAAAATAATGCAAACATGAGTATGATCCAGAGGCAACCATAAATTTGGAAGAAATCACCCAAAAAATGCCCGTGGATCTTCTTGCTTGTTTTCCACAAATCTTGAACTGGTGATGGCCAACATGTGAAACCTTTGCTTTACACAACAATGGCTTTGTATCATAAGTTCAATACTGCCACATTGCTTTGCCAAGTTCAAGGATTAAAGTAAAGTCTTCAGCATTATTGCTGCTCAGCAAAAACAGACACGCGTTTTGAAAATAGTCCAATTACTAGTGTTGAATCTCTATCCATAACATATCTTTCTAACCCAAAGTAGCTCTGACATGTTCCAGTTAATCTGCTGAATGGCCAGCTATAACGTCAGTGAATGACCCCTTAAAACCCTGCAGCTGCAGTGAATAAAATGCTATGAATGGTTCTCAGGGAACGATCAATAATGTTTCAACAGCAGTGACAAACGATCCAATTTCTACTGCACTTGTTTTAAGTTGGACATCACTCAAGAGTCAAGAGTTGAGAATCAGGAGTATTTAATTGTCGTATGTAGCAACAATGGAACAATGAAAATCTTACTTGCAACAGCAAAATGGACCTGTAAACACAACTTACATAGATAATATATAATAAACAAAAATACAAAAGTGGGCGGCACGGTGGCACAGCGGTAGAGTTGTTGCCTTACAGTGCTCACAGTGCCAGAGACACGGGTTCGATCCTGGTTACGGGGGCTTGTCTGTACGGAGTTTGCACAATCTCCCCGTGACCTGCATGGGTATTGTCCGAGAAATCGGTTTCCTTGCACACTTCAAAGATGTATTGGTTTGTAGGTTAATTTGGCTTGGTATAAATGTGAAAAATTGGCCCTAGTGTAGGATAGTGTTAATGTGCGGGGATCGCTGGTTGGTGGGGACTCAGTGGGCTGAAGGGCCTGTTTCCACACTGTATCTTTAGACTAAACTATAAACTAAAGAATAAATTAATACAATACTTTATGGTCGAACATATGTGCAAGCTCATACAGTGATTGGAAGTGCTGGCTTGAATTTTACAAAATGAGTGATTCCTGTAGAACTTTATGTGATTTATATGTAAAAATGCTAAAATTAAATTACACAAATACAGTACAATCCACTGCAATCCACTTTTTAGACATATGTTTTATATTTTCTAAATCCCCTTCTTCCTTTTCTGCACGCAGGGCTCTGGGTGATTGCCCAAGTGGGAAAAGCAGCATTAAGGAAGATAAGATACAAATAGAAACCAGCAAAGTTGGAAAAGAAGCAGAATAAGATCGTTAGCATCGTGTTCAGTGAGTTTTGGTTTGGACTGCTCAGCATGCATACTCACACTCAAACCACATCGCAATCTTTACATCCGCAATCTCTCATCAAAGTGGATTCGGGAAAGGGTGGGGATAGAGTAAGAAAGTAGACAATGTCAGGAAATGATCATGGAGAGATGATCTGAGGAGCGGGAAACAGATCACTGGGGGTTGATCATAAGGTCATAAGGAATTTGAGTAGAATTAGGCCATTTGGCCCATCAAGTCTACTCCGCCACTCAATCATAGCTGATCTATCTCTAACTCTGAAGCCCATTCTCCTGCCTCCTCCCCTTAACCTCTGATACCTGTACTAATCAAGAATCTACGTATCTCTGCATTAAAAATAACTACTGACTTGGCCTCCACAGCTTTCTATGGCAAATAATTCCACAGATTCACCACCGACTAAAGAAATTGCTCCTAATCTCCTTTCGAAAAGAACGTCCTGATTGCAGGGAGATAACTGGGAAGGAAGATCGTGGGAAGAGGGTAAGAGGGGTGCAGTCAGGATATGAGGAGGAGGGACATTATGGGGGGGAAAAATAGCTAAGACCAGAAAAAAAAGTTTGGTGGGATTCGAGAGAAGACATTGATTAGGCTAGGAACCACCGCAGGTGCTGTCTGTATGGAGTTTGTACGTTCTCCCATTGACCGCGTGCACTTTCTCCGAGATCTTTTTTTTCGTCCCACACACCAAAGACGTTCAGGTTTGTAGGTTAATTGGCTTGGTATAAATATGAATTTAGTGTGTGTAGGTTAGTGTCAATGTGCAGGGATTGCTGGTAGGCGCGGACTCGCTGGGCCGAAGGGCAGTATCCCTAAACTAAACTACAATCAAGCCTTTAGTGTCGGTGACCTTCTATGACTATGACAGTCGCCGGCAGTTGTCTAAAAAATTGCCAAGTGTGACAGCCCCATAAGAATCAGGCAACAGATCCTGACACCCTGCCAAAACAGCTTTGATGCCCTTAAGTTAGATCACTGCTGTCAAGACTTTGAACTATTTTTAAATGCCTTTGATAATCAGAGGCATTTAAAAATAGTTGAAATAGATCTATAGTAAATTATTTAAATAAAGACATTTATTTTTTAATACAATAACCTTATTTAGAAGTAGCCTACGCTATCAGATAATACTTTATAACAAAATGTTCAATGAAAGATAAATAAAATATTTATTTCAAAAAATAAATGGACCTCTTAATCAACATTGGCTTGTAAGAAAAATATTACCCTGTTCATTGTTTATGTAAAGTTTGGTTGAGCAATGAATCCAGTCCCTCAGCTCAGGAAGTTTATGAGATGAAACATATAAGATTCTTAAGGGATTGGACAGGCTCGATGCAGGAAAAATGTTCCAAATGTTGGGGGAGTCCATAACCAGGGATCACAGCTTAAGAATGAGGGGTAGGCCATTTAGGGCTGAGGTGAGGAAAAACTTTCACCCAGAGAGTTATGGATCTGTGGAATTCTCTGCCACAGAAGGCAATTCACTGGATGTTTTCAAGAGAAAGTTAGATATATCTCTTAGGTCTAATGAAATCAAGGGATATGGGGAGAAAGCAGGAAAGGGGTGCTGATTTAGGATGACCAGCTACGATCCTATTGAATGGCGGTGCTGGCTCAAAGGGCCAAATGGCCTACTTCTGCACCTATTTTCTCTGTTTCTATGTTTCGATGTGTTGCCTTTGGATTCAATGTTGTATCCAGCACCGACTTCTGGCCTGCAAATTGTTTCCGACTTCATCTTATTGTAGCTAATGTTGTTCCTTTATTTAAGAAGGGAAGTTGCGAGAATCCAGGGAATTACTAGCCGTTGAGCCTCACGTCAGCGGAAGGGATACTAGTGGAGAGGATTCTCTGGGTTAGAATTTAGTTTTGTTTTTTGTTACGTGTACCAAGGTACAGTGAAAAGCTTTTGTTGCGTGCCAACCAGTCAGCGGAAAAACAATACATGATTACAATCAAGCCATTCACAGTCTACAGATACATGATAAAGGGAATAACGTGAATACTGTTTAGTGCAAGATAAAATCCAGTAGAGTCCAATCAAAGATAGTCCGAGGGTCTCCACTGGGGTAGATAGTAACTCAGGACTGCTCTCTGGTTGTTGGTAGGATGGTTCAGTTGCCTGCTAACAGCTGGGAAGAAACTGTCGCTGATTCTGGAGGTGTGCGATTTGACACTTCTATACATTTTTCCCGATGGGAGAGGGGAGAAGAGGTAGTGGCTGGGGTGCGACTCGTTCTTGATAATGCTGGTGGCCTTGCGCCATGCCGACCAGCGATCCCCAACACACTAACACTATCCTACACACAATAGGGACAATTTACTATTTTACCAAACCAATTAACCTACAAACCTGTACTTCTTTGGAGTGTGGGAGGAAACCAGAGCACTGAGAAAAAGACACGCAGGTCACAGGGAGAACATACAAACTCCGTACAGACAAGCACCGGAGTCAGGTTCAAACCCGGGTCTCTGGCACCGTAAGGCAGCAACTCTACCGCTACACCACCGTGCCACCTCGATCTTAACAATCTTTTGCTCCATGACTCCATGACATCTTAACTCCATGAATTGGCCATGGATAACATTCCTAGACCCTTGCTCCGGAATACTTGCATTTGCTCAACACCTGTTAATAATTAGGCATTTTGCTAGGAATTTAAAGCTTCTCCAACTGCAAACGGGAACTGAATCCACACTGAGTGCATGAGAATAGCAGAATCACATGGAGCATGTGAAGTATCTGCAAATAGTTAAAGAGGAAGGAAAGTTTTATAAACCATACTCTGGAGATATTGTCTGACCCACTGAGTTATTCCAGCTTTTTCTGTCTATCTGATGTCAGCACATCTACATCATAGCAATAGTGCCTTCAGCAAAATGTGAAAATGCACACTTAAAGCAAAATCCTTTCTAAATCAAGACATCTTCCAACAATTGGGGCAGCACAGTGGCACAGCTGATAGAGCTGCTGTCTCACAGTGCCAAAGATCCGGGTTCGATCCTGGCCTCGGGTGCTGTCTGTGTGGAGTTTGCAAGTTTTCCCTGTGTCCTCATAGGTTTTCTCCGACTTCCTCCCACATCCCAAAGAAATTCAGTTTTGTAAATTAATCGGCCTTGTGTGTATGGAGTAGGCGAGAAAGTGGGATAACATAGAACTAGTGTGAACAGATGATCAATGGTTGGTGTGGACTCAATGCCCCAAAGAGTTTGTTTTTATGCTGTATCTCTAAACTAAATTAAACAAAACTAAAATGTATTCACTTTCATGGCTGCCAAACCTCCAGAGCTTGATAGGGAAAAAGTTGCTCATCCATGCAGAAAACAAGATGGCAAAACTTTAAAGGAAGAATGCATATCGCTAAACCTCTGTTCACTGGAGTTTAGAAGGATGAGGGAACACTGCGTTGAAACTTACCCATTAGTGAAATGTGTAGGAAGGAACTGCAGATGCTGGTTGAAACCGAAGATAGACACAAAAAACTGAAGTAGCGGCTCCCTTCTCTAGAGAACACCCGAACAGGTGACGTTTCGGGTTGAGACCCTTCTGAAAGGCTTGGATAGAGTGGATGAGGAGAGGATGTTTCCACTAGTGGGAGAGTCTAGGACCAGAGGGCACAGCCTCAAAATTAAAGGACGTTCTTTTTGGAAAGAGATGAGGAGGAATTTCTTTAGTCAGAGGGTGGTGAATCTGTGGAATTCATTGCCACAGAAGGCTGTGGAGCCAAGTCAATGGATATTTTTAAGGCAGAGATAGATAGATTCTTGATTAGTATGGGTGTCAGGGGTTATGGGGAGAAGGCAGAAGAATGTGGTTAGGAGGGAGAGATAGATCAGCCATGATTGAATGGCGGAGAAGACTTGATGAGATGAATGGTCTAATTCTGCTCCTATCACTTATGGCCTTATGTGACTGTTCCTGTTATTTACTAATAGATTCCAAAATATTTGCCATGTTGTTTTGATAATAGAAAATGAGACAATTAGTGAAAGGGCCTCATCCAACGACCAGCTAAATCTGCAAAACAACCAAAGAAAGAAATGGTATTAAAGTATAGGATTGGGACTAGGGAGTGGGAAAGGGACAGAAGGAAAAGGGTGAGAGGGGGAAGAGGAGGAGAGGGAGAGTGGGACTGTGGGAGAGGGAAAGGAGAGTGACGGTGGGAAAGGGCAGAGGATGAGGGTGGGAGGAAGGGAGAGGGTGGATGGGAGGTGGGAAGGAGAGAGGTAGGGTGGGAGGGGAGAGGGAGGTGGAATGGAGAGGGTGGGTGGGAGGTGGGAAGGGGAGAGGTAGGGTGGGAGAGGGAGGCAAAAGGGTAGGGTGGAAGGGGAGAGGGAGGTGGAATGGAGATGGGGGGTGGGAGGTGGGAAGGGGAGAGGTAGGGTGGGAGAGGGAAGCAAAAGGGTAGGGTGGAAGGGGAGAGGGAGGTGGAATGGAGAGGGGGGGTGGGAGGTGATGGGAGAGGAAATATGGGAGGGTGGGAGGGGAAGAGGAGAGGGTGGGTGGTGGAGGGGAGAATGTGAAAGGGGGAAGGGAGAGGGAGGATAGAAAGATAAAGGAAGGGTGGGAGGGAGAAAGATAGTGGTGAGTGTTCTGAATGACATCTGGGATAAGGAGTTTATCGCAAGTAATTATGAAATTAAAAGTAATATTCCCAGAAACATGAATGTGATGTCCTGGCTACAGTTATTTACTCCAAGGATGAAAAATTGATAAAGTGGGACCCATTAACTAATATTGTAGGTTTGGTTTGTGGATTTCTGGGGAGCATATGAAACAAACGTCTTATTCTTAACTCTTTTAACAGATGGTAATGGTATGAGGTCCAAATAATGAATGAATCATAAGCTTTAAAATCTGATGATTATGTTCTACATTTTCCACATATATGCTGGCAGCACAAACCTTTGGCTGCTTCCTGCTCATGTCATAAAATCACAGGCGCATACTGTGAGGAATCCATGCTACAAAGCCGTCAAATGCACACCGCATGCTGGATCAAGTGGCTCAGAGATATACAGCGTGTAAACAGGTTCTTCGGCCCAACTTGCCCACAACACTCAACATGTCCCAGCTACACTACTCCCACCTGCCTGCATTTTGGCCCATATCCCTCCAATCGTGTCCTATTCATGTACCTGTCTAACTGTTACTTAAACATTGCGATAGTCCCTGCCTCAACTACCTCCTCTGGCAGCCACCCGCCACCCTTTGTGTGAAAAAGTTACCCCTCAGATTCCTATTAAATTGTTTCCCCTTCACCACAAACCTCTGTTCTCTGGTCTTCATTACCCTACTTTAGACAAGAGACTCTGTGCATCTACCCAATCTATTCCTCTCATGCTTTTATACACCAGTATTTATACATTCATCAGTCAGAGTATTGAGTATAGAAGTTGGGAGGTCATGTTGCAGTTGTATAAGATGTTGGTGAGACCGTATTTATTGTGTTCAGTTCTGAACACCATGTTGTAGGAACGATATTGTGAAGCTTGAAAGGGTTCAGAAAAGATTTACGAGGATGTTTCCAGGACTAGAGGGTGTGAGCAATAAGGAGAGGTTGAGTTGGGTGGGTCTCTATTCCTTTGGAACACAGGAGAATGAGGGGTGATCTTATATAGGTGTATAAGATCTTAAGAGGAATAGATTTGGTAAATGCACAGAATCTCAGTTTTCAAGAGAAAGTTAGATTTAGCTCTAAGGACTAAAGGAATCAAGGGATATGGGGGAAAAACTGGAACGGGGTACTGATTTTAGATGATCAGCCATGATCATATTGAATGGCTGTGCTGGCGCGAAGGGTCGAATGGCCTACTCCTGCACCTATATTTCTATGTTTCTATGTAATCTCTTGCCCAGAGTGGGGGAATCGAGGACCAGAGGACATGGGTTCAATGTGAAGGGGATAATAATTAATCGGAAAATGAGGGGTAACTTTTTCACACAAAGGGTGGTGGGTGTATGGACCAAGCTGCCAGAGGAGGTAGTTGAGGCTGGGACTACCCCAACATTTATGAAACAGGTCTGAAGAAGGGTTTTGGCCCGAAACGTTGCCTATTTCCTTCGCTCCGTAAATGCTGCTGCACCAACTTTTGTCTACCTTAGACAGGGACATGGATAGGACAGGTTTGGGGGATATGGATCAAACGCAGGCAGGTGGGACTAGTGTAGATGCAACATGTTGGCCGGTGTAAGCAAGTTGGGCCAAATCGCCTGTTTCCACATGGTATCACTCTATGACTCTCTACAGCTCAAAAAATCGCCCTCCTCCTCCTGCAATCCAAGGAATAGAGTTCCAGCCTACTCAGCCTCTCCCTATAGCTCAGACACTCTAGTCCTGGCAACATCCTCATCCAGCTTAACAACATCTTTCTTATAACATGGTGCCCAGAACCAAACACAATCCTCTAAATGCGGCCTCACCCACGTCTTACCAACATGAGATCACCAACATGACCCTTGCATAACTGCAACATGACCTCGTAGCTTCCTAGCGAAGATCTCGCTCTCTTCGTATTAATGATGCAAAGCAGCAGCTAATAGTCCATAAGGAGAACTTTGGCAGACTTACAGTTTAGTGACAGACACTGAGCAGATGTAAATAAGATTTCAAAGACTAGTTACTCTTAGGGTGGTTTATTTAGTTTTGTTTATTATTGTCAGGTGTACCGCAGTACAGGAAGCTTTTTGTTATGTGCTATCCAGTTAACATAAAGACTGTACATGATTGCAATCAAGCTGTCCACAGTGTACAAATACAGGATAAAGGAAACATCATTTTGTGCAATCCACCGGAGCACCTGGGGATAACCCATGAAGTCACAGGGAGAACATAAAACTCCTTTTAGACAGCACCGATAGTCAGGATCGAACCCAGGTCTCTGGCGCTGTACGGCAGCAACTTTGCCGCTGCGCCACTGTGCTTCAAGATGTTTATTCTGTGAACTTCACGTGAACAGAGAATTTCATTGGATTCGAATGTATGTGACAATAAACTAATCTATTCAAATAATAAGATTTTTAACTTTGTAATGTTGTTATTTTGCCCTACATTGGTCTATTGGCAGATGTGGCTGTGAGATAAGGTCTCCATGTGCATTCAGATGGAATGTGTGTATGCGGTGCTTGCACTTTCTTCCACTGCTGATGAAGTGTCTATAGACTGCAAATGGAGCAAGGTTTTCAGCAGACAAGCCAAACAAAGAGCTGGTTTTGAAAGTTTCATTAATTATAAATACGTAAAAGGTGAATGAGACCAAATTAAAACATGTGTGGCACAGTGGCGCAGCAGTTGAGTTGCTGCCATACAGCACCAGAGATCTGGGTTCCATCCTGACAACAGGTGCTGTCTGTACGGAGTTTGTACATTCGCCCCATGCCCTGCGTGGGTTTTCTCCAGGAGCTCCGGTTTCCTCCCACTCTTCAAAGACATGCAGTTTTGTAGGTTAATTGGCTTGGTATCATTGTGAATTGTCCCTGGTGTGCAGGATAGTGCTAGTGTGTGGGGATCGCTGGTCGGCAGGATTTGGTGGGCCAAAGGGCCTGTTTCCTCACTGTACCTATAAACTAAACTACATTTACATTGTCTTATTCTGACAACTGCATTGCTGAGCAAAATATTAAAATATAAAATACTAATTTATATTCAAATTGAGATCCATTACAACTACTTTTTTACTTCTTGCATCATGCTTTTGTTTGCTTCACAAGCTTTTGCTTTTATTTGCTACAAGATATACACCCAGGAGTGCAAAATCTCTTTCATTGCTCGTTAATTCCAACCAATATATATTTGTTTTTGTCCCTTTAACTTGCAGTGCCACAATAGCTTATTTGATCAAATTTGCCACCTGTCACGATTACCATCTCGCTTTTAGTCTCTATTTATTTCTGAATATCTTTCAGCCCAAAAATTCCCAACCCAAGCTAGTGCACACAAACTACCCTTTACTCAAACAGATCCATGCACTTCACTCACTTTGCTGGGGGCATTGAGTACAACAGTCAGGAAGTCATGATGCAGCTCTATAAGACTTTGGTTAGGTCGCATTTGTATTGCATGAAGTGCTGATCGTCCCATTACAGGGGGGATGTGGAGGCCATGGTAAGGGTGTTGAGGAGGTTTACCAGAATGCTGCTGAATTGGAGGGTTTCAGCCATGAGAAGTTGGATAAACTTGGATTGTTTTTTCTGGAACATCAGAGGTTGAGGGGAGACTTGATAGAAGTATATCAAATTATGAACAGCATAGGTAGTGTAGACAGGCTGAACATTTTCCCCAAGGTGGAAATATCCACCACTAGAGGGCATAGCTACAATGTGAGAGGGGGAATGTTTAATAGAGGGTACACAAAAGGCTGGAGAAACTCAGCGGGTGCAGCAGCATCTAAGGAGCGAAGGAGATAGGCGACGTTTCGGGTCGAGACCCTTCTTCCGACTGGTTAGGGATCAGGGAAATGAGAGATATAGACGGTGATGTGGAGAGATAAAGAACAATAAATGAAAGATATGCAAAAAAGTATCGATGATAAAGGAAACAGGCCATTGTAAGCTGTTTGTAGTGTGAAAATGAGAAGCTAGTGCGACTTCGGTGGGGAAGAGATAGAGAGAGAGGAAATGCCAGGGCCCGAGGGCTGAGGGAGAGGTGGGAAGGGGAGGAGACAGCAAGGGTTAACAGAATTGAGAAAATTCAATGTTTAAGCCCAGAGGATGCAGACTCCCCAAGCGGAATATGAGGTGCTGCTCCTCCAACTTGCGGTGTTGCTCACTCTGGCCGTGGAGGAGGCCCAGGCCCGAGAGGTCGGATACGGAATGGGAGGGGGACTTGAAGTGTTGAGCCACCGGGAGGTCGGGTTGGTTATTGCGGAGGTGTTCGGCGAAACGATCGCCAAGCCTCCGCTTGTTCTCACCAATATAGATCAGCTGGCATCTGGAGCAACGGATGCAGTAGATGAGGTTGGAGGAGGTGCAGGTGAACCTCTGTCGGACCTGGAAGGACTGCTTGGGTCCCTGAAAGGAGTGGAGGGGGGAGGTGAAGGGACAAGTGTAGCATCTCTTGCGGTTGCAAGGGAAAGTGCCCGGAGAAAGGGTGGAACGGGAGGTAAGGGAAGAATTGACAAGGGAGTTGCGGAGGGAGCGGTCTTTGCGGAAGGCAGACGGGGGGGAGATGGGAAGTTGTGGCGAGTGGAGGGGTCACGTTGGAGGTGGCGAAACTGGCGGAGGACTATGTGTTGTATGTGCCGGCTGGTGGGGTGAAAGGTGAGGACCAGAGGGACTATGCCCTTGTTGTCAGTGGGGGAATGGGGAGAGAGGGCAGTGTTGCGGGGTATGGAGGAGACCCTGGTGCGAGCCTCATCAATAGTGGGGGAGGGGAATCCCCGTTCTCTGAAGAATGAGGACATTTGTGATGAGCTGGTGTGGAACACCTCATCCTGGGAGCAGATGCGGCGTAGACAGAGGAATTGGGAATAGGGGATGGAGTCCTTACAGGAAGCAGGGTGGGAGGAAAAGTAGTCCAGGTAGCTGTGGGAGTCAGTTGGTTTGTAGTGGATGTCGGTCAGGAGTGTATCACCTGCAATAGAGATGGTGAGGTCAAGGAATGGTAGGGAAATGTCGGAAATGGTCCAAGTGTATTTGAGTGCCCGATGGAAGTTGGTGGTGAAATGGATGAAGTCAGTCAGTTGTGTGTGGGTGCAGGAGGTGACACCAAAGCAGTCGTCGATGTACCGGAGGTAGAGGTCGGGGATGGGGCCCTGGTACGCCGAGAACAAAGATTGTTTGACGTACCCGACAAAGAGGCAGGCGTAGCTGGGCCCCATGCGTGTGCCCATAGCTACGCCTTGTGTTTGGAGGAAATGGGAGGAGTCAAAAGAGAAGTTATTTAGGGTAAGGACCAACTCCGCTAGGCGGAGGAGGGTGTCGAGGAAGAACCGGAGGGCTTTGAGACCATCCAGGTGGGGGATGGAGGTGTAGAGTGACTGGACGTCCATGGTGAAGATGAGAGGATGGGGACCTGGAGAATGGAATGCGCGGAGCTGACGGAGAGTGTCTGAGGTGTCTTGAACATAGGTGGGGAGGGATTTAACAAAGGGTGATAGGATGGAGTCAAGGTATGTGGAAATGTGTTCAGTGGGGCACGAACAGGCAGAGACAATGGGTCTGCCGGGGCAGTCGGGTTTGTGGATTTTGGGGAGAAGTTAAAATCGGGCCGTGCGGGGCTGGGAAACGATGAGGTTGGAGGCTCGGGGGGGTAGAGAGCCGGAGTTGATGAAGTCAGTTATGGTGCTTGAGATGGTGGCCTGGTGCTCATCAGTGGGGTCATGGTCCAGGGGTAAGTAGGAGGAGGTGTCCGAGAGTTGGCGCGTGGCCTCCGCTTTGTAGAGATCAATTTTTTAAAAATTAAAAAAATTAAAAAAAGAATAAAGGCCCACCGCAGAGTCCAGTCTGCAGGTGAGGCGACGGCTGCGGGCTGCTGGAGGGCGGTGGAGTGTCGTGGGTCGGTGGACCTGAAGGTAGGAGTCCGCAGGCAGTGGAGTCGGTGGAGTGGAGTCAATGTTTAATAGAGATGTGCAGAACAATGGAGAGTGATGCGGGCCTGGAACGCACTGTCAGGGGTGGTGGTGGAGGCAGATACGATAGTAGTGTTTAAAAGGCTTTGAGATAGGCAGATGAAAGTGCAAGGAATAGAGGGATCATGTACAGGCAGATGAGATCAGTTTAACTTGGAATCATGTTTGGCACAAACATTGTGCGCGAAGGGACCGTTCCCGTGCTGTACTGGTCTATGACTTTCTTTATTTGTTGTTCAAGATGTCCTGTTTCTGAACTATTAATGACTCTAGTACTATTTAGTACTCGCACGTTGTTTGTCCTCTTATGTTGTATCCTGGGACCTGTCCTCTGCCAAATCAACATAAATGATCTCAGCAATAATCAAAGATAGACTCAAGAAGCTGGAGCAACTCAGCTGCTCAGACAGCATCTCTGGAGAAAAGGAATAGGTGACGTTTCGGGTCGAGATCCTTCTTCAGACTATAATAATAATTAAATTATTTATAAGGTTCCTCCACTTCAAAATAGCACAGGACCCGTTTGTAATTATTTAAATCAACAATCTCTAAATTCTTGCCAATCAAAGATATGTTTTATAAATTATTTCCTATCATTTTAAATTTCTCCCTCTCTGTAATGCAGTAAACATCACTTCACTGCTGAAACTGGAGGGATTACAAATGCCATGAAACTGGTATTGTACAAAGCGGCATTTACTTTAGCACAACTTAGGAATGGTAGGCTGGAATTAAAGTCCCCCATTCCAACTGTTGAAGTTGGGGTTGAGGGGGGCAAAAGGAATGGACATGCAGCTTTAACTCTTTAATTTGGTACCAGCAGGTTTCGAGTATTCAGATTTCCTATCTATTATAATGAAATGTTTTTGCCATCTGTTTCCCATCAGTGTTTACATTGCAGCAGTCATCTGAATTCTTAGCTAACTCAAAACACATGTGCACTTCTGCTGAAAAATTAATTACATTGCAACTTGCTATTCCTGACAACCTAAAGCACGCAGAACACTTTTAGAAGCTATTGGAGACTCGAAGAGCAAAGCCTCACGTCTGTAATAGTGAATCGTTTCAGGACATTCAAACATTTAAATGCTATTAAATTATTGACCTGGTAGGGGGCACTTTTTCAAATCTAACTGACAATCATTTCTTTAATTGTGGCAGGCATTTGCTCAATGGATAAATGAGTCACACTTGGCATCATTCGTATAAACATATTTACGAGATTGTAAGAGAATACCAAATCAATGTTCTCGCACTGTATTATTTGAAAGTAAACCAATAAAAAGTAACAACATCTAAGTAATTCAAGACTATGGAAATGACGGAATAACTTCCAGGATCCATCTTGGCACTTGCAACATCACGTTTAAAGCACATATTATTACAATAATTGTCTAAATTGGTGATATGGGCCAAAAGGTGTGGACTGTGATTTTAATGATGGCGGCCTCCTGAATAAAAGTGATTTTCCTGTCAGTAGGTCATGTAAATGAATGCTAAGTATTTAACTCATTCACGTAGAAACAAAGAACTGCAGACGCTGGTTAATAACTGGCCTCTCTCTCCTGGGCCTCCTCCACTGCCAGACTGAGGCCACAAGCAAACTGTAGGAACAACACCTCATATTCTGCTTGGGTATTAAAATTGAATTCTCCAATTTTAGGTAACCTCTAACAACCCCCTCCTCCCCCTCTCTCCCTCCTCATGCTCCCTCCCTCCCCCCTCCTCCTCCATGCCCCATCTAGACTCGCTCCTATTCCTCTCCAAGTTGTACTGTTGTAAAATGTTATGTAAAATATAAAGGGGCATTCAAAAACTGCAAATAAAAGACTAAGTTTTTGCAGTAAAGAAAACCTTTTTTTAGAAAATATTTTGTGTGTTGATTTGATTGCCTGGTACTGTTAGATTGTGTTAGTGTGTGCAGTGCACCTTTAATGATCCTCCTAACCTAACAACTTTACATTACATCAATTTCAACGCAAAATAGTGATATGAATACAAAATGTAGTTTGACTTCAATTTTCATTATGGAAATTGAAGTCGAACTGCATTTTGTATTCATATCACTATTTTGCGTTGAAATTGATGTAATGTAAAGTTGGTGCATTTGCATTACTATGATCGCTTTCAAACTAACCTATTTTACTGTCATACTAACAAATTCCAGTTCCATGATGACTCATAAACAAGATCACAAATTACATTTTGAATTCTCAAATAAAATGTGATTGTGAATAATTGCAGAACTGCCAAGTTTCACCAAACATTTCGATATTTTGATGGCTGAAAATCAGGATTTGGTTGGAGAAATCGGTATTTCTTACATAAATGCGATGGATCGTACTACACAGAAACTGGATTTTTGAAAATCACTATTTTGCATGCAACCTCATGTATTCTCAAATATCAGTAAGGAATAGTGAAAACCTGTACTACTGAATTGTGAAAGCATTTTTGAAATGTGAATATATAATTCTTGATTTTGATTCAATAACATATAAAAATATATAATAACATACTTATATATATAACATACATAATAACACACATCTATATACTTTTAAAACTCCGTGTGTGTGTGTGTGTGTGTGTGTGTGTGTGTGTGTGTGTGTGAATGTATGTCATTTTGCCTTTGAAACGTATCTCCTCGAAAAGCAGACGCAAAAAATGTGGAGATGTTTATAATTTCGGTAGGGATTTGACTTATGATTTCATAAATCCACTCTTCTCTATATTCAGTCAATTATTTCCCCAGATTTTGAATAATGTTGTTCACAAAACTCGCTTTTTCAAAAATAAACACCGCTTGCCAGCTGCTGACGTCACAATGCCACATGCCCACCAATCGAGACCCACTTGCTACTTACCTCTACTATTAATGCAAGGGCATTCATTGGCCTTAGCCTATATGCCATCCCTGGTTCCACAAATTTAGCACCTCAGACCAGTTTATCTAGCATGGCAGTCCTCAGTTTTTTACTGCTGTCAAAGCATGTGTCGTTCCACAGTACACTGATGTAGGTGGCCCTACTTCTACCTCGTCTTGCAGTGCCATATTTGGTCTCCCGAAGTGTGACTTTATCTTTAATGGCAGTCCTCAGTTTGTTAACGCTGTCTAAGACCTGTGTCATTCCACAGCTTGTACACTGATGTAGCTAGCCCGACTTCTACCTCTTCTTGCAGTGCCCTGTTTGGCCTCCCAAAGTGTGAGGGGATTAGCAGACAGTTCAGGGTTCCTCTCACAGACTTTGACAACACTCGTGGCAGGCCGGCCGGCATATATTGCCATTTAGCCATAAGTCATGTTTTCCAGCTCCATTTTCCGAGTATGTAACTGTGCAAACCTAGTCACCACTTTGTCCAAGTCATGAGCAGTCATAGTAAATGTGCATTAAGGCAAGTGCAGACAGCCTGTCATTGCTCATGGAAGTCCTGGTCTTTGCTTCTTCGTGGATGTGAAAACGTGGTTGTCCTCATTGGCTGGATCAGAGTAAGATGCCGAGCGGGATTGCGGCCACTGCATGCATGCCGCCCAAGACGAGCGTCTCTCTGCCGCTCAGGCTCCTGACCAAAGGTCCCGGCTACCTCCGCAGTCAAATGGAGGGGACAGGTGGGGTTTGCAGAGCACCGTGGAGCGATTGGCTGCCAACAAGGCCAAGTATGTGACGAGGCAGACGGTGAGGGGGTGCAAAGTGGAGCCCAATTGTTTGGGCAGCTCTGCCCGAGGAAGGCAGCAGCAGCAGCAGCAAGAAGACTTACCTGGCCTCCAGCTGCGGCCCGGCTCGAGCGGCCGGAGCAACAAACAGCAGGGGCCAGCAACGGGAGCAGCAACGTCGGAATGGGGAGAATCAGCAGAGGGTACAGAGGCTGCAGCACCCCAGGGTGCACAGGTAACCACACCAGCAGCTCTCCAGGGTTCACAAGTAACCACACCAGCAGCACTCCAGGGAGAAACAGCAGCCACGCCAGCAGCACCCCAGGGTGGACAAGTAAGCACGCCAGCAGCACCCCAAGAAGCAGCTGCAGGTTGCCCCAAGGACCCGCTCAAGCAGCGGGTTGGTGAAGGTGGATTGCGGCGCTCGCTTCTCCCGAGCCTGCTCAGGCTTGAACAGTTTCTTCGAACACTACGGACTCGAGCCCGAGGTGATCGAGAACCTGGCCAGGGAGAAGTTTTCCACCGATGCCCCCTTCGAAAGCCTTGCCCTCATGTTTCACAGCGTGAAGGGCCTGTCCCACTTAGCAGACATTTTCAGCGACAACCGGAAAAGAGGTTGTCGCGTCATGGTCGGGTCGCGACGCGCCGTGATGCGTGGTGACGCATGTAGTGATGCGTGGTGTCTCCCCGTCGCCCCTGGATTTTGGAATGTTCAAAATCCAGGGGCGACATCTGGGTGTCTCATCGTGTTGTGCGCCCTGGTCACACGCTGATGTATGCTGTCCTGCGGATGACGCCCGGTTAGGGTTAGGGTTAGGGACCACAGATGGGCTGTAAAATATTCTTCCTTTAGTGCATGGATTTTAAACATTAATATATTAAAAAATTAATACAATAAAATCAATTGTGCAAATGAAAAGATGTCTGAGTCGTTCAGTTTTATTTACAGATGTATTGGTCCGCTTCAAGATCCAATCACCGTCTCTAACTTTTCACAGGGATGGATTCAGTGAGTGTAAACTGAACTCCCCTGCCCCCTCCACCCCTCTACCACCCCATCCCTCCTTCTTCACTCCCCCCCACCCTTATCCCCTCCTCTCTCCCCTCTCCCCTTCTCCCCTCTCCCCTTTCTCCCCAGAGCGGCGCCTGGTGTCAGGTCACGGCCGCTGCCAGGACTGGGTTCAGATTCAGTCATTCCTGCTCCCGCCTGGCAACGGGAGAACGGTCTTCCCTGACCAACCGCCGTCAGCGGACCCGCTCCCTGAAACGCTATTCGGCGGCGAGGCGGCGAGGCTCCGACGCCGCGGATGGAGGCGATGGACCGGGCGGGCAGACACCGCAGCCCCGTGCCCAGAGAAACGGGCACTCGTTTTTTTTCCCAAATCATCCCACGGGTCGGATTGGACCCTTCGCGGGTAGTTTGACACCTCCGATAAAAAACAAATAGATTCCCCCTCCGCAACGGAATATTCCACGGGCCCACTTACCCAGAGTAGACACGAGATGATGCAGTGAAAATGGTGCTGGTCTGATCCCGCCCGGGCCCACTGCGCACGGGTGGGGAGACGGCATCAATATGCGTCGCTACTGCGTCACTGGCTTCCCCCAACTGTGCAGGGGATGGTCGCAAATATTTTTTTGTCCCAAATCTTCCCGCGGGCCGAAACCAGAATTTCCCGAATTTCGGATGATTTATTTCAAAGAGGAAACACTGATTGCGCTCCGAATCTTTTAATTTTCTCAGGATTTTTTTTACTCTGGGAAAAAAAGGGGGGTGCAACCGCACCCATCGCACCCCCCCCTTCGGACGGCCATGGACTAACCCCATCCTCATCTCTTCTAGCTTCCAACCCCCCCGCCCTGCTATTGCGATGTTTAATACTATCACAATGTTTAAGAAGCATTTAGGTATATGGATAGGACTGGTTTAGAGGGATATGGACCAAACACAGGCAGGTGGGACTGGTGCAGATGGGACATGTTGGCCGGTGTGGGCCGAAGGCCTGTTTCTATGCTGTATGATTCTATGATTCTATGACTCTATAATTAGTCTGAAGAATAATTTTGACCCTAAACATCACCTATCCATGTTCTCCAGGGATGCTGCCTGCGTTAGTCCAGCAAATTGTGTCCTTTTAATTCATTCAAGTTGTCTTTCTGAACTGTAGAGAAGGTGGAACTGTTATAATCATGGCTAAAATGTGTAGGAAAGAACTGCAGATGCTGGTTTAAATCAAAGATAGACACAAAATGCTGAAGTAACTCAGCGGGTCAGGCAGCATCTGTCTGAAGAATGGTCTCGACCCGAAAGATCACCCATTCCTTCTCTCCAGAGATGCTGTTAACCCTTTGTGTCAAGCACTTGATTTAAATTTATATATTTAATTATAAATTAATTATAAATTAATTATAAATTAAATGTATTTAATGTGAGAAATCACAGGTTATATCCCATAGTCATTACATATTCTTATATGTTAAAGAAAACAATTCTGTTGTCTGTATAAGGTTGAAGATTGCACCAAATTACAGTTTCATGGCATGGAGCCCAAACATAATCACATCACTATTTATGGCCCCTCTCACCTCATTAAATTGCAAACAATTCTGAAAAATGTCTGTACTATCGGGTGTGTTAGTCCGAAACTAAATGTTGCAGATATCAGACTTCAGCAATTGAACAGAAAAGGCTGGAAATACTCATGGGTCAGAACGCAGAAGAGAAGAGAGAACACGGAAGAGAGAAGCAGAGTTACCATTTTAGGTTATCTGATCTTTCGACACACATATCTTGCCTTTGACAAGGTGCCACACAAGAATTAGAGCACATGGTTTGGGGGTAGGGTATTGACATGGATAGAGAACTGGTTGGCAGACAGGAAGCAAAGAATAAGAATTAACGTGTCCTTTTCAGAATGGCAGGCAGTGACTAATGGGGTGTCGCAAGGCTCAGTGTTGCGACCCCAGTTATTTACAATATATATTAACGATTGAGACGAGGGAATTAAATGTAACATCTCCAAGTTTGCGGATGACACAAAGCTGTGTGGCAGTGTGAGCTGCGAGGAGGATGCTATGAGGCTGCAGGGTGACTTGGATAGGTTGGGTGAGTGGGCAGATGCATGGCAGATGCATGTGGATAAATGTGATTATTCATTTTGGTGGCAAGAACAGGAATGCTGATTATAATCTGGATGGTGTCAGATTAGGAAAAGGGGAGGTGCAACGAGACCTGGGTGACCTTGTACACCAGTCACTGAAATTAAGCATGCAGGTGCAGCAGGCAGTGAAGAAAGCTAATGGCATGTTGGCCTTCATTGTGAGAGGATTTGAGTTCAGGAGCAAGGAGGTCATACTGCAGTTGTACAGGGTCCTGGTGAGACCGCATCTGGAGTATTGTGTACAATTTTGGTCTCCTAATTTGAGGATGGACATTATTGCTATTGAGGGCGTGAAGCGTAGGTTCGCCGGGTTAATTCCTGGGATGGCGAGACTGATGTTTGATGAAAGAATGGGTCTACTGGGTTTGTATTCACTGGAATTTAGGATGAGATGGGATCGTAGAGATGCATATAAAATTCTTAAAGGATTGGACAGGCTAGATGCAGGAAAAATGTTCCTGATGTTGGAGGAGTCCAGAACCAGGGGTCATAGTTTAAGAATAAGGGGTAGGACTGAGATTAGGAAAAACTTTTGGACTCAGACAGTTGTGAATCTGTGGAATTCTCTGCCACAGGAGGCAGTGGAGGCCAATTCACTGGATGTTTTCAAGAGGGAGTTAGATTTAGCTCTTAGGGCTAAAAGAATCAAAGTATATGGGGAAAAAGCAGGAACGGGGTACTAATTTTGGATGATCAGTCTTGATCATATTGAATGGCGGGGCTGGCTCAAAGGGCCGAATGGCCTACTACTGCACCTATTTTCTATGTTTTCTAATATTCCAGTCAATTTGACTGGTAGTTTGGGCAATCAATCCTATGGCAATGTTTATCTAATTCACTCCCACTCAAAACCACCACCTACAGTCCCAGCCTGGGTCAGAAACCACAGCAATGATGTGGTCTCACTCAGTCAGCATTCATCAAACAACCTTTGCAGAACTGGATGGCTGAATGCCAGGGGACGTCAGCCGACATCACAGCCCGCAGTGATGCAGTGAGGGAGCAACCTTGTAGGGTGAGTGCAGTCGCAATGTGGCTGAATTGGAGCAGAATTAGACCACTCAGACCATCGAATCTTCTACTATTCGATCATTGCTGTTCTGTCTTTCCCTCTCAATCCCGTTCTCTTGCCTTCACCCCATGCCCTCTGTTGCCCTTACTAATCACAAACCTATCAATCTCTGTTTTAAAAATACTCAATGACTTGACCTCAACAGCCGTCTGAGGCAATGAATTCCACCAATTCACCACCCTCTAGCTTGAGATATGCCATTCTCCAAATGGAAACAAAGATAATAAATAGAAAGAGGTCTTCAGGATTGTTTAACCATCAAAGGGGAGCATTCCAGTGACTGGCAAATTCAAGTTGAAGAGGGTCTCAGAAGAAAAGGCAACATTAGAGTGGAAAAGGAGAGAAAAGTCTCCAGAGTCTTTGACTTGGCTTGTCGTGTCAGAATATATAATGTTCCAAGCTGTTACAAACTAACCGTTTTCAAGAGAGAGTTAGATTTAGCTCTTAGGGCTGACAGAACCAAGGGATATGGGGGGAAAAGCAGGAACGGGGTACTGATTGTGGATGATTAGCCATGATCATGTTGAATGGTGGCGCTGGCTCGAAGGGCCGAACGGCCTACTTCTGCACCTATTTTCTATGGTTCTATGTATCAGTAGTCTCTACCCGAAACGTCGCCCATTCCTTCTCTCCAGAGCTGCTGCCTGTCCCGCTGATTTACCACAGCATCTTGTGTCTATCTTCAGTGCAAACAAGCATCTGCAGTTCTTTCCTACACACAGTGGTCACGGTGGCGGTGCGGTAGAGTTGCTGCCTTACAGCGAATGCAGCACCGGAGACCTGGGTTCGATCCCGACTACCGGTACTGTCTGTTTGGAGTTTGTACGTTCTCCCCGTGACCTGCGTGGGTTTTCTCCGAGATCTTCGGTTTCCTCCCACGTTCCAAAGACGTAGAGGTTTGTTAAAGTTAATTGGCTTGGTACTGTAAATGTAAAAATTGTCCCTAGTGGTTGTAGGATCGTTTTACTGTGCGGGGATCGCTGGTCAGCCAAGACCTGGTGCGCGTATCTCTAAGCCGCGATGTATCTCCAAACTGTATCAGTATTGCATTTGGCTGGTCACAGGTGCACTGCAGTCACAGGGAGGAGACCTTGAGTTCAGCTAATTTCTAGGCATGGAACAGAGAACTCAATGTGGTGAAAGCACAGAATTAGAACAGGATGTTTTCAATGCTCCATCACCAAGGAATTTTGGAGATCAACTGACAGAATGAGAAGAAGCAAACAATATGTCGTTTTTGAGGCTGTTATATTCAAACAATGTGTTATGTGCCATGTTACCATTTTACTCTAGCTACCTGCTGAACGGATGTCATCTTCAAAATTGTGTGAACATTTGTAGCTGGGTTATGTAATAGCAGAATAAAGTGGACGAGTATTACTGAGATCTATCTGTCTTTGTTAGCCCCCTTTCACATCCACTCCATACGCACACCAGGGGCAATTTACAGAGGCCAATTAACCTACAAACCCACACGTCTTTGGGATGTGGGAGGAAAAGGGAGCAGTCGGAGGAAACCCATGCAGTCACAGGGAGAACATGCAAACTCCATACAGACAGCACCCAAGGTTAGGATTGAACCCGGGTCTCTGTCACTGCAAAGAAGCATCTCTATCAGCTATCAATTCCAAAATTGGTTACTATGAATATCTTGTCCATTGGAATGTTATTGGAAGAGCTATGGTGAGACGTGCACAATTTTCTTTGGTTCTCATATTTCATCCATTGAAATTATTGAAAATGAACAGATTATCTTCCAAGAGTTTGTAGATGAGTTTGGATGGGATTATGGTGTTGTAGGTGGAGCTATAGCCGATAACTAAGAGTTTAACCTAGATGTCCTTGTTGTCTAGTTGTTCCAGGGATGGGGTTAGGACCAGGGAGATGCCGTTTGCTGTAGACTTGTTGCGATAATAAGTAAACTGGGTCAAGGCTGGCTGAGAGGCTGGAGTTAATGTGCGCCATCACCAGCCTCTTCATGAAGCACTTCATGATGGTGGATGTCAGAGCGACATGATGGTAGTCATTAAGATACGCTACCTTACTTAATAAAGAGAAATTCAGTAAATGTTTCAGGTTAAAGACCTTAAGCAAGTTCAGACAGAAATTATTTTAGTTTTAGAGAAACAAGCCTTACGGCTCACCGAGTCTGTCCCAACCAGCGATCACCGCACATTAGCACTATCCTACACACACCAGAAACAATTTACACATACACCAAGCCCATTAACCTACATATCTGTATGTCTTTGGAGTGTGGGAAGAAACTGAAGATCTCGGAGAAAACCCATGTGGGGAATGTAAAAACTCTGTACAACCAACACCCGTAGTTGGAATCAAACCCGGGTCTCCGGCGCTGCGAGCGCTGTAAGGTAGCAACTCTACTGCTGCGCCACCATGCCGCCCTTTCATTGAGCATTTTCTTTTTATTTCATATTTCCAGTATCTACTGGCTCTTGATTTTACAAATCATTATTTCTATTTCCCAAAACCATGTTAATTCTGACTGCTGAGGTACACAAAAATACTGGAGAAACTCAGCGGGTGCAGCAGCATCTATGGAGTGAAGGAAATAGGCAACGTTTCGGGCCGAAACCCTTCTTCAGACTGATAGGGGGTGGGGGGAGGAGGGGAGAAGAAAGGAAAAAGGAGTAGGAGCCCGAGGGCTGAGGGAGAGGTGGGAAGGGGAGGAAGGGGAGGAGACAGCAAGGGTTAACAGAATTGTGAGAAATCGATGTTCATGCCAACAGGATGCAGACTCCCGAATATGAGGTGCTGTTCCTCCAATTTCCGGTGTTGCTCACTCTGGCCGTGGAGGAGGCCCAGGACAGAGAGGTCAGATACGGAATGGGAGGGGGAGTTGAAGTGCTGAGCCACTGGGAGGTCAGGTTGGTTAATGCGGACTGAGTGGAGGTGTTCGGCGAAACGATCGCCAAGCCTACGCTTGGCCTCACCGATATAGATCAGCTGCCATCTAGAGCAGCGGATACCATAGATGAGGTTGGAGGAGGTGCAGGTGAACCTCCTGACTGCTATGTTTTGCTAAATGTCCTATTATTGCCACTTTAATAAAGAATTCCAGCATTTATGCAGTGACAGATGTTAGGTAACTGGCCTATAGTTTCCTGGTTTTGAATACCATTAAATTAATTCCTTGCAGAGCAGATCCTACCATAAATAATATGGAAAGGTTTTTGCCAGGTGCAAAGGGGAGACTTTGTTACACAGAGTAGATTTACCACATTTTTCTGGTGAACTTTGTACTAGTTTGTAACCATTTAGAATTGACATATAAGTACAAGAAAAAAAACCCTCAGACTGGATAAATCTAACAAAGGACCTGGGATGAAGACTTGAAATTACTAGTGTCAGCTCATGGGATGCATAAACAACTGGTAATAAGCTATTACTGAAATTCTGACTTGAATAGAAATGGAATGTTTATACTGTTGCAGAATGATACAAAAATTACCAGCCTCCAGATCACTTTACTCCCATAGAACATGATGTACCAATTAACGTGTAACCACTTTACCCCAAATTTTGAATCGTAACACAAGAAAAACGTTTTTTTTTTAAACTGAAGTCCTGCAGATACTCAAAAAGTGCAGGATGGAACTGCAGATGCTGGTTTACCCCAAAGGGTCAAGACCTTTCTTCTACCCGAAACATCACCCATTCCTTCTATCCAGAAATGCTGCCTGTCCTGCTGAGTTACTGCAGCATGTTGTGTCTATCTTTGCTGCAGATACTCAACAGGTTTAGTGTAAAGAGATACCAAATTAATATTTCATCAGGACTGAAGGGCCTGTTTCCATGCTTGATAACTCTATCTTTGGGCTGGAATGTTAACTCTATTTCTCTCTCTAGACTGATTCCTGGGATGTCAGGACTTTCATATGAGGAAAGAATGGATAGACTCGGCTTGTACTCGCTAGAGTTTAGAAGACTGAGGGGGGATCTTATAGAAACTTACAAAATTCTTAAGGGGTTGGACAGGCTAGTTGCTGGAAGATTGTTCCCGATGTTGGGGAGGTCCAGAACAAGGGGTCACAGTTTAAGGATAAGGGGAAATTCCTTTAGGACCGAGATGAGGAAAACATTTTTCACACAGAGAGTGGTGAGTCTCTGGAATTCTCTGCCACAGAAGGTAGTTGAGGCCAGTTCATTGGCTATATTTAAGTGGGAGTTAGATGTGGCCCTTGTGGCTAAAGGGATCAGGGGGTATGTAGAGAAGGCAGGTACAGGATACTGAGTTGGATGATCAGCCATGATCATATTGAATGGCGGTGCAGGCTCGAAGGGCTGAATGGCCTACTCCTGCACCTATTTTCTATGTTTCTATGTTTCTATGGATGTTGACTGACCAGCTGAGTATCATCAGCAGTTTCTATTTTACTTCAGATTTCTGGCAAATTTCTGTTGAATTTTGATCACATTTATTAGCGTGAGATACAGTGGAATTTCTATAATTCCACCACAGTGTGTTTCTCTCATGTATCTGTTCGTAAAGACTATATGACAAAATAACATGAAGTAAACAATATACATCTTGCTCTCTTAAAAGATTTTATTTTCACGGATATACCCGAATATTGAATCTCCACACAATACAGTTGTTTAAATATCGCAGGTAATTCAACTGAGTTCCTTCTTTCTCCCTGTTACTGTTATTGCAGTAAAATTATGATGATTGCCTTTGCTCCTGAAACCTATTGCCTTACCTGAATTTGGCAATTGCATTAAAGAAACCTAAAGGCCTCCTATCTCATTTAACCATGATTTTTGGATAGTGCAGTCATGAATTCCTTGGCACATAAATAGTTGGACAGAAAGCTGACAATCTTACTTTCTGTCTTGGATTTTACTTCCTTTCAGATCTTGCAACATCACATTATTTTCTGGCTGACAGCATGGAACAATCTAGGCTAAAAAACTCCTTGCTGTCACCACATGGGGCATGTTTCTCCGAGTGCTGTTTTTTGTGCTTAAACAAAATGTTGCACAAAATATTCAGTAATTAAGTCCAGATATATTGGCAGTCACCATTGGGTCAATGCCGGAAATTCCAATAGAAGCAAAAATAGCTGTGCATCCTTCAAGTCACAGATTCTATGAGTCTCTGGAGACCGCCCAATACTCGCTTTTACCCTGTTTATATTACTTTCAGTTTCTTTCTTCTAACACTTATTTTCAATAAATCTTGAAGATATTTTCCTTAATCCAGCTGAGTGTTAAGAAAGGTCCTGACCCGAAACTCACCTATCCTTGTTCTCCAGAGATGCTGCCTGACTCGCTGAGTTACTCCAGCATTTTGTGTGTTTTATTGGTAAACCAGCATCTGCAGTTTCTATGACTGATTGATTTGTTTTCATGTCCTCTTACATGTAAATAAATATTTCTGCTCCTCTTAAACATGCCACTTAAGAATTTCAGGCAGGAATTTTTCTGTAACAGTATAGACCAGTACAGCTCATGTACTGACCATGGTCAATTTTACTAATCACTTGGTCTGTATCTCTCTATTCCCTGCATGCTCATGTATTTGTCAAATTGCTGCTTAAACTTTGCTATTGTATGTGCTTCTATCTCCCTTGACAGCATATTCGAGGCACTTACCAGGTCTCTATGTACAAAAATGTGGAATATTACCATATAGAAACAAGAAATAGGATCAGAATTAGTCCAAACACTCCCCTGAGCGAAGATAGACACAAAAAGCTGGAGTAACTCAGCGGGACAGGCAGCATCTCTGGAGAGAAGGAATGGGTGGTGTTTCCGGTCAAGACCCTTCATCAGACGTTCCGAAACGTCACCCATTCCTTCTCTCCAGAGATGCTGCCTGTCCCGCTGAGTTACTGCAGCTTTTTGTGTCTATCCTCGGTTTAAACCACCATCTGCAGTTCCTCCTTACACACTCCCCTGAGCTATTCTAGATGATTTGTTCTTGGCCTCGATTTCACTATCCTTTCTACTCCTAATAACCCTGTATCCCCTATAGTTAAAAAATCTATCTATTTCATGTTTGAAAATATTCAATGACTCATTCACCACGGCATCTGAGAATCAAGATTTCACAAACCTCCTGACAGAAGAAATTCCTCGTCGGTTATAAGTAAGTGACTCTTTATTGTAAAATAATTCTCCCTATTGTAGAATTCCTAATGGGGGAAATATCTTCGTAGCATCTACTAGCTTATACATTTATGGAATTGTTTACAAAGACAACTGATCTTAATTAAGGAGATTAAAACAATACCTAGTACTGAGTATATATATATATATGCAGAATACCGAGTACTCCAGCTGTGATTTCATTACCGTTCCCTACAGTTGTAGCAAAGCTTAGAAATATGGAATGGTTACAGCACAGGTCTTTTGGACTAGCCTAAGTTGGATCTGTTGGGTCCCTGTCACATGGATGGCCTGGTCCCCCAACTCAACCCATTCCCCCAAGGCAATATTCCACCACACACCCATAGCCCCCAACTGTCATTTCCCCTCATCCCCAGCATTGTCTCCCCCTCCTCTTCATCCTACCTCTTCTTTGCCGTCTCCTCCTCCCCTCCCCCAATCCCTGCCTCACCTCTCCCTCTCTCTCCTTTCCCCTATCCTCTCACTCCCTACCTCCTCCTCTCCCTCAATTCTCCCACTCTCCATCTTCACCTCCCCAGGATCTCGGTGTTGCCGCGCCTCTGACCAGTGGTTGCTTTGACCGGAGGCAGCAGCGACCAGAGACCGCATCGACAGGAAGAAGCGCCGACCGGAAGACACACCGTGCAATGCCGGGCAGAGGCAGGCACCACCGGTGACTGACGGCGGACGCGGCCAATTAGTGCGGCGATGGTGCAAGAAGGGGCATCGCCGTCCTGGCGGTGACTGGCAGGAGAGAAGACCAATCAGCGTATGTGCGTTTTTTAAGAATTTTAAACCGTATTAACTTTTAAAATACACCACCGATCTGACCAAAACATGTTGCACTTGCATCACAGGAGAATGGTCAGTAAGGTGGCGAAAAATCGTAGCGCTGTTGTGTACCGTTGTTGCGCAAATGTAAAAACAACTCAAACCGGAAGATAACAAGATAAGAGTTTTAGTTATGTATAGATAATCCCAACCTGCTGAGATCCTCCAGAATTTTGTTCTTTACTCTTGGAACTCATGTAGCTGAAGTAGAAACATTAGTATTCCAATTAAAATTAATTTCCGATCACAAAGATTATGACAATTCAATACCATAGTCAACATGAACCATTTACCCTCACATATAACTAACCAAGACCTGGGGGCAATATAGGAGCAAGCCTATTAGAACAGGTATTGTACAGGATATAAGTAAGGGGAGAAATTTGAACAAATGACTGTTTGAGGAAGGTTTTTGATTCTCATCAATTGAGTTTAGGGGGAAATTAAAAGCTGAATGGAAAAAAAAGTCATCAGCTATTATACGTACCACTAGTACATGTTAAAATGTTCAGAGTATCTGAACATTTGGACCTCGTTTTCAGATGTAGTGAAATATGGTATGTTTTTTTTCCATATCCTACATAAATATTTTGTCAGCTTATACCAACATGGCAATCAAGCCATGATAGTTTTGCGCATTGGGATTTATCAAAATAAATTGAAGGAATATCATATGATGTTTGCTGATTTCCATGCTTGAGTTGCTGATATTTATTAAGAGATAGCCTGTGCTTGCTATAGTCATAAGTTTTATCCCAATAGTAAATACTGATTTGTGTACCTTACTGTAAACGCTGAAAAAATTATAATCAAAACAGAAGATGGTTATCATATGTTTTCTTAAGAATGGTCCAGACAGCAATTCCGCATAAAATTTGGTGCTCAATAGTATTGCTTTAACCTTTTGACATACATGCTTTCAAAAAACTGATTTCCTATCCTCTAATCAGGCCAATATCAAGGGAGAGTAATTACTGTATTGCTGCCAGCAGAGCTACTTTTTTGGAATTTAAAGCCAAAATATTTTTACTAACGTGTCCCCACTTTGAAAAAAACTATCCCTCATATATGCCAAAGTCAGAATTTCTTAAAATTATTATTTCTACATAGCAACGTTGTAATTCCCCTACTTTTGCAGGAATTCAATTAGAAGGAAAGATGTCACACGTAGATAGGGTGGGAGAGAGCTTTTTTGGTGCAGCGGTAGAGTTGCTGCCTTACAGTGCAGAGACCCAGAGTGTTGTGAATCTGTGGAATTCTCTGCCACAGATGGAAATGGAGGCCAATCCACTGGATGTTTTCAAGAGAGAGTTAGATTTAGTTCTTAGGGCTAAAGGAATCACGGGATATGGGGAAAAGGAAGGAACGGTACTGATTTTGAACGATCGGACATGATCATGTTGAATGGCGGCGCTGGCTCGAAGGGCTGAATGGCCTACTCCTAACATAGAAACATTTAAAAATAAGTGCAGGAGTAGGCCATTTGGCCCTTCGAGCCAGCACCGCCATTCAATATGATCATGGCTGATCATTCAAACTCAGTACCCCGTTTCTGATTTTTCCCCATATCCCATGATTCCTTTGGCCCCAAGAACTAAATCTAACTCTCACTTGAAACCATCCAGTGAATTGGCCTCCACTGCCTTCTGTGTCAGAGAATTCCACAGATTCACAACTTTCTGGGTGAAGAAGTTTTTCCTCATCTCAGTCCTAAATGGCCTACCCTTTATTCTTAAACTGTGACCCCTGGTTCTGGACTCCCCCAACATCGGGAACATTTTTCCTGCATTTAGCTTGTCCAATCCTTTAAGAATGTTATATGTTTCTATAAGATCCCCTCTCATCCTTCCACATTCCAGTGAATACAAGCCTAGTTGACCCATTCTTTCATCAGATGTCAGTCCTGCCATCCCAGGAATTAACCTGGTGAACCTATGCTGCACTCTCAAATTAGGAGACCAAAACTGCACACAATACTCCAGGTGCGGTCTCAACAGGGCCCTGTACAAGTGCAGTAGGACCTCCTTGCTCCTAAACTCAAATCCTCTCACAATGAAGGTCAACATGCCATTAGCTTTCTTCACTGCCTGCTGCACCTGCATGCTTACTTTCACTGACTGATGTACAAGCACATCAGTCGTTACACCTCCCCTTTTCCTAATCTGACACCATTCAGATAATAATCTGCCTTCATGTTCTTTCCACCAAAGTGGATAACCTCACATTTATCCACATTAACCTGCATCTGCCCACTCACCCAACCTATCCAAGTTACCGTGCAGCCTCATAGCATCCCCATCGCAGCTATAACTGCCACCCAGCTTTGTGTCATCCGCAAACTTGGAGATGTCACATTTAATTCCCTCGTCTAAATTGTTAATATGTATTGCAAATAACTGGGGTCCCAGCAGCGAGCCTTGCGGCACCCCACTAGTCATTGCTTGCCATTCTGAAAAGGGCCCATTAATTCCTCCATTTGGCTTCCTGTCTGCCAACCAGTTCTTTATCCATGCCAATACCACATGCTCTAATTTTGCACACTATTCTCTTGTGTGGGTGTGGGACCTTGTCAAAGGCTTTTTGCAAGTCCACATATACCACATCCACTGGCTCTCCCTTATCCATTCTATTTGTTACATCGTCAAAAAATTCCAGAAGATTAGTCAAGCACGATTTCCCCTTCATAAATCAATGCTGATTTTGACCGATCCTGTCACTGCTTTCCAAATGCGCTGCTATAATATCTTTAACTCCTGCACCATTTTCTATTTTTCTTTATTTCTACAGTATGTAGAGAGATATGGGCCAAATGCAGTCAAATGGGACGAGGTTAGATGGGGAATCTTGGTCGGCATGGTCGAGTTGGCCTGATGGGCTAATATGATTCTATGTCAAATTCTGCAGCGAAATAACGATACTGTCCCCCATCATTATAATTACTTATGATATGATTCATCCTCCTCAATGTGAATACAAACTAAAGTTTACACCTATGACAACAATGCAAGATATGTATAAAGGTAGCTGCTTTATTAATAATCTGAATTACGCAAAACAAGATAAAAATATGAATTGCTAATAATACACAAAATACCACTTAATGACCATGATCAATCTAGTAAAGAAAAAGTTGCATACAGTGACAATGTTATTCTAATATGCAGAGTAGGGATATTCTAGTCATTCCATCGACAAACAGATCTTGTGACCGCATTGCTGTGAATAAAGATTTAAATGAAGAATCCAATTTGTATGGAGCTATCCCCCACTCATTGCAGGAATGGGGTACTGATTGTGGATGATCAGCCATGATCACATTGAATGGCGGTGCTGGCTCGAAGGGCTGAATGACCTACTCCTGCACCTATTGTCTATTGTGCACTTTTCTGGTGAAATCACTTGGATATACTGAGAGAAGTTGCTTAATTTTGGACATTTGGACAGATATGTGGACAGGAATTTGTTTGGAGGGATATGGGGTAAATGCGGGCAAATGGGACTAGCCCATTTGAGGGTGGCACAGTGGCACAGAGGGTGGCACAGTGGTAGAGTTGCTGCCTTACAGTGCCAGAGACCCAGGTTCGAGCCTGACTATGGGTGCTGTCTGTACGGGGTTTTAAACGTTCTTCATGTGACTGCATGGATATTCTTTAGGTGTTCTGGTTTCCTTCCACATTCCAAAGATGTACCGGTTTGTAGGTTAATTGGCTTCTGTGAAATGCCCCTAATGTGTAGGATGCAAAACTGGGATAACATATAACCAGTGTACGGGTGACCGTTGGTCGGCGCGGACTCAATGAGCTGAAGGGCCTAGTTCCAAGCTGTATCTCTAAACTAAACTAAATGTTGGCAACTTTGTCAACAAGAAGAAGGAAGGCCAAATGTTCTGTGTCCATGCTGTACAGCACTGTAACTCTATAACTATGCTCTCTTTGAGTCTAATTTTGATAAGTTCTACTTCCTCCATTTAGACTGGAAGTTAGACTTTGACATTACTTACTTTAAATCTATAGTATACATTAAGCCCATATATATTAGGTACATTACAAAACTTACCTTCAGCGGCGTTGCAGTTCTGTCACTGCCCGTGTGCGCGACTTTGGCGCCTTTGAGAGTGGGGCGGGTTTAAAATGCCGTTTTTCTCCAGCCTGTTGAAATCGATTTTTGTCAGGCTGTTTAGCTGCTGCAGAATAATCGCTCTGACATCAGTTTTATTACGTTTTTTAAAAACTGACTGGATAATTTAATTGCAGGAGTAAATTAAAAATCAGCTTCTAATGCCGTCAACGCCGACAACGGGGACGGATTTCACGTACGGGACAGGTAAAGGAAAGCCGTTTATTTTACATATAAACGTGCTGCTTAGGATGCCTTTCATCAAAATTTCACGTTGCGAAAAGGTGACTTGGGCCCCCTACAAACCAGCAGTGTTTTTCCTGCCGATATAGGGTATAAATTCACCGCAACCGCAAATGCAACGTTCCAATCGATCGCGTTCCACAAAATCTCACTTGCAAGATGATTTAAATGGCCATTAATTTACGGGAATTAAACACTAAATTCCTTCCATTTGGCCTATAAATTCATGACAATGAGATTTAAAAATCATGTTATATTGGGAATTCTTGTGTGAATGTTATTTGAACACTTAGGCTATTTAAAAATGTTGACCTTTTCTTTAGTAATTGAATTTTGTAATTAGCTACAATTAGGTAACTAACTCATTATATGCTTTAATTTCAGGTCATCCAAGTAAGATTGTTTCATATTTGTTTCAGAATGCTTCAATCTATAATAACTGAAAATTTCATTCAGTTCTCTTAATTTTTAAGAAGGTTATGAGCTTTTGACTGTCCTTGATCACAGCTTTTGAGTTAAGTCAATGGAAAAGCAATAGGGAACAAGATGCTAATTTCCGAGTATGAAAATTGCCATAACTTTTTTAATACTGAAGATATAAAAGTGAATTAGGTATCAAATTAAACTTCTTTTTATGCTTTGTCTGATGGGATAAATTGCAGATGATTTTTAAAATCTCAAAATTTTGTTACATTGCTATATATATACTTCAGTTTGCCTCCAACATATTGGTTGATGAAGAGAAAGGATAACAATAAGATAAGTACTTAGCACAAGTGTATTTTATTATTTCATATGTTTTGACCAATCTGCCAATGGGACATCAGCCAAAGCTCTCCAAGATAGGTTACCGCAAAATATGTAATAATAGTTCGTGCTCTTTTGTCATGTCAGAATAGCCAAAAATGATTTGGAAAATATCATGGATGACAGGACCTTTATGAAGGCGTATCATGTTGGAGCCTCAAAATATCACATTTCCTTGAAATTACCTTTAAAAACAACAATAATTAATGGGTCCCTGCAATTCCCATTGCCAACCTACACAAAATCTGTTTCATTAATAAGTGAATGGTGAAAATGCTGTGCTGATGAACGTGAAAGAATTCTAGCCCCTTTGTGTTTGCTGGCAAAGACATGAGTTTTGTTAACATGCTGCTGGTTTTTTCCACATTTCAAAATTGTTCAGATTCATGCCATCGATAGACATTTGGAGTCCGAACAAAACACTGTACCATGATATCACAAACTCTCGGGCATCATGGTATAGTTGTCAAATAGGGAATTTTTCAACTATCTCTTTGCCATTGACAAAGTGTGCACAGTATAATAAGAAAGGACAAAGGTATATTGCAGGGCCTGTCAAAAGTAATTTTGAAATGGGCCTGAAAATAATATGAACTAATCCTGCTCAAACCAGGAAGGCAGCTGCCTAATAGGTCATGTGGTACGATCCCTTGTTTATCAAATTAAATGTGTAGTGTGTTTGGAAAGCAAACGCCATCAATTTGGTCCAAAGGTTAGAGATTTCCCTGTAGATAGGGTGGTAAAGAAAGCTTTTGGTGTGCTGACCTTTATAAATCAGAGCATTGAATATAGGAGTAGGGAAGTAATGTTAAAATTGTACAAGGCATTGGTAAGACCAATTCTGGAGTATGGTGTACAATTTTGGTCACCTAATTATAGGAAGGATGTCAACAAAATAGAGAGAGTACAGAGGAGATTTACTAGAATGTTGCCTGGGTTCCAGCAACTAAGTTACAGAGAAAGGTTGAACAAGTTAGGTCTTTATTCTTTGGAGCGCAGAAGGTTAAGGGGGGACTTGATTGAGGTCTTTAAAATGATGAAAGGGATAGACAGAGTTGACGTGGATAAGCTTTTCCCATTGAGGGTAGGGAAAATTCAAACAAGAGGGCATTACATGAGAATTAAGGGACAGAAGTTTAGGGGTAACATGAGGGGAAACTTCTTTACTCAGAGAGTGGTGGCTGTGTGGAATGATCTTCCCGCAGAAGTGGTGGAGGCAGGATCGATTTTAACATTTAAAAGTAAAGTGGATAGGTATATGGACGGGAAGGGAATGGAGGGGTATGGTCTGAGTGGAGGTAGATGGGACTAGGGGAAAATAAATGGTCGGCACGGACTGGAAGGGCTGAGAGGGCCTGTTTCCATGCTAGAATTGTTATATGGTTATATGTTATATGGTTATTTAGCCAGTGATCCTTAAAATAGTCCCCGATATGTACTGGACTTTTTTTGTTATTCATTATGGTTTTTACAAAGTACAATGTTTACATATCTGTTGTGCTGCTGCAAGTAAGAATTTCATTGTTCCGATTTGGGACATGAGGCAATAAACATTTTTTATTCTAATGGGTCTATCCCACTGTACAAGTTCACCGAAGAGCTCTCCCGAGTTAAAAAAAAACTCAAACTCGTGGAAGTGCTTAGAATGTACGTAGCGGGTACGTCAGAGCTCGGGACGTGTCTTAGCAGCTCATAACGCTAACGGAAGGTACTCGGGAAACGCGGTATGCTCGGGAAGACTCGTGAACATTTTTCAACATGTTGAAAAATGTCCACGAGTGCCCCGAGTACCTACGAGCGGCTATTACCGTAATTCTCCGAGTTCGAATCAGAGGAAACTCGGGAGAACTCGAGAGAACAGTGGGACAGCCCCATTAGACTTCTCGGAGCAATGGCAATATATTTTTGAGGATCTCCTGCATATCCTCTCGTTCTCTACCAATCAATCTGATAAAGGGACATCATCCAAAGCTCTCCAAAATCAGTTACCGCAAAGTGTGTAAAACATTTCCTGCTCCTTTGCAATGCCAGAATGGTTAAATTGAATTGGAAAGAATCTTGAAAATGCAGCTGTGGGATTGTAATACCCATTTTGATTTAGAGAGTCATTTGGATATGATCACTGGATTCTGGCTGTTGACCAACTTTATTCTATAAATCAATAAATAGTTCAGTGAAAGGTATCCATGTGTTCATTTGAAATTGGCTACACTGTTATAAATCAAATGTGAAGTGGTGGAGGCCATAAGTAAACAGAAGAATGTTTTAATTCCAATTTTAAACAATAAAATATTTCCGGACAGGAAGTCCACTTTTGCAGATATGTGTTTGTTTATATTTGCAAAAATCACGTTTGATTTTGAACAACATCTAAGTTTTTTGTATGATTTATTTCAAATGAACCACAATTGCATGTAGCTTAGGGACTGGAAACCATTATTCCCTGTTGAAAAAAAAATGGTTTTGCTGAAATGATTCATTACTGCATGTTCTGCTCAAATAGCTTTGTTTATCTGTATTACTAAAAGTCCGATCTTGACCACATTCTGTTATTCTGTATATAGATTTTAGAAAAAATGCTGCCAGTTATGGCTGTGATTTTTTGCCATCTTACTCAAAGTCCACCTCCGCTGCGCAGGACAAGAGGATTTTTCCCATCGATGAAAAATAAAAGAGTTATTAGTGTTTAAAAAATGTTGATAGTCTCTCTCCTGAAGGCCACGCCCCTTCCGGAGGGACTATAAAACCCAAAAGTGTTCAGTGCCTCAGTCAGTCTCTGCAAGATGGGGGAGCGAGAGGGTCACGTCTCTCAGTCTGAGCTGTGAATAACACTGAACACATGTCTACTAAACTGTGAGTGGTTTTACTGACCTGTCAGTGCCCTTAATGTGGTTTGAAAATATAGTTTGGAAATGCTAAAGCTGTGTTGCCTTTGGTTTGGAAATGCTAAAGCTGTGTTGCCTTTGGTTTGGAAATGCTAAAGCCGTGTTGCCTTTGGTTTGGAAATGCTAAAGTCGTGTTGCCTTTGGTTTGGAAATGCTAAAGCTGTGTTGCCGTTGGTTTGGAAATGTTATAGCTGTGTTGCCTTTGGTTTGGAAATGCTAAAGCTGTGTTGCCTTTGGTTTGGAAATGCTAAAGCTGTGTTGCCTATGGTTTGGAAATGTTAAAGCCTAATTAATTAATGCCTAATTAAAGTTGCCTTGCCTAATTAAAGTTGCCTTGCCTTCTATATAATTAAAAGTCTAATTTTGACCACTTCCTGTTTGCGTATTATATTGATTTTTGAAAAAATGCTACCACGTACGTATGTGTTCTTTGGCCATCTTACTCAGTCCCTCTCTGCTCATCAGGTGCCGAGGATTTTTCCCATCGATGAAAAATAAAAGTTATTAGTGTTTAAAAAATGTTGTGATTCTCTCTCCTGTCCATCACGCCATGAAGGCCATGCCCCTTCTGGTGGGAGGGGGAGGGACTATAAAACCGAGAAGTGTGGAACGCAGGATGTGGCTCAGTCTCTGCAAGATGGATGAGGGAGAGGTCACGACTCGCTGTCTTTAGTGGCCTTACACCCTGCTTCAAATGGTATGAAACTGCACTTGAATTTGGTGACCTTGCACCCTGCTTGAAGTGGTAAGAAACTGCACTTGAATTTGGTGGCCTTGCACCCTGCTTGAAGTGGTAAGAAACTGTACTTGAATTTGGTGGCATTGCACCCTGCTTGAAATGGAATTTCACAGAATAGCCGTGAGTCAACTGCCAGCCCACCAGCTGTGAGTGAGCGAGCTGCCAGCACAACAGGTTTGAGTGACTGAGCCACCAGCCCAAGAATCCATTCGGCCCACAATGTCCATACTAGCCCTCTGGAAACCAGTCCCTTCAGCCCACAACACGCATACTAGCGCTCCAGAGAGCCCCCCCCCCCCCCCCCACTGGCCACCAATATTGGAATTGGTGGAGAGGTGGAATATTGTGTTGGGGGACCAGCCCTCCTATGTGATGCTGGGTACACAGAGCCAATAACATTTTGCTGTTTCAGTATTTTATAATATACTAGAGCAAGTGGGACCTGTTGGGCCTCGTTGGCGGAGACAGCCCCCCCCCCCCCCCCCCCGAGCCAATCACCCCCATCGCCCCCACAAGGAAAATTATAGAATTTCTGGAGGCAATCAATCGTCCCCACGTTGGGGGGGGGTGGGGGCGGGGGGGGAGGGGGGGAGGGGGCCGGGTGCGGGGGGGCGGGTTGCGGGGGGGGCGGGTTGTAGGAGGGGATGGGTGTGGGGGGCGAGGGGGGGTGGCAGGGGAGGTTGGGGAGGTAGGGGGGCTGGAAGGGGCTGGAAGGGGCAGCGTGGATTCGACATGTAGGGGGGTTGCGGGCACTCTCTCTCTCTATGTCTCTCTCGCTTTCCTTCTCTCTCTCCCCCTCTCTATCTCCCACTCTCCCTCTCTCCCTCGGTGGCAGTGCGCAGCATTCTTCTGCCCTCACGGCGACCATTCAAGGAGGACCTCCATCGTTCCCGTGGACACTGTATGTTCCCTCTCCAGGGACACGCGAGCAAGGACGTAGGCCCGGTATAGGGGAGGGACCCGCGAATTGGCAACTTGGCCAGGCCCAGGAGCAAACCGACAGGGAGATTTCCCCTCCACCCCCAATTGGCCCTCCCTCCTTGCCTTGTGTCCAAACACCAGGATCGTGGGATTCAAATGCAACCAGAACTTGAGGAGGAGCCCCTTCAGATATTCGTACATGGTCCTTCCTTCACACAGTCTATTGACATTGGGAAATTTGATTGGTCAGTTTACCACTCATTCCGGCTACTCAAACACCTTCAAAAGTCCACAGTTTGCTTAAACTAACAGAGCTATAAACAAATGTATAACTGCTGACAATTTTGAAATATTAGGGGTGTGATTCTCTGGCAACCTCTAAATTATTTCAATGATAAAAAGGTTTCAAGCCTTTTGTGGGTTAGTGAGGTTTAGTTTCCATTTGGTTTAGTGCCTGATAATTTCCAATATGTTCTTCAACTTCCGCAGTATGATTTGCATTGCGAAACATTTCCGCAAGCTCAATGCATGCTGTGAATGACCAAAGGCCGTAGTCTCCTGTTCTGAGCATTTGAAACATCTGTAAACATTTTGTTCTGGTTTCCCACCAAGATAATCCAATATGAACCTTCATATTCACCGCAGAATTTACTTTAAGCGTCCTTGCCTGTTCAACTCGCTTGCTGTCTGAGTGATTTCTGATACTCATGTTTCCGCATGCTGTAGAGTGGAAGCCTGTGCTGCCTGGCCTGTCTGTCTCCCTCTGTCTCTGTGCCAAGCTGTGCCGACATGCACTGCACAGATTGCAGATGCTGAGACGGGCTGACACATTGGGACCAGCCTCTGATTAACTGTCCACAAAGTTGGAATTGTCAATTGCTATGATCCATCATGACACAGAAATATTAGAGACAAGGAACTGCAGATTTTGGTTTACAAAGTGCTGGAGTAACTCAGCGGGTCAGGCAGCATCTCTGGGGAACATGAATAGGTGACGTTTCAGGTCGGGACTCTTCCTCAGACTGATTGTAATGGGGCGGGAGGGGTAAAGAAAGCTGGAAGATTTGGGGGTGGGGGTGGGAGACTGGTGGGGGTGGGACAAAGTCTGGCAAGTGATAGGTGGATACAGGTGAGGGGGGTATTTGATTGGCAGATAATTGGACAAGGGCCAGAGATGAAAAGACAAAGTGTGAGATGATAGAAGAGGTCAGAATTGTGAAGCCAGAGGAAAGAATATAGGGGAAAGGGGATGAGGGAGAGGAAGGAGAGAAATGAGTGCAAATACTGAGCATTGAGATTTAGCTTTGTAACTGTTAAAGTGATAATCCTGCAAGAACCTGGTTCAGACTCGGTTGCAAGTTGCCTGGCAACAATGTGAAAAGAAATATAAAAATGTAAATGTTTATTTCTATTTTTCATTTTAGCAAGAATGTGATGACAATATCTTTGGAAATGGTCTCAGTGTGAATATTTTGACCATGAAACAACATAATGGATCTGGAAGGTAGACACAAAATGCTGGAGTATATCAGCGGGACAGGCAGCATCTCTGGAGAGAAGGAATGGGTGATCTTCAGGCTGATTGAGAATGGATCTGAAGAATAAAAAATCTTGTATTTAGCAGTCATTTTTTTTAAAGCCAATTTTTTAATGGTGTGATATTCATCTTTTGATAAATAATAAACAGCTTGTGTATAGTGTATCTTTGAGCCCCACCCTCGGGTACTCATTAGTAATTTTATTATTATTAATATTTAGTGTTTTCTGAGTCATTCGTAACTGTCACTGTATGTCATGTTGTTACTTGTGGGCGGAGCACCAAGGCAAATTCCTTGTATGTGAATACTTGGCCAATAAACTTACTTACTTACTTCCTTAGCTCATAATCAGAAAAAGTGCCAACAATTCAAAACAGATTCTTGTAGAATAAAGTCTGCTTCTGAAACAATTGGAGATGCAAGAGTAGATGAATGCAGGAAACCCATACATTGAATCCAGACAATAGATTGTAACACTCTAGGTTGTGTTTCAATGCTTGTTAAATGTTTTTGGCATCTCCCGAAAGGGACACAAATAATTCTATATGAATACAAGTCTCCTTTTTTTCCCTAGGTTATACATAACTGAGCAGCATTATATAATTAATTACACATTAATAAATGTAAAACAGTGTTTGAGGAGCACACTAAAGAAGTCAGCCAAGAATATTAAATTCCGAAAATGGTGCCTAAAGATAGAATATAAGAAGTTTATCTGGCAGATCGTAATCACTTTTCAAGTGGATCGATGAAGTCAAGAATTAGTACAGGTGTCAGAGGTTATGGGGAGAAGGCAGGAGAATGGAGTTAGGAAGGAAAGATAGATCAGCCATGATTTAATGGCGGAGTATACCTGATGGGCCGAATGGTCTAATTCTACTCCTATTCCTTATGATCTTATGTCCTTAAGAAACGAGATTTCATTTAAGAAACGTTAGGTATGGTGCTTTGGTAGAATTAGGTTAAATAGGTCATAGGGGTTTGTTCATCTAAAACTATTTTGTAAAATACCTAACTCCTGTCCTCAGACTGAACCTACTCAAAGCTTAGAGGCAAAATTCAACTCTGCATACTCACACTAAGCAGAAGAGTATTGACTTCTGGTTTGTCTCATAGAACCTAGAACAGTACAGCACGGGGACAAGCCTTTCAACCCACAATGTCTGTGCTGAACATGCTGCCAAGACTACCTCTTCTCTGCCTGCACTTAAGGGGCTGTCCCACTTGGGCGACCTAATCTGCGAGTTAAGAAGAGTGTCTTTGACCTTCAAGCTCGAGGGCACTCGCCTGGAAAGCCTCGAGCTGGTCGACCGTTCGCGTTGAAACCGCGAGCTGGATCGACCGACCGCACACACAAACACATCGCAAAGGCGGGGGCCAGGGAAAGCAGGGGAGCGCTGTCTGAAATTCACATTTCACGCGATGAAGAGGAAGATAAAACGGCTGCACAGTGTAAGGTAAGTCCTTTAGAGAGCGCGGAGGGGGGTGGGGAGAGAAGGGGAGAGAAGGAGTGGGGAGAAGGAGTGGAGACACTTTTAAGAACTATAATAAAGTTTAGCGGCATTTTACCAACCAGTAGGTTTTCCTTGGTCCTGAAAACTCCAATGAGCCAATCAAAATGCCTGGTCAGCGAAGGAAATTGTCTACGGCTGCCTGTAACTAAATAGCAACCCAACTCCACTGCAGTACGAGTTCAAAAGAACCATGCCGATCAAATTTTACTTGCGGAAAATTTTTCAACATGCTGAAAATTTTTCCGTGACGTAGCTGAGGCCACGAGTATTCGGGAACTTCCCTCGAGCATGAAGGAGAGTTCCAGCGACCTCATAGGACCTCCTAGGACCACGTGTTGACCATGCTGCGAGTTTGAAGGTCGAAGACACTCTTCTAAACTCACAGATTAGGTCGTCCAAGTGGGACAGCCCAATCTATATATGTCCATTCCCTGCGCCTATCCAAAAGTCTCCTAAATGCCACTATCATCTCTGCACTACCATCCCTGGCAGCACATTCCAGGCACCCGCCACCCTCTGTATTAAAAAAACTTGACCCGCAAATCTCCTTTAAACTTTGCCTCTCTCAGTTTAAAGTTATGCCCTCAACATGCTCACATGCCTCACATTCCAATTCATCGACTTCATTGAGGTAAACAAAATGCAGAGAGGATTTCTTTAGTCTGAACAAGTCTCGACCCCAAACGTCACCTATTCCTTTTCTTCAGAGATGCTGCCTGAGCTGCTGAGTTCGGCATTTGGCGTCTATCTACAGAGAGGAAAGCCATGGTCAATGAAGAAGAAAAACTATGGAAGTTCTTCACTGGCCCTCTCAGTTAAAACAAAGCTGATGAAGGAGTTCACTTGCCACTAACATTCTTGATGAACCAACATTGGCTTCAGTTCTTTAATTTATTTCATTATAATCATACATGTAAAATTGGATTTAATAACGTCCAGAAACTACAACTAATAGTCTTTGGCATGCTGACACAGCTGTTCCGAGAATTTTAAGCAATATCATTCACCGAAACTATGCAATATAAAATTTCAGTGAAGCAAAAATGAGGAAAGCAGGAAACAGAGCAGCACACTGCGGATTGTTCATTGCCCCCAGGGGCTACTATATAGGCAATTGCAGATGTGGATGACTCTAAACTAGTTCCATGAAAATGGCCACCCATGTCTGTATTCATGAACAAATAACTTGTGACCATGAAATATCTTTTGTATTACTGTTCCTACTAAATCCAACCTCCCACCACAAACTGAATTTGCATTCTGGAAGCAAATGACAAAATTAGTCGCCAGCTGAAAAATAATTGTCTTTTAAATTAAGCAAAACAAGCATTTCTTTTGTTAAAAGAAGAAACAATCCAAAGACACATTACCCTTCTGCTTTTGGTGCAGATTGTGACTCGGACATTCTGAATTGAATTGTGTGGAATTTTCAAAGTATTAATGGTCATGTCTATGATACCATAACAGCATTTAAAAGACACTTGGACAGGTACATGGATAGGGAAGGTTATGAGGGATATTGGCCAAACGCAAACAAATGGGACTAGCTTAGGTGGGGTGTCTCGGTCTGTAGGGATGAGTTGGACTGAAAGGCCTTTTGCTCTGCTGTATGACTCTATGTCATAGAGTTATGCAGCATAGGCCCTTTGGCCCAATTCATCTATGATGACCAAGATGCCCCATCCAAGCTGGTCCAATTTGCCCATGACTGGCACATGTCCCTCTGGCCCATGTAACATATATGTTATAAATAACGTGATAAAAACATTGCAAAATATATGAAGGGGTAGGCCATTCAGCCCTTTGAGCCTATTCTGCCATTCAATATGATCAGAAAACAATTGACATAGGAGTAAAATTAGGGCATTTGGCCTATTGCTTATGTACCATTCGATCATGGCTGATCTACTTTTCCCTCTCAACCCCATCCCCCTGCCTTCTCCCCATAACCTTTGACACCCTTACAAATCAAGAAGCTGCCAATTTCCGCTTTAAAATTACCCAATAACACTGCCGTCTGTGGCAATGAATTCCATAGATTCACCACCCTCTGTCTAAAGTAATTCCTCATCTTCCCCATTCTAAATATATGTCCTTTTATTCTGAGTCTGTGCCCTCTGGTCCTAGACTCTCTCAGTGATCATGACTGATCCTCTATTTAAATACCGTATTCAGATTTTTCCCCAAGTTTTACCATTTGCTTTGGATACATTTGGATAAATGAGCCAATCCCATGAGTTTCTTTCTCCCACACATTCTGTAACCTAATCTCTATCAACTGCCTATAACTCCCACCAATTTTCTATCCACCCACCTAAACTAGGATTAATTTACATGATCCAACCAGCACATCTGTGGGATGTGGGAAGAAACCCGCTGGGAGAACATATAAAATCCCCACGGACAGCACAGAAGGTCAGGGTCAAATTAAACCACTGAAGCTGTGAGTGAGTTAGATATTGCTCTTAGGGCTAATGGAATCAAAGGATATGGGGAGAAAGCAGGATCGGGGTACTGATTTTGGATGATCAGCCATGATCATATTGAGTGGCGGTGCTGGCCCGAAGAGCCGAATGGCTTATTCCTGCACCTATTTTTTATGTTTCTACTGTATATCTCTATGTAAGGCAACTGCATTATTCACTATGCATTCTTGTTCACTCCTCACTCACTCTGATCCATTTGGTTCATAGACATCTATCTATCTATCTATCTATCTATCTATCTATCTATCTATCTATCTATCTATCTATCTATCTATCTATCTATCTATCTATCTATCTATCTATCTATCTATCTATCTATCTATCTATCTATCTATCTATCTATCTATCCCCTTCTTAAATATATTCAGCAACATAGTCCACATGGCCACTTGTGAGAGAAATTCTACGGGCTTCCCACCCTTTGGGTGAAGAAATGTCTCCTCGCCTTAGACATAAACATCTTATCCTTTAACATGAGACTGTGGACTCCGTTTCTAGACAGCAAGACAGGAAAACAACCGTCCTCTAACTTCACATTTAATTCTCTTCTATACTTTTGTCCTTTCTCTCAGCTTTTGTCTTTCCATCTCAACCCCCCCCACCCCTTCAACTGTATCCACCTATCACTTGGCAGGCTTTGCCCTGCCCCCACCACTCTTTCAGTTTTCTCCCCCCTACTACAATCTGCCTGAAGAATCCTGGTCCCAAAAGGTTGCTGACCCATGTTCTCCAGAGATGCTGCCTGACCCGCTAAGTTTCACCAGCACTTTGTGTCCATTTTTGGAAAACATTCCCCTGCATCTGGTGTGTGGTGAGCCCTGAAAGAATTTTACACTTCCCCATTAAATCTCTCATTCTTCTATACTCTCATGAGCAAAAAGCTTCGTCTCCCCAATCTTCTCACATATGACATCTCGGGAACTAATCTGGTGAACCTTCTTTGTGCTCCCTCAATGGCAAGCAAGTTGCATAATTCCATACTGAATCCAGGTGAAGCTGAGGCTCTATCAGGCGCTGGTCAGGCCGTATTTGGAGTACTGTGATCAAATTTAGGCCCCATATCCTAGGAAGGATGTGCTGGCTCTGGAGAATGTCCAGAAGAGGTTTACAAGAATGATTCCAGGAATGAGTGGGTTAGCATATGATGAGCGTTTGACAGCACTGGGTCTCTACTCATTGGAGTTCAGAAGGTTGAGGGGGGATCTCATTGAAGCTTACAGAATAATGAAAGGCATAGATAGAGTGGATGTGGAAAGGATGTTTCCACTAGTGGGGGAGTCTAGGACCAGAGGTTAGAATTAAAGGACGCTCTTTTCGAAAGGAGGTGAGGAGGAACTTCTTAAGTCAGAGGGTAGTTAATCTGTGGAACCTATTGCCACAGAGGGGTATGAAAGCCAAGTCAGTGGATAATTTTAAGGCAGAGATAGACAAGTTCTTGATTAGAACGGGTGTCAAGGATTATGGGGAAAAGGCAGGAAAATGGGATGAGGAGGCAGAGATCAGCCATGATTGAATGGTGTCAACTCGATGGACCAAATGGCCTAATTCTACTCCTATAACTTGTTATACCAATAAAGAAGGCTACATTTAGAAAGGTCAGTGTGAGAGTGGGATAGAGAATTAAAGTACCAATCTTTAGGAAGCTCAGAACCTCCATCAACCACTCCAGTGAACTGATTGCATGTGCTATACAAAACAATCGGCGATTCTGTATTTGATTTCTCCTGTGTAGAGGAGACAATTTCGTGAACAATTAATGCAAAGCTCTGGATCAGAAGAAATGCAAATGAATTGTTGGTTCATCCGGAAAGACTGTTTGGGTCTGCGAATAGTGGGAAGGAAAAAAATCAAGTGCTGAACCTCTGTGGTTACATTGAGTAATTGATGAAAGGGAGTGGTTTGTAGTGCTAGAAAGTGGGCAACAGTCACATAGTAAAATATAGTTTAATTAAATTTAGAGAAGCAGCAAGGAAATAGGCCCTTCGGCCCAACGAGTCTCCGCCGACCATTCCACTAGTTCTATGTTATCCCACTTTTCTGTCTGCCCCTACACATAAGGGACAATTTTACAGAGGCCAATTAACCCACACACCCACATGTCTTTGGGATGCGGGAGGAAACTGGAACACCTGGAGGAAACCCATGCAGTCACCGGGAGAATGTTCTAATTCCACACAGACAGCACCCAAGGTCAGCATTGAAACTGGGGGAATGGAATGGAGTCCTTACTGGAGTCAAGGTGGGATAACGAATTGTGAAGATCGCTGCGGGAGTCTGTAGGTCAAAAATGAAGAAGGGTCTCTATCCAAAACGTCACCCATTCCTTTTCTCCAGAGATGCTGCATGTCCCACTGAGTTACTCCAGCTTTTTGAGTCTATCTTCGGTCAAAAATGAATGCTTGTTGCTAGACTATCTTCTGAGGCAGAGAAATACAGAAAGAGAAATGAAAACCCAAAGAAATAAATGGAAATTGGCAGATAACAAAAGTGATAACATTTTCAAGTTCTCTGAGTCTCGGGAAACAGCACCAAAACCTTGTTTAGGTTTTAGTTTAGTTTAGAGGTACAGCATGGAAACTAGGTCCTTCAGCCAACCGGGTCCACGCTGACCAGCGAACCCTGCACATGAACACTTTCCTGCACCCACTAGGGACAATTTTTGCATTTATACCAGGCCAATTAACCAACAAACCTGTACATCTTGGAAGTGTGGGAGGAAACCAAAGATCTCGGAGAAAACCCACGCAAGTCACGGGGAGAACGTACAAACTCTATATAGACAGCACCCATAGTCGGGATCGAACCCGAGTCTCCGGCGCTGCATTCGCTGTAAGGCAGCAACTCTACCGCTGTGCTGCTGTGACCGCCCGTGACATTGGTTGATGTACTGGGGAGTAAACGAGGCAGGAAACACGAGTAGGACTGCAAAGTAAACAATTCCACTTATCCAACACAAATATAACTGTAATTTGGGAACATTAAAGTTCCCATAGTTTGATGTGGAGAAAATAACTGCAGATGAATGATAAATGATCTAATGTGAGAAAGAGTTCAATCAGGCAAATGGATGTGTTGGTGGAGGGGAAGCAGCAGGGAGTTCTTAGACCATCCTGGTGTGCTGGAGGTCTTTAGGGATTGTATGATCTTGTATTATTTCCATGGATACCTCTTTTAATACTCAGTTTGCAAATTATAAGTTCTTTGGGATTTATTGGCTTCCAGTTTCACTAATATCTCCAGTGCTATATTTAACTAACACAACATTATTTTCATTCCTCCTTCTCATTAGACTCTTGGTTCACCAGGATTTCTGAGGTTATTAGATTTGAGAGGGGGTGCTGTCCTGTACAGTTGCCAGACCTGCAGCTGTCCGTTTTATTTCACTTCTTTTCTTTATTTTTAGTTTGTTAAAAGTGTTACTTGGAGGTCTAATCTTTTTGTGTGTGGGGGGTGGTGAGGGGGAAGGGGGAAACTGCTTTCTCAAGTCCCTACCTGGTTGGAGAGGCGGCTTTCCTCGAGCAGCAACTTCGACCCATCCTCGCGGCCTACCAGCAGGGTCTGGAGCGGACCTGGCCAGAACCTCGGCTTCGGAGGCGACGCAGCGCTGGAGCGCTATCGTGGAGCGGAGCGGGCGATGCCTTGCCAGGGTCGCCGCGCTGGAACTCCGGTATGCTGCGACCGCAGATAAAAACATCGCGGAGCCGCGGGTCTATGGAGCGGCCAGCAGCGGGCGGCGGCGCTGAACTTTACACTTGTGGAGCCTGGGATCTCTCGCCGAGATCGCCAGTGTGTGGAGCTCCGTACAGCACGGCCTGTTGGCTTGGAAGCCGCGGTCTCCGGTAAGGAGGCGACTGTTCCTGGCACCCCAAGCCGCTGAGAGGGTCTACTGACGCCGGAGTACCATCACCCAGTGAGAACAGCCGGGAACATCAGGCCTCCGTAGCGGCGACTGCGGAGGCCTCAATAGGCCCGACTACTTAGGGTGGACATGGCGATGGGGACTTGACTTTGTGCCTTCCCCCACAGTGGGGGAATGCTTTATGTTAAATTCTTTACTGTTGTGTTTTATCTTTATTGGTGTGCTGCAGATGGCTCTGGAGGCGAGAGTGAACACTGGCACGATTGGCTGCCGCTGCTCTCTCTCCGAATTTATTGTTTTAGTGACTTTGTTTTACTATTCATGCATTTGTCGTATTGCTTGTTTTGTAACTTTTGATTATTGGTTATTTTGTTGTCCTGTGTTGTTTGGTTGTTCTGCTGTCTTTTTACTATGTTATTCTTTTGTTTTTTCTTCCCTGTAAAGCACTATGAATTGCTGCTTGTACGAATAGTGCTATATAAATAAATTTGCCTTGCCTTGCCTTGTATAATCATCTATTAATACAGAACTAGTACTATAGCCGACTCCCTCTGCCATTTCTTTGTTCCATTGTGTAAAATGTCTTATTTCTGACTGCAAAGGACATATTTGGCTTCACTAACATTTTCTTTCATACTTGCAGAAGTTTTTACTATCTACGTTCATGTTCTGTGCAAGCTCTCTCACACCCTTTTTTTGTACTCTCAGTCAATTTCTTGGTGTATTATTGATGAATTCTAAATTGCTCTCAATGTTCCTTTCTACTTTTACTGACACCATTACATGACTTTCTTTTAGATCAGTATCTCTTACTCTGTTAAATATTATTGCACTAATTGCCACTCTGTGTTTTCATGCCAGAAAGGAATATATATATATATAGTCTAGTATATATATATATATATATATATATATATATATATATATATATATATATATATACTAGACTAGGTGGGACCCATTGAGGGCTAGTATGGACATTGTGGGCCAAATGAATTCTTGGGATGGTGGCTCAGTCACTCAAGCCTGCTGTGTTGGCAGCTCACTCACTCACGGCTGGTGGGCTCGCAGTTGACTCACGGCTATTCATTGAAATTCCATTTCAAGCAGGGTGTAAGGCCACCAAATTCAAGTGCAGTTTCATACCATTTCAAACAGGGTGCAAGGCCACTAAAGACAGTGATCGCGACCTCTCCCTCACCCATCTTGCAGAGACTGAACCACACCCACACTTCCAGGTTTTATAGTCCCTCCCGCCCTCCCACCAGAAGGGGCGTGGCCTTCATGGCATGATCTCAACATTTTTTAAACACTAATAACTTCTTTATTTTTCATCGATGGGAAAAATTCTGAGTAAGATGGCCAAAAATCACAGCTGTACGTGGTAGCGTTTTTTCTAAAATCAATATAAAGCGCAAACAGGAAGTGGTCAAGATTAGACTTTTAATTATATAGAAGGCAAGGCAACGTTAATTAGTTAAGGCAGCTTTAATTAGGCAAGGCAGCTTTAATTAGGCAAGGCAGCTGAGTAAGCAAGACAGCTTTAGTTAGGAAAGGCAGCTTTAATTAGGCAAGGCAGCTTTAATTAGGCAAGGCAGCTTTAATTAAGCAAGGCAGCTTTAGCACTTTCAAACCAAAGGCAACGCAGCTTTAGTGCTTTTAAACCAAAGGCAATGCAGCTTTGGCGCTTTCAAACCAAAGGCAACGCAGCTTTATCGTTTTCAAACGTTTTAAGAATAAGGAGTAAGCCATTTAGAACGGAGACGAGGAAACACTTTTTCTCACAGAGAGTGGCGAGTCTGTGGAATTCTCTACCTCAGAGGGTGGTGGAGGCAGGTTCTCTGGATGCTTTCAAGAGAGAGCTAGATAGGGCTCTTAAAAATAGCAGAGTCAGGAGATATGGGCAGGAACGGCGTACTGATTGGGGATGATCAGCCATGATCACATTGAATGGCGGTGCTGGCTCGAAGGACTGAATGGCCTACTCCTGCACCTATTGTCTATTGTCCGCGCTCCGCAAACGGGTCAGTTCAAACTCCGCGGCCCGGGGTGGTCAAAGCTGCCGCCCTCCAGTCCAGGAGACAAAGCTGTTGCCGAGGGAGCTCCAGAAAAACAGGTCACCAACCTGTGACCTGCGAGCTCCCGACGATGTCGTCCACTGGGCCCGCGGCCGAGTCCACCGGGCCCGCGGCCCGCGGCCAAGCCTCCGAGGTCGGGTCGCCGCTGCCGCTGGCGCCAGAACGCCACCCCAGCTCCGAGGCCGAGTCGGGTCACCGTTGCCGCTGCCGCTGCCGCCGCCACAGCTCTGAGGCCAAGTCGGGTCGCTGCTGCCGCTGCCGCCCTCACAGCTCCGAGGCCGAGTCATGTCGCCGCTGCCTCCACAGCTCTGAGGCCGAGTCGGGTCGCCACTGCCGTCGCTGCCGCCGCCGCCACAGCTCCGCAGCTGAATCGGGTCGCCGCTGCCGCCGAAACACTGCCACAGCTCCGAGGTCGCCAGCTCCGGCATTAGGCCTCGGCGCAGATGGAGACGGAGATGGGGGATACAAATTGAAAGGTCGCATCCCCCCCCGAAGGAAGAGACTAAAAACATGAGACGGACTGCAGGCAAGCCACAGCTGCTAAGGCAGCGCTGCCATCTTAGTGATTTTTAAGATGGGATGAGATGATCATAAGATGAGACTTTTAGTAATTTAGATATCTCTTCCCATTTCTGCATTCATTATTTTGTAGACGTCCTTTGAAGTAGTGGCAACCCTTTAAGAATTGTACCCTTTTATAATCTTCTCATTGACTCCATCTATACTTCATGCTGCCTTTGAAAAGTGGCCAACATAATCAAAGACTTGTCCCATAGTGGTCATTCCTTCTTCTCCCCGCTCGCGTTGGACAGAACATACAGATATTTGAAAGTGCGCGCCACCAGATTTAGGAACACCTTCTTCCCCTCTGTTATCAAGCTTCTGAACGATTGTTCCATAAGCTAGAGTATTGTCCGAACCACCTTGACCCAATTGTGAACATTTGACTTTGTCTCTGGAACAGTAGTGTTATAATGCTGAGAACTATATTCTGCACTCCATTTCGTTTCTTTTGCTCTACAGTACTTGGGTTTGACTTGATTGTTTCTATGTATCGTATTATCTGATTTGATTGGATTGCAGCAGAACCAAGCCTTTCATTGTACCTCGGTAGACATGACAATAATAACTCAAAATCTAAAACAAAACCTAGGTTTCAAAAGTTTCAGAAGCAGCCTGTGTGAAAGAAAGTTTTAATAAGAATGCTGCCTGCCATTTTTAACCTCTTTTATTAACAAAGATGTCTTGTCAATAGTTTAAATGACTAACTATTTTTCACTATTTTCCACTATGAGAATGAATCAGGGAGATGCACGTGTTTACATTTCTAATGCATGGTCCATATGAATAAATTAATTTATTTTTCTTATTTATTTTTTATTATACAAATACTTTTATTCAAAATATAAAAATAAACATACAAATTAACACAATCAAAGGCTGCCTATGTTGACAGTTTTACAAACAGTTTTACAAACAAACGATCAGCAAATTAATATAACGCCAACTTTATCAACAAAACACGCGACCTCCCGCCGCGACCAGCGTTCACGGAAGGCCTGCAAAGTCCCTGTGGACACCACATGTTCCCTCTCCAGGGACACGCGGGCACGGACGTATGCCCGGAAAACGGGCAGGCAGTCAACCCTGGTGCGGCCGTCGACTACCCGCTGCTTGGACCTGCGAATGGCCATCTTGGCCAGGCCCAGGAGCAGATGGACAGGGAGACCCCCCTCCCCACCCTCCCTCCCGACCTTCCCCCCTCTGTATCTTGGGATTGAACATTTCCAAAATGTTCCCTTTAGCTATAAGTTTTATCAGAAGAAAATGTGTTAGAAGTCTATATCCACATTATTTACTTACCTTAAATCTCGGCAGGCAATGACATTGAAGTCTCAGTGATCTAACGTAAATGTTCAAGTTACTGGAGTATTCTAATAATTTTCCTGAAACACCAACAGAAACTGACAGCTTCACCACTCCAATAAAAATAAACCGGTTTGGAAAATGTGACTATAATTGTATGATTCACTACTTTTCAATGGTAGCCGCAATGAGTATAGAAAGAAAGACCAACGTATTGGTAACAGGCTTAGTCGACTTCCTCTCGTACTTAGTTTTTTTTGCAAATCATTTTTGAAAATTAAATTCTACTACTTGTTTCAGCAAATAATTTCTAAGATTTGTTTCTATTATTGCTTCTTTGAAAGATGACATTCTTTAGAGCCTAACGTACATCAACGCGAACTTTCCAGCGTACATTTTCCACATTCTGTCATTTACATTGGCATGAATATAATGATCGGAAATAAGTCTGTGGTTTCACTGAATGGTTTATGTGACAGCTGACAAAGCTGCAGGGATCTTGGAGATAACTGCTTTAGATGCACACAATAATATTTTTTTCTCAGGCCCTCTGGTCAGAAATGTAGAAACTTCTTTGGAATTCCTTGTGTTTTACTGCAATCGCTCGATCAGAAGTATGACAATATTACCCACTGACAGCATTATTATTTCTCATTAGTTCAAGTTGGCAGCATACAATTCCCAAAATATGAATAAAAAGAAAGGATAAGAAACACTTTTTCAAATATAGCAGAATTTTTGAAGAGGCAATGTCACTGGAGGAGACTTGAAGTTGCTAAATGGAACTGCTACATGTTTTAAAAAAAACAAAGTGCTGGAATAACTCAGCGGGTCAGGAGGCATCTCTGAGGGCTGTGGATAGGCGACGTTTCATGTCGGGAGCCTTCTTCAGGCTGGTAGTAGGAAGAAAGGAAGTTGGAAAAGAGGTTGGGGAGGGACAAAGTCAAGTGACAAGTGAATAAACGGTGAGGAGAGTTTGATTGGTAAATGGCTGGACAAAGGCTAGAGATGAAAAGTTGACAAGAGGGAGATGATAAGGAGAGAACAGTACAGAGTGAAATGTAAAACCAGAGAGAGGGATATAAGTGGAAAAGAACTGGTGGGAAAGGGAAAGAAGTACACTAGGGTGGGGCACAGGAAAGCGATTGAGGAAAAGGGAAAGGGTGTATCTAAAATGGAGAACTCAGTGTTCATACCGTTGGATTGTAAACTACCAAAGTGGAATGTAAGGTGCTGTTCCTCCAGTTTGCATGTGGCCACACTCTGATCATGGAGGATGCTTAGTCCAGAGGTTTATATGGAAATGGTAAGGGGAGTTAAAATGCTTAGCAACCGGGATATCCAACGAGACATGGCAGACCAAACGTAAGGGTCCAGCAAAATGGTCGCCTTGTCTATGCTTGGTTTTGCCGATGTAAAGGAGGCCACATTGGGGACACCGGAAGCAGTAGATGAGGTTAGAGGAATGCCTAGAGCAGATTTATATACTTAAACCTGTTATGGGCTTTTGGGATACAGTACGACTCTGAGATAAGATGAATATGCTAAATTACACCCTTGGTGTATCCATTCAATTTGGCTCCTGGGAGACCATGTACGCTAAAACAATGCAGTTTAAACCGGTTTATACACAGCATATGACACAAACAAAATAAGTTAGCATTTGAGGAAGATTTCTCCTATCTTTCAGTAAACTAAATTCATAAGTTATAGAAACAGTATTAGACCATTCAGCCCATCTACTCTGTCATTCAGTCATGGCTGATCTATCTTTCCCTCTCAACCCCATTCTCCTGCCTTCTCCTCATAATCCCTGACAACCTAATCAAGAATCTAGCAATCTCGGATTTAAAAATATCCATTGACTTGGCCTCCACAGCCTTCTGTGGCATTGAATTCCACAGACTCACCACCCTCCGACTAAAGAAATTCCTCCTCATCTCCTTTCTAAAGGTACGTCCTTTTATTCTGAGGCTATCTAGAATTTCCAGATTAAATCTGAAAAGCATCTAATGCAGTGCATATTCTGCAGCAAATGCAGCGAATAAAGCCAATAAGTGCGCATTTCAGATTAGTGAGCACATTTGCAACTGTGGAGGTCTTGTTCGAAGAAATGCAAGGAACCAACTTTAATTAGGTAGACAAAAATGCTGGAGAAACTCAGCGGGTGAGGCAGCATCTATGGAGCGAAGGATTAGGTGACGTTTCGGGTCGAAACCCTTCTTCAGACTGATGTGGGAGAGCTGGGAAGGGGAGGGGAAGGAGGGAGAAAGCAAGGACTACCTGAAATTGGAGGTCAATGTTCATACTGCTGGTGTGTAAACTACCCAAGCAAAATATGAGGTGCGGCTCCTCCAATTTGCGGTGGGACTCACTCTGGCCATATTCAGCAGAATGATCTTCAGGAAGAATTATAGCAGTTTATACAATATTACAACAGATTCATTCCTTTTATCCTGGATCGGTGTCGCTTTAACAACATGCGCTTTTGAAGAAAAGATAGTGTATTTGTTTGGTGCCCCATTGCAGAACTTAAAGACTGTGGTTTACCTGATCTGAAGGATGCAATGGATCTGCACAGGAAACATTCCACAGTTACTTGCACCTCTGGCAAGGAAGGCCAAGAATAACATTTTCGAGTGTATCTCAATAATGTGCCAGTTTCCCTTATGGTCACATAGAGTCATGACACATGAACATATGACACAGTTCATTTATCAGAACTGCATAGAATTACAAAAGCCACCTAACATTCACTATTATCATGGGGACTAATCATTTATGGCAAAGGGCAGCATCAGAACACAAAATGGGGAATTTACTCAGGACTTTCACTGCATTGATTTTCATCAGGCAATATAACTGTTAGCACATGTGCACATATCTTAACACATCAGACTATCTACCCTATCTATGCTCCTCACAATTCTATATATACCTCTATAAGGTCCTCCATCAGCTTTCCCTGCTCCAGGAAAACAAACCTAGTCCACCAGTTGCACCTCATCTTAGGTAAGATCCTGGTAAACCTCCTCCGCACCTTCTCCAGTGCAATCATAGTGTGGTTACCAGAATAGCACAAAATACTCCAACTGTGACATAAACCTCAATATCCTTGGGGCAGGGTTCTCTAGATTTTAGCCTCCTTCCTTACAGGATTGGCCCTAAACTTTGCTATTTCATTTTTAATAAATATATGTTTGACTTCTAATGACAAAATAGTTTAAGCAAGCTCACAATATTGTAATCGCAAGAATCAGATCTCCATTATGACACGGTATCAAACCTAGCAAATGTTTCTGTATTAAATTTTTCAGTGTGGTTATAATATTATTACTGTAAAGTTTATTCGAGCTATTGCGAAATTAAAAAAATTGCTTCAATGATACAAAGGCACATTATACCAAACTCTCCGCTACTCTTGTACGAACTCAGGGTAAGATACCTCTCCAGAAAATCAATGCCTATTGAATGAAACATACTTCTGGAAACATAACAGAATAGAAGTAGAATGTCAAGCTCAAAAAAATATTCACTTATGTGAAATGTACTGATTGCTGAAATATATACAGACTGTAAGATTCATCATTTCAGTTTTGTTTATCAAGTTGGAGTATAGACATATCCCAGTACCAATCTCAGAGTTATTGTTTTGTGATGTTCCCTAAATTACAGTTCAATCTCTCTTCTCCAGGTGTACTTGACTTAAGGTTCATAAACCTACTCTGGATGTATTTTAGGAATGAGTTCTTGATTGCATGACTCACTTCAAAAATAGTTCTGTTAATGCCGTCTTAAAAGTACTTTCTGTGCTTGCTGGTGGGGTTTTGTTCTTTCAGCAAAAGCTTCTGACATTGACTACTGTTGCAAACACTCATGGTAATCAATACTCACCAAACCTTTTGTAACCCATTGAATGTACCTCCTCTTCTTCACTGTAGTCGTCTGCAAGAACAAGTAATGTCATCAATATAGGAAAATAGAGCATGGTATTAACAACTATAGACAGAATGCTGGAGCCCCGTACTCCACATCAAATTATTAAAGGAAATTATTAATTGTTTCAAATTCTATGCAGTCTCTGTTAAGCAAAGTTGTGATCTGTGCCTCTAAAATGCTTTCATCCCAATTAATAGATTCTGATTTTCAGGGCAGCACAGTGGTGTAGCTGGTAGAGTTGCTGCCTCATGGAGTCAGAGACCTGGGTTCGATCCTGACCTCTGGATATGCACTTTCTCCCTGTGACTGTGTGGATTTCCTCCAAGTGATCCAGTTTACTCCCACATCCCATAGATGTGCAGGTTTGTGGATCAATTGGCCTGTGTAACATTTTCCTTAATGCGCAGGGAGTGGATGAGAAAATGGGATAACATAGAACCAGTGTGAACAGGTAATGGCTGGCATGGACTCGGTGAGCTAACGGGCCTTTTTTCATGCTGTATCTTTAAACTAAAACTAAACTAAACTAGAGCAGGGTATTAGCAAACACAAACAGAAGGCTGGATTCCTGCACTCCAAGTAAAATTATTAATGTAAATTATGAATTGTTTCAAATTCTATGTAGCCTCTATTAAACACAGATATGATCTGCATCCGTATAATGCTTACATCCCAATTAATGTTTTCTGATTTTGTTATTTCAAAATATTTTATGTATACCTAAGCTCTTTGTTGACACCTCATTTGTCTGACAATTTTAAGGGAAGGTTCTGATTTGCATTTTTGACAGCGTTATCAAGAGTCAAGTCAAGAGTGTTTTATTGTCATATGTCCCAAATACAACAATAAAGGGGGTGTCCCACTTGAGCGACCTAATTGGCGAGTTTAAAAGAGTTTAGGAGAGTTTGAAGAAAATGACATGTTAAATGCCTCCTTCGACTATGTTGAAGACTAGCTACATCTAGCTACAACTAGCTACGACTAACTTCGGGAAAATTGGACACCAAATAGTGGAGAGTGAAGACGACACCCTTCGATCTCCTTTTACCTCCCTTCGACCTCCCTTCGATTATGATGAAGACTATCTATAACCTTTCGACTACCTTCGACTACCCTCGATTACCTACGACTAACATGCCAACCTACCACGACCTACTACGACTAAACCTACGAGTAAAAAAAGTACTGACTTTTTCCATGGCGACCTTTTTTTACTTGTGGGTATTTTTAACATATTGAAAAAACCGCCGCAACCTAGCTGAGGCCTCGCGTATGCAGAGACCACTCTTGAGCCTGAAGGAGACTTATAAAGACCTCCTACAACCTCGTGTCGACCATGCTGCGAGTTTGAATCGGGGGCAAACTCGCCAGAACTCGCAGATTAGGTCGCCCAAGTGCGACAGGCCCTTAAAATTCTTACTTGCAGCAGCACAACAGAATATGTAAACATAGTACACTGTAAACAAAATATAAACAAGAGAAAAAAAAGTTCAGTATGTATATATACATACTCACAAATATATATTAAAAAAAATACTAAACTAAGTGGGACCCATAGGGTCCCAGCTTCACACGGGAGGGCTGGTCCCCCAATGCAATATTCCACCTCTCCACCAATTCCAATATTGGGCAAAGGACAAAGGACAAAGGACATTTATTGTCACATACACCAATTGGTATAGTGAAATTTGACTTGCCATGCAGCACACAAATAAAAATAAGACATCCCCCCACAATGGTTCCCACTGTGGGGGAAGGCACAAAGTCCAGCCCCATCCCCAAGTCCACCCATAGTCAGGCCTATTGAGGCCTCCGCAGTCGGTGCTACGGCGGCCCGATATTTTAAGCCTTCTCACCGGGTGTTGGTGTTCCGGCGTCGGGAAAGTCCTCACAGCGGTTTGGGACACCTGGAACGGCCACTTCCCTACCGGAGTCCGTGGCTTCCGAAGCTGACAAGGCCGCGCTGGATGGAACTCCACTACTGGTGATCTCGCCGAGAGATCCCAGGCTCCCGATGTAAAAGTTCAGCGCTGCCGCCCGCAGCCGGCTGCCCCACTGTCCCGCAGCTCCGCGATGTTCACCTGCGGTCTCAGCATTCTGCAGCTCCAGTGCGGCGACCCAGGCAAGGTATCGCCCGCTCCACTCCCCGATGGTGCTCCAGCGCTGAGCCGCTGCCGAAGCTGAGGTTCTGGGCGGCCCCCTCAGGAAAAGCCGCTCCAGGCCCGCTGGTAAGCCACGAGGACGGGTCGACGGTGCAGCCCGGAGAAAAGCTGCCTCTCCGACCAGGTAGGGACCAGGAAAAGTAGTTTCCCCTTCTCCCTCCCCCACCCCCCCCCACATAAAAAAGGCTAGGGCTCCAAAAACAAACACTAAAACTCACTAAAAATAAAAGAAAGAAGTTAAAAAACAGACAGCTGCAGGCTGGGCAGCCATACCAACTGGACGGCGCCCCCTGGAATTTGCTGGCCAGTGGGGGGGCTTTCTGGAGTGCTAGCATGGTGTTGTGAGCCGAAGGGATTGGTTTGCAGAGGGCTAGTATGGACATTATGGGCCAAATGGATTCTTGGGCTAAGCTCAGTCACGGAGAGCACACACACACGCACACATACACTGACTCACTCACACACTCCCACTCACTCACACATTGACACACACTCACAAACACACACACATACACTCACATACTCACAAACACACATACATACACACACACACACTCACACGCAAACACACTCACACACACACTCACACATAAATACACACACAAACACATACACACACACAGGCATTCACACACACACACACACATACATACACACATAAATACACTCACAAACGCATACACACTCACTGACACACACACTATATATTTTCTTGAATCTTGAGCGAGGCCTCTCCACTTTGGGGCTTTCGCAGTCAACGGCACTTCCGCAATCAGCGTGACCTCTACACTCACTAGAAATTATGCAATCAGCACGACCTCTGCACTCACCGGAAATTACGCAATCAGCGCAAACTGTCCACTAAGCGGAAGTCACAAAATGAGCTGGACTTTTGAACCGAACACAGTCGGACCTAATAAAGCATTTATTCCTTCCAAACACAGTCGGACCTTATAAAGCATTGCAGTTTCAAGCACAGGCAGGGAAGCAGGCCAAACAACTCATGGCATTGTCATTAAGGGCTAACACATCATTTATTGCAATTACATTGCAAACTCACAGTTCAGTTGATTCACAGCTTGAGTCTTGAGTATGGCCTCTCACTATCTTGCAGAGTGACTGAGTCACGTCCAGGCATCCAGGGTTCTATAGTCCTGCCCACCCCACCCCTTCATCACGGTAATTGACAGGCGAGAGGATGTCAAGGTTTTTTAAATTTGCATAACTTTTTTATTTTTCATCGAGGGGAAAAATCCTCGGGGCATGCTCAGCGGAGGAGGACTGTGAGTAAGATGGCCAAAACATCATATCGATATATGGTAGCGTTTTTTTCTAAAATCAATATACAGTGCAGAAAGGAAGTGGTCAAGATGAGACTTTTAATTATATTTACACACACACACACACACACACACACACACACACACACACACACACACACACATATATATATATATATATATATATATATATATATAATTATAAATATATAATTATATTCGCACACTTACTTACACACAAAGAACAAACAATAATAGTGCAATAATAACGATAATAGTAGATGTAGTTCAGAGCTTTTTGAAGTCGTGGTGTTTAATAGTTGAGTGGTGTTATGTTAGAAATACATCAATTACGTAATCCTTCAATTGTTCTTTTTCAAGTATGTAAGTCCCTTCTCAATTGCTGTTTTTCCTCATAAACCAGGCACTCAAATTAAGAATTGGTGTAATGGTTACTGTTTGAAGCTCTTTAGTGACTTATGGACAGTTTTATTCACCTGAACTTAGCACCGTTACTTTTTTCTCACATGGGTGCATGATATTGATTTCTCTACTGTAACATGATAAAGTATGGGCCGACCTAGAAACACAGAGCTGGTCATTGTCATTTACCTTCTTTCTTTTTATCAGCAAATATTCAAAATGAAATATAAAAAATGAATCATTTGAAACAACCACAAAAGATTCAGATTTACATAAGTTTATTGTCATGTACATCAGGCAGAAAGAATTTCCTATTCACTCAAAGCTTATAAAGTAAACGGTATACTATAATGACAGATACAACAATAACTACAACAATAAATGTAAAACATCAGAATTGTGCAAAGATTACTGTATAGTGTAATCTGAAGTAGTGCAGAAAAATACTTCTTCTTCTAGCGTATGGCGTGCACAGCCTAAAGTTGTAGGAAGAAAAACACTAAAGTGGAATAACAGAATAACCAAAGGTAGTTGAACTAAGAGTGTGTGGCAGTACCTCTGTAAAGCAGGTGAGAAAGAGGTGATAGGTTTACGGGTCTGACAGCAGCGGGGAATAAATTGTTTTTTAAGTCTGGAAGTTTGAGCTTTCAGGCTCCTGCATCTTCTCCCAGAAGATAGAAGAGGAAAAATGGAGAGCCAGAGTGTCAGACATCCTCAACAATTCTTCCAGCCTTCTTAATGCAAAGTAACATGAAGATGGTCAGACTGAAGGATATGTCGAGTCTGCGATGGACTGTTCACCACTCAAGTCAAGTCAAGTCAAGTTTATTCGTCACATACACATACGGGATGTGCAGTGAAATGAAAAGTGGCAGTGCTGCGGACTTGGTGCAAAAAACAAACAAACAAACAAACAAACAAACAAACAACCAACATACTTCAAACAGAATCACATGTTCTTTTCCATAATAAAATATTGTGGGTGGTATTGTGGTACAGTAACTGTTGTAGAGTTAGTCCTTGGTGAGATAGGAGTTTACAGTCCGAATGGCCTCTCGGAAGAATGGCCTCTCCTTCTCATCCTCTCCGTTCTCACAGCATGGCAACGGAGGCGTTTGCCTGACTGTAAGATCTGGAACAGTCCGTTGCAGAAGGGGTCTCCCATTATCTTGTTGGCTCTGGAGTTGCACCTTCTGATGTATAGTTCCTGCAGAGGGGCAAGAGAAGTCCCCATGGTACATTCGGCTGAACGCACTACTCTCTGCAGTGCCTTCTTGTCCTGGGCAGAGCAATTCCCAAACCAAATCGTGATGTTTCCAGACAAGATGCTTTCCACAGCCGCAGAGTAGAAGCACTGCAGGATCCTCGGGGACACTCTGAATTTCCTCAATTGCCTGAGGTGGTAAAGGCGCTGTCTTGCCTTACTCACGAGTGCTGCAGCATGTGATGTCCATGTCAGATCCTCAGAGATATGGACTCCCAGGTATTTAAAACAGCTCACCCTATCCACAGCATCCCCATTTATCCTCAATGGTGTGTACGTCCTCGGATGATGTGCCCTCTTAAATTCTCGATCAGCTCCTTCGTTTTTTTTGATGCTGTTGTCCTGACACCAGAGTGCCAGATCAGCTACCTCCTCTCGGTAGGCCTTCTCATCGTTGTCTGAGATCAGGCCCACCACCACGGTGTCATCAGCAAACTTGATTATCGAGTTGGCGCTGAACCTAGCCACACAGTCATGTGTGTACAGGGAATACAATAGGGGGCTGAGGACGCAACCCTGGGGGGATCCTGTGCTCAGGGTGAGGGACTTTGATGTATTCCGATGGGGAAATCTCTGCAGGTTCAGGCAGTCAAGAGTAGAGCAGTTGCCATATCTTTCCAGGATACATCCCAACAAAATATTTTCTTTACCGCATCTGTAGAAGTCCGAGAGAATCCTCGTGGAAATGCCAATGTGGATTTAATTAATCAATCTGGTAACAGTAGGTTTAGTTGAATTTGTCCTTTGTTTTTCAAAACATTTTTGGTATAGTCTGTATTATTTTTTTGTTTACAAATCTAAAATGTTCTTGATAAAGATAAAACATTAAAAAATATATAATACAGTATAAACATAGAAAAATAGGTGCTGGAGTAGAACATTCAACCCTTCGAGCCAGCATCACCATTCAATAAGATCATGGCCGATCATCTAAATAAAATCAGTACCCCGTTCCTAATTTTGATTCCTTTAGCCCTAGGAGCTAAATCTAACTCTCTCTGGAAAATATCCAGTGAATTGGCCCCCACTGCCTATTGTGGCGGAGAATTCCACAGATTCACAACTCTGGGCGAAAAGGGTTTTCCTCATCTCAGTCCAAAATGGCCTACCCCTTATTCTTAAACTGCGCCCCTGGTTCCCCAACATCGGAAACATTTTTCCTGCATCTAGCCTGTTCAATCTTTTATGAATTTTATATGTTTCTATAAGGTCCCCTCTCATCCTAAATTCAAGTGACTACAAGTCCAGTCGACCCATTCTTTCATCATATGTCAGTCCCGCTGTTCCGGGAATTAGCCTGCTGAACGTATCCTACACTCCATTAATAGCAATAATGTCCTTCCTCAAATTAGGAGACCAAAATTGCAAACAATACTCCAGGCACGGTCTCACCAGGGTCCTGTTCATCTCCAGTAGGACCTCCTTGCCCCTAAACTCAAATCTGCTCGCAATCAAGGTCAACTTGCCATTGGCTTTCTTCACTGCCTGCTGTACCTGCATGCTTACTTTCAGTGACTGATGTACAAGTACACCCAGGTCTCGTTGCACCTCCCCTTTTCCTAATCTGACACCGTTCAGATCTTCTTCTTTCATATCCATTATCTATGTTTCAAATGTTCAGCCAGTCTCTTGCACATTGGACAGCCTTCTCATTTTCTACTGCTAGATCTTCCAGGCAGCATTGTTCACCAAGAAGTGGGCCTCTTAGTAGGTGTGGAATGGATTGTACAGATGTTCCACATTCACATTCTGTGTCTGCCACATCTGCCTAGACCCATTTGCTCATATTACCATTCAGATAATAATCTGCCATCTTGTTCTTCCCATCAAAGTGGATAACCTCACATTTGTCCACATTATACTGCATCTGCAATGCATCTGACCACTCACATAACCTATCCAAGTCACCCTGCAGCCTCATAGCATCCTCCTCACAGCTCACACTTTCACCCAGTTTTGTGTCATCCGCAAACTTGAAGTTGTTACATTTAATTCCCTCGTCTAAATCATTAATATATATTGTAAATAACTGGGGTCCCAGCAATAAGCCTTGCTGCACCCACTAGTCACTGCCTGCCATTCTGAAAAGGACCAGTTAATTCCTATTCTTTGCTTCCTGTCTGCTAACCAATTCTCTATCCATGTCAGTACCCTACCCCCAATACCATGTGCTCTAATTTGGCAAACTAATCTCTTGTGTGGGACCTTGTCAAAGGCTTTTTGAAAGTCCAGATACACCACATCCACTGGTCTCCCTTATCCATTCTGCTTGTTACATCCTCAAAAAATTCCAGAAGATTAGTCAAGCATGCTTTCCCCTTCATAAATCCATGCTGACTTTGACCGATCCTGTTACTGCTTTCCAAATGCGCTGCTATAACACATTTAATAATCGACTCAAGCATCTCCCCCACTACCGATGAAAGGCTAACTAATTCCCCGTTTTTTCACTCCCTCCATTCTTAAAAAGTGGAGTTACATTGGCTACCTTCCAGTCCACAGGAACTGATCCAGAGTAGAGAGAACATTGGAAAATGCTCACCAATTGATTCACGATTTCAAGGGCCACCTCCTTGAGTACTCTGGGATGCAGACCATCAGGCCCGGGGTCTGCCTTCTGTCTCAACAGTTTGCCTAACACAATTTCCTGACTAATGTGGATTCCCTTCAGTTAGAAACATAGAAACATAGAAAATAGGTGCAGGAGTAGGCCATTCAGCCCTTCGAGCCTGCACCGCCATTCAATGTGATCATGGCTGATCATCCAACTCAGTATCCCGTACCTGCCTTCTCTCCATACCCCCTGATCCCTTTAGCCACAAGTGCCACATCTAACGCCCTCTTAAATATAGCCAATGAACTGGCCTCAACTACCACCTCAAGTTCCACCCTTCCTACTAGATCCTTGGTCCCCTAGTATTTCTGGGAAATTGTTTGTGTCTTCCTTAGTGAAGACAGAACCAAAGTACTCGTTTAACTGTTCTGCCATTTCCTTGTTTTCAATTATAAATTCACCTGTCTCTGACTGTAAGGGACCTACATTTGTCTTCACTAAGCTTTTCGTATTTACATACCTAAAGAAGCTTTTACAATCAGTTTTTATATTCCTCGCAAGCTTTCTTTCATGCCCTTTCCCCCCCCACCCCCCTTCTTAATTGACCCCTTTGTCCTCCTCTGTTGAGTTCAAAATTTCTCCCAGTCCTCCAGCTTACTGCTTCCTCTGGCCAATTTATATGCCACTTCTTTGGATTTAACATTATCCTTGATTATCCTTTATTAGCCACGGTTGAGCCACCTTCCCCGTTTTATTTTTTCCCCAGACAGGGATGAACAAGAGAGAGTTGGATGGAGCTCTAAGGGATATCGGAGTTAAGGGATATGGAGAGAAGGCAGGAACGGGGTACTGATTGTGGATGATCAGCCATGATCACATTGAATGGCAGATGGCTCGAAGGGCCGAATGGCCTACTCCTGCACCTAAAAAAAAACCCAACAATTTTTGGAGTTCATCCATGCAGTCGTTAAATCTTTGCCATTGCATCTCCACCGTCAACCCTTTAAGTATAATTTGCCAGACTATCCTAGCCTATTCTCATCTCATACCTTCAAAGCCTCTCTTCTTTAAGTTCGGGACCCGCAGACTCGGATGTCACGATCTGCATTATTCCAACTGAAATGACCTTCTGAAGCCATCAAACTGCTGGGTTCATTGCACAATTAATGTCAAAAACAAATGTGGTCCCTGCGTTGAACCCTTCGTACTCTAATTCCATTCCTCCTCCAACTATGAAAACACTTAACAACATCAATTCTCTATTTCCTGTCTGGCTGCTGCTATTGTGTTTTCTTTTATAACCACATGTCTAGATTTTCATAATAAAGCTCTTCATGCTTCATTGAACATATTCTGAGAGTTCATTTATACAATATCATCTTAATATTCCCCTCACCTTACACTGACACTTAGATGGAGCTTGCCTGGAATATACCAAAGCCATTGCCCATTATTACCCCATGCATAAATACTCAAAAGTTTGTTTTTAAATTATGGGTTATAAAACATTGGCCACAGTTAGACTTGAAGGGTGTTCCAAAGGCCGAAGCTAGTGATAGCTTCTGATGGCAAGCTCCTTCCATTACTTCAAATCAGAGAGATGTTTATGAGCAGTCCAATAGTTAGCTCATTTCGAGGAGGTGGAATCAAGATGAATGCCAGAGAAAGAGAGTAATATTAACCTATGACACTGCAGGAGCCGTATATCCAAAATCTGACACCCTTGAGACTGAATCTACTGAATTTTTAAATTTTCCTGGATTTTTGACAATGTACACATGAGATTTGAAACTACTTGAAAATGTAACAAATGTTCTTCCTATTATCCACTTCCAAAGAAAGATATTGGGCTATTTACATCTGGCTATTGCAATTAAAGTTCGAGTTCGGTCTAATAGCAATCCACTGGGATTATTTGCTAAACAAATCAGGTAATTTCATTTGGTAGACAAAAATGCTGGGGAAACTCAGTTGGTGAGGCAGAATCTATTGAGCGAAGCAAATAGGCAACGTTACGGGTCGAGACCCATCTTCGACCCAAAACGTTGCCTATTTCCTTCATTCCATAGATGCTGCCTCACCCGCTGAGTTTCTCCAGCATTTTTGTCTACCTTCGATTTTCCAGCATCTGCAGTTCCTTCTTAAATAATTTCATTTGGTTCTGAGACTTACCTTTGATACATTTTCCTTGAATCTTGTCAACCTGCCCTATCTCTTTCATAGTTTTAAATCTCTATTGTCCTAGGGCTTTTGTGATATCTTTACATGTGTTGATACATTTATTTAGAAACCCTTCTCTATTTGATCACCATTGTTTTTCATCAACCTCACTGTTTTATCTTTCTCCTTCAGATGTACTACCCTTTTCATAATTTCACCATCTGTGCGTAAACAATGGAAGCATCATTGCCAATGCTGTTCAATTACTTTTCCTTCTGAAGTTAACCATTTTCAAAAATCTAACGGCTCCAAAATCATTTTCTCCTCTTTCAACACACATTCTTCAAAATCAGCAACTTATTCATGAGCAAGAAACATACAGCAGTCACAGGGCATGTTAGTAATGATACCTTCAATCACTTGGTTCCATACATGTTCAGCAGCCCATTGGCGTTACATAGAAACATAGAAACATAGAAAATAGGTGCAGGGGGAGGCCATTCGTCCCTTCGAGCCAGCACCACCATTCATTGTGATCATGGCTGATCGTCCCCAATCAATAATCTGCTCCTGCCTTCTCCAACGTTGTTCGTTGGAAATCATTAATGTAACCCTTCCATCCAACCCTTCCATTCCACCCTAATTCATAACATTAAACAAATGCCTCATAAATTTGTCTTTAGACTAATGGACCTTTGGACTAATGGACCTTAAAATTCTTTGGTTCATTAGCTGTACCAAAAATGATATATTTGGAGTTACAAATGTGAGAAATGCATTGTCTTTCGAAAGAAGCAAAACACAAAGTGCTGGGGGAACTTAGCGGGTCTGGCAGCATCTGTGGTGGAAATGTACAGGCAACATTTCAGATCAGGACCTTTCCTCAGACCTGAAACGTAGCCTGTTCATTCCCTCCACAGATGCTGACTGACCTTATGTCTTTCACAATAGCATTAGGAGCTATTCTCAGGGTTCATTCAACAACCTGTAACAACAACACTTTTCTTCAACCTCAATGAACTTACAAGATTTCTGAACAAAAGTGCCTCTCAAATCAATCCAAACAAATCTATCTGATGATCCACGCTCTTTTTTCTGTAAAATAATGAAATTAAAATATACTTTCCTACTCTGTAGCATTTTGGATGCTGGCCTTTTCCTGTACAAATTGACCCATACTTGCAAATCCCAGCACAGTAAATGTATCTTTTGGTTTAATTGCACTTCCTCAGTGCAATTTTCATCAGCCATAGTTAAGATTTTCCATGGTAATTAATGCAAATGTAGGGATATCTCAATGGCAATGTAGATTTACCCAGTAGAAAGATTTTCATTGGCAATTACTGGCAAAATCCACTGAGGCTTCATCTGCACACATTTCTAATTACCTTATTCCATGATGCCTTTAAATATGATTAACCATCTTGGACTTGAAACACTCAGTTCATTGCAGTTCATCATTGAGACAATCAGCGTTCTAAATTGAAATTGGCCATTTAATGGCATCCTCATCTCTGTTACATATTCTCTATCACCGCTGTCTAAATCATAATTTTAAATTTGTAGATAGTTTCTCATCTGTGTATTTATGTATATAATTTCTGGAAAAAATCTTCACGATCTAGTCATAAATGGTGTCAATGCCTACACATGCTCCACTTATTCCTGAGCCTTTATCCAATTTCAACAGTAATTTAAATGTATTGATTACAGACAACCCAATAGGCTTCCTTTTTGCAGTGCTGCACACAGGGGTATCTCTGACCTTTTGACATTAATGCGATGGCAGAAAACACAGGAAATTACAAAGGTGGTAGAGTTCAGGTGGTTCAGGCTGAGCGGGTCAATGGTCATTCAGATCAACGCAACAGCAGAGGAACTAGACCTATGTACCACTGTCAACAAAGTAGTGAAGTCAATAACTAACCTTACGCATCAACAAGAACTTTCACCTCGCTGAATCTTCATAGTATTTGCACAATAAGTTCACAGTAAAATGAAATAAATATAAAACAGAATATTTTCAAAAATGTCATATTTTCGGGCAGTTTTGATTTCAGATAGCTGGATTTTAGATATCTAACCTCTATCAGAAATTTCAGCTCTGTATCTATATGGGATGAACGGGTCCCTTTCAGAATGGCAGGCAGTGACCAGTAGGGTACCGCAAGGCTCGATACCCGGATCACAGCTATTTACAATTTATATCAATGATTTAGATGAAGGGATTCAAAGTAACATTAGCAAATTTGCAGATGACACAAAGCTGGGTGGCTGTGTGAACTGTGAGCAGGATGCTATGAGAATGCAGGGTGACTTGGACAAGTTGGATGTGTGGGCAGATGCATGTCAGATGCAGTTTAATGTGAATAAATGTGAGATTATCCACTTTGGTAGCAAAAACAGGAAGGCAGATTATTATCTAAATGGTGTCAAATTGAGAAAAGGGGAAGTATAACAGGATCTGGGGGTCCTTGTTCATCAGTCAATGAAAGTAAGCATGCAGGTAGGTACAGCAGGCAGTGAAGAAAGCGAAGAGCATGTTGTCCTTCATAAAAAGAAGAGTTGAGTATAGATGCAAAGAGGTCCTTCTGCAGTTGTACAGGGTCCTAGTGAGACCATACCTGGAGTATTGTGTGCAGTTTTGGTCCCCTAATTTGAGGAAGGACATTCTTGCTATTGAGGGAGTGCAGCGTAGGTTCATAAGGTTAATTCCTCATATGCTGAGAGTATGGAGCGGCAGAGCTTGCATACTCTGGAATTTAGAAGGATGAGAGGGGATCTTATTGAATCATATAAGATTATTAAGGGTTTGGACACGCTAGAGGCAGGAAACATGTTCTCAATGTTGGGAGAGTCCAGAACCAGGGGCCAGTATAAGAATAAGGGGTAAGGCATTTAGAACGGAGCTGAGGAAACACTTTTTCACACAGGGAGTTGGGAGTCTGCAGAATTCTCTGCCTCAGAAGGTGGGGGAGGCCGGTTCTCTGGATACTTTCAAGAGAGAGCTAGATAGGGCTCTTAAAGATAGCAGAGTCAGGCGATATGGGGAGAAGGCAGGAACGGGGTACTGATTATGGATAATCAGCAATGATCACTTTGAATGGCGGTGCTGGCTGGAAGGGTCGAATGGCCTACTCCTGCACCTATTGTCTATTGTCTATTGACATTTTTACACTTTATTGCGATGAAATAAATGAGGCAAAGGAAACTCAATACAAAAATAATTATAAAAGACTTGAACTTCCAGATCTTTTCAGTTTGTATACAGCACAGATACAGGCCCTTCAGCCCCTCTAGTCCATGACAACCAAAATGCCTCATCTACATTTGTCCCATTTGCTTATATTTGCCCCATAACCTTCTAAACCTTTCCTATCCATATATCTCTTCAAGTGTCTTTTAAATGTTGTTATTGGACCTGCCTCAACTATCTCCTCTGGCAGCTAATTCCATATACCTACCACCCTCTGAGTAAAAACGGTGTCCCTCAGGTTCCTATTAAATCTTCCTTCTCTTACCGTAAACCTATATCCTCTAGATCTTGCATCCCCTACCCTGAATAAAAGACTGTGCATTCACCCCATCTATTCCGCTCATGATTTTATACACTTCCAAAAGGTCAACCCTTAGCCCCCTGTGCTCGAAAGAACAAAGTCCTAGCCTGCCCAATCCCTTCCTATTACTCAGGGCCTCGAGTCCTGGCAACATTCTCATAAAACATCTCTGCACTCTTTCCAGCTTAATGACATAGTTAGTTCCTTAATATATAATTTTGTGAAAAAACAACCAGAATTAATTAAAATTAGCTAGGAGGAAAGAAGGGAAAGTTTAATTGTGAACTCCACACCCCAATCTACCCACATATCTATATAAAAATATCACTTAATGTGTTTGGAATGTGTGGGTCTCAGTTTGTTTGGTCAATCAGATATAAAACTTGGTCTGTATAACTGTGGACTTGCACCCATTTCTCTCCAACCCATCCCCTTCCCCGTATATTCCTGCCTCTTCACAATTTGCACTCCTATCCTTATCTCACACCTTTGTATTTTCATCTCTGGACTTTGTCCAACCATATGCCTATCAAAAAAAATTCACATCCAACTCCACGCACTTGGCTTTGTCCTACACCTCTCCTCTTCCAGCCTTCTCCACATTACTACATTCAGTCTGAAGAACGGTCCCGACCAGAAACGTCCCCTACCCATGTTCTCATGAGATGCCGCCTGAGCCACTGAGTTACTCCAGCATATTGTGACTTATTTTGTAAACCAGCATATGCAGTTCCTTGTGTCCACACATTAATTTTATTGGTGCTGTTGATTGTGATTACAGAATGATGAGACCATCATTCGTGGCAATAACAATTTTTAACAAAATACCAAAACAGAATGGAAATATGAAATTAAACAGGTTCCTCAATCTGAAATATATAACTGTTTCTTTTTCAACAGATATGCCTGATATGTTAAGCATTACTGGAACAATTTCTTAATCATGCTTCCTTTGCAATACCCTCAAGATGAGGACTTAGGTCAGTTAGTGTTTCCATTTTGTGTGCTAAGTGCTGCTGGAGTTCCAAATGTATCTGTGATGTGTTTGCACCTTTGTGAAAAAAAATATGCTTGAATCGTACGGGGAGAGAAGCACAAGTGCACACATATGCTAAATGTCTGCGAGATTGTGCTGTAAATAGAATAGAATAGAATAGAATGCCTTTTATTGTTATTCAAACAGACAAGGTTTGAACGAAATTTCATCTCTGCAGCCATGACATTACAAAAAAACCAAGACCCACACTATACACAGTTTATACAGTGAATCTCCAACACCTCTTCACTGTGATGGAAGGCAAAAGTCTTATCTCTTCCCTTTGTTCTTCTCCCACGGTCCACCAGTCCAACTGCGTCGAGGCGACTGGGGCTCATGATGTTAAAGCCCCCGGCGGGCTATGGTAGGTCCCGTGGCCGTTTAAGCCTCGCCGGGTGATGTTAGCCCCCACTCCGAGTCATTTAAACCCCGCGATTCTGGCGGGAGAAGTTGCCGTTGCGGGAGCTCCAAAAAGTGGTCTCCCACCAGGGACCTGCGAGCTCCCGATGTTCCTGTCCACTGGGCCTGCGGCCGGAGCCTCTGAAGCTCTGAAGTTGGGCTGCAGCAGCGCGCCACCACAGCTCTCCCCACTCAGAAGTTGGCCAGCTCCGCGATGGCGAGTCCGCAGGCTCTGCGACTGGAGCCCTCGGGTTGGTTCCAGTTGGAGGCCGCCGCCGGGTCCACGATGTTAGACCAAACGACACCGGAGACCCAACAGGGAAAAAGTCAGATCCCCGTAGAGGGAAGGGATTAAAAGGTTTCCCCCACCCGCCCCCCGCTCCCCACCCCCCGCATATACACAGCTAAAACATAATAATAATTAAAACATAAAAACATACAGCTAATGGGACAAAAATTTAAAAAAGACAGACGGACTGCAGTCGAGCCATTGCCGTTAGGCACCGCCACACTGATTTTATACCACTACGTCCATTTTGAAGCTCAATGCTCTAGGTCATTTAGTTTAGAGATTCCATATGGAAACAGGCCCATCGGCCCACCAGGTCTGTGCCAAACATTGATCACCCGTTCACACTTTCTCATCCAAGAAAGGGATTTTTATTACAGAGATCAATTAACCCTACAAACCCACATTTATTTGGGATGTGAGAGGGAACCAGGGTATCCAGAGGAAACCCATGCGGTTACAGGGGAGAATGTGCAAACTCCACGCAGACCGCATCCAAGGTCAGGATCAAACCCGGGTCTCTGGCGGTGTGAAGGCACCAGCTCTACCAGCTACTCATGTCCATTGTAAGCAAACATTTCAAAGGAACACCACATCAGTGTTTCCCAAAGGGATCATTAAAGACGTGCAGGTCAGCAATTGCTATCATTCCTAAAATAGTGGTGTATTATTGTTTTGAATCACAAATTTTAAAACGTGAGTGCCAGGTGAAGAGAACATTTTTACTAACATCACAAATACTGCACAAACTAATTACTATAAGGGTAACCCCAGGAAGATCATCAGGTTTGCGCAGACCAGAATCAATTGTTGAAAGTGGAAGGAAGGGAGAAAAAGACTTCTATTAGAATACCACATTATTTCAGAGTTCAGTAGGTAAATCTCTTTCCTGAACCTCAGGTAATTAAATAGGCATTGGACCTGTACTTACTAGAGTTTAAAAGGATGAGAGGTGATCAAATAGTGAAAGGCCTGGATAGATGTGGAGAGGATTTTTCCACTGGTGTGGGAGTCTAGAACCAGAGGCCATAGCCTAAGAATGAAAGGACGTATCTCTAGAAAGGAGATGAGGAGGAATTTCTTTAGTCAGAAGGTGGTGAATCTGTGGAATTCATTGCCACAGAAAGCTGTGGAGGCCAAGTCAATGGATATTTTTTATGGCGGAGATTGACAAATTCTTGATTAGTATCGGTATCAGGGGTTATGGGGACAAGGCAGGAGAATGGGGTAGAGGGGGAATGATAGATCAGCTATGATTGAATGGTGGTGTAGACTTGTTGAGCCAATTGGCCTAATTCAGCCCTTATAACTTATGAACTTCTGAAATAATAATCTCCTCACTGAAATTTTCCAACTGCTGCAAACTTAGAGCAGGACAAAGACTTCAATGTCAGTAAATGTAAAATAAATTATGGCATTTCAGGTCGAGACCTTTCTTCAGACTGAAGAAGGTCTCGACCTGAAACGTCACCCATTCCTTCGCTCCATAGATGCTGCCTCGCCCACTGAGTTACTCCAGCTTTTTGTCTACCTTTGATTATTCTAGCATCTGCAGTTTTTTTGTTAAACAAATAGATTATGGCAATGAGTATCTAGGAATCAATATCCGTATAGACTGCAAAGATATTTTCAATATCTTGCAGTTTGCCATTTTTCATTATACCTTGGTACATATGACAATAATAAACCAAAACCTAAATCTAAAAATGAGCATTTTGGATGCCAAATGGATGGGGATGTATTTGTTAGGTACTGAGAGGCAGCAGGCATCTTTTTTGCTGGGTGGAAACAGGGCATTTCCATGTGCTTCTCTCAGCAAACTGCACTCCCCAAGGCGTACCAATCGGGGACTGGGTAGAGCGCTGAGCATACACACTTGCTCACTCAGTGAATCGGCAAGGCCTGCTGGCGGCTGCTCTGCCCACGCCCACTCTCTCTCCCTACGCCCACTCTCTCTCCCTGTCACAGCTGTTCCTGTGGTCCTCTCCCATACATTTTGTTGATTTTCAAAAGTGATCTTGTGGTACCAATACATGAATCACACAAGGTTGAGCCATGGATTAGCAGGTCTACATAAAAAGGAAACCATTTAATTTCTAGAATGGAATTGAAAGGTAGGGAAGTTTCTTTAAACCTGCATCAAATCATGGTTAGGCTATAGTTATAGAGAAGAGGGCATTGGGATTATCCAGAATTGTGTCAAGGGAAGATGAGTACACTTTCCTCTTGAACAAAAAATAAATCCATGTGAAATCCAATCGAATAGAGACTTTTTAAACTATTGAGGGTTTTGATAGAGATGTGGAGGGAATGTTCCCACTTGTGAGGAGGACTGAGGAGGCCATCATTATCTGACCCAACTGAGAAAGTGAAACATTAATTTAACAGAATTGTCAATCCAAAGAGTGTGGAACTCATTATCACAGGAGGGGGGAAAGGGTCTGAAGAAGGGTCTCAACCCAAAACACCGACAGTCCATGTTCTTTAGAGATGCTGCCTGACTCGCTGAGTTACTCCAGCATGTTGTGTCCCTTTTTATTAGTAGAGCAGCATCTGCAGTTTTTTATTTCTTCATTAGCACTAGGAATGTTTTTGAAATGAATAGTATAGAACCTTTCATGTGTGGCTGGACAAACATGAGGATAGGAGGAATACAATGTAATACTCATTAATATGCATGAAGAAAAACAACTAGAGAAAGCTTAAGTGGAGCATAAACACTGGCATACTGCAGATATGTTGGGCCAAAGAGCCTGTTTCTGTGCTGTGTATCCTATGTAATTCAATACATCTATTCTATCATGTAATCTCAAAGGAATTCCATTCTTGGAACAATTCTTGGTATGATCATCTGAAATGATTCATGTGAATTAGTGTTTGGCGTCCAAATGGCAGTCATGATGCCTTCAATCTGTGGTTGTCCATTGTGAAAACCTTTCACAAGAACTTGCGCAAATGGTCACAATAACCTCTAGATTCATCCAAAATGCAACTCCCCTTTAAGACCTGCCAGCTTGCTTTAAGAATCGCTGGCTAGTTTTAACTGGTGTTCACCCTAGACCACACTGGCTTCCTAATGATATTCCAACCGAACAACAGCATGGTTTGTGTTGGCTGAACATTAAAATCATTGCAATAACCAACAATATTAAGTTGCTTTGCAGCTTGCACTGCAATCAAAGAGAGAGGTTAACCATGACACCTGATCCATGTCCCTTTTTCAGGGGCTATAATAGGTATCCAGCAACAGGTCTTTGATCGTATGCTTTTGGTTCCTAATTTGGACTTTCTTAAGCAAAAATATTATTTCTGCTTAAGTAAATTCAAGTGGTCATTGGGCAGGTATCCCACTGAAACAAAATAGGAGTCTCCTATTTTTTTCTAAACGCCTGCAGATTCTGGAAAGCAAAACCAGAAACATAAAGTGCTGGAGATACTCTACAGGTCAGGCAATGACAGTGGGGAGAGGAACAGGGTCCGTGTTTCAAATCAGAGACTCCCCTACAGGATAATCTACTCCAGTCCAATAACTCTGTAACTCCAGTTCTGCCCTAATGAACAGAACTGAAGGTAATTAGAACATAGAAGAATACCGCACAGGGACAGGCCCTTCAGCCTACAATAACTGTGCTGAACTTAAGGTCAAGATAAACTAATCTCATCTGCCTACACATGATCCATAGCCCTCCAGTCCCAGCATATCCATGTGCCTATTTAAATTCTTCACATCCTTGCCCGCACAAACCCGAAGCCCTGGAATTCCTTTCCGCCTTTTTAAAACACTTGAGTAAAGTTAAGAGCACAGATGATGGGTGATCTTGTAAAAGTTCGTTCAAAGACAACAGCGTACATCAAACAATTTCAGTCAACACAATTAAATCTTTATTACGGTACCGGGAGTAGGGGAGATACAGCCAGTATGGTTACATACTGCTTGTCGCTCCAAAACCCACTTGATTATGGAGGGGGTGAGCTACATTTTTATACATACAAAAATGAGATGTACTTAAGGGTGACAACGAGTTTGATTACATATGCAAATGGTCAAGAGTAAGGCTAATTGTATTTTACAATAACAGATGCACAGATGGCCATTAGGTCAGTCACTGGCTTAACCACAACTTTCCACATGCTGAGCACTGACGACCCCAATTTTTAGACACGGTCACCTTCTGCACTTCCCCTTTATCCAGTTATTTCCCATATTAATGGTGTAACTATACAGATGTTTCTTCCCGTAGCTCGGTTCATCAGAATTTAGCTGTTTGCTTGCAGCAAGCATTATGAAGTAATCTAAGTAAGCTTTGCCAGTCTCAGCTAGTTCCTCAATTTTAATTGTATAATGTCTCTATGCTCAACTCTTAATCTAGAGCATAGGTCAAGCAGTAATATTTCCATGTTAAGCCATGTTGAGCTATTAATCAAGCATATAGGTAAAACATATTAAATGTATCCTTCACAATCTTATAGAGGTGTATAAAATGATGAGAGGAATTGATAGGGTAAAAGCACAAAGTCTTTTGCCCTGATTCGGGGAATCAAGAACCAGAGGACATAGGTTTAAGGTGAGGGGAGAAAGATTTATTAGGAACCTGAGGGGTAACTTTTATACACAAAGGGTGGTGGGTGTGTGGACGAGCTGTTGGAGGAGGTAGTTGAGGCAGGGACTATCGCAATGTTTAAGAAGCATTTAGATAGATGCATGGATAGGATAGGTTTAGAGAGATATAGGCCAAACGTAGGCAGGTGGGACTAGTGAAGATGGGGCATGTTGGTCAATCAGCGTGGGAAAGTTAGGCCGGAGGGCCTGTTTCCGCGTTGTGTGACTCTAAGTCTCGATGACACTCCCATAAAACCAACCCTGACCAAGCTTTTGGTCTTCTATCCCAATGTCTTCTTTGGGGTCGAAGATAGACACAAAATGCTGGAGTAACTCAGCGGGTAGGCAATATTACTGGAGAGAAAGAATGGGTGACGTTTCAGGTTGAGACCCTTCTTCAGACTGCTTATGGGTCTCACTATTTGACCTTGACCATACTGCAGTCAGTGCTTTGAGACATTTTGCTAGACAATCACAACCTTCAAAATGGCAAAGACCAGATGGCACAGCTGTAAAATGGGAGGGGCAATCTTTAAATGAGAAGTGCAGGGCAAGTTTTTTTACACACAGGGTGGTGGGTGCCTGGAATGCACTGCCTGGAGTAGTGGTCAAGGTAGATATAATAGGGTCATTTAAGAGGCTTTTAGACAGGCAAACGGATATGCAGGGAATGGGGGGATATGGATGGCCTGCAGACAGAGGCATCATGTTTGGCACAGACATTGTGGGCCGAAGTGCCTGTTCCTGTGCTGTGTTGTTCTTTACGTTAGATATCCTTCCTCACTGTCTAATTTGGCATCTGCAAATTTACTAACAATGTTAACTGCATTGTCATCCAAATCGTGAAGTAAGAGGGTAAACAAGAGTTTAAACCCAGCACCGGTCTGTGCGGTAGACTAGGGGGTTGGGTCAATCAGATTAACTTTGACATCGTGTTCGGCACGGACATAGTGGGCTGAAGGGGTTGTTTTTGTTGCATAATTTCTGAGTTCTGCACAAATGCATGTTGTTGCTGATGGCATAAGTTCACAGAAAAGCTGCGATCATTTTCCTACAAGGACTCTGTATCACAACCAAATGTTTTCTTCTCTGATGTCGGCAAGTTGTGTTTACTAGAGAGATTTGGAAGCCACTCCAAGCCGCCGAGTAAACCAGTTCTATTCCCGTTGCCACAGAATTACTACCAGATGTGTTTTTTTTTCAAGAAGGCAAATTAAACGACATTGCATACCCTGGGGTCAAAATTCCTCCTTTGAGAATGTAAACAAGATGACTGGAGGGATGTGGAGATTTCAGATTGCGAAAGGCCATCCATCATTATTCAGTTGGACAAAGTTTCGGAACATTTACGAGTGATAATTCACGCATTATCCTCCCTGCTGTCCCCCCCCCCCCCCCCCCCCCCACACACACACACACACAAACAGCGGAAAGCACCGTCGTTTCGACATATCGCGAAATAGCAGCGAAGTTAAACCACGATTAAAAATAAATCCTATCGAAAAGAAAATAACCATTTCGTGCGATTCGTGTCACTTTTGCAAATGACAGTTCTGACAAAAATAACCAGGCCAAGACTGAAATAAAACATTTTCTAAGAGCCTCAAACGAAGAAAGCACGCCACGAAATGTCAGCATACTCATATCGAAATAGCGCAGCTTTCTCGCACTAAGCGTGCAAATACGGTAACATCATTCCGCACTAACTTCGAACCTACCTTTCATTTCGTGGGCGAAGAGGCTCAAAGAAAGGGGGGGGGGGAAATTATGGTTTCGTAAAAAAAAGAATAAAACTCTAATTTTTCTTGGCAGCTTTCATGCTGGAACCTCACATATATATCAACGCGCTGCACCAGATAAACTAGTAGTTCAGAATGTCCATATTACACATCCTTGGGATTTCTTTGGAAGGACCGGTAATCTTCGACTGAGACTCTCTCTCTCTCTCGCTCTCTCGGATTACAAACTGCAGAAGGCAAAGTGTCTGGATCTTTGAAAGTTTTAAGTAGAGGGTTTAAATCCACTGGCTACAATCAGACCACAAAAATGTAAAACGTAAAAGGAAGTAGACAGCCTGCAAGCTTTCCTCTAGCACATGTTTTCATCATCTCCCTGCTCTCCCAACATTTGTTTACAGTGGGGATGAACGCACATTTCGCCAGCGCTTCAGGTGCTTCAGGGCGAATACCAACGGATCTGTCCTGATCGTATTACACATTACATTACTCCTCGGAGAAACGAGCGCAGCGAAAATCTGGTGTTCATTTGGCTTCAAAGTGATTTGGCAAAACGTAAATCCCAGGCTGAAGCATTCCTCCTGTTCCCTTGTGTTACGAGCAGGCTTTGAAACTGTCAAGGGCGCAAAGAAAACTAAACATGAGTTTTAAAACGGGGGGGGGGGATATGTTGGAATTCTCGGCCATTTTCGTGGCATTGTAAATAAACAAGTTCCCGCAGCGCTTTATGCCGAGACCCGTCTCTTTCACTTTAGACTGGAATTATGCCGAACTCTAAAAGAGAGTGGTTTGTTGTCATATGTCCCGAAACGGAACAATAAAATTATTATTTGTAGCAGCACAACAGGCATGTAAACATGTGTAGGAAGGAGCTGTAGATGCTGCTTTAAACCGAAGATAGACACGAAAAGCTGGAGTAACTCAGCGGGTCAGACAGCATCTCTGGAGAAAAGGAATAGGTGACGTTTCGGGTCGAGACCCTTCTTCACAAATAACCATATATCCATGTAAAATTACAAACATACAATAATAGTGCAAAGACAAAAATAAAGCTATGTAGTTTGGAGCTTATTTGGAGGTTATCGTGTTTAATAGCCTGATGGTTGTAGGGAAGAAGCTGTTCCTGAACCTGGACTATAGTTTTCGTGATCCTATACCTCTCAGTACCCGTGACGGACCGAGCAGTGTTCACCTCTTTTTGCAATCTGCTTCGATCCTGGGAATGAAAGAAACAGGGAAAGAACACAAAAAATACCGTGGATGCTGGAATTTAGAGCAAAACACATGTGGTGGGGCTATTCAGCCGGTCAAGCGGTATAAGTGGGAATGTCCACTCCCTCGCCTAATGCTACCTGAGCCGCTGAGTTCCTCCAACACTTTGTGTTTTGCTGAAGAAGAGGCCTGAGTGGCAGGACTGACCCATGAAGACTTTATTCGCCAGGGCTTAGCATGAGGGGTCTCATGAAATTTAACATGAAGCCTAGATAAAGGGGAATTTGGAGAAAATGTTTCCACTAGTGGGAGAATCTAGGACCAGAGAGCGCAGCCTCTAAATAAAGGTTAAGAATGGAGATGAGGAAGAATTTCTTTAGCCAGGGGGTGGTGAATCTGTGGAATTAATTGAGCAAGTCATTGGGCGTTTTTAAAGCGGAGATTGATGGGTTCTTAATTAGTAAGGGTGTCAAAGGTTACAAGAGAATGGGGTTGAGATTAAAAAAATAGATCAACCATGGTAGAATGGTGGACTAGACACGATGGGCCAAGTGGCCTAATTCTGCTCCTGGGATACACACAAAATGCTGCAGTAACTCAGCAGGACAGACAGCATCTTTGGAGAAAAGGAATGGGTGACTTTTCGAGTCGAGACCCTTCTCCAGAGATGTTGCCTGACCCGCTGAGTTACTGCAGCATTTTGTGTGTATCCCGTTGACGACTGGTGCTGGACTTTCGCCGGCACTGAGGGGGTTAACCGACAGCCACTGGATAAAGCGAGAGGTGCAGCTGACGGTCCCCGGCCCATCGGGGAACGGGTTCCTCGGGAGTTAGAACAGAGTTGAGCTGGAGTTAGCGCTTCTTCTCCCCTCTGGCTGTAAGCCTGGGGCCGCCACTGCTCCGGGCTGGTGTCCCGTCAGTCCAGGGCTGTCGGTTAACTCGGCGGGACAGGCAGAGTTGAGCTAGAGTTAGTTCAAGTGAGCTTATTCTCATGTGTCCCTGATAGGACAATGAAATTCTTGCTTTGCTTCAGCACACAGAACATAGAAGGCATTTACTACAAAACACATCAGTGTGTCCATATACCAGATATAAATATATACACACATGAATAAATAAACTGATGAAGTGCAAATAACAGATAATGGGTTATTAGTTATCAGAGTTTTGTCTGAGCCAGGTTTAATAGCCTGATGGCTGTGGGGAAGTATCTATTCCTGAACCTGGTCATTGCAGTCTTCAGGCTCCTATACCTTCTACCTGAAGGTGGCAGGGAGATGAGTGTGTGGCCAGGATGGTGTGGGTCTTTGATGATACTGCCAGCCTTTTTGAGGCAGCGACTGCGACAGATCCCCTCGATGGAAGGAAGGTCAGAGCCGATGATGGACTGTGCTGTGCTTGCTACTTTTCCTCCCCAGGGCGCTCAAGTTGCCAAACCAAGCCACTATGCAACCGGTCAGCATGCTCTCTACTGTGCACCTGTAGAAGTTAGAGAGAGTTGTCCTTGACAAACCGACTCTCCATAATCTTCTCAGGAAGTAGAGGCGCTGGTGAGCTTTCTTGATAATTGCATCAGTTTTCTCGGACCAGGAAAGATCTGCAGAGATGTGCACGCCCAGGAATTTGAAGCTCTTGACCCTTTCAACCATCGACCCATTGATATAAACAGGACTGTCCCCATCCTACTCCTTCCAAAGTCCACAATCAGTTCCTTGGTTTTGCTGGTGTTGAGGGCCAGGTTATTGTGCTGGCACCATATGGACAGTTGCTCGATCTCTCTCCTGTACTCCGACTCATCCCCATCAGTGATATGTTCCACAATAGTGATGTCGTCAGCGAACTTGATGATGGAGTTCACACTGTGACCGGCTACGCAGTCATGAGTATAGAGAGAGTACAGCAGGGGGGTGAGCACGCAGCCTTGAGGTGCTCCCGTGCTGATTGTTATCGAGTCTGACACATTTCCACCAATACAAACATACTGTGGTCTGTGAATGAGGAAGTCGAGGATCCAATTGCAGAGGGATGCTCAGAGACCCAGTTCTGCGAGTTTGGTAACCAGCTTGGAGGGGATGATAGTATTAAATGCCAAGCTGCAATCGATGAATAACAGCCTGACATGTGAGTTTTTGTTGTGCAAGTGGTCCAGTGCGGAGTGGCGAGCCAGCGAGATCGCATCCACCGTTGATCTGTTGTGGCAGTAAGCGAACTGCAGTGGGTCCAGGTTTTTTTCGAGGTAGGAGTTGATTTGCGCCATGATCAACCTCTTGAAGCACTTCATCACCACAGGCGTTAGTGCCACAGGTCGATAGTCATTGAGGCACGTCACCTTGCTCTTCTTGGGCACTGGTATAATTTATGCCCTTTTGAAGCAGGGGGGAACCTCAGACCTCAGAAGTGAGAGGTTGAAAATGTCTGTAAAAACTCCAGCCAGTTGGTCCTCACAGGTTTTAGAACACGACCAGGTATACCATCAGGTCCAGGCGCTTTTTGAGGGTTCACCCCTCTGAAGGATTTCCTGACCAGCCTCTGTGACTGAGACTGAAATACCATCACAGTGAATGGGGGCTCGGGAAGGTACATCGGTGTTCTCCTTATCAAAGCGTGCGTAAAACGCATTGAACTCATCAGGGAGTGATGTTTCGCCGACATTCGAGCTGCCTCCTGATTTCGCCTTGTAGGAGGTGATTGCATTCATGCCCCGCCACAGCTGCCGAGAATCTGTCTCATCCTCCAGCTTGGAGCAGAAGTCCCTTTTGACCTTTTTGATGGCCTTACAAGGTCGTATCTGTACTTCTTATAGACCACTGTATCATCAGACATGAATGCCCGGTGTCTGGTCTTCAGAAGAGTGCGGATCTCAAAGTTGATCCAAGGTTTCTGATTGGGAAACACTCGGAAGGTTTTCGTTGGGATGCTGTCCTCCAAACATTTCTTAATGAAGTCTGTAATAACTGTAGTGTATTCGTTCAAGTCCATTGCCGAGTCCTTGAACATTGCCTGGTCTGCAGACTCCAAACAGTCCTGTAGTTGTTCCTCTGCCTCCCCGCCCCGACCAGCTCTGTACTGTCCTCACCTCTGGGAGTGCGCTCTTTAATTGCTGCCTGTAGGCAGGGAGAAGCAGCACCGCTGTATGGTCGGATTTACCGAAGTGAGGGAGAGGGATAGAGTTAGCACTTCTTCTCCACCCTGGTTATAAGCCTGGAGCCGCCACTGCTCTGGGCCGGTGTCCCATCAGTCCAGGGTCACTCCAGAAATATCTGGCCACCAGCAGACAGGGATGGGACACTCAGGAGGGGACGGGGATGGTCCAGTAGCAATTCAACTGCGCTTGCAGAGCCGGAGACCCGGGTTCGATCCTGACAACGGATGAAACGCAGGTCTGTTCACATGTAGCAGTTCAGCTGCCGAGAATGTTTATCTCGAGTGACCTGTGACCTGGGCATGCACTGTTGAAATACCGAATTCGCTTGTTCTTCCACTGTACCAGTTCCTTGTAACCCCCATTTCTGATCTTTCAAATATGTATCTATCCTCACCTTAAATATATCTAATGATCTTATGAGTGGGATTAAGGACAATCCCAAGACATTTTTTACATACATTGGGAGCAAGGAGGCAGCAAGCGAAAGGGTAGGTTTACTCAAGGATAAGGAGGGGATTTATATGTGGAGACAAGGAAATGGGTGAGGTCCTTAATGAATACTTCATATTGGTATTTTCCACAGAGAAAGGCATGGATGATGGCATGAAATTCCAGGGAACATCGATATTAAAAAGGAGGAGGTGTTGCGTCTCCTGAAAAAACATTAAGGTGGGTTAGTTCTCATGGGCCGATGGAGCTATCCTGGGATGTTAGGAGAAGCAAGAGACGAGATTGCTGGAGCCATAACAGAAATCTTTGCATTGTCTTTAGCCATGGATGAGGTCCAGAAGATGTGAGAATAGCCAAAGTTGTTCCTTTGTTTAAGAAGTGCAGCTGGAAATTATTGGCTCGTGAGTCTTTCTTCAATAGTAGTGAAGTTTTTGGTTAAAATTCTTAGGGACAGGATTTACTCATTTTTGGAAAAACATGGAGTTATCAGAGAATGCCAGCATGGCTTTGTGTGGGGAAGGTCCTGTCATAGATTTAATTGATTTTTTGAAGAAATTGTCTATATGGGTTTCAGTAAAGTATCAGACAAGGTCCCTCATGGTAGATTGGTCCAGAAGATTAAGTCACATGGGATCCATGATGAGTTAGCAAATTGGATCAAAAATAGCCTATGTCATAGAAGACAGAAGGTAATGCTGAAGGGAAGGTTTTTCTGACAGGAGGTCTGTAACCAGAGATATTTCACAAAGATCACTGCTAGAACCTCTGTTGTTTGTGATATATATGCACGACTTGGATGAAAATGTAGGCAGTCTGAATAATAAGTTTGCAGATGACATGGAAAGTGACAGAGTTGTGGATAGGAATGTTGTCAAAAGATACAGCGGGATATTGATCGATTAGAAAACAGGCAGATTATTGGCAGATGGAGTTAAACTGGACAAATGTAAGGCAGTACACTTTAGGAGGTCAAATGTAGAAGGAAATTATACAATAGATGGTAGGATCTTTAGAATCAAAAAACAAAAGATTGGAGGAGCTCAGCAGTGCAGGTAGTGGAGGGAATGGACTGACATCATTTCAGGTTGGGATCTTCTGCAGACTGATGGAATGGGGGTGCGGGGAAGCTGGAAACACGAGATGTGGGTGAGTCAGGGCCTGGCAAGAGCTCTTGCCCAGAGTTAGGGAATCGAGAAACAAAGGACATAGGTATAAGGTGAGGGGAAACGATTTAAACAAAGGGTGGTTTTCAAACAAAGGGTGGTGGTTGTAAGGGATGAGTTCCGGAGAAGGTAGTTGAGGCAGGTACTATCGCAACATTTAAGAAACATTTAGACAGGTGCATGGATAGGACAGATTTAGAGGGATATGGGCCAAACGCAGGCAGATGGGACTGGTATACAATAGATGGGAAATGTTGGTTGGTGTGGGCAAGTTGGGGCGAGGGGCCTGTATGAATCTATGACTCTAAGTGATTAGTGGATACAAGTGAGGGGGGTGATTGGCAAACAGGTGGAGTTAGTGACACATACTAGAAGGTGAAAAGGTGGCAAAAGGCTGACGAGGAAAGACATCAATGCACTCATTTGGATTGTTCATTCTATTATTTGTTGTTTTTATGACGGAAGCTGAATCATAGAACTTTATAGAACAAATCATTCTACTCAGTGCAGTGGGGTCAGATTTTGAAACGTTATTAGTATAGTTTCATTTGCCACGTAGTTTTGAATGTTTTCTTTCAAATATGGTATATGTTTTATGGGTCCTGAAATGAGTCTTCAAACTGCATCATCTTTTGAATTGAGGTAAGATTGCCTATTACTAAGAAAAGTTTGCATTTAATAAAATATTTTTGATTTTGAAAAGCAAACATGGAGATTATTAAAACAATCTTTATTTTGGATTGAGCACATTTACCCCTCTGGGTATTAAAATACAATTATTAAGAGCCAATTGTTCCTGCATATTTTTCTAGTTATGTTATCTTGTTCTTTCATTATTTCATTACCTCTGTTTGATAACCAGGTAATATAGTTTAGATTAGAGATAGTGCATGGAAACAGGCCCTTCGGTCCACTGAGTCCGCACCAACCTATGATCCCAGTATACTAGCACTATCCTATACACTAGGGACAATTTACAATTTTTACCAAAGCCAATTAACATACTTCTTTGGGGAAACTGGACCACCCAGGGAAAACCCACATGGTCACAGGGAGAAAATACAAACTCTTTACAGACAGCACCATTGTCCGGATCAAACCCAAGTCTCCGGCGCTGTAAGACAGCAACTCTACCGCTGTACCACCGTGCTCCCAAAGGTAAAGTAAGTTCTTGCAATGGAAAAGAAAAACATTGTAGAAGCTGGTAATCTAAAAGAAGAATGAGAAATATTGGTGAGGGGGAACCGCCATTAGCATTTCAAGTCAACAAGCTTTCATCAAAATTAATTTGTGCAGCTTTAAAATGGTTATAAACCATTTTAGATTTTGTTTTTAATGGCCAAGTGGCAGTTATGTGTAGGTGGATTAGGTTAAATACAGATTCCTAATTTTCAATTTTTATCCTGTAGCACGCTCCAGTCAAAACAAATGAAAAAAGATTAACACAAAAGATAATTATAAAAAGGTGTAATTATTACTTCAAGATTAACTGTCAATAAAATACAGATTTTGTTTTTCATTGGGAAATTAATCAACAGTGTCAGATATTGTAGGTGCTCAGATGAATTAGTTGATTAATAAGGGTATCAGTGGTTATAGGAAGAAGGCAGGAGAATGGGGTTGAAAGGGAAAGTTAGATCAGCCATGATTGACTAGCGGAATAGAATTGATGGGCTTAATGACCTAATCTGCTAGAATTTATGAATTTATTATAGACTTAATGGATAACACAATCTTAACAAAATGTTAAGGGATCTATGTTGGTGGGCAGAAGGGTGGGGTGGGATCAGAGGGTTGCAGTGGGATGTGAATTTCTATGCTGCATCCATGATTAGGGCTGATGATTCAGTGAGAACACTTTGTGGTTACTGGCCTAGAGAACCTGTACAGAAATTCATTTCACGGATACCATGTAAATACGAAAGGGGGAAAAGGGTAACTAGAGAGAGAGAGTGCGACCCCTCAAGAGATGGGCAATGTCTGTGTGGAGCCACAGGGGGTGGGCAATATCCTCACTGAATATTTTTCCTCTGTATTTACCAAGGAGAAATCCAGGAGGACGGAGGAACATGGGACAGTCAATGGAAGTGTCTTGAGAGCAGTCAGTGTTACGGTCGAAGACGTGCTGAAGGTACTATCATGTATGAAGGTAGACAAATCTCCAGGGCTTGATCAGATATATCTGAGGACATTGTAGGAAACTAGTGAGGAAATTGCCAGAGCCCTGGTTGAAATTTACAAGTCATCTTTAAATACAGGAGAGGTGCCAGTAGACTGGAGGGTGACAAATGTTGTGCCTCTATTCAAGAAGGGCTGCAGGAAAAATTCTGGGAACTGTAGGCCAGTGAGCTTAACATCTATAGTTGGAAAGTTACTAGAGGGTATTCTGAGGGATAGGATGTGCAGTCATTTGGATAGATAAGGGATGATTAGGGATAATCAGCATGGTTTTGTAGGTGGGCGGTCGTGTCTCACAAATCTGATTGAGTTTTTTGAAGACGTGAACAAAAAGGTCGATGAGGGCAGAGCTGTAGATGTTGTATACATGGATTTCAGTAAGGCATTCAACAAAGTTCCGCATGGTAGACTGTTCTGGAAGGTTAGATCACAAGGGATCCATGGAGAGATAGCTGAATGGATTAAAACATTGGCATCATGGAAGGAAGCAGAGGGTGATGGTGGAAGGTTCACTGGATGCCTGTGAACAGTGGTGTGCCTCAGGATTTGGTGCTGGGCCCATTACTGGTTGTCATCTACATCAATGATTTGAATGAGAATACACATGACAAGATTAGCAAGTTTGTCGATGATACAAAAGTGGGTAGTTTTGCCCATAGTGAAGATGGTGAAGATGGTTCGGAAAAATTGCAGCAGGAACTTGATCGATTGGCCAGGTGGGCTGAGGAATGGTTGATGGAATTTAATTCAGAGAAATGTGAGGTGTTGAACTTTGGGAAGTGTAAAATGGGCAAGACCTACACAGTGAATGATAGGCATTTGGGAAGTGTTGTAGTGCGAGTGCATGGTTCCTTGAAGGTCGAGTCGCAGGTAGATAAGGTGGTCAAAAAGGCTTTTGGTACATTAGCTTTCATCAGTCAGTGTTGAGTATAGAAGTTGGGAGGTCATGTTGTGTTGTATAAGACGTTGATAAGACCGCATTTTGAGTATTGTGTTCAGTTCTCAGCACCATATTATAGGAAAGATGTTGTTAAGCTGGAATGGGTACAGAGAAGATTTACGAGGATGTTGCCAGGACTAGAGAGTCTGCTATAGGGAGAGGTTGAGTAGGCTGGTACTCCCTGGAGCGCCGGAGGATGAGGGAAATCTTATAGAGGTGTACAATATCATGAGAGGAATAGATCGGGTAGATGCACAGAGTCTCTTGCCCAGAGTAGGTGAATTGAGGACCAGAGGACATATGTTTAAGATGAAGGGGAAAAGATTTAATAGGAATCTGAGGGGTAACTTTTTCACACAAAGGGTGGTGGGTAACAAGTGGCCAGAGGAGGTAGTTGAGGCTGGAACTATCCCAACGTTTCAGAAGCCGTTAGGCAGGTACATGGATAGGACGTTTTTGGAGGGATATGGACCAAACTAGTGTAGCTGGGACATTGATGGCCAGTGTGGGCAAGTCCGGCCAAAGGGCCCGTTTCCAAACTGTATCACTCTATGACTCTTTGACTCTAAAATTGGTTACCTTTATAATGCAAATTCAAGCAAGACATACTGGTGAAAAGAATTGTATTTCAGTTTGAGCTTGCTCAGTTTTAGTTTGCAGATTGAGGATTGTGTTTTAATAAATTATTAGTGATGTTGCAACATTGAACATAACTATGGCAACAAATGCAGAAATGGATATAATTGGTTTTGCCTTAGCTAAATTGGTAGTTTGTCATTTAAGATCATTGGCTTCCCCAACAGCTCAGTAATTTCAGATGTTAATTAGCTAGTACAGCTCTGAAAGTCTGTTTGAAAGTAATTGTGGTTTTCTATATCCTGCATTATTTTGCTTTGTAAAAGGAACTATAAATAGAGTTATCATTACAGACCTAGAGAAGAAAGCAAGATATCTCAAGAGATGAGAAGGAAGAGGAAAAGCTCTGGCAAATAAGCATAGCCAGAGCATTTCAGAGAATCTGAGTGCTTCATTTGAACATCTACTAACATTGTATTAATTACTTCAGAAACACCGCACATAAAGATTTCAACAAGCTTTTCTGATTGACACTTACTGTATGTATTGTATGATTGTACAATATCATCCATGCAAGTTCTCATACAAAGCATTCCTATAATGACTTCATCACATCTTGAAGGTATGGACATCTCAGCGGGTGAGGCAGCATCTATGGAGCAAAGGAAATAGGCGACATTTCGGGTCGAGACCCTTCTTCAGACATCTTGATGTGCTTCATGTCTTGAAGCTTTAACCCTAGGATTTAAGCAAGCCAATCTTTGGTATAATGTTTGTAATGGTAAGAAAATAATATCCAATGAACAGACCTAATTATATTATGATTTTGAAATGACTCATCACCATCAGTAATTAATTATAGTATTTTTGGAATAAGTGATGTAAAGATAACTAACAGTAGTCCCTTCTATTGTCCTTTATCTAGAAAACCTCTGACAAATCTGGTAGGTCACTACCACCCTATTCTCTATGTCTACAGTCATGTATTTTAGAAAGCAAGGGCAAAGATCATGGTCCAGGCTTTTTATGTTCATTCATTTCCCCCATTATTTAATTTTACTAATATGATCCCTTTAAGGAATGATAAATTGATGGTGTTGATTGTACCTGCCCTCAGAAGAATCAGAATTAGCAGTAGAGTTGCTGCATTACAGTGCCAGTGAACCAGGTTTGATCCTGACTACAGGTGTTGTCAGTATGAAATTTGTACATTCTCTCTGTGACCGTATGGGTTTTTGGGGGCTGTGGATAGGTGACGTTTCGGGTCTCAGGTAGTATGTTCTCTGTAATATAGGTTGATGGCAGGGAATCTAGATAACAATTTTGGATCAGACTTAATGGTAGAAGGCCTCAAAATCATCCAAACAACAGTAGACTTCCACCCAAAGCAAAGAGAACCTTGATTTAAGATTTAGTTCAAAGATACAGCATGGAAACAGTCCATGTTGACCATCAATCATCCATTCACACTATTTCAATGTTATCCCACTTTCTCAACCACTCAATAGAAGCAATTTGGAGAATACCGGAGTACCCAGAGAAAACCCACATGGTCAAAGGAAGAACGTGCAAACTTCACACGGACAGCACGCAAGGTCAGGATTGAACCTGGGTCTCTGGCACTGTGAGACAGCAGCTCTACTAGCTGCGCAACTGTGCTGCCCAATATCTCACCCAAATGTTTGCATCTCTGCCAGTAGAACATTCATCATTACCAGACTGAAGTATAAACTGAGGTTATTGAGTTCAAAAGACAATAGGTGCAGGAGTAGGCCATTCGGCCCTTCGAGCCAGCACCGCCATTCACTGTGATCATGGCTTATCATCCACATTCAGTACCCCGTTCCTGCCTTCTCAACATATCCCCTGACTCCGCTATCTTTAGGTGCTCTATCTAACTCTTTGAAAGCATCCAGAGAATTGGCTTCCACTGCCTTCTGCGGCAGAGAATTCCACAGATTCACAACTCTATGGGTTTTTTCCCGTATCTCCATTCTAAATGGCCTACCCCTTATTCTTAAACTGTGGCCCCTGGTTCTGGACTCCCCCAACATCGGGAACATGTTTCCCGCCTCTAGCATGTCCAATCCCTTAATAATCTTATATGTTTCAATAAGATTCCCTCTCATCCTTCTAAATTCCAGAGTATACAAGCCCAGCCGCTCCATCCTATCAACACATGACAGTCCCGCCATCCCAGGAATTAACCTTGTTAACCTATGCTGCTCCCCTCAATAACAAGAATGTCCTTCCTCAAATTTGGAGACCAAAACTGCACACAATACTCCAGGTGTGGTCTCACTGGTGCCCTGTGCAACTGCAGAAGGACATCTTTGCTCCTATACTCAACTCCTGTTGTTATGAAGGCCAACATGCCATTAGCTTTCTTCACTGCCTGCTGTACCTGCATGCTTACTTTCAGTGAGTGATGAACAAGGACCCCCAGATCTCTTTGTCCTTCTCCTTTTCCCAACTTGACACCATTCAGATAATAATCTACCTAATTTTGCCCACTACTCTCCTAGGTGGGATCTTGTCAAATGCTTTCTGAAAGCTAAGGTACACAATAGACAATAGGTGTAGTAGTTGGCCATTCGGCCCTTTGAGCCAGCACCACCATTCCTGCCTTCTCCCCATATCCCCTGGCTCAGCTATCTTCAATACCTCCCCAACTCGGACTGTGAGTTTTATCTGAAATCTTGCCACAAAGGGGTATTCATTCTATTAAGTGAACCATGGTTCACATAATTAAGAAACTTCCAAATTTTTAACATATTATTTAATCTCAAGTACTCTCAGTTATATCACTAGAGATCGTGAACAGCTGCATGCAATCCAATTCTTCCAGAAAAGATCCTCAAACTTAATGTTTTTGATGTACTTGCAAAACTCAAATATCTTTCCAGTGAGTGTATTGACTCCCTTTCAAAATCCTTGCAAAGTCCTTTCCTATTAAAATTTTGCAAGTGATCTGTTGCCACTACTCATTTAAAGGGATGGGGACAATTTATAGTTAGTTAATCAGGTGCTGAAAATCAATTACTGAAAAATCAATTGTAATTTATGAATTAAGAAGATAGAAAATTATATACATATTTATGAAGATGTAATATGCTTATATGGGCCATGGACAGGTTGTGCTGAAGGGGCTGTTGAGTGACTATGACTGTCTAAAACAGCTTCTGAATTGAAAGGAAATGCAGCTTTAAGATAAAAGAGATTTAAAGTAGTTAATCTCTTAAAGAGATTTAAAGTAGTGAAATAATATATTATTTCACTACTTTAAAAATAGATTAACCGTTCAAATTTTATTTTGAAGCACAGCAAAAATGAGTATTTCCCTCAATCCACGTAGTTTAACAACAATGGCTGAAGTGAGTTTAAACAGATCAATTATATGTTTTATGCTGTAACACTCCTGATGCAGGATTTTGTATGACAGATGTATATTTTGGGAATTGAGCCATGAAGGTCAGTGTACCTGAACTGTGAGCGTCGGGAACTTTCTGGTCATGAAAATGAATGAGCAGAAAATCTTCCAAGCTGTGAATTAGTCACAATGGATTCCTGCTTCAAATTCCTGGTATGTGTTTTGGTCATGCAAAGATCTCTTATGGAGTGGTAAATCAAAAAGTGTAACCAAGATAATTCCTTCGGGTTAATTGTTCTTACAATCCATTGATTATTGCAAAACTGCAGGTTTTTAATTGGAATACAATATTTCTTTAACAAAACTATTGCTTTGCTTAGAAAACGCTTCATAAATCATGCATTAAAATGTTGAAACAATAGAATGGAAATAGTACATTACAAGCTGCATAAAGTTGAAACTGGGTTTTCACAACTGAAGGAATGCTGCTGTTCCTTTATGACAGCTAATTAAGGATCTGCATTGAATTACATGATTTCCTGTGAAAAGGCAAAAAGAGGCACTTCAGCTGGGATCTTGAGCTAGATTTGGGAAGAGAAAAATATTGTTTAAGATTCCTACTCCTGATGCTATCTAGTAAATCTTATTGGACGCATATCTTTGTGAAGATCACTTACGAACAGGGCCAAGCATGGCTATGATGTTTTCTGCTGCAGATAAATATCTCTGTGTGAATTGTTTCACCTTTTAGTTGAAGGATGGGCATGTGATGAGATAGTAAGGTGTACCCTGTTTCTGTGAAGCTCAACCCCAACAAATTTCCATGCATTGGGATCTGTCTGTTTTACCTATTGATGGATGGAATCTATATTGTGATTTTGGTTGGTCTTGCAAGGGGAAGGGTCTCCCTGCTGTCTGCCAGTGGGAAAGTCTATGCAGAGTGCTCTTTAACCTTGCCCTTTCAGTGGATTAAGAGCTGGTCCGCAAATAACAGGTTGGAACTCGGGAATTGCTTCTCCCCTTCTAGTTGAGGTGCAGTATGTAGATGGACACATGTATGTAGATATCCACTCAGACGCCAAGCCATAGTTGATTTGTTCACCAAAGTAGATGAGAGGGTGCAGACACAAGAAACTGCAGATGCTAAAATCCTGGGCAGAAATGATGGAGGAATTCAGTGGCATCTATGGACAAACAATGTCCTGAGTCATGACCCTTCATCAGACCTTTGCTGTATGACCATGAGGCCTTTCACTCAACACCTGCAAGAAACATCATCTACTAACTGGAGCTCGCTGCACCACATTGCACACTGACAGCAAAGGTTCATCCAAGACCACTTTGCATATCTTGGGAGTAACATTACGGCAAAGGTAGATATTAATGATGGAATTCACCACTGCCATCAATTTTAGGTCATTTGAAAAAAAATGTATTAGAAGATCAAGACCTGGCACAACCCCCCTGGTCTATCAGGTAAATATGATCATGATCTGTCTAAATATTTCTCAAGGAAAAATAACACTAATGCTATCTCCACAAAATCTGGCAGATCACTGGAAGAATATGCAACCAACCTTTGTCCTCTGCAACATTGTAATATAGGCCCACCCAATAGTCAGCGGGAATTAGTAAGCAAATGTCATAGAGTCATACATCATGGAAACAAGTCCTTCGGTCCAACTTACCCATGCTGCCCAACATGGCCCATCTACACTAGTTCCACCTGCCTGCGTCTGGCCCATATCCCTCTAAATCTATCCTATTTATGTACCTGTAGAACTGTTTCATAAATGTTGTGATAGTATCTGCTTCAACTACCTACTCCGGCAGCTCGTTCCATACACCCTTTGTGCAAAAAGTTGCCACCTTCGTGTTCGTCTTCTAGGTCTGCACAAGTCTTCAAGCGACAACAGAGTCTTGAGAGTCTTCAAGGCACAACAGAAGTCTTTATTACATTACTTCAATCCTGGCAGCAAGACAACTCAAAATGGCTGCAACACACAGAATCTGACTGCACACTCACACACTACAGACAGGATAAACTATATACAAACATCTCCCTTTGTCCTGTGCAGTGCCACCTGCTGCACAGGAGGAGCAATAGGTCCACCCATTCCACACAGTCCACCAAACATCACATTCCCCCTTTCCAGTTTGAACGTCTCCATTTAGCTGGACCTCGCTTCACTCTTTTTTTCCAGTCTTTTTTGCGTTTCACAACTCTTGCTAAAGGCTCAGAATCAACAGAGTTTTCCTCAGTGTTCTCATTTGAAGGGATATCAGTATTTGCTTTATCTGTGTGCTGGTCTTTCTCCACTTGGCTGGAGTTTTACTCGGCGGTCTTCAGCGTTTGGGATGTTAACGCGATTGGTTCTTCCTTGCCGTTCAGCGCCGTTTGTGAGATTACAGCTCTATGACCATATGGCGGCGGCGGCGGCCAGCGAGATCACCTTTGATGGGGCATAGTGGACCAAACACGTCTTCTGGGCGAGCATCTCCTTCAACCTGGTGAATGCATGGTCACACTCTTTGGACCAGTGCCATACGACATCCTGTTTTCACAGGTTATTCTCGCACATGCCGACCATGTTGAAATCCGTGGTCGATGACAATGCCATAGTTGATCCATTGTAGATCAAGGCGTTCATGTCAAGCTTGAAAGCATGGATCCAGTCGATGGCGCACAAGGATGTATCTTCTTTACCAACGATGATCAGCGGCAACATCTGTGTCATACCATTACAGGAAACAGCGACAGTGCATTTGCCTTTCGTTGGAATGGGCTGTCGTCCGTATCCGTAAAGGCAGATGTTGGCCGGTTTCAGTTTCGGCGATCCGATCCTCTCGCAGATGTCCTGACCCACTAGCGACACAGCCGCACCAGTGTCCACCTGGAACTGTAGATCGACGTTCGAGACCTGCAGCAAAATCCTCGGCTTGTCGGTGATCGTAGACACACCGAACACTTCAATAGGAATGGTCTCCGCGATTTGGTCGACTGTGTTTTGCGCTTTCTTGCCCTTTCTCAGATTTCCTACGGATTGACACACTGCCTGGGTAAAAAAGCATAACAAACGGACTTGATATACGGGCACTCACGGTGATGATGAGCAGTCGAGCCACACCGGTAGCAGGGTTTCGATCCTCCCCCCACAGGGGGGCGGCTATTCTGAAACTGTCCCACCTTCTCTGGATTTGCTCTGGGTCGATCAAGTGGTTTCTGGCATTGCGGGCGAGTCTGACGAACTGTATGCACCTCCTGAGGGAGCTTTGACGCTGTTTCACCGGCCATTTTGTGCAGTTCTTTACTCAGCAGCTCGGCCATCTTAGCACACTGCAGCACATTCTTCAATGAGGCATCTGATCCCTTGAGAATCGCCTGCTGGATGAAGGCGTGCCTGCAGCCCATGACCAGTCTATCCCGCAATGCACTGCCTTGGCACTTTTTGCAACATTGAGCATTAAAATCACATGCCTTTGCCTTGGTACGAAGTTCGGCAAGACATTTGGTAATCGATTGCCCTTCCTGTTGCACCCTCCATAGAAATCAAAACGAGCTGCGAGGAAATTTCGACTTTCTTCGAAATGTAGCTGCAAAGCCGTTGTGATTTCAGCATATGAGGCTTCAGTTACTTCTTCTGTAAGTAAATTTTGAAGCAGTGCAAAAGTTTCTGGAGACCTTTCGATGAACGTAAGAGAGCATTCTTCCTCTGGTCAGTCGTAATTGCCATACTTTCAAAATAATACTCAGCGTGCATTAAATACGATGACCACCTTTCTCGCTCGGGATGGAAACAATCGAATTGCCGAGACATGTTAGTTTGAGTTCCGCTTTAAAAAAAACCAAAAAATAGGCTCTTATCTGGGTCTTTGGACGCAATCCGAAGAATCCCACTCCTGACACCACTTTCGTGTTTGTTTTCTAGGTCTGCACAAAAACGTGGGAGTCTTCAAAGTACAACAGAAGTCTTTATGACATTACTCAATGCTGGCAGCAAGACAAGTCAAAATGACTGCAAAGCACAGAATCTGACTGCACACTCACACACTACAGACAGGATAAACTATATACAAACATCTGCCTTTGTCCTGTGCAGTGCCACCTGCTGCACGGTTGGAGCAATGGGTCCTCCCACCCCACACAGTCCACCAAACATCACAGCCACCAAAGTTCCAATTAAATCTTTCCCCCCTCATCTTAAACCTATATCCTCTGGCTTTTGAGGAGGCAGATTGCAGATAGCTGTAAATATAATAAGGAAGTAAGAGTGGGAGATTTGAACTTCCCTATTAATGACTGGATCTTCCACAGTGTAAAGGTTATGGACAGCTTTTAATTTGTTCAATGTGTCCAAGAAAGCTTCATAATCAATATACACCTTTTCATACCTCCCCCCTTCCCCCCTGACTCTCAGGCTGAAGAAGGGTTTCAACCTGAAATGGCACCTATTCCTTTTCTCCAGAGATGCTGCTTGACCCACTGAGTTACTCCAGCATTTTGTGTCTATCTTCAGCGTAAACTAGTATCTGCAGTTCCTTCTTACACAAGGGATAATATGATTTGGATACATGATGGGAAAACATTTGGAAGGATATGGGCCACATGCAGGCAACAGTACTAGCTTAGATGGGGGCTTGTCAGTTGGCGTGGCTGAGTTGATTCAAAAGGCTGTATGACTATTATATTCTACGATATTCTATGACATCCCGTCTGACTCTTGGGATTCCCTGGCGTATGACTGCTCAAAATGGATAAGGAGCATTTGGGATGGTGTTGGGAATTTTGGTCGTGCATCAGGAACATACAAAGCCTCGTGCCTAAGGGGCTCCCCACTTCCATGCCGACCAAGATCCCCATCTAAATTAGTCCAACTTGCCGTGAGCAGTGTTCAATCCACCATCTGAAAATGGAAAGAGTATGGCACAACTGCAAACCTACCAAGACATGGCCGTCCACCTAAACTGACAGGCCGGGCAAGGAGAGCATTGATCAGAGAAGCAGCCAAGAGGCCCATGGTAACTCTGGAGGAGCTGCAGAGATCCACAGCTCAGGTGGGAGAATCTGTCCACAGGACAACTATTAGTCGTTCACTCCACAAATTGGGCCTTTATGGAAGAGGGGCAAGAAGAAAGCCATTGTTGAAACAAAGCCATAAGAAGTCCCGTTTGCGGTTTGCCATAAGCCATGTGGGGGACACAGTAAACATGTGGAGGAAGGTGCTCTGGTCTGATGAGACCAAAATTGAAGTTTTTGGCCTAAATGCAAAACGATATGTGTGGCGGAAAACTAACACTGCACATCACCCTGAACACACCATCCCCACTGTGAAACAAGGTGGTGGCAGCATCATGCTGTGGGGATGCTTTTCTTCAGCAGGGACAGGGAAGCTGGTCAGAGTTAATGGGAAGATGGATGGAGCCAAATACAGGGCAATCTTGGAAGAAAACCTGTTAGAGTCTGCAAAAGACTTGAGACTGGGGCGGAGGTTCACCTTCCAGCAGGACAACGACCCTAAACATACAGCCAGAGCTACAATGGAATGGTTTAGATCAAAGCATATTCATGTGTTAGAATGGCCCAGTCAATGTCCAGACCTAAATCCAATTGAGAATCTCTGGCAAGACTTGAAAATTGCTGTTCACAGATGCTCTCCATCCAATCTGACTGAGCTTGAGCTATTTTGCAAAGAAGAATGGGAAAAAAATTCAGTCTCTAGATGTGCAAAGCTGGTAGAGACATACCCCTAAAGACTTGCAGCTGTAATTGCAGTGAAAGGTGATTCTACAAAGTATTGACTCAGGGGGGGGCTGAATACTTTTGCACGCCACACTTTTTTTATTTGTAATAATATTTGGAAACCATGTATAATTTTCCTTCACAATTATGCACCACTTTGTGTTGGTCTATCACATAAAATCCCAATAAAATACATTTACGTTTGTGGTTGTAACGTGACAAAACGTGAAAAAGTTCAAGGGGTATGAATACTTTTGCAAGCCACTGTATCTACTCTATTTGTGGAAACATTTATGGTTCTCACTTGCCCATTAACCACCTCAGAACTCTCAAAACCAGAGATTGTTGGAAGGAACGTTTGATGCTGGTTTACACCAAAGATAGACACAAAATGTTAGACCAAAGAAGGAACTCGAATTGAAACGTCACCCATTCCTTCTATTCACTTATGCTGCCAGAGATACTGATGTTGCTCTCGCATTTTGTGTGTATCTTCAGAGAGAAAGAGTTATTCCTGATCATGTCTCTGTCTATAGATTATTGCTTGTGAATGGAGGGCCATCTAGTGGCTCCTTCGCCCCTTAGATGCTGCTGCACCCGCAGAGTTTCTCCAGCTTTTTGTGTAGCCATCTAGTGGCTGATGGCTGAATGTGTTCTTGCGGCATTTTCACTGATATTAAATTAGCAGAACATAGAACAGTACAGCAATGGCCATGATGCCTGTGCTGACCAGAATAACAAATTAAACTAACCATATCATCTGAGCATGATCCTGATACTTCCATTCACTGCATGTTCAACTGCCTGTCTAAATGCCTCTTGATCATCATGATGACCTCTTGATAGCTACTAGGGGCGCCGCATTGAATACAGCCTCTGCCTACAAACTTTTTTAAATTTTTTGTCTGTTTTAAAAGTGTGTTTTGGAGGTTCCTTTAATTTTTCTATGTGGGGGAGGGGGATAGGGTAAGGGGGAAACCGTTTCCCAGTCACTTCCTGGCAAGGATGCGACTATTTTCTGAGACGCGTCCTCGTCCCCCTCCTCGCGGCCTACCAACTGGATTGGCGCAGCCTTTCCTGCCGGGGACCGGAACAGAGCTTCAGCAGCGGCGCAGCACAGGATTCACTGCCGAGCGAGCGATGCCTACCTGGATCGCCGTTTGAAGCTCCGGACTGCTGGGCCTGCTGCTTCAACATCGCGGAGCTGGGGTTTGCGGCGCTGACTTCAACATCGCTGAGTCCTGGGACCTTTTGCCAAGGGCCGCCAGAGTGAATCTCCGCCCAGCGTGGCCTGTGGACTTCGGGAGCCGCAGACTCTGGTAAGAAGTGGCCGATTTGGATGTCCAAGCCGTTGAGGTGGTTCTCCCGTTCCAACGTCGGAGTTCCATCATCCCAGCGAGAGGGCCTGAACATCGGGCCGCCCGTAGCGGCGACTGCGAGGGGTTCTGGAGCCCCCCGACCACGGGTGATCAACAGAGGAGGATGACTGAATTTTGGAGCCTTCCCTCACAGTGGGAAACTTTGTGGGGATGTCTGTGTTAAAGACTATCGTGTTCTGTGCTCTTTATTATTCGTATGGCTGTATAGTGACCACACATTTCACTGTACCAATTGGTACATGTGACAAATAAATGTATCTTGTATCTTGATTAAAAGACAATTAAAGTCAGCGCCTCTACTTCCTGAGAAAATTACGGAGAGTCTGTTTGTCAAGGAGGACTCTCTCTAACTTCTACAGGTGCACAGTAGAAAGCTTGCTGACTGGTTACATCGTGGCTTGGTTCGGCAATTTGAGCGCCCTGGAGAGGAAAAGACTACAAAAAGTAGTAAGCATTGCCCAGTCCATCATCGGGTCTGACCTTCCTTCCATCGAGGGGATTTACCGCAGTCGCTGCCTCAAAAAGGCTGTCAGTATCATCAAAGGCCCACACCATCCCGGCCACACACTCACCTCCATGCTACCTTCAGGTAGAAGGTATAGGAGCCTGAAGACTGCAACAACCAGGTTCAGGAATAGCTACTTCCTCACAGCCATCAGGCTATTAAACCTGGCTCGGACAAAACTCTGAACATTAATAACCCATTATCTGTTATTTGCACTTCATCAGTTTATTTATTCATGTGTGTATATATTTATATAATGGTATATGAACACACTGATCTGTTTTTGTAGTCAATGCCTACTATGTTCTGTTGTGCTGAAGCAAAGCAAGAATTTCATTGTCCTATCAGGGACACATGACAATAAACTCACTTGAACTTGAACTTGAAGTCTACCCAGACCAGATACCTTGGACGAACAGGGAGATTCTGCTAGAGTTCAGATCCGAGGCTCTCAAGAAGGATGATACTGCACTGTGTAAGTAGACCAAGCATGTTCTTCGCTGGGCTATCAGAGATGCCAAGAGAATTCTAATGCAACAGGCTGAAGATTTCTGATTTAATTTTCGGCACAATTAACAGATTCAATTGTCTTAGTAATCAGCCTATCCGTTTGCAAAGCTTTCCTTTGAATGTCAAACTGATTACTGCCTTCATGTACATTAGAATAGATGTTCTGAAGACTGGTTCTTGTTTTGAATTAATGGCCACTACATCCATTTAATTTTATAACCCCTGAATAATCCCCAACACATACTCACTGCCTGAGCCGATTGACAAGAAGTTGAAAAGATCTTACACCAAATGAAAAACAACAAGGCTTCGGGAGCAGATATTATCCCTGCTAAAAGTTGACAGAAAGGAAATTCAGGCTCAAATTTACAGCCACATCTCTCAGCAGAGAAGATGAGGACATGTTAGTGTCTCTTGAAAAGCTGTGCCACTAGCCTTCGTCAAGAAAGGTGACAAATTCAATTGAACACCAGAATCACAGATGATGATAGGGATATGCAATCCCGTTGATTTCAATGGGACGATGGTGGAAAGGGTCAAAAACTTCAAATTCCTGGGCATGCATATTTCCAAAGATCTTTCCTAATCCCAGCACACTGATGCAATTATGAAGAAAGCATATCAGCACCTCTACTTCCTGAGAAGATTACGGAGAGACGGTATGTCAAGGAGGACTCTCTTGAACTACTACAGGTGCACAGTAGAGAGCATACTGACTGGCTGCATTATGGCCTGGTACGGCAACTTGAACATCCAGGAGCGGAAAAGACTGCAGAAAGTTGTGACACTGCCCAGCCCATCACTGGCTCTGACCTCCCCACCATCGAGCGGATCTATCGCAGTCGCTGCCTCAAAAATGCTGCCAACATCATCAAAGACCCACACCATCCTGGTCACACTCTCATCTCGCCGTTGCCATCGGCAAGAAGGTACAGGAGCCTGAAAACTGTAATGTCCAGGTACAGGAACAGCTGCTTCCCCACAGCCATCAGGCTATTAAACACAACATCAAATAAGCTCTGAACAATAACAGTCTATTATTATTATTGCACTATATCTGTTTATTTATTGTGTATATATGGTCAAAAGACACGCTGAACTTTTATCTTCCGTTTTGTATTATGTTTACATATTCTGTTGTGCTGCATGTTGTCCTATCTGGGACACATGACAATAAAACTCTCTTGACTCTTGATTACCAGAAACCAGAAGCAGAAGTAGGCAATCTGTCCCCTCAAGCCTGCTCCATCTTTCAACATGATCATGGCTGAGCTGCCCCAGGCCTCAACTCCTTGCCTGTCCCACAGCCCTGACTTCCTTGAAAAAAAAATCTGTCCCCTCTTTAAATACCTGGTGATTCGCCTTTGCAACCTTACAGGATAGAGAATTCCAGAAATACACAATGCTTGCTTTTTGTTTGTCAACCTTTGCAGTCTTTGACTTTTAGTTTAGTTTGGAGATACAGCATGGAAACTTTCATTAATTCAAGCAACATTCATCTGTTTCTATTTCCACAGAGCCTACCAGATCTGCTGAGCATCTCCAGCAGTTTCTGTGTTAATTTTAAGTTGTGCATCATCTTAAATTTTGTTTTATTTTATCTTTCGCTTAGAAACCCGAGAGACTGCAGACACTGGAATCAATCTATTGTCCCATGTCTCACCACTCTTTATTCTGGCTACCTTCCATACCTACTTAGTCCTGATGTAGGGTTCTTTTCCCACCACAGATGCTGCTTGACTCACTGCGTACCTCCAGCAGATTATGTTTCCTTTTTGCCTATCCTTCCTAAACCTTGTACTATTTAGTTCCCAGCTTTAGTCATCGTTCAGCCAAATTACTGTTATGACAATTAGATCATATTAATTTAACTATTTGTAGCATTACTTCATTTGTCTTGTTGGCATGTGCAACTTGCAATTAGACATAGTGCTTTTAAGATTGGCCTTCTGCATATTACTGACGTTATTTTGTGCTCTCAATCGCAAAAATAATTGATTAAAAGTCATAATTAGCAGCAGGATTTAACCTGCCAGTCTCCTCCACAAATGCTGGCACGTTATGCGGCTGCATATCTCCCTCCAAAATAAACTAATATTCTAAAATTGTGGAAAAACACCTCATATATTCCACTCCTCCCCCCTTCTTGCAGCTGACGGCAAAACCCAGCTCAAGGATAAAAGCAGCATCTCAGGCAGATAGAGAGAACACTTTGCCACCCTCCTCAATAGACACTTTGCCGTTGATCCAGTCGCTTTCGACCAGATCCCACAAAAGCCAACACTTGACGACCTTGACCTTCGCCCATCTTCGGATGAGATCAAGAAGGTCATCAGTCAAACCAGCACAGGCAAGGCATCAGGCATGGACGGAATCCATATTGAACTCTACAAGGCAACTGGACAAGGAAATCTCAACAAGAATCAGCAAAGCCAGTCAAGCACTTGGATGACTGCGTACATGAGTGTTGAACCACCACAACATCAAGCTGTCAACTAAACTCAAAGTCTAAAATGCAGCTGTGCTTTCCAGCCTGCTCTATGGCTGTGAAACGTGGACCTTATATAGGAATCACATCCATCAACTTGAGAAGTTCCATATGCGCTTGTTACGGTTCATCATGGGCATTCGCTGGCAGAACAAAGTGCCCAACCTAGAAGTATTGGACATATCCAATGTCACAAACATCGAGGCAATGGTCATCAAAACACAGCTCAGATGGACTGGACACTGTTTATGAATGATCCACAGCAACACACATAGTGAAGATCAATCTTTATTCCATAGGCAAACAGGAACATTTAAACAGCCAGCCATCCTCATCTAGCACGGGAGAGGGAGAGGGAGCCGACTGACCTTGCTAGTGTAAAGCTGTGTAGTACCATAATACCATGTAAAGGGTGGTATGCACATATGTGTAGTGGAGATTATAAATGGCATTGATTAATAAGGGTTAATCTACATCCTTCCTCTTAAAGAAGCAAAGCATATATAGAGTGGTTAGTGGAGCATATTGCAAAACACCAGCATAAGGTGCAGCATTTATTATTTTACATGTACATGCTTGTGCATATATGAGCACATAAAACAAGACGGGTCATGCACAGTGAATTTTCCAATCAGTGGGTTTGGCTTGCAGACACGGCCTGCATGTGTACGGTAGTACCCCTCATACATCTCATCCTTCCCTGAGGGAGCAAGTTCCTTATCAGGTGAACCCTGAGGAGAAGACACCGGTGGAGATTGGTACACCGTGGGAGGCAGAGGAGTCGCTGGAGTGGCATTCGCGGAGGGAAGTCTGCCAAGCTGGTCCGGGTAAGGACGTGGAGGTGCCGGTTCATTAACCTGGTGGAGGTGTTGGCGGGTTTGCCGATAGATGCCATTGTCAACACTGACCAAGTACGAGCGTGGCTCTGCGGTTGACCCCAGAATGACTCCGAGACGGTCGTAACCTCGGAGTGACCGTAAGCAGACAACTTGCCCCTTGTTGAACGGTTGAAGCGGAGAACTGGTTTTATAGTAGCATTTTCTTTGTATGTCGCGATGAGCTGGGATTGGATCACCGACAGTGCACGAACTTGTGGTTCTAGTAGTTGCTTGGCCATAGGTAGGGTGGAGCGTAGAGTAGGATCGCCGTGACATAAGCCGCTCGGCTGCAGATCCCAGGAGAGGGTCGCGGACGATGTTCCGTAGGTTGAGCAAGTCGAGAGAAACATCAGAGCCGACCGTGTGAGCGTTCCATTAGTTCTTTTGCACTTATTACTGCGCCCTTGGCCAGGCCGTTGGATTGCGGGTGCTCGGGACTGCTGGTGATGTGGTGAAAGTCCCAGCATTTCGCGAAATCCCTGAAGAGCTGACTGGAGAATTGAGTTCCATTGTTTGAGAGAAGCTTTAGGGGGGCTCCGTGGACAGAGAAGTGGCGAGTGAGTTTTTGAATGACCATGGCTGAGGTCAGGCTACTGAGCAAGTCGATTTCGAACCACCCTGAGTAGGAATGGACTAGAACCAGGTATTGTTTGCCGTGCAACTCAAAGATGTCGGCTTCTACAGTGAACCAGGGTAAGTCCGGTGTAGGGTGCGAGAGAAGTGGTTGTTTCTGTTGGTGCGGGGTCAGACTATTGCAAATCGGGAAGGCAACTACTTTCTCGAGAAAGTAGTCAGCCATGTCAGGCAAGAAAAGCATATCTTTTGCATGTTAGAGGGTTATTTCCCTGTAGGATGACCCCCATGGACAATATCGAAGTACTTGCTATGAAGAGACGTCAGGATGACTGCCTTATGTCCCTTCAATATAATGCCGTCTTGAATTACCAGTTTGTCGCGGATAGGGTAGAATGGATGGACAGCTTGCGGCAGGTGGTGTTGTTTGTCTGGCTGGTGTTTAAATCTTTAGGGTTGATGCAGATCCTTATTTCATCTTTGTTCTTCTTGACTGCTGCGACCATGGTGGACACCCAGGAGGAGGGGTCATTGACAAGGGCTATTACGCCCAGAGTTTCCATTCTGTCTAGTTCAGCTTTGACCCGGTTCTTCATTGCGTGCGGGATTTTATGAGAACGAACGACAGGTATGACTTCCTTGTTGGTTACAATGCTGCATTGTGTGGGAAGCTTGCCCAACTGGTTATCAAACATTATGCCAGACATTATGCCAAGTGAAACTGATCTCATCTGCCTGACCCATATCCCTCTATTTCCTGCACTTCCATGTGCCTATCTATAAGCCTCTTAAACGCCACTATCGTAGCTACATCCATCATCATCCCTGGCAATGCGTTCCAGGCCCCCACTATTCTGTGTAAAATAACTGGCCCCACACATCTCCATTAAACTTAACCCTCGTCACAGGGTGTCAAAGGTTACAGAGAGAAGGCAGAAGAATGAGGTTCAGAGGGGAAAAATAGATTGGCTATGATTCAATGGCAGAGCAGACTCAATGGGCAGAATGGCTTAATTGGGCTCCTGGATCTTCTGGTCTTCTGGTCTATACATTCAATGGTGTCATACTCAGAAATGCTTGCATCTGTCTTTGCATACAAGACCTTTGCCAACCATGTGGTTGCCCTGGGGTTAATATTCCATCCCTTCTTTGAGGAGTGTCCCCGCTGGACTCAGACCCTCAAGGGACTGTAGGACTTGTCAGCGTCCTGCAGCAGCACTGCAGTGCGCTCGGGTCCTGTGACTGAGGGAGCCCAGTCGGATCAGTTTTTGTTGGATTAATCAAAATATACTTTCATTCCGGATAAAAAAAAGTGGTGAATCTGTGGAATTACTTGCCAAGTCATTTGATATTTTTAAGACACATAGATATATTCCTGATTATTATGGGTGTCAGGGGTTATGGGGAGAAGGCAGGAGAATGGGGTCCAGAGGGAAAGATGGAGCAACCATGTTTGATAGCAAAGTAGAATTGACGGGCCAAATGGCCTAATTCTGCTCCTATCACTTTTGAAAATATGTGCAAAACAAGAACTGTGCAAAATTCCTCAGACATTTTCCAAGGCTAAACATAGAAACATAGAAAATAGGTGCAGGAGTAGGCCATTCGGCCCTTCGAGCCTGCACCGCCATTCAATGTGATCATGGCTGATCATCTCAGTATCCCGAACCTGCCTTCTCTCCATACCCCCTGATCCCTTTAGCCACAAGTGCCACATCTAACGCCCTCTTAAATATAGCCAATGAACTGGCCTCAACTACCTTCTGTGGCAGAGAATTCCAGAGACTCACCACTCTCTGTGTAAAGATATATTTGTTAGCATTATACTTGCTAGTGTTCCCAAAAATTATACCAGGCACCCTCGCCTCATGGGGCCCCTTGGGGAGACATCCCTTCCCTCGTTTGAGGGGCGTCTACACCACACCCTGCCCCCAATGTCCAGCAGCAGAAGGATCCGAGACTGTGGTCGTCCCCCACAGAGCAGAAACTTCTGAGGGATTAGTGCAGTAGGGCAGGGTCGGAGGATAGGAGAGGGGAGTTGAATGGGAGGAGATGCAGGGGGGGAGCAGACTGTAAGTAACCCAAAAAGGAAAGAGGCGGGCAGTCGGTAGGTCGGTAGCGGGTTGGACCAAAGATTGGTGGAAAGAGGCGCGCGTTTCACTTCTGCAGGGACTCAGTCAGCGAAGCGCAGAACAAAACTAGCAAAGATACTCGTGTTTTTGCTGCACTTGGTGTGAGACACACACTTCAGAGCAGAAATGCAGGAGTTGAGCGACGAGCACCAGTATTTGCAGCACGTCAGACATATCCTGGAAAAGGGTGTCCACAAGGAAGACCGGACCGGCACTGGCACCATCTCAATATTTGGACTGCAGGCCAAGTACAGTCTGAGGGGTGAGCACCCTGTCATGTTTTCATGCAACTTTCATGCAATCGTGTGTTTTTTTTCCTTTTGTGAAAACTGACCATAGAGAACCACTGCAGCCTGGGCACCGCGTCTGTGTGGAGGAATCCCACTACAGACATCCCGCTCGGAAAGCAATGGCGCCAATTCTCAACGCGCACACTAAATATATAAGAGAAACACATGATTTTCATCCTAATTGCAGAGCAGATTTCACCATCTCCGGGTTTGTAACAATAAAAAGGAAACACAATTTTAAGGGCGCGGTTAATATTATAATGTTTTTGTTTTAAAACGGTTCCGCAGTCACAGAGAGCGAAGAGTTAAACTGACAGCGATGTTTTCCCGCGCTCTGAAGATGTATCGGTGCAGCTTGAATTGGGGGATTAGACCCTCGGGTCTTTGACATGCATGGGATCTTCTTTCAACCTCACGTTTCCGACTGATTATTCAGTGTTTATATAGCGCTTTGTTTTCAAAATAGTTTTGTATCTTTCAGTCCCCACTTAAACCTAAAGATAGGTTGGAGTGGGAGAAGGTTTGAGTTCTGCCCGTTGCTCGATTACAAAGTCGTAGAAGCAGTGGATTGATTGTCTGTGCACAGCCCTTCCTGAGATCATCCCTTGCAGGCCCTCCCAGCTTAGCCTATCCTCCCTTCTTCCCACATCTAAAGTTGCCTGTCCCACTGTACGAGTTCGTTCAAGAGTTCTCCCGAGTTTCCCCTGATTCGAACTCGGAGATTTACGGTAATAGCCGCTCGTAGGTATTCGGGGCTCTCGTGGACATTTTTCAACATGTTGAAAAATCTTCACAATCTTCCCGAGGTTACCGCGTTTCCTGAGTACCTGCCGTTAGCGTTACGAGCCGCTAAGGGACGTCCCCGAGCTCCGACGTACCCGCTACGTTCATTCTGCATGCTTACCATGGGTTTGATTTTTTTAAAACTAGGGAGAGCTCTTGGAATTAACTCGTACCGTGGGACAGTGCTATTACTCCAGCACATTGAGTTACCTCAGCACTTTGAGTTAGAGTTACGAGTTACTCCAGCACTTTTTGTCTAAGTCCGATTACAAGGCCTGTTTTGTGTCTCTACGTAGTGTGCAGACCTACAGACTATGGTTTAAGAAAGATTAGAAAACATTCAACCACACATATGAACATAATGCATTGTGGAGTGAGATAAAAGCATGGTAAGGAGACTCGGCTACTCTTTGACTACACCAGGCGAGGCAGAGGTGCACCTGCACCTCATCCAACCTCATCTACTGCATCCGCTGCTCCAGGTGTCAACTTTTCTACATCGGTGAGACCAAGTACAGGCTTGGCGATCGCTTCGCCCAACACCTCCGCTCAGTTCGCAATAACCAACCTCATCTCCCAGTGGCTCAGCACTTCAACTCCCCCTCCCATTCCGAATCCGACCTTTCTGTCCTGGGCCTCTGCCATTGCCAGAGTGAGGCCCAGCGCAAATTGAAGGAACAGCACCTCATATTTCACTTGGGTAGTTTACACCCCAGCAGTATGAACATTTATTTCTCCAATTTCAGGTAGTCCTTACTTTCTCCCTCCTTCCCCTCCCCTTCCCAGCTCTCTCATAAGCCTGCAGTCTCCGCCTATTCCTTTCTTTTGCTGCCCCCGCCTGACATCAGTCTGAAGAAGGGTCTCGACCCGAAACATCGCCAATTCCTTTTCTCCATAGATGCTGCTTCACCCGCTGAGTTTCTTCAGTATTTTTGTCACACTTCCTTACACTGTCACTTGTGGCTCGATGGTCAGCAAATTATCTTGGAGTCAAAGAACACAAAGTGCTGGTGTAACTTAGTGGACCAGGCAGCATCTCTGGAGAACATAGGTAGACGATGTTGCAGTTGGACACCCTTTAGACTGATTGTGATGAGGGGAGTGGGGAAGAAATCTTGAAAATGGGAGAGGCAGGACCGAGCATGGTAGGTAACAGTACAAATAATGTGCAAGCAGATTGTATATGATTCATTTCATTTGCTACTTCAAGCAAAAAGAAATGTGATAATTACTGTGAGAATTCACATAAATATCAGAGATGCAAGCATCTTGAATGTGCAGGATGTGTCAAGCAAAAGGGTAAAAATGAAGAAATAGGCATTGCCACTGTGCTGTCGTTGTGTATTAAATGTTTGAAGCATGGATATGGTCCAAATATAGATACAAAATGCTGGAGTAACTCAGCGGGACTGGCAGCATCTCTGGAGAGAAGAAATGGGTGAAGTTTCGAGTCTAGACTCTCCAGACTGACATCAGGGGGAAGGGAGATAGATAAGGAAGTGTAAAGGTGTAAAAACAGGGCAAAGGGAATGCAGATCAAGGAAAATGTAGAATAGATAATTGTTAGCTGGGAGAAGGTAACAAAACAAACAGATAAAATGTATTCGGAGACAGTAAGACTAGGAAGGGGGAGGGAAGGAGAGAGGGAAAGCAAGGGTTATTTGAAATTAGAGAAGTGGTCCAACCTGACTGCAGAGTTAGATTTATTTTTCACTTTCTAGAGCAAACCATTTTTTTTGTATCTTGGCTTTTACTGATTTCGTAATGACTGATAGGGAATGTATATTCATTGTTTGCTTGCACATTATTCTCGGTGCTCTTACCAAAGTTATCAAATTTTGCCTTTTAGATTGTTTTCCCCTTCTCACCACAAAAAGAGTGTTCTGGAAGGGAATTCTACAAGAGCTGTTGTGGTTCATCAAGGTAAGTATTAACCGTGTACTCTGATGTCAGTTATGGAAACGGATCTGCTGGCTTTGGCGGGGCCAGAGTTCCAGCCGCTGGGGGCAAATTCGTCCATCTGATCGACCACGGAAGTTAGCTATGGGAATGGATCCGCCGGCTTCAGCTGGGCCGGAGCCTCAGAGCCCTGGACGGAGGGGGTAAATTCGGCCCATAGTCCGTGTAGAAATCCCAATGAGGTAGACATTGGCCGCCTTAACCTGCCTATGTGGCACATTTCTGGGGCTTATATTCCCAATTAATAGTGGGAAATTTTAATCATTTGCTTCAAAGTGACCAACGTATGCAGAGTGACCATTGGGCAAGGTTTTTGCAAATTATCTTATGGTATTTACAAAGTATTCCTACAAATTTACCTCTTTTGCCATTTTGTTTTCTTTTTCAGGGTTCCACTAATTCGAGAGAATTGTCTGCAAAAGGAGTTAAAATTTGGGATGCCAACGGATCTCGAGAATTTTTGGACAAACAAGGATTCACGTGCAGAGAAGAATGTGATCTAGGTCCTGTTTATGGCTTCCAGTGGAGGCACTTTGGGGCCGAGTACAAGGACATGCATACAGGTTAGGAAATACTAGTCTGGTACCAGCTGCTAACTACACCAATGAACACCACAGTTCTGTTTGCTACCCAACGATATAAACAGCCCACAATAATAGTATTGCAAATTTATCTACTTCTCGCCAGGGATACTGTGACGTTGGTGACACAGCAAAAACTTTGCAAACCACAATGGAATAATTCAAGGACGATACCAGTTGAATGCACTCATAAATCTCCGCAATCCCAATTCACTAAATAACGCGTTCAGGTGGTTACTTAATTGTTAATTAACAGGTGGTTAATTGAAGGGTTACATTAGTGTTAAGCAATGCACTCATATCAAATGTGAACTTACTGTGAAACACATTAACGTTACAAATTATTAAAGGATGTCAAATAAATTTCCCTGTGGAAATTTCACAAGGATGTTGTTATACACCAAAATGAAATTACCATCAACACGTTTATCATATTGAACACCCACGTGTATAGTAGGGGAGGTAGTAATGAGAACATAATGTCCCAGAGGATCAAGATAAATTCATTTCCACGGAATAAAAAGCATAATTAGAATTTAAATAACTTTTTTTTTTAAGTGGAGCATTGGGTGCTGTCTGTACAGAGTTTGTACATTCTTCCTGTGACCACGTGTGTTTTTTCTGCTTTCTTCCCACACTCCAAGACTTGCAGTTTTGTAGGTTAATTGGCTTTGGAAAAAAATTGAAAATTTCCCCCAGTGTGTAATACAATGCTAGTGTACAGGGATCGCTGGCACAGGGGCCGCAGGGCCTGTTTCTGTGCTGTATCACTAAAATCTCTGAAATAAAGATGTTGAAGAACTGATATTGGTGATTTTGTCATGAGTGGCAAATACGAAATTCATCTTAATTGTACAGTTTAATTTTTGTTTTTTGTTCTCTTATCATTTTAATCATTATAGATTACACTGGGCAAGGTGTTGACCAGCTTCAAAATGTAATTGATACCATCAAAAACAACCCGGAGGATCGTAGGATCATAATGTGCGCATGGAATCCTAAAGGTAAATAAAAATCGTTATTAAAGGTGTTCGTGCCTTTAACGGATCAATTAATGAAATGTGCAACTGAACTGCATTTGCAAAAGAGTCCAATATTTTCTCTGCAACCCATATTAGCCTTTTTGTGGGAAGGCATCGAGTTGCGCTTATTAACCTCTGCATCCTCTTACTCAGAGGTAGGGTCTGAATAAGTATAGATTGATACTCCTGCTGCATGATTTCTGCTGCACATATATAAAATCGCTCTCTATAAAATTGGACTTGAGTGTGACATTCTTCTGTTTGCCTGTTCTCTCCACCCACCTTTCGTGCCTGCACTTTGTCATGGTTACTCAGATTAGATGCCCAAAGGGTCAGCAGCATTGGACAATCCCTTCAATACAAAAGTTGAGACAGAATTGGGAAACATTAGGAAGGTAGTTTGAATTCAATGCTTAAGGATTGAAGGATAAATGGAAAGGATAATATCTGTTTTCATAACATCCTAACGAGAAATTTTTCCACGTTTCTGGAGATGTGTCGAAAAAACCCAAAGAAGGTTTAATTAAATTTAAACCATTTTAAGAGAATGCAGTGATGGGACTAAACCATTAAAAAAAAATTATTTAAGGGAAATGGTAACTTGCAGCCTTCACAATTGGGTTTGCTTACTGGGATATGTATTTAAGACCTTTTGAAGCAAATACAACTGTAGAATTTAAGGGAATTTTGTCAAAACACTCAAAGAATAATATGCTAGAATATAGAGAGACGACAGAAGACGACTTTGGAGGGACGACAGAAGTGTAATCCTGTTTACTGGCTGTCATTTGTGCTTGAGTAACTATTCATCTAATAATTAAAGTGATGCTAACAATAGACACAAAAAGCTGGAGTAATTCAGCAGGACAGGCAGCATCTCTGGAGAGAAGGAATGGGTGATGTTTCGGGTCGAGACCCATCTTTAGACGCAATGCTGACGTGTAGAGTTGAAACGTGGCAACTAGTCTATATCGGAAGTCAGCACAAGATCTGATGGAAATTGTAGTGAATATAAGCTTTCTACCTTAGTTTCAATGCAATTCATGAACTTTGGCTGAGTTTTTGAAGTAAGTAGGTTTTGCATTTATTCTTATTGTTTATTTTTTAATCCAGATATTCCACAAATGGTTCTACCTCCATGTCATGCTCTTTGCCAGTTCTATGTGGCCAATGGTGAGCTATCCTGTCAACTGTATCAGAGATCCGGAGATATGGGTCTTGGTGTCCCATTCAATATTGCCAGCTATGCATTGCTTACATATATGATTGCACACATCACGGGATTAAAGGTATTTGGAAATAATATATTTTCTCTCACCAAAGATCCTCATGCTGAAAATTCCTATTGAAGTGTTATCAGTTGTATAGACAGATGTATCAAAATCTGTAAATTACAAATGAGATAAGCAATTGATGATTATTTTTATGGTGGTGCTGAATGGTAGGATACCAGGAGAATGAGTACACACTGACCAGCGATCCCTGCACATTAACACTATCCTACACACACGAGGGACAATTTTACATTTACACCAAGCCAACTAACTTGCAAACCTGTACATCTTTGGAGTGTGGGAGGAAACCGAATATCTCGGAGAAAACCCATGCAGGTCACGGGGAGAACGTACTAATGCTGTACAGACAAGCACCCTTATCAGGATCGAACCTGGTTCTCTGTAAGGCAGTAGCTCTACCGCTACGGCACCAAGCCTCCCTAAAACCCAGTAATACCTGCCTTGGAGGGACTGCAGCAAGGATTTTAGACTGGTTCTAGGGAAGAAGAGTGACTTGGTATCCCAATACCATTTTATTCAGAATTTAAAAGATTGGGGAGAGATCATGTAAAATGACAGAATTCTTACAGAGCTTTGCTGGCTAGTTAGAGTCCAAGACCAGGGCAGCGATTGATAATAAGGGGACTGAAATGTGGAGAAATTTCTTCACTTTGGTCATGGTTAAGTTTTGGATTTCTCTACTCCTTTATGGCTGTGGAAGGTCAATCAGTGTGTTCATTCACAACAGAGATCTCTAGGTCTTTTATGAGTTTTGAGGAATATGGGAATAGTGCAGGGTAATGGCACTGGGATAGAATATCAGCCATGATTTAGATGAATAATGAAGCCTGCTTGATAGTGACAGATCTACTATTTATTATTTATGTCGTGTTTGTTTCTTGCCTTGTCTACTTATATTTTCTGGCACCTTTTGAGGAAAGGGTGAAGTAGATTTTTAGTCACTTAGTGGATCTGATCAGAATTTTCCATTTGGTTTAAAAATAAATACAATTCCTTTACTGATTAACTTTGTGGTGATAAATATTATATATTCTCTTAACATGTATTTTTTAAATTTATTTCAGCCTGGTGATTTTATACATACATTAGGCGACGCTCATGTTTACAAGAACCATATAGAGGCATTAAAGATTCAGGTAAATGTTGATTTGTAATCACTGGAATACAAATTAAGAGTCAGGAGTAGGCCAGGCAACCCTTTACCTGATCTGCCATTCATAAAGTAGTAGTCAAACTTCCATGCAAGTTCCTCTTTTCCATCGTATCCCTATATCATATAGTACCCAACAATTAACCAGTTAATCAGAGTCTCAAATATTCTCTAAGCTTTCTTAACCATTTGATTGAAGTCTTGTGAGTGATTTTTGACTCTTCATTCAGAGACAATATTTTCTCAAGCATCTGTCTCTATTAAGGTGTATTGATGTCAACCAGTCCCAAAGTTGCTGTGAATGTTGGGGTATCTTTGATACTGCAATATATTCTCTGGTAAAATGCTATGAAAATGCAGGGTGACTTGGACAGGTTGGGTGAGTGGGCAGATGCATGCATGGCAGATGCAGTTTAATGTGGATAAGTGTGAGGTTATCCACTTTGGTAGCAAAAACAGGAAGGAAGATTATTATCTAAATGGTGTCAAGTTGGGAAAAGGGTAAGTACAATGGGATCTGGGGGTCCTTGTTCATCAGTCAATGAAAGTAAGCATGCAGGTAGGTACAGCAGGCAGTGAAGAAAGTGAATGCCATGTTGGCCTTCATAACAAGAGGAGTCGAGTATACGAGCAAAGAGGTCCTCTGCAGTTGTACAGGGCCCCAGTGAGACCACACCTGGAGTATTATGTGCAGTTTTGGTCCCCTAATTTGAGGAAGGACATTCTTGCTATTGAGGGAGTACAGCGTAGGTTTACAGGGTTAATTCCCGGGTTGGTGGGACTGTCATATGCTGAGAGAATGGAGCGGCTGGGCTTGTATACTCTGGAATTTAGAAGGATGAGAGGTGATCTTATTGAAACATAAGATTATTTAGGGTTTGGACACGCTAGAGGTAGCAAACATGTTACCGATGTTGGGGGGAGTCCAGAACCAGGGGACACAGTTTAAGAATAAGGGGTAAGCCATTTAGAACGGAGATGAGGAAACACTTTTTCACACACTGCTTTCACTGCTTTCCACAAGCTGCGGGTTTACGTGGCCCAGCCGCCCCCCCCCCCCCCCCCCCCCCCCCGGCTCTGGATTTAAGCCGTTGAATACGTGCTCAAGATTGCAGCGCGCTCCACTAGGCTCCTTCAAGTTCTACAACATGGCGGTGGCGATCGTTATCGCAGCGCGGCCGCGGACAAGTGCAGTGGAAAAGTGGCCGTGGCAGCCGTCACAGGGAACGATCTCCATCTCCCCAGCCCGGTCGTCTGTCACGCTGGTGAGTGTGCTTACCTTCGTGGAAGCCACGATCGGCCAGCTCTCCGCTGCTTTTCACCGTCCTCAGAACGCTCCGGGCCTTGCTCTGGTCCACGCCGGCCGCAGCCTAGCTCGGGCCCGGCGCCTGGTGGGGAGGCCTGATCTACCACATGGATAGGTGCTGCCTCTATCCCCTCCCCGGGGCAGAGAAAGAGAGAGGGTGGGGGGGAATGGAGAGGTGGGGAGGAAGGGGAGGAGAGGGGGCGGAGAGGGAGGAGGAGAGGGGGTGTCTCCCTCTATACCCCCCTTCCTCTCTGCCCCCCCCCCTTGCCCTGCCCACCTTCTTTCCCCCCCCATCCCTCTCTAAGGAGTGGTGAATATTGGGACCTATGGGTGAGTGGTGGAGTATTGCGTTCGGGAACCAGCCCTCCACTCCTCAATCTCCACCCCAACCCACGCCTGTGCAGTTGGAGGCAATGCGTGAGTGGATAGGGCAGGGGATGGGGTAAAAGGAGCAAATGAATAATATTAATATAATATAAGTGGGGGGGGGGGGCAGTTAGTGTGTGTGTGTGACGCCGAAGGCCCCCCCTGCAACTGCTCGTTGAGGGTACGGGACTCAACGGGTCCCCCGTGGTCTAGTAAAGGATAAGTTTAAGGCATGAAGGGTAAGAATTAAAAGAGGACCAGAGAGACAAATTCTCCTCACAGCTGGTGGTGGGTATTTCAATTAGCTGCCAGAGGAAGTAGTAAAGGGGGGTGCAATTATTGTGTTTGAAATATATTTGGATAGAAAAGATTTAGAGGGACGAGGCGAATGCAGGAAAATGGGACCAGCCCAGGTAGGCATCTTGGACAGTTTGGATGGGTTGAGCTAAAGGGCTTGATTCTGTGCTGTATAACTATGATAATTCCTGTATGTGACAGATAAATCTTATTACTCATCATTCTTCTCAGCTTTTTGAAAGTCATATTTTGCCATAGTGCTTTGTCTCAGTGCATTAGAAATGGGAGTTTAGTGGGAGCTTAGGCCAAAACCTCATCTATTCTAGGTGTACTCATCAACTAAAGATTTGCAATCAGTTGAATCAAAGTTATGTGCACTGGATTCATTGCACACTTGATATTCCAGCATGTGTTTCATTATCGACATAGCTCCCCATTTGTAACTAAGCTGAATTCCACTATCAATAAACTGAGACCATCTTCTTCATTGTGTTGAACAAGTAACTTGAAAAGTAATTATTTCATGTATAATACACCGAAGGTATTATCTGACCATGCATGCCATGTACCCAGAGCTTAGGAGATGAGGATCAGATTTTCTTTGATAATGACATTCATAGCAAACTATTGTTGTGTACAATTCAGAGCCATGGTGCTATCTGAATGTGTGAGAAAGTAATCTTTTTGCCCCATTTGCTTAAAATCAAACCATCCTTTTTTTAAGTGGGGCCAAGTATATTTATATATTTTAATAATTTTGAGACGCCTGTTGTTAAATACAAATATTTTTTCATTTTACCACAGCTCCAGCGTGAACCCAGACCTCTTCCAAAATTGAAGATCTTGCGCAAGGTGGAAAATATTGATGACTTCTGTGCAGAAGATTTTAATGTAGAGGATTACAATCCACATGCAACTATCAAGATGGAAATGTCTTTGTAACACTAAAGGCTGGGGTGGGGAAGAGACAAGGGAACAAAAACTCAAAGTTACAGTTCTTACTAGTAAATTATATTTAAAGTTTATTCCCTTTTAGTTTTACAGTAGACTGCTTCAGCCTTGTAGAATGATAATGGCAATTATGGCAGAACAGTGGCACAGTGGTAGAGCTGCTGCCTCACAGTCCCGGGTTTGATCCTGACTACAGATGCTGTTTATATGGAGTTTGTATGTTGTCCCAGTGACCGGGTTTTCTCCCCCACTCGAAAGATATACAGGTTTGTAGGTTAATTGGCTTTGGTAAGTTGTAAAATTGTTCCAAGTGCGTAAGATAGGGTGCAGGGTGATTGCTGGTCAGCGTGGGCTTGGTGGGCCAAAGAGCCTGTTTCTGCGCAATATCTCTAAAGTCGTAACTTCTGGGCAATAATGGCAGTTTCTAGTTGCAGGTCCTTTTCGAAAATGTGAATGCTAAAGAGTACACAATTTATTTAAATATTTCCAGAAAAAGCTGGGCTTGTTCCAAGAGCAGAAGTTTGAGACTAGATATGATTATTCATGATAATAGGTTTAGAAACTGTTGCCAATGATGCAAGGATGTTAAGAATTTAACTTTCTCCATCCTCCTCCCAAGTAGATCAAAAACTCTCTGGGAAAATCCATTGTTTCATCCAATGTGTTTGTTAAGCTAACCAGGTACTCTTTAAATTTTTGTTGTCTTGTGGTAATAATGTAATAGTAGTTCAAGTCAAGTACTTCCAGTCAACTTAATATGCAATTCTTGCCCCTTGCATCATTGGCAACAGTTTCTAAACCTTACATTATCACGTCACTGTGCGAACTGACGCAGGGACCTGCCACCACCTAGTGAGAAGGGGATGGATAGTTTTGTGTTTTTAAACATCCCCCAAGGGAATGTATTCGCATGGAATTTAAAATATCTTTACTTTCTTGGCTTGTTGAACTCCCCATACAAATATCTCAGGTGATTTTGTTAATAACACAGATCATTATCACTTGGATTTACTGCTTGCACAGACTTACTTTTGAAAGTGTATATATTAAAAGTATAATTGTATTTGCTGTCTCAATTGTCAGTTAGAAATGGAGACCACAAATAATTAAAGTCAAATATTTCTAAGCATGTTTCGTGGAATTAGTGCAGCAGAAATTAGTCACAGTGGCTGCATCTAAATAATTATGTAATTAAAACATTATTTCTATCCCCGTGGAAGGAGCATACACACGAAACAGAATGTTCTAGTTTGAAACAGCATGCATTACAGCTGCAAGCATTCACTTCTTTTGAAATGAAGGCTTTCCAAAATTCCTTAAATCTGAAAGGAATATCATGTGATATTAAATTATTATAGCGGTTTTATAGTATGCACGGAATATGACTGGTGTGAAGTTTAGTCAGAATTTATTTCCCATTGCTAACCAGGTTAGTTAGGATACACCATCCAGATGGTGCCAATATGGGCTGCCCCACAACACTACTTTTCCAGTGTACGATGTCATCAGCTTCATGTTCTAAGGTGCTAACTCTGGCCAGGGTTCAATTCCATTGATTTGCAACTGATTTGAAGTGCAAGGAAGAATATCTTTACGTGGACAATGGGTAGCTCGAACAATTAAGAATGCAATGCAGTGGAGGCTCATTAATGCTTTGATAAATTATGGGTTGCAGCTGTCCACATTACCCATTGGCACTCTGGCTGGGTTAGGCTCTCCGTCAATAGCACGGAATTAAAAGTGGGTTATTCCCTTTCCGGCTCAAATTCCTTCACAATTCATCCAGCCATGGTTTTCACCTAGTTTCTTGACCTTCAACTTATAGACATGTATATTAAGCATTTAATGACTTACAACCAGTCAGGAAGGGTGCTCCCAATTGCTAATATGGACAGGTTTTATGACCAATTTCATTTCAAGCATACATTTTGACTGGGAGTCATTCACTTAAGTGAAAATTGGTCCTGAAATCTAAGTGACAATAAAAACTTTTAATTGCTGTGCTGCTCCTTTCTTGAGGCAGCATGTAACTATTGTGTGCTTTTTAGTGGAATATAGTTACTTTACCCTCTGGACAGCGTGCTGGATTGTGAAGAGGATTCACAAAAATAAATCAACCAAGCAATTAAAACAGTAAAATATTTATAAACTCCACTTAAAATTGATTAATGAATACCCACTAGTACCAACACTTGAGCTATTATTATTTTCATATTTTCTTGTGTCAGGAGGTAATTTGGCTCTGCATGCTTGCACCAGATCTCAGATCCAACCCATCAGTCCCATTCCCTTACTTATTTCTCTGCTATTGATATCTATGATGCACAAGATCACTGAAAACCTGCCTGCATAGTTCTCAAAGTGCCAGTGTGTTTCTCCATACATGCAAGCACAAGGAACTGATAAGCTAGGCATAAAATATGGCTAAAATAATTATTTTGCCACAACCACCATTTTTTTCCTGAGTGGACATATAATGCACAAACATCTAATTAGGATTTTATATTTTGTAAGAAAAGGTTGATAGAGTCTAGATGCCAGCAAAACAGAAAGTGACATGAAAAAAAGTGTTTAAAAAAAATGGTAAGTTAATTAAAAACTAAGAATTTGCCAGGTAGTGGTGCCTGCAAGAATCAAGAATTAGCATAGAAATGTACAAAGGGGTTTATGAAGTCATGCAGACAATTAAAGATACAGATGATCCAGGGGAATGCATTCCTAGAAAATTTCCCATATTACCATTTTCTGTAATGCATATCACCATCTCACTGAATCCCATGGTATGAGTGGAAACATCTTTGTATGGGATGTTTTTCTATGAACAATAATGACCCAGTGGGGAGCAGTCTATAGACAAGGGAATTCTGAAAAGGAAACTTGCGAAACTTGCAAAAAAATAATTGCAAACATCCAGGAGAATGAGAAATCTATATTTCCCAATATACTTTGATACCTCTCATTATATAAAAACAAAGCAGCTGTTCCACAGGATGCCACACAGCAATCTACATAAATTTCAATTTAATATTTTGAAATGTAATTTATTCCACAAAATACATCCCACTCTTGACCAGGTAAATGGAACAATTTAAGTATGAGAAAAAAAAAATCAAAATTCCTGATCAGATGTTTAATTATGCTGATTGAAATGGTGTGAGACACAAGGAACTGTAATTGCGTGAACCTTGAGCAAAACACAAAAGTGTTGAAGAACATTGTAAGGGGTGAGTAGACACAAAGTGCTGGAGTAACTCAGCAGATCAGCACCCCTGGAGAAAAATGATGGATGATGTTTTTGGGTCAGGGCCCTTCTCCAGACTGGGAGACTGAAGAAGGTTCCCAACCTGAAACGTCAGCCGACTGCGTTCTCCAGGGATGAGCTGCCGGGCCCGCTGAGTTACACCAGCACTTTGTGCTTTTTATTCGCAACACGAAGTCAAGCATGGAGATGCTAAAACTACAAAGGATTACAGTGGCATATGGACAGACAGTGAGATGGCAGTGAAAGTAAGTGTTCATCATGACAAACCTTGGCTCAAGGATTTAACTACGCGAAACCACACACAATCTGATTCAGCTTGTGCAAAGTTAAGCAGAGAGATGCCAATGCAATAGTATTGTGTCAGTAGTGGGAAGTCCCAGCATTGTATTGCAGGAACTTAAGGCACATCCATTAGTAAATAATGGCAGCATCATCTGCAGTATCCTCCAAGCTACACATAATTCCAACTCAGGAATATATTGTTATCCCTTTCACCATTTCAGTCACTGTGGATTGAGTTGAGGATTTGTAATGGCAAGAAGACACTAATTGGTGTTTTTTACAGACCCCCAAATAGTAGCCCGGATGTAGGGTGTAAGTTGCAGCAGGAGTTAAAACTGGCGTGTAACAAAGGTAATGCCACTGTGGTGCTGGGGGATTTCAATATGCAGGTAGACTGGGAAAATCAGGTTGGTTCAGGACCCCAAGAAAGAGAGTTTGTAGAATGCCTCTGAGATGGATTTTTAGAGCAGCTTGTAATGGAGCCGACCAGAGAAAAGGCAATTCTGGATTTAGTGTTGTCCAATGAACCAGATATGATAAGAGAACTTGAGGTATAGGAACCGCTTGGACGTAGTGACCATAATATGATTCGTTTTAATCTGCAATTTGAGAAGGAGAACGTTAAATCGGAAGTGGCAGTGATGCAATTGAACAAAGGGGATTATGAAGGCATGAGAGGGGAGCTGGCCAAAGTAGACTGGAAAGGAATCCTAGCAGGAATGACGGTGGAACAGCAATGGCAGGAATTTCAGGGGCCAGGAATATAAAGAAGGACAGTAAAAGCTTCCTTAGATATGTTAAGGGAAAAAGAGTAGAAAGTCAAATGTGGGTCCCTTGAAGGCAGACACGGGCGAAATAATTATGGGCAACAAGGAAATGGCAGAAGTGTTGAACAGGTACTTCGGATCCGTCTTCACTAAGGAGAACACAAACAATCTCCCAGATGTACTGGAGGACAGAAGATCTAAGGGGGTAGAGGAACTGCAAGAAATTTTCATTAGGCGAGAAATAGTATTGGGTAGGCGAATGGGATTGAAGGATGATAAATCCCCTGGGCCTGATGGTCTGCATCCCAGGGTCCTCAGGGAGGTGGCTCTAGAAATAGTGGACGCATTGGTGAAAATTTTCCAATGTTCAATAGATTCAGGATCAGTTCCTGTGGATTGGAGGATAGCTAATGTTATCCCACTTTTCAAGAAACGAGCAAGAGGGAAAACGGGGAATTACAGACCAGTTAGCCTGACTTCGGTGGTGGGAAAGATGCTGGAGTCAATTATTAAAGGGGAAATAATGGAGCATTTGGATACCAGTAAAAGGATTAGTCCAAGTCAACATGGATTTATGAAAGGGAAATCATGCTTGACTAATCTTCTGGAATTTTTTGAGGATGTGACAAGTGAAATGGATGAAGGGGTGCCAGTGGATATGGTGTATCTAGACTTTCAGAAAGCCTTGGATAAGGTCCTGCAAGGGAGACTGGTGACTAAAATTAGAGCACATGGTATTGGGGGTAGGGTGTTGACATGGATAGAAAATTGGTTGGCAGACCGGAAGCAAATTGTAGGAGTGAACGGGTCCTTTTCAGAATGGCAGGCAGTGGCGAGTGGAGTGCCGCTAGGCTCGGTGTTGGGCCGCAACTGTTTACCATATTTATATAAATGATTTGGAAGAGGGAATTAGGAGCAACACTGGCAAGTTTGCAGACGACACAAAGCTGGGTGGCAGTGTGAACTGTGAAGAGGATGTTAGGAGGTTGCAGGGGGACCTGGACAGGTTGAGTGAGTGGGCAGATGCATGGCAGATGCAGTATACTATAGCTAAATGTGAGGTTATCCACTTTGGCGGCAAAAAGTAGTGGGCAGATTATCTCAATGGGGTTAGGTTAAGTAAGGGGGAGGTACAGCAAGACCTGGGTGGCCTTGTACACCAGTCACTGAAAGTAGGCGTGCAGGTACAGCAGGCAGTGAAGAAAGCTAATGGAATGTTGGCCTTCATGACAAGAGGATTTCAGTAATGGACAGAGAGGTTCTTCTGCAGTTGTATAGGGCTCTGATGAGACCACATCTGGAGTATTGTGTACAGTTTTGGTCTCCTAATTTGAGGAAGGACATCCTTGTGATTGAGGCAGTGCAGCGTAGGTTCACGAGATTGATTCCTGGGTTGGCGGGACTGTCACATGAGGAAAGATTGAAAAGACTAGGCTTGTATTCACTGGAGTTTAGAAGGATGAGGGGGAATCTTATAGAAACATATAAAATTATAAAAGGACTGGACAAACTACATGCAGGAAAAATGTTCCCAATGTTGGGTGAGTCCAGAACCAGGGCCCACAGTCTTAGAATAAAGGGGAGGTCATTTAAGACTGAGCTGAGAAAAACCGTTTTTACCTAGAGAGTTGTGAATTTATGGAATTCCCTGCCACCGCGGGCAGTGGAAGCCAAATCACTGGATGGATTTAAGAGAGAGTTGGATAGAGCTCTTACGGCTAGAGGAGTCAAGGAATATGGGGATAAGGCAGGCACGGGTTATTGATAGCGGACGATCAGCCATGATCACAATGAATGGTGGTGCTAGCTCGAAGGGCCGAATGGCCTCCTCTTATTTTCTATGTTTCTATCATTACCGGGTCTAAATTCTCAGAAACTTCTCAAAGGAACGTACCTTCAATACAATGTCTGCAGCAGTCCACGCCTCAAAAAGGTAGCCTGTATCATTAGGCACCCACATCATCCTGGCCACGCTCTAATTTAACTCCTGCTTTCGGGAGGCAGGTACACGAGTGTGAAAACTAGCATGCAGGTTCAGGAACAGCTTCTTCCCAACAACCATCATGTAATTTAACGTTACTAACTACAAACTGCCTTGGTTGCATTATGGACTTCAGGCTTTGTTTTGTTTTGCACTATATTTTCTTCAATTTATTGAACTTATTTTTTGTTTGTTTATTATAGAAACATAGAAAATAGGTGCAGGAGTAGGCCATTTGGCCCTTCGAGCCTGCACCGCCATTCAATATGAGCATGGCTGATCATTCAACTCAGAAACCTGTACCTGCCTTCTCTCCATAACCCCTGATCCCTTTAGCCACAAGGCCCACATCCAACTCCCTCTTAAATATAGCCAATGAACTGACCTCAACTACCTTCTGTGGCAGAGATTTCCAGAGACTCACCACTCTGTGTGAAAAATGTTTTCCTCATCTCGGTCATAAAGGAATCCCCCCTTATCCTTAAAATGAGACCCCTTGTTCTGGACCTCCCCAACATCGGGAACAATCTTCCCGATTTAGCCTGTCCAACCCCTTAAGAATTTTGTAAGTTTCTATAAGATCCCCCCCTCAATCTTCTAAATTCTAGCGAGTACAAGCCGAGTCTATCCAGTCTTTCCTCATATGAAAGTCCTGACATCCTAGGAATCAGTCTGGTGAACCTTCTCTGTACCCCCTCTATGGCAAGAATGTATTTCCTCAGATTTGGAGACCAAAACTGCACGCAATACTCCAGGTGTGGTCTCACCAAAACTCTGTATAACTGCAGTAGAACCTCCCTGCTCCTATACTCAAATCCTTTTGCTATGAATGCTAACATACCATTCACTTTCTTCACTGCCTGCTGCACCTGCATGCCTACTTTCAATGACTGGTGTACCATGGCACCCAGGTCTCGTTGCATCTCCCCTTTTCCTAATCTGCCACCATTCAGATAATAGTCTACCCTCCTGTTTTTGCCACCAAAGTGGATAACCTCACATTTATCCACATTATACTGCATCTACCATGCATTTGCCACTCACCCAGCCTATCCAAGTCTCCGAGCCTCCTAGCATCCTCCTCATATCTAACACTGCCCCCCAGTTTTGTGCCATCCGCAAACCTTGAGATGTTGCATTCAATTCCGTCGTCCAAATCATTAATATATATTGTAAATAGCTGGGGTCCCAGCACTGAGCCTTGCGGTACCCCACTAGTCACTGCCTGCCATTCTGAAAAGGACCAGTTTACTCCTACCCTTTGCTTCTGTCTGCCAGCCAGTTCTCTATCCACAGCAATACTGAACCCCCATACCGTGTGCTTTAAGTTTGTATACTAATCTCTTATGTGGAACCTTGTCGAAAGGCTTTTGAAAGTCCAGATATAACACATCCACTGGTTCTCCCTTATCCACTCTATGTTACATCCTAGAAAAATTCCACAAGATTCGTCAGACATGATTTACCTATTGTAAAACCATGCTGACTTTGTCCAATGATTTCACCACTTTCCAAGTGTGCTGCTATGCCATCTTTAATAACTGACTCTAGCAGTTTCCCCACTACCGATGTTAGACTAACTGGTATGTAATTCCCCGTTTTCTCTCTCCCTCCTTTTTTTAAAAGTGGGGTTACATTAGCTACCTTCCAATCCTCAGGAACCACTCCAGAATCTAAAGAGTTTTGAAAAATTATCACGAATGCATCCACTATTTCTGTGGCTACTTCCTTGAGTACGCTGGGATGCAGCCTATCTGGCCCTGGGGATTTATCGGCCTTTAATCCATTCAATTTACGCAACACCACCTCCCGGCTAACCTGGATTTCACTCAGTTCCTCCATCTTATTTGACCCCAGGTCCCCTGCTATTTCCGGCAGATTACTTATGTCTTCCTTAGTGAAGACAGAACCAAAGTAGTTATTCAATTGGTCTGCTATGTCCTTGTTCCCCATGATCAATTCACCTGTTTCTGACTGCAAGGGACCTACATCTGTTTTAACTCTTTTTTTTCTCTTCACGTATCTATAAAAACTTTTGCAGTAGGTTTTTATGTTCCCTGCCAGTTTTCTTTCAAAATCTATTTTCCCTTTCCTAATTAATCCCTCTGTCCTCCTCTGCTGGACTCTGAATTTCTCCCAGTCATGTGGTAGGTTGCTTTTTCTGGCTAATTTCAAGTTTCAAGTTTATTCATGGAAAACCCCTTGAGATGGACAGTCATCTCATTTTTAAGGGGGTCCAACATAGAACATACAGCACAAGACATAACATACATAGAGGCTCTCATTGACCCACCTACCCACACACCAATCCCAAAACCTCTCCATCCCCACGTTATAGTTTATAACAATTGTTAATTGACTTTACATATCCAATAATAATAAGTTATGTGTTACAGCATTATGTGTTACAGCTCAGTCTTCCCGTGGATTTTGAAGCAACAGCAACAAAGAGAAGCAGGAGAAAGCACTGATTGGCTCTAGCCCAAGTGGGAGGAGAGTTCTCAGTGAGTCAGAGGGGGAGAGCAGTTAAAAAGGAGAGGCAAAGCACAGGCAGACTTCACTCAGTCTTCCCGTGGATTTTGAAGCAACAGCAACAAAGAGAAGCAGGAGAAAGCACTGATTGGCTCTAGCCCAAGTGGGAGGAGAGTTCTCAGTGAGTCAGAGGGGGAAAGCAGTTCCTCAAAACTGAGGAATTTGGTTTGTAAATTAGGCAATTGAACAGTCAATATAAGCAAGGCAGCTCTTGGGGAGAGGCAGCGAGGGAGTGGTCTTGTGAGGGAAGTGCCCTGTGAGTAAAGTGTGAGTCTTTGGCTCGAGAGTCTTCGGCGAGGAGGCTGCGCAAAATACTGGATAGGGCGAGACCGAGGCAAAAGAAGATGTCAAGCAAGCTGATGCAGTGTGATGCTTGCAGTATGTGGGAGGTCAAGGACACTGCTGGTGCCTCTGGATGCTACAAATGTGAGAAGTGCATCCAGGTACAGCTCCTGAAGGACCGTGTTGGGGAACTGGAGAAACAAGTGGATGACCTCAGGTTCATTCGAGAAACTGAGTCGTTTCTCGACAAGTCCTTCAGTGAGATTGTTACACCCAAGGCACTAGAAGAGAGAAGGTGGGTGACGGTGAGAAAGGGAGGAAAACATGGGATGCAAAGGTCCCCGGGTGTTGTACCTCTTGTGAACAGGTTCACCCACGTGGAAGCTGCCGGGACAGAAGACGGTATCCCACTGAGCGGCGGACTGGCTTGCCAAACAAAAAGGGCTGATGAGCCAAACCCACAGAGGCCAAAGTCGGGCAACGCCATTGTAGTTGGAGACTCCATTGTGAGAGGTACGGACAGGGGTTTTTGCGGCAACAGACGGGATTCCAGGATGGTGTGCTGCCTTCCTGGTGCCAGGATCCAGGATGTTACGGACAGAGTGCAGACAATCCTCAAGGGCGAAGGTGACCAGCCGGAAGTGGTCGTGCATGTTGGCACAAATGATGTTGGAAAGAAGGAGATGAATTTTTTGCAGCGGGACTTCAGAGAGCTCGGAAAAATGCTGAAAAGCAGGACTTCCAGGGTTGTTATCTCCGGTTTGCTTCCAGTTCCTCGTGCTGGCGAGAGCAGGAACAGGGAGATATGGGACCTGAATGTGTGGCTGAGGAACTGGTGCAGGGGGCAGGGATTTAGATTCTTAGATCACTGGGATTCTTTTTATAGTAAGGGGGAACTGTACAAAAGGGACGGATTGCATCTTAACAGGTGGGGGACCAGCATTCTGGCCGGCAGGTTTGCCACTGCTACACGGATGGTTTTAAACTGAATAAGGGGGGTGGGGTATCAAATGGGATAGTCGAGGACGGAGTTAGAGGGAAAGAGAGTAAAGCGATGGTTAATGACCCCAGAATTAACGGGGAAGAAAGCTCACAAAGGGATAGGAGAGTATGGCCAAGTGTAATAGGGATCGATGTGAAAGGGGCCACTTGTCAACATCATTGTATAAGGAGTAAGAGTGTTGTAAAAACAAGCCTGAAGGCTTTGTGTCTCAATGCGAGGATCATTCGTAATAAGGTGGATGAGTTGAAGGTGCAGATAGCGATTAATGACTATGCTATAGTTGGAATCACGGAGACTTGGCTCCAGGATGACCAAGGTTGGGAGCTGAACATCCAGGGATATTCAATATTCAGGAGGGATAGACGAAAAGGAAAAGGAGGTGGGGTAGCGTTGCTGGTGAGAGAGGAGATTAATGCAATAGAAAGGAAGGACATTAGCGTGGAGGATGTGGAATCGATATGGGTAGAGCTGCGAAACTCTAAGGGGCAGAAAACGCTAGTGGGAACTGTGTACAGGCCACCTAACAGTAGTATTGGAGTTGGGGATGGCATCAAACAGGAAATTAGAAATGCGTGCAACAAGGGTAACACGGTTATAATGGGTGACTTCAATCTGCATGTAGATTGGGTGAATCAAATTGGCAGGGGTGCTGAGGAAGAGGATTTCCTGGAATGTATGCGGGATAGTTTTCTCAACCAACATGTGGAGGAACCAACGAGAGAGCAGGCTATCCTAGACTGGGTATTGAGTAATGAGGAAGGGTTAGTTAGCAGTCTTGTTGTGCGTGGCCCCTTGGGCAAGAGTGACCATAATATGGTTGAGTTCTTCATTAGGATGGAGAGTGACAAAATTAAGTCAGAAACAAGGGTTCTGAACTTGAACAAAGGTAACTTTGAAGGTATGAGATGTGAATTGGCCAAGATAGACTGGCAGGTGTTTCTTAAAGGGTTGACAGTGGATGTGCAATGGAAGGTATTTAAAGACTGCATGGATGAAGTACAAAAGTTGTTTATACCAGTTTGGCAAAAGAATAAATCGGGGAAGGTGGTGCATCCATGGATAACAAGGGAAATCAGGGATAGTATAAAAACAAAAGATGAGGCATACAAATTTGCCAGAAAAAGCAGCCTACCGGAGGACTGGGAGAAATTCAGAATCCAGCAGAGGAGGACAAAGGGCTTAATTAGGAAAGGGAAAATAGATTATGAAAGGAAACTGGCAGGGAACATAAAAACTGACTGCAAAAGTTTTTATAGATATGTAAAGAGAAAGAGACTAGTTAAAACAAATGTTGGTCCCTTGCAGTCAGAAACAGGTGAATTGATCATGGGGAACAAGGACATGGCAGACCAATTGAATAACTACTTTGGTTCTGTCTTCACTAAGGAAGACATAAATAATCTGCCGGAAATAGCAGTGGAACGGGGGTCAAATAAGATGGAGGAACTGAGTGAAATCCAGGTTAGCCGGGAGGTGGTGTTGGGTAAATTGAACGGATTGAAGGCCGATAAATCCCCAGGGCCAGATAGTCTGCATCCCAGAGTACTCAAGGAGGTAGCCACAGAAATAGTGGATGCATTAGTGATAATTTTTCAAAATTCCTTAGATTCTGGAGTAGTTCCTGAGGATTGGAGGGTAGCTAATGTAACCCCACTTTTTAAAAAAGGAGGGAGAGAGAAAGCGGGGAATTACAGACCAGTTAGTCTAACATCGGTAGTGGGGAAACTGCTAGAGTCAGTTATTAAAGATGGGATAGCAGCGCATTTGGAAAGTGGTGAAATCATTGGACAAAGTCAGCATGGATTTACGAAAGGTAAATCATGTCTGACAAATCTGATAGAATTTTTCGAGGATGTAACTAGTAGAGTGGATAAGGGAGAACCAGTGGATGTGTTATATCTAGACTTTCAGAAGGCTTTCGACAAGGTCCCGCATAAGAGATTAGCATACAAACTTAAAGCACACGGTATTGGGGGTTCAGTATTGATGTGGATAGAGAACTGGCTAGCAGACAGGAGGCAAAGGGTAGGAGTAAACGGGTCCTTTTCAGAATGGCAGGCAGTGACTAGTGGGGTGCCGCAAGGCTCAGTGCTGGGACCCCAGCTATTTACAATATATATTAATGATTTGGACGAGGGAATTCAATGCAACATCTCCAAATTTGCAGATGATACCAAGCTGGGGGGTATAGTTAGGTGTGAGGAGGATGCTTGGAGGCTTCAGGGTGATTTGGATAGGCTGAGTGAATGGGCAGATGCATGGCAGATGCAGTACAATGTGGATAAATGTGAGGTTATCCACTTTGGTGGCAAAAACATGAGGGTAGACTATTATCTGAATGGTGGCAGATTAGGTAAGGGGGAGATGCAACGAGACCTGGGTGTCATGGTACACCAGTCATTGAAAGTAGGCATGCAGGTGCAGCAGGCAGTGAAGAAAGCAAATGGTATGTTAGCATTCATAGCGAAAGGATTTGAGTATAGGAGCAGGGAGGTTCTACTGCAGTTGTACAGGGTTTTGGTGAGGCCACACCTGGAGTACTGCGTACAGTTTTGGTCTCCAAATCTGAGGAAAGACATCCTTGCCATAGAGGGGGTACAGAGAAGATTCACCAGACTGATTCCTGGGATGTCAGGACTTTCATATGAGGAAAGATTGGATAGACTCGGTTTGTACTCGATGGAATTTAGAAGATTGAGGGGGGATCTTATAGAAACCTACAAAATTCTTAAGGGGTTGGACAAGCTAGATGCTGGAAGATTGTTCCCGATGTTGGGGGAGTCCAGAACAAGGGGTCACAGTCTAAGGATAAGGGGGAATTCCTTTAGGACCGAAATGAGGAAAACATTCTTTACACAGAGAGTGGTGAGTCTCTGGAATTCTCTGCCACAGAAGGTAGTTGAGGCCAGTTCATTGGCTATATTTAAGAGGGCGTTAGATGTGGCACTTGTGGCTAAAGGGATCAGGGGGTATGGAGAGAAGGCAGGTACGGGATACTGAGTTGGATGATCAGCCATGATCACATTGAATGGCGGTGCAGGCTCGAAGGGCCGAATGGCCTACTCCTGCACCTATTTTCTATGTTTCTATGTTTCTATGTTGATGCATAATACCATATTCCACCTATCATACATCGTACGTTAATACATACTATCGACATTATTACATGATACATTATTTCATAGTATTGTGACATAATACAATATAAGACCTTGTTACACTATGCAATACAATAATACATAAGTGCAATGGCCCTGCATATACAATAGCTATGCCAAATGATCACACACAGAGCAAGCTAGATAAAGGAGCTTGAAGACTCTAATACTAGAAACAGGTACATGGTTTTATAAGTAAGGCTAAAAGTGTATTTTTAAATAGACGAAATGAGCTAATAGTTCTTATGGTACTAGGCAGAGAGTTCCAGTCAGAAGGAGCTTTGAATTTAAATGCACGTCTCCCAATTTCTTTGTTAGTTCTTGGAATGAAAAAGAAGGGTTGCTGAATATGTCTTAGTGAATATGAGGGTGTGTATGGTAATAGGTCTTGTTTTAAATAAGAAGGGTAATTGAGATGAAAGCATTTAAAGATGAACTGGAACCAGTGGTAGCATCTTCGAGCGTGGGGGGGATAACCAGTTTAGAGTTTCATACATAGAACAGTGATGAGTTAGATATGGACACCTTAAAATAAATCTGCAGAGACTATTATAAACTACATTGAGGGGTTGAAGATGTGTATCAAATGTATTCTGATAGACAATATCAGCATAATCCAGTGTTGGTAGTAGTAGTTGAGAGACAATTCTTTTTCTCATCTGAAAGGTGAAACAATTTATATGGCGGTAAAGAATAGCTAGATTACAGCTGAGTTTTTTTAGTAATCGTCTCAATATGCTGCGTAAATGAAAGCGTTGGGTCGAGCCAAACACCAAGATATTTGAAGTTCAATACTTGTTCTAATGGTGATCCTTCATTAAATGATATAGTTAGATCTACAGAATTACCAAGGCCTTGTCTGGTACCAAATAACATACTGCATGATTTATTTTTATTTAAAATTAATTTGTTAAGTAATAGCCATTTCTGAACAGAAGTAAGATCTGATTGAAGGGATCTTTCGATTTCAGACTTGTTAGTACTAGATGTATATAGCACTGCATCATCAGCATATAGTTATGTTTGACAGTCAGAACAAATATTAGGGAGGTCGTTTATGAAAATAGAGAAAAGGAGTGGTCCCAAAGACGAACCTTGCGGGACCCCCTTCTCAACAATTAAGGAATTGGATTGACTTCCATTAAAGGTAACACATTGGCATCTGTTATGAAGGTATGAGTTAAACCACAGTAGATTGTTTTGAGAAAAAACAATTTAGAAAAGTTTATCAAGCAGTAGGTAGTGGTCAACAACATCAAAGGCCTTGGTTAAATCAAGAAAGATAGCACCGGTGAGTTTACCATCCTCAGAAGCAGAGAACACATCGCTGGTGAGTTTTAACAGAGCTGTAGTTGTGGAGTGATTAGGTCTGAACCCAGACTGGCATGGAGATAGAATGTTGAAAGTTGAGACATAATGTGATAGCTGGTTGAACACTAGTTTCACGAGGATTTTAGCCACCGAGTTGATAATTGAGATGGGGCGGTAATTGTTAACATCATGTGGGTCACCTCCCTTATGCAGTGGAGTAACATTGGCACACTTCCATGCAGAAGGGAGGATACAAGTTGAGAAGGACAAATTAAACAGGTCGGATAGTGGGTACATTAGAATATTGGCTCCTAACTTAATGAATTTCGTCTCAATACCAGCTGGTCCAGATCCACAATCATCCTTTAATTCATTAATAGCATGTTGAATGTCAACAGGTTTTATTTTTTGAAAAGAAAAATAGCTTCTACCTGTAGAGGTAGCTGGAAAGTCACATATAATAGATGAGTCAAATACAGTAGAGCTACATACAGTGGAGAAGTGATGGTTGAAAGCATTGGATATAACAGCAGGGTCCTGAATGTCATTATTGACCCGAATCTGAGTGCTGATATTTTGATTTGATTTATTAAGAACATTATTTAGTCTTTTCCAGAACTTTTTTGGATTATGCAAGTCTTCAGAAAGATGTTTTTAAAAATGACTTGATTTAGCATTACGTATTCTTATTGTACACTGATTCCTTAAGGACCTATATTTTTCCCAATCAGCAGGGTCCTTTGTTTCCTTGAAAGTCTTCCAGACTTTATCCCGCTCATTAAAAAGGTTGATCAAATCAGCACTAATCCATGGTAAATGTTTTCCCTTGACTTTTATTTCTCTCCAGGGGACATGCGTTCCTGGGACTAGCTGCACTTCCGAGGGAGGGGGAGGGAGAGGGGGAGGGAGAGGGGGAGGGAGAGGGGGTGGGAGAGGGGGTGGGAGAGAGGGAGGGGGAGGGAGAAACCTGTCCTAGTTTATTGCAATTAGGTCATGCATACAATTATAATTAAATTTTCTAAATTGTCTGACACCATATAACAATTACAGCACGGAAACAGGCCTTCTCGGCCCTTCTAGTCCGTGCCGACCATTTATTTCCCCCTAGTCCCATCTACCTGCACTCAGACCATACCCCTCCATTCCCTTCTTGTCCATATACCTATCCACTTTACTTTTAAATGTTAAAATCGATCCTGCCTCCACCACGAATAAGTTTAGGAGGAAGATGGGAAGGTTTAATCTTCCACACACAGAAGATAGCAGAATGATTGCTAAAGCAATCTGACAAAGCACCAGATGTTAACATTCGGTCAGGATGGGTAACAAGAATCCAATCTAATAGTGATGTAGAATTGCCATGAACTCTGGTAGGTTTGTTGATTAACTGGGTCAGGTTTACACTTTTAAGCAAGTTTTTGGCGTTAGAAGAGGAGCGGTCGAGCAAGTTTTTATTGAAGTCACCAAGAAGCACTAATTCACATGGGTGTTCAATAGAGGTGAGAGTCAATTAGGGACTTAGTTGAGTCAGGATGAACTGGGGGTGGGGGGGGGTTGACAGATAGTGCTGATGATTAGATGTTTATTCTCATGATGTTTTAACCTAATGAAAAGGCTTTCAAAGAGAGATGAGGTTACTTTAGGGATGGCAGATTCAGATATAAAGCGAGTTGACACATAACAAGCCACACCTCCAGCTCTCGTAGGCCTATCTGCTCTATATAATGCAAAATTATCAATATGAATATCATTGTCACAAATTTCACTATGTAACCATGTTTCTGAAAATGTTATTATGTCAGGTTTATTCTGTGCAATCCAAACTCTAATTAAATCAATTTTTGGAAGAAGACTCCTAATGTTCAAATGGATGATTTTTAGGCCTTTAGCTGTATCAATTGTGGATCAATTGGGTGTAGAAAATGTTGGGGGAGTGGAGCAGGGAAATAGCATGAGAAAGGGGACCATAGAGCAACATGCAGATTGACACAACACACACACATAAAAGACAGGACAGACAAAGCACACAAGAGAGAGAGAAAAATAAAAAATAAAAGCGAGCATACACACCTCAGTCTGCATAGCTCATATTTATGCAAATAGATCAAAGTATGAAATCCTGGACCATTTATGTTTAAATTAATTGGGCATTATGAAGCCCAAAATAGCAACATTTTATCGCATATGGTTGTAAAGAACATGTACGTACACAGAGAAATCTTTACTACTACTTTATTAATTAAACACACACATCACTGCCCTAGCTGTACGTGGTCTGTCACGAACACTAGAGAGAGAGAGAGAGCTAGGGGTGGGAAGGTGTGGAAAGGCCCGGGGATGGCCACGATGAGCAGTTTCAAAGAGGATGTGATGGTGAGGTTCGGACCCGGTCTGGTCGCCTTGTCAGGTATAAAGACCGTTCGTCAAGTGGTATCTGCCAGAACGAGCTCTTGGTGTCGAGAACCGAAAACACAGTGGCTGGACCGACTTGTGCAGCAACATCTTCAACTGTTCGCATGGGGTAATGCGGGCGCTTGATAGCCAAGTTCAGATCCTTTGGGTTGATACAGATTCGCAGTTCACTCTTATCCTTCTTGGCAGCAACGACCATGGTGGAGACCCACCGGGTGGGCTCACTCACCTCCTTCAGGATGCCCATGGTCATCATTTCACGAAGTGTAGACTCGACTTTGTCTTTCATCGCGAAGGACACCCAGTGCGGTGGGCGGATGACGGGTTCGATATCTGGATTAAGGACGATTTTGTAGCTGCAGGGAAGCTTTCCCAGCTTGGCATCGAAACGGTCTGGGTATTCGGCCTGCGGGTCCACCTACTGTGAAGCAGGTTAGGGTCTGGCCAGAGGGAGCAATGACAACACTACAGGACTGTTTTGAATGCACGGACTGGGACATGTTCAAGAAGGCTGCAACTGTCAGCCAACACATCAACCTGGAGGAGTATGCTGCGTCCGTGTCTGCTTACATGGAGAAGTGCATAGAGGATGTCTGTGTCACCAAGACCATCACTGTACGGGCCAACCAGAAACCCTGGATGACCACAGAGGTAGTGGAATACTGAGGGCACGTAATGCCACGTTTAAATCCGGCGACGTGGTGGCACTCAGATCCGCAAGAGCCAACCTGAACCGAGTCATCAGGCTGGCCAAACGTGCCCATGGTCAGAAAATCCAGAACTTCTTCCATGACCCCAAGAACACCAGGCTCATGTGGCAGGGAATCAAATCACGGACTATAAGACTGCTTCACCACCCTGTGATGACAACATTGAGTTCCTCAATGAACTCAACAACTATTTTGGGCGGTTCGAGGCATTAAATAACACACCTGCAAGCAAAGGTATTCCTCCTTGTGAGGAAAAGGCACTCAGTCTTGACATAGTGGATGTTCGGAGGACCTTAAAAGGAATGAACGCACGAAAGGCGGCAGGCCCTGATAACATACCAGGGTGGGTGCTCAGGGAATGTGCTGACCAGCTGGCACATGTCCTTACGGACATATTTAACACCTCGCTGATCTAGGCTGTCGTCCCATTATGTTTCAAGACTGCCACCATCATACCATTGCCAAAAAAATCCAACATATAATGTCTCAATGACTACCGCCCTGTAGCACTCACCCCCATAATGATGAAGTGCTTCGAGAGGCTGGTCAGGGACCACATTACCTCCAGACTCCCCTCCACACTTGACCCATACCAGTTTGCTTACAGGCCAAACCGCTCCACAGAGGACGCTATATCCTCCGTACTCCATCTGAGCCTGGAACATTTAGAGGAGAAAAACAACTATGTGCGAATGCTGTTCGTGGATTTCAGTTCAGCATTCAACACCATTATCCCCCAGCACCTGATAAACAAACTGGTTCCATTGGGCCTCGGCACCCCCATGTGTAACTGGCTACTGGACTTCCTCACTGACAGACCCGTCTGTGAGGGTTGGAAATAACACCTCCAACACCATCTCTCTGAGCACCGGCTCCCCTCAGGGCTGTGTCCTGAGTCCACTGCTGTTCACCCTGATGACTCACGACTATTGTGCCAGGTTTAGTACAAACCACATCATGAAGTACGCAGATGACACAACAGTGGTGGGCCTCATCAGGGACGCCAATGAGCTGGCTTACAGGGAGAAGGTGAAACAACTGGTGGACTGGTGCAATACGAACAACCTGATCCTGAATGTCGAAAAAACAAAGGAGGTTATCGTCGACTTCAGGAAAACCCGGCACAGTCCCATACCACTTCACATCAATGACAGCGATGTGGAGGTGGTCAGTAGCACAAAGTTCCAGGGGGTGCAGATCACTAACAGTCTGACCTGGTCGAATAACATCTCATCAACAGTTAAGAGAGCGCAGCAGTGGTTGCACTTTCTGCGCCGGATGAGAAGAGCTCACCTCCCCCATCCCATCCTCACTACTTACTACAGGGGCACCATAGAGAGTATTCTGACCAGCTGTATCTCTGTCTGGTTTGGGGACTGTATAGCCTCCGACTGGAAGTCTGTGCAGAGAGTGGTGAGGACAGCGGAAAAAATCATTGGGACCTCTCTCCCCTCAATCGGGGATATTGCGACCAAACGTTGTGTGTCTAAGGCCAGCAGTATTATAAAAGACCCCACACATCTCCATCACGGTCTGTTCACTCTGCTGCCCTCGGGAAAAAGATATCGCAGCATAAGGAGCAGAACATCAAGGTTCTGCAACAGCTTCTTCCCACGAGCCATCAGACTCCTGAATGCCATGTAATGGGCTGCCACCATTGTCTATTTATCCTTTTTATCCATGTCTATCCTTCTGTTAATTTATCGTGTTGCACAGGGAGCCAAATGCAACGTAATTTTGTTTGGAACTGCATATATCAATGTATTTCTAAATGACAATAAAGTTTGTTTGACTTTGACTTGGGTCCAGAGGTGACTGCACCAAGCGAATGTCACGATGGAAGTTAACCAACCCGAGATCTTGGCAGGCCCGAATGCCTAGCAGGGGGTCACATTTGCTGTCCAGTAGAAAGAAAGAGGGGCCGAGAGGCCTTCAGTACCTTGCAGTGGAGAGTGGCCTTCCGCACAGGAACAAGCAAACCTCCCCCATAGGCACGCAGAACAGAGCGTTCATACGCTTGTTCAAGAAGATAAGGAATAATGAGCTCATTACTCCTTATACCTCATATAAGGGTAATGAGCTCATTATTCCTTATCTTCTTGAACAAGCTTGTTGGCAGCGGCCCCCGTGTCGACTTTAGCAGAGAAGGTGGTGACATTCACAGTGACTTGCACGGTCGGGTCTGTTATCAATGCAGGTGCATCTTGCAGCAAAAACACACTCAGCTCGCTCTGGGAAGAGCTCGAATCAGACAGGGGGAGTTCATCTTGCTGGTGATGGGAACCAGACGCCGTATCATCACGTGTCAGGTAGTTAGAGGGCTTCTGCTATGGCTGTGCAGGTTTCCCATGGGAATGACATGCCGCCGAGAAATGGTTTTGCTTGTGGCAGAAATTACAAGTCTTGCCCAGCGCAGGGCAAACATTAAAACGATGCAATGCAAAGTTGCAATTTGGGCAGCGTTGACGGGGTCTGGACCTGGGTGCAGGGCTTAACCTCTGCCGCTGTGGAGCAGGGTTCTGGCGGCTGGCGAAACTGGCCGCGTGGACCTCATGATCGGGCGGCGACACGGCGGAGGAGACAGCCTCCGCCAGGCGAGAGGCATGCAAAGCCTCTTTAAAAGTCAAATCTGGCTTGCAAAGGAGCTCAGATCGCAGCTTCTCGTCTCGGAGGCCATAGACCAAAATGTCCCGGGTCAAAGTCTCAGGGGTCAAAGCATGGGACTAAAGAAACAAAAACCGATAAACAGGAGACGCAGGATAAGAAACTTCTGACGCCATGTAAAGAACAAGCACATACACAGATAAATCTTTACTACTACTTTATTAATTAAACACACACATCACTGCCCTAGCTGTACGTGGTCTGTCACGAACACTAGAGAGAGAGCTAGGGGTGGGAAGGTCACAGTTATACTCGATTATGGGGGAGTGGTTAGCAAAGGCTACGTCACTACTGTTAAAGGTGTACACACATATCATCTACAATGGTTAATAAAAATAAAAATAAGAGAGAAAATCTAGATTAAACTTCATATGCCTTCAATTGTCAATTTCTCAAATTTCAATATTCAAACAATTGGTAATTGATTATAATCAATTGTTTATAGGGACCAATCCGTTACCATTCAAACAACCTTTTATATTTCGTATAGGAAAGGAAAAAAGAAAACTCAACTCTTAATTTTACGTCAATTGCGACACTTTTTACGGCAGTTGAATAAGAAAATTATAGAAAAATACACCAGAAACAGCTAAACACAAGAGTTCATCGGCAGACAACATTATTGTGCTAACGCTATCACCAGCCACTGGCCACCAACATTAGGCTGTTATATCAGAGTCCATGGAGGAGTTAATGGAGGAGACCTCACCAAGAAATGTCTCAACTTCATCAGGACTGCGAAAGAACTGTGTCTTGCCAGCGTGGGCAACTCTCAGTGCGCAGGGAAAGATCAATGCGTATTTGATGTCACGGTCGCGTAGCTTCCTCTTAGCCGCATCATGCTCCCGACGTCCCTGGACAAGGCCAGCGCTGAAGTCCGGGTAGATATGAATCCGAGCTCCGTTGTACTCAAGGGGCACATTTTTCTCCCGGGAAAGCTTCATTGTCCTGGAAATAGTGGAACTTCACCAGGATCGGCCTCGGACCCTTGGCTCTGGAGTTATCCTTGCGACCGGTACGGTGACAGCGCTCAGTCACAAGAGGAGTGGGGAAATTCGCTTCACCGAGGAGTTGCGGTATCAGACGGCCCATGAATCCGGTGATATCTTTGGACTCGATCCTCTCGGGGATGCTGACGAAACGCAAGTTGGAATGTCTGCTTCTGTTCTCAGCGTCATCTGCCCAAATTTTCAGATCAGCGTTTTCTCTTTCAAGTGAATTTACACTTCCAACCAGGTCTATTATATTATCCTCGTTGGAGCTAACTCTTTGCTCAAGCTACATTACTTGCTCTCCAAGCGTTCGAAGTGAGCCTTCAATGTTAGTCAGACTTGCTCCAATTGGATCAATTTTGTTGTCTATGTGTAATATCATGTTGAGCTGCATTTGCTGCATGTTATTCAAGACACTTTGGAGGGCAATTGGCTCGCCCATTGTAAGGCCAGTAGTCTTTTCCACTCAATAAAATAGTAGAAGGTAGAAGGTAGTCCAGTAATTAGTTATTTTTAGTGCTAAAGTGCTAAAGTTGTTTTACCTTGCTTTTTTAATTCACCAAAAGTTGTTCATTGACTCCAGGAAAGTTAGAGTAGAAAAAGTATCTCAGAACACCATCAGTAGACAAATAGTTGAGCCAGCAGGCTAGAGCTTGTTACAAACACTCACACAGCAACAGCAGCCATCTTGTCTCATCTTCAGGCTTCATCTTTTGTTTTGATACTATCCCTGATTTCCCTTGTTATCCACGGATGCACTACCTTCCCTGATTTATTCTTTTGCCAAACTGGGATGAACAATTGTTGTAGTTCATCCATGCAGTCTTTAAATGCCTTCCATTGCACATCCACTGTCAACCCTTTAAGAATCAATTGCCAGTCTATCTTGGCCAATTCACATCTCATACCTTCAAAGTTACCTTTCTTTAACTTCAGAACCCTTGTTTCTGAATTAATTATGTCACTCTCCATCCTAATGAAGAACTCAACCATATTATGGTCATTCTTGCCCAAGGGGCCACGCACAACAAGACTGCTAACTAACCCTTCCTCATTACTCAATACCCAGTCTAGAATAGCCTGCTCTCTCGTTGGTTCCTCTACATGTTGGTTAAAAAACTAGCCGCATACATTCCAAGAAATCCTCTTCCTCAGCACCCCTGCCAATTTGATTCACCCAATCTATATGTAGATTGAAGCCACCCATTATAACTGTTTTACCTTTGTTGCACGCATTTCTAATTTCCTGTTTGATGCCATCCCCAACTCCACTACTGCTGTTAGGTGGCCTGTACACAATTCCCACTAGCGCTTTCTGCCCCTTAGTGTTTCGCAGCTCTACCCATATCGATTCCACATCCTCCAAGCTAACGCCCTTCCTTTCTATTGCGTTAATCTCCTCTCTAACCAGCAACGCTACCCACCTCCTTTGCCGTTCTGTCTATCCCTCCTGAATATTGAATATGTTACCTATAGTGCTGTGTGTATTACCCTGTGGTACTGCAAGAAAGAACTCTTGATCTGAGCAGGGTTAGTGAGTTTAAATTCATGCTTGACGGCAAGAAGCTAATACCCAGATGACTGACACACAATTAGCAAAGTCAGCATTTTAACAACAGCTTCAATTGATTAAGTCTACCTAGTTCAAAGGACCATTGATTAATCTGCAAAAGAAAATGTAGAAATAAATTGAAATGTTGTTTTCCTAAATAATGCAGATTTGCATAAGATCAGGCAATGCATAAAAATTATTATTTTTTAAAGATTATATTAGATATCTACAGAATGCTTTTTTTGTAATTTCATCTTCTTCCTACCACCCTCAAGTCTTTCGATGGCAATACTTCAAAGCAGAGTTTTATGTATATCTGCACAGAAAACTAGACACGCCAGTTTCAGAGAAAACGTCAGCATATCTTTTTTCCACAACTTTTAGAAATGAATGGATTGCTTTAGACACGGAAATTAATGTAGTAAATTTTGGAAGCTCTCATCATAAATGAAACAAAACAAATATTATGCATCGTTTTACTTGAGGATAATGGAGTTAACAGAAATGGGAAATACCTAAAAAAGAGCTAGTCTTTTTTCTTGATAAAGCAGTAACAGAAATTAGTGTTTATTTACTGTACAAATGTTGTTACAGGAATGATTCAGTCCATTAATGAAAATAATCACCAGAACGTTTTCTGGCAAATGAGATCTGGAATTAATACAGAAAACAAACACATATGCTTAGTTATTTTCAAAAAATATTACGAAAAGAGAAAAAAAAACAGATTCTATGATTTCATACAGATTTAACTATCACAAAATATATTGAAGGAAAAAATGTACAAGTGATGGCACTGATTAAGAGGATACAATGCCCTCCATAATGTTTGGGACAAAGGCCCATGATTTATTTGCCTCTGCACTCCACATTTTTGAGATTTGTAATAGAAACAATCACATGTGGTTAAAGTGCACAGTATATGATTTTATTAAAGGGTATTTTTATACATTTGTTTCTCCATGTAGAAATTAGAGCTGTGTTTATACATAGTTCCCCCCCCCCCCCCCCCAATTTCAGGGCACCATAATGCTTGGGCCACATGGCTTTACAGGTGCTTGTAATTGCATGGTGTGTTTAATTGCATCCTTAATGCAGATATTAAGGATTATCAACATGAGGACCAAAGTTGTGCCAATGAAAGTCAAAGAAGCCATTATGAGACTGAGAAACAAGAATAAAACTGTTAGAGACATCAGCCAAACCTTAGGGTTACCAAAATCCACTGTTTGCAATATCATCAAGAAGAAAGGGAGCACTGGTGAACTTACTAATCGCAAAGGGATAGGCAGGCCAAGGAAGACCTCCACAGCTGATGACAAGAATTATCTCAATAATGAAGAAAAATCCCCAAACACCTGTCCAAAAGACCAGAAACACTTTTTAGGTGTGGATTTGTCAATGACCACTGTCCACAGAGACTTCATGAACAGAAACATGGAGGCTACACTGCAAGATACAAACCACTGGTTAGCTGCAAAAATAGAATGGCCAGGTTACAGTTTGCCAAGAAGTACTAAAAAGAGCAACCACAGGTCTGGAAAAAGGTCTTGTGGACAGATGAGACAAATATTAACTTCTATCAGAGTGATGGCAAGAGCAAAGTATGGAGGAGAGAAGGAACTGCCCAAGATCCAAAGCATACTGCCTAATATATGAAACACGGTGGTGGGGGTGTTATGGCCTGGGTATGTATGACTGCTGAAGGTACTGGCTCACTTATCTTCATTGATGATACAACTGCTGATAGTAATAGCATAATGAATTCTAAAGTGTATAGACACATCCTATCTGCTCAAGTTCAAACAAATGCCTCAAAACTCATTGGCCGGTGGTTCAGCAATACAATGATCCCAAACATACTGCTAAAACAACAATGTTTTTCAAAGCTACAAAATGGCCAATTCTTCAGTGCCAAGTCAATCCGAAGTGAACCCAATAGAGCATGCCTTTTATATGCTGAAGAGAAAACTGAAGGGAACATGCCCCCAAAACAAGCATAAGCTAAAGATGGCTGCAATACAGGCCTGGCAGAGCATCGCCAGAGCAGACACCCAGCAACTGGTGATGTCCCTGAATCGCAGACTTCAAGCAGTCTTTGCATGCAAAGGATTTGCAACAACATACTAAACATGACTACTTTAATTTACATGAGATTGTTGTGTCCCAAACATTATGGTGCCCTGAAATGGGTGGAGGGGGGGGACTATGTATAAACACTGCTGTAATTTCTACATGGTGAAACCGAAATATATAAAAACGGCCTTTATTACAATCTGACAATGTGCACTTTAACCTCATATGATTTTTTCTATTACAAATCTCAAATTGTGGAGTACAGAGGGAAATAAATAAATGTTGGGTCTTTGTCCTAAACATTATGGAGGGCACTGTATGCTCTGTAAAAAATTTCCACAAAAAGACCAAGTTCTGTAAACATTTCAAAGTTAAAATTATCTGGAAATGCTGCTGCTCACCTTCATGGAATTGTGTCTCAGTGCTGATAAGGTCATGACTAAATGTCAGCATTACTCCCACAGTGCATAATAAACTTAATGAACTGCTGAGTAGATCCAGCATTTAATTTTATTTATCCTTGATGAACTTAGTGTTGCTGAACAGATATGAGAGACATTACTACCTTGGCCACTGTAACACTATTGTAGCAATAACACTGCGTCCATTATTGCCTGATATGTCTGAATCCACACGTTAGATACTTTGCTTAAGATTTCTTATTTCCTTGAGCAGAAATAAGCTACATCCTTAAATACCAAGCCCTTTACTAATGGAAATTTGTTCTAATGAAATTAATCTTTCCCCCAAAAAAAATCAAAAAGCACCCTATACCTATTTCCAAGAAGCTAATATTACATGATTTTCAAGTTTAAAAGATTGTAGTTTAGTTCATAAACAGTTACAAAACATGTTCATTATTTTCCTGTATTTCTGAATTAAACTCAAACAATGTATAAAATTTAAAATCTCATGCTGCATTTCCAGTTACATCAGTAGAAGTATTGAACACAGTGCAATACTCTCGCTCACAGTCATCTGATTACTGAGGTCTGCCAAACTCGATTAACGCTTGCACTCACTCAACATTTAAAAAGACCTGGACTCATTTCGTCCCTGGAGGTCTATCAAACTGCTGTATCAATTGTCTAAAAAGTTAAAGACTACTCCTCATCAAAAATAGTGGATTTTAGTTAATATTTAGATTAGTGTTTTACATGATTGTATCTCTTCACATTTAAAAAACATGGGCTGTTGATCCTACACCATATTTAACCTAAAAACAATTAGTGTTCATAAAAATTTTCCTTAGTACCCTGAAGTGCAATGACAAATGATACATGTTCAAGAAAAAGAAAGTGGTTCTGTGCAACCGCATAGTGGCATTCCAAATGGTCTCTCAGTGTTGGTTCGGTGTCGAGATGCAAGACACCTAGAATCATGGCAGACCAACAGCCCACTGCAGTTGACTTGGCTTATAGGTTATCTCCAGGTTGATACTGGGGCTCTGTAGCAGTAAAGTAGTCTTCTAGGAAGGATTGTATGTATTCGAATGTTGGTCTTTCGTCGGGATCCTTCTTCCAACACTGCTTCATGAGCTCGTGCAGAGAATCTGGGCATCCTTGAGGGCAAGGCATTCTATAGCCCCGCTCCACCTGCTCCAAAACCTCCCTGTTCACCATACCTGGAAGTAAATAATTTATTTATGTTTGAGAAGGAACTGCAGATGCTGGAAAATCGAAGGTCGACACAAATGCTGGAGAAACTCATCGGGTGAGGCAGCATCTATGGCGCGAAGGAAATAGGCAAAGTTTCGGATCGAAACCCTTCTTCAGACTGATGTGAGGGTGGAGGGGCGGGAAGAAGAAAGGAAGAGGAGGTGCCAGTGGGCTGAGGGAGAGCTGAGAAGGGGAGAAGAAAGTAGAGACTATCCACAATTAGAGAAGTCAATGTTCATACCGCTAGGGTGCAAACTGCCCAAGCAAAATATGAGGTGCTGCTCCTCCAATTTACGGTGGTCCTCACTCTGGCCATGGAGGAGGCAAAGGACAGAAATGTCGGATTCGGAATAGGAGGGGGAGTTGTGCTGAGCCACCGGGAGATCAGGGTCTCGACCTGAAATGTCACCTATCTCCTTCGCTCCTTAGATGCTGCTGCACCCGCTGAGTTTCTCCAGCTTTTTGTGTAACCACCGGGAGATCAGGTTGGTTATTGCGAACTGAGCGGAGGTGTTTGGCAAAGCGATCGCCAAGCCTACACTTGGTCTCACCGATGTTGAGCAGCTGACATCTAGAGCAGAGGATGCAATAGATGAGGTTGGAGGAGGTGCAGGTGAACCTCTGCCGCACCTGGAAAGACTGCGTGGGTCCTTCAATGGGGTCAAGGGGGGGGGAAGGTAAAGCGATAAGTGTAGCATTTCTTGCAGTTGCAAGGGAAAGTGCCCGGAGAGGGGGTGGTTCGGGTAGGATTGACCAGGGAGTTCCGGAGGGAGCGGTCTCTGCGGAAAACAGATAGGGGAGGTGATGGGAAGATGTGGCAAGTGGTGGGATCACGTTGGAGGTGGTGAAAATGTTGGAGGATTATTTGTTGTATGTGACGTCTGGTAGGGTGGAAGGTGAGAACAGGGGGGGGGGCTTTGCCCTTGTTACGAGTGTGGGGGGGGGGGGGGGGGAGATGGGGAGTGACAGCAGAGTCACGGGGTATAGAAGAGACCCTGGTGAGAGCCTCATCCATAGTAGAAGAGGGGAACCCCCGTTCTCTGAAGAATGAGGACATCTCCGATGCCCTGGTGTGGAACACCTCTTCCTGGGTGCAGATGCGGCATAGACAGAATAATTGGGAGTAGGGGATGGAGTCCTTACAGGAAGCAGGGTGGGAAGAAGTGTAGTCCAGATAGCCATGGGTCAGTGGGTTTATAGTGGATGTCGGTCAGTAGTCTATTATTTATAGTCATAAATAAATTAAACTTTATTATCACAAGTGAAATTCTTTGTTAACAAGTTTTGAGTAATAAATAACAGAGGTCGTTTTAAAAATGTAAAAACATTTACCATCTCTTAGCATAATTAGAAATGGGCAAATTATTTTGGGCCCCATAGCCGGTACATTGAATCTGTCGAGTAGGAACTAAATTCAGGCCAGACAGATTTTACGAAGGATCTTCAAAAGTTTTCAGAAAGATGCAGTTGGATTTAAATTCTCTAAACTGCTTTTCTTTATCAAGAGCTTTTAATGTAACACAATAGTACGAACAGTAATTTAAAGCAGTGCAATTGAATTTGTTTTCCTCACGATATTTCCAGTTTACATCTTGGCGCTGTGAGAGTACCGATATTAGGAAAGTACCCCAATTAGTTTCTGAAAACATTCAATGGTCATATCCACAACAGTGAACACAAAAGACTCAGTTTAGAATTTGATAAACCCATTTAATATTCCACACCACAAATCTGCCGTGACCTATGAATTTGTTATGTAGTTCTGAAGGAGTGATATACTATTATTAGTGTCAATTTTTTCCAAATGTACGTTGAGCTCCTTTGTTCAGAGTACAGGGAAGCTTCCTTTGCTAGAGCTAAAATTTATGCCCCACCCATGGTTTGTATACGAAGGTCCAATTGTAGGATCTTGTTTTAGATAATAATTCACACTTTTTATTGATTTGTGGAATATGGGCATTGCATTAAGGCAGCTATTTATTCCTACCTACCCACAAGGAGATGATAGTGAGCTGCCTAAGTAACCGCTGAAATTCCTTTGGCAAAGGTAATCCCACAGCAGTGTTAATTGAGATTTTCTTGATTTTGATCCAATGAAGGAACTAGTTTTCTCGAGTTTTTACTGGTCTCTGTACAGTGATTCTATCTATTCCGTGGGCCTGCAAATAGTTTGTTAAAGTACCGAGCAATCCGCTTTTGGAGGCCCTGATTGTCTTTCTCCACCATACTTGCAGGCAGTGGACTGCAAATCATAGCCCATTTCCACAATAACATTTCCACATCTACATGTATTTTTTACATATTTCCCCAAAGCATTTTCAATCTAATCCCCAGTACTTAAACCATTCATTATGGGAACAACTATTTTATCTAAATCCATCATGATCTACCACATAGAAACCTAGAAAATAGGTGCAGGAGGAGGCCATTCAACCCTTCGAGCCAGCACCGCCATTCATTGTGATCATGGCTGATCGTCCCCTATCAATTACACGTGCCTGCCTTCTCCCCATATCCCTTGACTCCATTAGTCCCGAGAGCTCTATCCAACTCGCTCTTAAATCCATCCAGTGATTTGGCCTCCACTGTCCTCTGTGGCAGAGAATTCCATAAATTCACAACTCTCTGGGTAAAAAAGTTTTTTCTCACCTCAGCCTTAAATGACCTCCCTTTTATTCTAAGACTGTGGCCCCTGGTTCTGGACTCATCCAACATTGGGAACATTTTTTCTGCATTCCTAACCCCATTGAGATAATAATCTGCCCCCCTTGTTTTTGCCACCAAAGTGGATAACCTCACACTTATCTATATTATACTGCATCTGCCACGCATCTGCCCACTCATTCAACCTGTCCAGGTCCCCCTACAACCTCCTAACATCCTCTTCACAGTTCACACTGCCACCCAGCTTTGTGTCATCCGCAACATTGCTAGTGTTGCTCCCAATTCTCTCTTCCAAATCATTAATATATATGGTAAACAGTTGCGGCCCCAACACCGAGCCTAGCGGCACTCCACTCGCCACTGCCTGCCATTCTGAAAAGGACCCGTTCACTCCTACTCTTTGCTTCTGGTCTGTCAACCAATTTTTTATCCATGTCAACACCCTACCCCCAATACCATGTGCTCTAATTTTAGTCACCAGTCTCCCTTGCAGGACCTTATCAAAGGCTTTCTGAAAGTCTAGATACACTACATCCACTGGCACTCCTTCATCCATTTTACTTGTCACATCCTCAAAAAATTCCAGAAGATTAGTCAAGCATGATTTCCCTTTCATAAATCCATGTTGAATTGGACTAATCCTTTTACTGCTATCCAAATGCTCCATTATTACCTTTTTAATAATTGACTCCAGCATCTTTCCCACCACCGAAGTCAGGCTAACTGGTCTGTAATTCCCCGTTTTCTCTCTCGCTCCTTTCTTGAAAAGTGGGATAACGTTAGCTATCCTCCAGTCCACAGGAACTGATCCTGAATCTACTGAACATTGGAAAATGATCACCAATGCGTCCACTATTTCTAGAGCCACCTCCCTGAGGACCCTGGGATGCAGACCATCAGGCCCAGGGGATTTATCATCCTTCAATCCCATTAGCCTACCCAATACAATTTCTCGCCTAATGAACATTTCTTGGAGTTCCTCTACCCCCTTAGATCCTCTGTCCTCCAGTACATCTGGGAGATTGTTTGTGTCCTCCTTAGTGCAGACAGATCCGAAGTACCTATTCAACTCTTCTGCCATTTCCTTGTTGCCCATAATAATTTCACCCGTGTCTGCTTTCAAGGGACCCACATTTGACTTTGCTACTCTTTTTCCCTTAACATATCTAAAGAAGCTTTTACTGTCCTTCTTTATATTCCTGGCCAGCTTCCCCTCGTGCTTCATCTTTTCAGCCCGTATTGCCCGTTTTGTTTCCTTCTGTTGTCCTATGAAAGTTTCCCAATCCTCTGGCTTCCGGCTACTCTTTGTTGTGTTATACATCTTTTCTTTTAGTTTTATTCTATCCCTAACTTCTCCTGTCAGCCACGGTTGCCTCCTACTCCCCTTAGAATCTTTCTTCCTTTTTGGAATGAAATGATCCTGCGTCTTCTGGATTATGCCCAGAAATTCCTGCCATTGCTGTTCCACCGTCATTCCTGCTAGGATCCCTTTCCAGTCTACTTTGGCCAGCTCCCTTCTCATGCCTTCATAGTCCCCTTTGTTCAACTGCATCACTGCCACTTCCACGAATTCACATTTCAACCCTCCTTGCTCCAAGAAGAACATAATTTCCTGTCTAATACTGCATCGGAAGATCTGCATTTCATGGAAACAGTCCAGTAAGCCTTTGCTGCACCCTTTGAGATCTTGGTGTCCTTCTTAAAGTATAAGGCAGCACAGTGGTGCAGCAGTAGAGCTACTGCCTCACAGTGCCAGAGAACTGGTGCTGTCTATGTGGAGTTAGCACGTTCTCCCTGTGACTGTGTAGGTTTCCTCAGAGTGCTCTGGTTTCCACCCATACTCCAAAGAGGTGCGGGTTTGTAGGTTAATTGACCTTTGTAAATGGTCCCGAATGTGCAGGATAGAACGAGTGTACGGGTGATTGTGGTCGGCACAGACTTGGCAGATCGTGGGCTGATGTGCCTATTTCCACGCTGTATTTCTAAAGTCTAAAGTAAAGTTTATAGTGGCTGGAATTGGATAAAATACTCCTTTTGTTGATCGCTGTTTTAACTTATTGACAAATGGAATCCATTTCTTGGAATTTAAAACAGCATTAATCTGTTAGAATGAGTTCTTCAGAGTCAATTGTTTCTGCTGATTCAGGGGTTGGCATTGGGGTGCCTGGCATGTTGTATTCGCTCAAAACTAACATTCCTTTATTAAATAACATTCATTCAAATGTTTAGCATTTTTGTTTGCAGAAATCAATAACCAAGAACTTATTTACCTGGATATGGTACTCTTCCCTTGGTAACCAGCTCTATCAGTAGAATTCCAAAAGACCACACATCTGATTTAATTGTAAACCGTCCATATAAAGCAGCCTCAGGGGCTGTCCATTTGATTGGAAATTTAGCTCCTATGAAAGAAGGACATCAGTTTTATTAGAATATTACAACCATACAAAATTGTACTTATGTCTAGCATAACGCATTAACTAAAAAAGGCATTCTCAAAAGTAAAAGCCTATAACTGTGTAAAGAAGGATGGCACAATTGACAGATTGGGTAGAATATAAAAGCAGCAAAGATCGATGAAAAAGATCGATAAGAATAAAAAATGAAATAAATTGTTTCATAATTATTTATAAAAAGAGCTAACAAAGTGAATGCTGGTCCTGTAGAAAGTGAGTTTTTAAAATGCAAAACAAGGAATTGGCAGATAAATTAATCAGGCATTTTGCACTGACCTTCACTATAGAGGATACAAGTAACATCCTAGAATTAGCATTTCAAAATTATGAATTAGGATACAAATTGCTGGAGTAACTCAGCGGGTCAGACTGCATCTCTGGAGAACATGGATACCTGATGCTTCAGGTCAGGGCTCTCCTTTGCACCTGAAGAGGTGCTACAACCTAAATATTATCTATCCATGTTCTCCAGTGATGTTGCCTAATCCCCTGAGTTACACCAGCATTACTTTTTTTTTGTAAACTATCATCTGTAGTTCCTCGTTTCTACATGGTAAATTGGGAATTAGAAGGGGAGCAAATTACAATCATGAGGGAATATAATACTGTGGGCTGACATGTTTCCAGGTATTGATAAAAGTTTATTTGAGCGACTTAAAAGGGAACTTTGCACAGGCCGCATTGGTTTTAATTTTACATAATCCCGTAGATTCAAAGTTTCAATCAGATTGGAATTTAAAGAGAGGGAGACAGATAAATAGAAGCTATTGTTAAACAAATATAAAACAGCGTTTAGAAAAACACCAAGATAATTAGACAAAGTCAATACAGTTTTGTAAAAGGGAAATCATGTTTGATTATGCTTTGTTGAAGTGTCTGCAAGCAGAAATATTAACTGAAAATCAAAAGAAAATAAGCAGATGCTTTCAATCCAAGATAAAACAGAAACATGTTGGAATCTCTCAGGAGATCAGGCAGCATTTGTGAAAAAGATGGATAAGAAAGTGAATTATGAGCATGACGAGGAGGCTATGAAGGTATATAAATGTTTAATGAGCAAATCATATATAATGTTGGAAAATGTGAAATTGTTCATTTTGGTAGGAAAAAACAATAAGACTATCTAGATGATGAGTGATTGCAGAGCTGTGAATGCAGATGGATCCAGATGGCAAAAATATATATTCATAGTATCCTGAAACAGCAAATAACTAGGAAAATTAACAGAATATTTTTATTGTTAGGGAAACTCAATGTAAAAATAGAAAGGTGATAATTTAGTCATATAGATGCTCCTCGACTTATGATACTTTGACTTGCGATATTTCGACTTTACGATGGTGCAAAAGCAATACACATTCAGTAGAAAACGTACTTTGAATTTTGTTTTTTCCTACCAAAATGAACAATTTCACATTTTCCAACATTATATATGATTTGCTCATTAAACATTTATATACCTTCATAGCCTCCTCGTCATGCTCATAATTCACTTTTCCGGGCCAGTATGATACTCTCTCATGATGCTGGGCTACGGCAGCGAGCCCCAGCTCCCAGTCAGCCACGCGATTAGGGGTGTAAACAACCGATACCCTACACTGTACTGTGTACTGTGTTGCCAGCGTGAAAAAAAAAAAATAGATTCGCCGTCAGTTGTGCAGCGGCTGGTTTTGCTGTGCCTTGGGAACCTGTGCGTTGGTGGCCTGACAAACAGACAATGTCGGAGGCTGCAAGCGGTTAATAGGTGGAGGAGAGGCAGGATATCGTGTCCCACCAACCTGGTGTGGGATGTAAGGAAGTGCTCGTTGGGGCTGGAGGATCCCTGGCTAATTTGCCTGTCCTAATTAGGTAAGAAGGGGCTGACAGGCGAGTGTGTGGCTGAGCTCCAACTCCTGCCCTCCTTCTCATGTCAGTCAGCCTGCCTTGGTCGAGCTTAGCCACTGCATTTTAAAATATAATCTTAATTTATTTATTAACCTTAATTCTGTCTAAGTTGGAGGTGGAAATATATTCTCAATAAGTTTACTTATACATCATGAATTTTCTTTTTTTTTCACCCCTTGGGATACTGATAATCCCGGGACTATGTCGAAATCCCGCCGAAAATGTCCCCTGCAGCTTGTTCTATTTAAATAAAGCATAAGATAGGAACGGTTCGTTAAGTAAGAATGCAAACATAATAATTGGTGTATTAAATGCATTTTTAACACGATGGGTGTATCGGAAAGTAACCCCATCGTAAGTTGAGGATGACCCGTATAGGGTGTTAGTTAAGACCACATCTGGAGAACCGAGTTCTAAATTTAGGACTTGGGATTACTGAATAAAAATAAGGGGTTGCCCATTTGGGAGAGACAAGGTATTTTTCCCCTCCAAAGTGCTGTATGTCTTTGAATATTTTAGATAGATGGTACATAGTAGATGGATGCCTGATAAGCAAGCAAGCAAGGAATGGTTATTATGATTATTTGGGATGCAGAGTTGAGGTTAGATCATTCCATATTTTATTGATTAGTTGAGTGGTATACTTTTGTTCCTAATTCATTTGCACAAACATGTTAATGTAGAATTAACAAACTTTACCTTGTCTTGCTGTATACTCATTGTCTTCAATCAACCGTGCTAAGCCAAAGTCTGCTATTTTACACACAAGATTGTCACCCACAAGGATGTTGGCTGCTCTTAGGTCTCTGTGGATGTAGTTCATTCGTTCAATATACGCCATGCCATCAGCAATCTTATTAAACATAAAAGTACAACACGTAAGAACATATTTTAAAATATAATCTTAATCCACTACACCAAGAAAACCAATGTGCTTCAGTAAAGTTCAAAATGCATGACTAAATGATTGCTACCTGTATGATTTAAGGCACCGAGACACACTTTTACTATTCAAAGTACTATAGTTATAAAAAATAATTCAATGTGACAACTTTAAAAAGAACTATGATGGAATTCAATCTCTACTGGACATACAGTAAGCACGATTCCAACAATAATGGGACTCTCATGAAATTACAGATGCCCATGTTAGAATCCAAGTTTTTGCTAATATTCAAATGTGAGCTTTAACGTGTGTCAGAATTGCAATATCTAAAACTGTCTGGATTGCATGTTCAGGACAGAGCAAATATAACAGCGTGTGGTTTCAGGAAATCCCAAATTATATCAGTGTAACTGCATAACGTGCAAAAAAATGAACATCTTACTTAATCACCAAATTTAATTTACACCCCATCATGAATTCTGAATTATAGACTGAAATTACTTTCAGCAGACAACGTGCAGCTCTCCAATGCATTGTTTTGGTTTAAAATGTGTCTTGATAAAATGGTAACTAAACTGGATGGAGCTTTCTAATTAAGTTGCATTAGAGAATCAAACCTGTAATATTTGAATGTGCACATCCAGAGAACTATTGTTACCTCCAACTGTTCAGTGCACTTTCAGTTCAGACCCCGATTGTAATTACATTATTTTGTGTTTTTACTCACTTGTGCAGCCATATCAACAAGTTGAGGAAGTTTCAAAGATTTCCCATCGCCTTCCTTTACAAAATCCAGTAAACTTCCTGTTGCAAGAAACAAAATAAATATTATTTATTCATACCATTTATTTAAAAAAAAATGCTCAGGACTGGTCCTTTAATTTCTAGCCATAATCTCTAGAATTCCCTCCAAAAACCTGTCTTTCCTCTTTTAAGGTGGGCAATAAACACAATTTGTGTGCTCCACTATGAAATCAAGGTATGCCTACTATGAAGATGTTCTCATCTCTCCAATGGGAATCCTGCAACACCCTCTCTCACTGTGTCCCCTCTGATTCTGAACCTTTTCGTACCTCTAGTTTCCCTCTCCCCTGACTCTCAGAATGGATTTTGACCCGGAATATCACCTATTTCTTTTCTCCAGAGATGCTGACTGGAATCTTCTTACGAGGCCGAAAGAATTGTGCTTAACATGCCTGTGAAGTGCCTTGGGAGATTTTGCAATATTATAGGTGTTAGGTAAATGCAAACTGTTGATAACAAAGGTGGAATTTTTGTGGCTTAATGAACACCATTTCTTGCATGACAAAGCGCTGGATATAACTGAATCAAAACAGTACATTGTTCAGTGAAGTTAATGGGTGAGCTCACTGGAATTACATAAAGCACTGACTGTACAGTCGTTGAGAGTGTTGGGAATACAGTAGGGGGCTGAGAACACATCCTTGTGGGGCATCGGTGCTGAGAATTACCCACCCTCACTGATCAATTGGAACAATTTGCAGAGCCATAGAGAAAAAACAACAAATGGTAGAACTGGATACTCTGGTGCCAGCACAATTTAGTGGTTTGAATAGTTGTTTCTTGTACGGTAATGATTCTATCGTTCCAGAAATGTTCATGTAGTACTGTATCATTGTGCTGAGTGCATCTCTAAATAAACCTTCAGCTCATCACGATAAGGGTGTATCACTAATTGTCAAATCACATAAGAACAACTGAGCTAGAGATTAGAGGTACACTTATGAAGCTAAGGAAATTAACCCACACGGTTATAATGGGTGACTTCAATCTGCATATAGATTGGGTGAATCAAATTGGCAGGGGTGCTGAGGAAGAGGATTTCCTGGAATGTATGCGGGATAGTTTTCTCAACCAACATGTGGAGGAACCAACGAGAGAGCAGGCTATTCTAGACTGGGTATTGAGTAATGAGGAAGGGTTAGTTAGTAGTCTTGTTGTGCGTGGCCCCTTGGGCAAGAGTGACCATAATATGGTTGAGTTCTTCATTAGGATGGAGAGTGACAAAATTAAGTCAGAAACAAGGGTTCTGAACTTGAACAAAGGTAACTTTGAAGGTATGAGATGTGAATTGGCCAAGATAGACTGGCAGGTGATTCTTAAAGGGTTGACAGTGGATGTGCAATGGAAGGTATTTAAAGACTGCATGGATGAAGTACAAAAGTTGTTCATACCAGTTTGGCAAAAGAATAAATCGGGGAAGGTGGTGCATCCATGGATAACAAGGGAAATCAGGGATAGTATAAAAACAAAAGATGAGGCATACAAATTTGCCAGAAAAAGCAGCCTACCGGAGGACTGGGAGAAATTCAGAATCCAGCAGAGGAGGACAAAGGGCTTAATTAGGAAAGGGAAAATAGATTATGAAAGGAAACTGGCAGGGAACATAAAAACTGACTGCAAAAGTTTTTATAGATATGTGAAGAGAAAGAGACTAGTTAAAACAAATGTTGGTCCCTTGCAGTCAGAAACAGGTGAATTGATCATGGGGAACAAGGACATGGCAGACCAATTGAATAACTACTTTGGTTCTGTCTTCACTAAGGAAGACATAAATAATCTGCCGGAAATAGCAGTGGAACGGGGGTCAAATAAGATGGAGGAACTGAGTGAAATCCAGGTTAGCCGGGAGGTGGTGTTGGGTAAATTGAACGGATTGAAGGCCGATAAATCCTTAGGGCCAGATAGTCTGCATCCCAGAGTACTCAAGGAGATAGCCACAGAAATAGTGGATGCATTAGTGATAATTTTTCAAAATTCATTAGATTCTGGAGTAGTTCCTGAGGATTGGAGGGTAGCTAATGTAACCCCACTTTTTAAAAAAGGAGGGAGAGAGAAAGCGGGGAATTACAGACCAGTTAGTCTAACATCGGTAGTGGGGAAACTGCTAGAGTCAGTTATTAAAGATGGGATAGCAGCGCATTTGGAAAGTGGTGAAATCATTGGACAAAGTCAGCATGGATTTACGAAAGGTAAATCATGTCTGACAAATCTGATAGAATTTTTCGAGGATGTAACGAGTAGAGTGGATAAGGGAGAACCAGTGGATGTGTTATATCTAGACTTTCAGAAGGCTTTCGACAAGGTCCCGCATAAGAGATTAGCATACAAACTTAAAGCACACGGTATTGGGGGTTCAGTATTGATGTGGATAGAGAACTGGTTAGCAGACAGGAGGCAAAGGGTAGGAGTAAACGGGTCCTTTTCAGAATGGCAGGCAGTGACTAGTGGGGTGCCGCAAGGCTCAGTGCTGGGACCCCAGCTATTTACAATATATATTAATGATTTGGACGAGGGAATTCAATGCAACATCTCCAAATTTGCAGATGATACCAAGCTGGGGGGTATAGTTAGGTGTGAGGAGGATGCTTGGAGGCTGCAGGGTGATTTAGATAGGCTGAGTGAATGGGCAGATGCATGGCAGATGCAGTATAATGTGGATAAATGTGAGGTTATCCACTTTGGTGGCAAAAACATGAGGGTAGACTATTATCTGAATGGTGGCAGATTAGGAAAGGGGGAGATGCAACGAGACCTGGGTGTCATGGTACACCAGTCATTGAAAGTAGGCATGCAGGTGCAGCAGGCAGTGAAGAAAGCAAATGGTATGTTAGCATTCATAGCGAAAGGATTTGAGTATAGGAGCAGGGAGGTTCTACTGCAGTTGTACAGGGTTTTGGTGAGGCCACACCTGGAGTATTGTGTACAGTTTTGGTCTCCAAATCTGAGGAAAGACATCCTTGCCATAGAGGGGGTACAGAGAAGATTCACCAGACTGATTCCTGGGATGTCAGGACTTTCATATGAGGAAAGATTGGATAGACTCGGCTTGTACTCGCTGGAATTTAGAAGATTGAGGGGGGATCTTATAGAAACGTACAAAATTCTTAAGGGGTTGGACAAGCTAGATGCTGGAAGATTGTTCCCGATGTTGGGGGAGTCCAGAACAAGGGGTCACAGTCTAAGGATAAGGGGGAATTCCTTTAGGACCGAAATGAGGAAAACATTCTTTACACAGAGAGTGGTGAGTCTCTGGAATTCTCTGCCACAGAAGGTAGTTGAGGCCAGTTCATTGGCTATATTTAAGAGGGCGTTAGATGTGGCACTTGTGGCTAAAGGGATCAGGGGGTATGGAGATAAGGCAGGTACAGGATACTGAGTTGGATGATCAGCCATGATCACATTGAATGGCGGTGCAGGCTCGAAGGGCCGAATGGCCTACTCCTGCACCTATTTTCTATGTTTCTATGATGAACATGAACTTTTCTATAAGCAAATGCAATTCTCGACCATGTAATAAATGCTCATTAGATCAGTAGGATGGCATCAATTTAATAATCGTTAATAAACATAACTGTCAAAAAAGCATTGTTCAAAACTGATTAGATGATCCTGCCACCTATTATCTAGTCACACTGGTCAGACGTTCCACCATTGACTTCATCTACACTTTGCTCTGTTTCAGAGAAGCAGCCAACATAATCAAAGGCTTGTCCCACCTACATTTCCTTCTTTTTACCTGTTTCTATACTCCTGAAGGTACAGAGGCTTGAAAGCGCACACCACCAGAGTTAGGAAAAGTTTCTTCCCTTCTGTTGTTTGGCTTCTGATTGGTCCTTCCATAAGCTAGGATTCATCTCTAATCCTATCTGTGTACCTGTATAAATGTTTCTTAAAGATTGCGAGAGACAACATTGTCATCTTAGCTCTATCTCTACAGTTGTTACCTCACCCGCTAAGTAGAGCATTTTCTATTTTTATTTCAGATTTTCAGCATTTGCAGGTTCATGATTTTTTAATTATGTATGTCGCTGTTTACAGCGCGGTGGAGCAGCGGTAGAGTTGCTGCCTTACAGCGCTTGCAGCACCAGTGACTGGGGTTCGATCCCAACTATAGGTGCTATATGTATGGAGTTTCTACGTTCTCCCCTCGACAGCGTGTTTTTTTTATTACGAGACCTTTGGTTTCCTCCCACGCTCCGAAGACATGCAGGTATGTAGGAAAATTGGCTTGGTAATAAATATAAGTTGTTCCTAGTATATGTAAGATAGTGTAAATGTGCATGGATTGCTGGTCGGTGCGGACTTGGTGGGCCGAAGGGCCTGTTTCTGCGCTGTATCTCTAAACTAATCACACTATAATATCCACGTACATTCTACACCAATATTTCAGGAGCAATTAAATCAACAATATTGACAATGTTGTTAAAAAATGTAATTTTGCTCAGTTTTACTCTGCGTAACACTTGAAAGAATTTCCATTTCTTGATCTTTTTTAACCTTGAGGTCATTTCTCTTCTTTGATGCATTGAGCTAGACAACTCAACTCTCAAAGATCTCCCATGGCCATCTGGACTACACTTCTTCCCACCCTGCTCCTTGTAAGGACTCTATCCCCTACTCCCAATATCCCTGGTCAATTTGTCCCTTCCCACCCAAACCACCCTCTCTCCTGACACTTTCCCTTGCAAACGCAGGAAATGCCACACTTGTCATTTTACCTGCTCCCTTGACTCCATCCAAGGACCTAAGCAGTCGATCCAGGTGCGGCAGAGGTTCACCTGCACCTCCTCCAACCTCATCTATTGCATCCGCTGCTCTAGGTGTCAGCTGCTCCCAATCGGTGAGATCGCGCAGGCTTGGTGATCACTTTGCCCAACACCTCCGCTAAGTTCGCAATAACCAACCCAATCTCCCGGTGGCTCAGCACTACAACTCCCCCTCCCATTATGAATCCGACCTTTCTGTCGTGGGCCTCCTCCACGGCCAGAGTGAGTCCCACTGCAAATTGGAAGAGCAGCACCTCATATTTCGCTTGCGTAGTTTACACCTCAGTGGTATGAATATTGACTTCTCCAATTTCAGGTAGTCCTTGCTTTCTCCCTCTTTCCTCTAACTTTCCCAGCTCTACCAAAGCTCATTGTCTCAGCCTCTTCCTTTCTTCTTCCCGCCCACCCCACATCAGTCTGAAGAAGTCACGACCTGAAACGTCACCTATTCCTTCGCTCCATAGATGCTGCCTCTCCCGCTGAGTTTCTCCAGCATTTTTGTCTACCTTCGATTTTTCCAGCATCTGCAATTCCTTCTTAAACAACTCTCAAAGATGATATATTTGAACTCTTCTTTTGACCCACCTCATATTCTTCCCTCAACCAACATCAAAAACAGATTATTCAATGTGTACAGTACACTGATTTTTCCCCCCAGAAATGCAAATTCTTTCCTTTAACCTTTGACGTCCACTACAAAATTCCTATCGGTGACTAGTTTGAATATCAAATACAGAAATACAGTGCATACAGAAAGCATTCAGACCACTTTTTCCATATTTTGTTACATTACAGCCTTATTCTAAAATGGATTAAATTTGTTTTTTTCTTCAATCAATACCCCATAATAAAAAAGCGAAAACAGGTGTTTAGAACGGCCCTGATGGCCAATCGCAGCCACCCGAGCTACTGAGTGAGTTGCTGGCATGATCCCCGACCCCCTCCTTCTCAACGCCCCTGCCACCCCCCCCCCCCCCCCCGGAAACTTTAGCCCTGGCGGCCCTTATTTTAGGCGTATTTCCCGGCGTCTTCATTGCCGGGAAATACGGTACTTTGCAAAAATCACCTGTTTTTGCTTCTTCATTCTGGATATTTGTGTGTAGATTGATGATTAAAAAAAAAAATCCATTTTAAAATAAGGCTCTGACGTAACAAAATGTGAAAAAAGTGAAGGGGTCTGAACACTTTTTGAATGCACTGTATTTTGTTTCTGTCAAATTCACATTCTATACACCTACAAATATTACTAGGTGATAGAAACATTTATTCAAACAAAAACTGAAACGGAATAAAAATCTGCAAACCAAAAAAAAGAAATTGCATGATACGAAAAATCCTATTGGAAATTAAAAAAATATATATTCATATGCAATAGCTAATGTACAATTGCCATAGCAGTTTTACACAAAAACTATTTACATAGATCTAACCTTTTGCCATGTATTCTGTTACAATGTAAATGGGCTCTTCTGAAACAACAGCATACAGTGGTACAAGTTTATCATGTCGCAATTTCTTCATAATTTGGGCTTCTTGCAAAAAAGCTTCTGGAGACATGGTACCAGGTTTTAGTGTTTTAATTGCCACTTTTGTTGTGCCATTCCAAGTTCCTGAAAAGAAAAACATAATATGCAATTCAGCTGCAGTCGTTTTTTCCCCCCCAACTTAATGCATGAAATAGTCTCCTTTATATGAATAAAACTGACCTGAGATTTCAAATCATATCTTTTATTATTAACCATAAAACAAAAAAAGTGAAAGAACCAAACAAAATGCTGGAATAATTCAGCATCTCTGGAGAATAAGGCAGCATCTCTGGAGAATAAGGCAGCATCTCTGGAGAAAAGGAATCGGCAACGGTTCGGGTTGAAGCCCTTGGGAAGTGCTCTATTTATGGGAATAAATAATTATTTGGCTCTGCTATTGAGATATGATGGAACCTTTTATATTAAGAGTCAGAGCTACAGAATTATATAGGATGAAAATGAGCTATCTCGTCCATGGTCATGGGCATTCTTTGTATTAAGTCCATCCCCCTGCAATTGGTCTGTATTCTCTACACCCAAGTGATTTGACACTCAACCAGTTATTTCTTAAGGTGACTCTGCTTCAATCACTTCTCAGACATTGCTCTCCAGATACATACTACTCGCTGGGTGAAGGTCCTCCTCATATCCCTTCTAAATCCCATCTCTACCCCTCATAACTTTGTGTTTCAATCATGCACCCTGTTAAACGCCTCTGGTCAAGGGAGAAAAGACCAAGCTTCTACAGTATCTCCTCCGAAATGAACTGCTCCATCCCAGGCAACATCCTGGTGAATCTGCCATGCACCATTGTCAGCCTTATCAAATGCTTCCTACAGCGTGGTGACCAGAACTGCTTGCAGCACTCCTAGCTGAGGTCTGACCAGTTTTATGAAGTTAGTGCATCTCCTCCTTCTGTATTCCACACCCCAACCAATGAAGGCCTTATATCTATTATGCCTTCCTAACCATGACTTCAAGGTCCCCTTTTCCTTCAATACTAAGACCCTATGATTTGTGGCTTATGTCCTAGACTCACTAATACTTCCACCTCATTTTTTGCCATTTTCAGCCCATTTCACCAACACATCAATACATCTCTACAGCCCAGGACTGTCCTCCATATTTCAACAACTCCGCCAATCATCTGTAATCTAACTGATCCCTCCCACATTCACATGCAAGATATTCACAAATATTAAAAACACCAAGTGTCCAGCATTGATCCGTGTGGAACACTATTAGTTACAGGCATCCAATTGCAAAAACAACCCTCTAACAAACACTCCTATTGCAGAGTCAATTTTTGGTCCACTTGTCCTGGATCTGATGGGGCCTAACATTTTCAACCAATCTCTCATGTGAATCACATCTACAGCTCTGCCCTCATCGGTACATCTTATTACCTCTTCAAATAATTAAATCAAATTGTTAAGCAAGGATCTGCCCTTGGCAACAGCATGTTGGCTGTTTCTGACTAGTCCAGTGTCTTCCCAACTACTGATGTCAGGCTCATGGGTCTATTGTTCCGCGTTGCCCTTCTTGAAAAGAGGAAAGATTACAGTTGTCCAGCCATCATATGGGTTGGGTGAAGAATTTCCTTGCCAACAAAAGGCTATTCTTTCTGAACCTACTGTTACTTTTCACCAATGTGCCAATTTCTTATGTTCTTATGAATGAATGCTTTTTATCACTGAGATTGACAGTCATTACCTTACTCTGATGCAAGCAATTTAGAGTCAGGTACAGCATGTAATAATATGTCCTTCGACCAACTTGCCCATGCTGATCAAGATGCCCCAAGTACACTCATCCCATTTGCCTGTATTTGGCCCATTTCCCTCTAAACACGGGGTGTCACACTAATCGTAACTCATATTAGGTCATGGGCAAAATGCGACTTCATGCGTCCCGGATCGCGCTGCGCACGTATGAATGCAGTCCGATCCGGCACCACGGACAGCTGCAGCCCGCTCTGGCATCGGGGAAATGATCACGCGGGCAAGATCGGACCCCTTCGCGGGCACATCCAGCCCGCGGGCCGTGTGTATGACACCCCTGCTCCAAACCTTCGCCTTCCATAAGGATGGCTATAAATAAAAATCTTATCCATTTTGAAATGAAATTCAAATTTACACAATAAAACTGTAAAGTAAGCAGAACTGAGGGCTTATTCAGAATAGCGATTCTAGGCATCTGACAATAGATGCAGGAGTAGGCCATTTGGTCCTTCGAGCCAGCACCACCATTCAATGTGATCATGGCTGATCATAAATTTGGCATCATAATCTCAATTCATTGTTCAAGTTTGTTTATTTAAACTGTGACTAATAATTATTTTGAAAATTGTGTACCTTCAAAAAGCCAAAGATAAAAAAAACGAATGCTTATCCTGACAGGTTGTAAATACCATGGTCTCACTAATTTTAACAGGTATTCATGCCTTCCCATATAAACTTACCCATCCACACTTCACCAAAACAACCTTGTCCAAGTTTAATTTCCAGACGCAAGGAATCTCGAGGAATCTCCCACGCATCTTTAGCTAGTCCCTGGGTTTGTGGTTTCACAGTAGGACACACAGTAGTTAATCTATGGCATAAGCCATCTGCATGATCTAAAGAAATTGGTAAATTTTAAAATATACTAAAGATCACAAAGTGCAAAACACAGTGATGTGGAATGAAACTTTCAAATCATAATGTTAAAATCCATTAATCTTTTACAAATCTGAATTTAATGGAACTTTATTTGCTTTCTCAATTCTTTACAGTTTAGTCACATGGCTGAGTGATTAGATTAAAACAAATTTGCTCTTCTTAGGTAACATTAGAATTATGAAATGCTCCATTTAAATGATCTTTTCTCATTGCAATGAAACAGCTATTATAACTAAGCAATGCTTTGATATATTTCAAAATTGTGTTCTAATCTATGGGAATAATAACATGTTGCATATGTTTAATCAATCATTAGTAATAGAAAGAGGATCTGCATTAACATGAATTCATGCAATGTTATTTACTTTTCCACTTGCAGTATACCCTTTCGCTCAAGAATAGGCTTACATGTTGAATTAATTAAGTGCTTCTGTGCATGCATTTAGACCTCTCAAAATTTTCAAATAAGGTATGCATTTCTGAAATTCCAATCATCAAATTAGTTTGGAAAGTACCTGTATAGTGTTTCACCAGCTTCTGTAGCGACTCGAACTGTGCTCGTGTTGTAATATAATAACCACCACTGTCCAGCTTTCTGATTTTGTAGTGTTTGACATTGTCAGCTTTTGATTCATCCCAATCTCTTATCGAAAGAGAATATGCACCTGAAAGTAATTTAGAGCATTTGAAATTTGTAAATTTTCTTCATTCATCTCAGATTTCGAATTAGCTTCTACCTTTGACAATGAACGCAATAAAATATTTTTATGTCCCCTCGAAACATTATATCAGTTCCCTTTGATTGTCAACGTCAGCCCAGAGGGACACTAAAACACAGGCAGATCTAAACTTAATGCAACAGCACATAATTTCTTCCCTTTGCAATTCTGCCCCTTCCCAATTTGCTGCCAGCATTGCTTTAAACAATTGAAGACATTCACCAGACATGCAGTTACTTGCTCCCCAAGCTTTCACTTGGTGGATCTTTGTTCGCATCAATTGATTGTATAAACTCCCTGTACATCCTACTGCCCCTCCTTCACAAACCATAATCAAAAACATATTACTCTTAAGAAGTGCTCATGGAGTACAAATAACATAACTCAGTTTAATACAACACCAAAACATTACATGGATATAAAACTTAGTACCAATACAAGTTGGAATCCTCTCGTACCGGTTTATATTTATAATTATATCCCAATTATCACGTTTTTGTTAAGAGGGTTGGCTAGGCTGCGATATTATATGTTCAATATTAAAAGACTAGAACATTTACATTACTTTTACGTAACGTAGAACTAGTGCGAGTGGGTGATCGATGGTTGATGAGGACTCAGAGGGCTGAAGGGTCTGTTTCCATGCTGTATCTTTCAATCAATCTCGGGCCTCAGGAAGCAAAGGAACGAGGAGGGAGGGGAGAATAGCATTTAATGACATACTGACTCCCTTTAAACTTAGTCTTCTTTGTGTTTACATCTATACACTGGACCCAGGACTAGTCAGAGATATTAAAACTCAGGAATTTGAAGTTGGTAACTATCCACCGCCAGTCCACTAATGAAAACTGGCACACAGTCTTCCGACTTCCTCTTGCTTGTCAACATTTAGTTCCTTGTTTTAGTTAAAGACGTTGTTTAGTCAGAGACGCTGTACTCAACCACATCTTTCTCCTGCCACTGATTTATCACCCCCACGATTTGGTCCACAGTAGTGTCATCTGTGAATTTGTTACGTGTAGAGACGAGAGCAGGGAGCCAAGATGCAGCTTTGAGGTGCACCCATTGTTGATGGTCAATGAGGAGATGCTGTTACCTGTACTGCATTTAAATGGCCTAAAACGTATTTCGTACAGCAGTACCTCTGGCTGCAGATTACAGCTTTAAAAGGTCAGAATGTGTACACACGTGTTCTCCTGCATGCTGCCTGCAGAAAAATCCCCTTCTTCAATGCCGTAAAATGTACACAAATGACCTAACTTTGACATTTCTTGAATTATGATTTGTTCAGTCTCTGCCTCAGAGATCAAAACATACCTTTGATAATCTTTCTTTTCACATCTGCAAAAGCTCCTATCATCTATTATCTTTCCAGTTTATTTACTCACATAATCTACTTTTTTTTCCTACCAATTTTTCTATTCTACTTTGCTAATTCTTAAACCTTACTATCCTACTTTTTTTCTTTCTGCCAATTCTTCTATTGCCCTATGCAAACCGTGCTATTGTAGTGGTTCCCTTTTAGTCAACACTGTGAATTTTTTAAAATGTTGCAACATCCTGAATGTTTCTACATAGCCATCTATGGCAGTACAATGGATAAATATTTCTTCAAAAGCATCTTTAGTCATTCAAAATGATCAATTATCAAAGTGTTTGCCACTGGTCATCTATAGTTATCTTTAAATCTATTTGTTATATTTTAATCCAGTTATATACATACAATACCCACCCTTGTAGATTTTAAATTTGAGACTCAATTTCCGACCTGTTCCCATTCGTTTCGAGTTCAGTACAAAATTCTTTCAATATTAATCCATTTTCCACTGATTTTCACAAAGATTAGTAACTGTTTGCTAACTGTGCCCCCGTCTACAGTCTATGAACTTCTGTCTGCAGTCTATGAGTTTCCCTCACTTGCACAACAATTAAAGCCCCCCATAATTACAGCATTCTCCTTATTACAGGCATCTCCATTGACAATGTATTCTCTACTTGTTTCACCAAAGTTTATGCATATGTACAGGGCATCTAGGTTATTTGCCTTATTGAGTGTATTAAGCTTATTAAAATTGTTCCTACCTTTCGTGGTTTCACTCTCTCGAACCAAGAACGTGCCGCGTGGATTTCCTGTATGTAACAGCAATCGTTCGGCATCCTTACGGCCCATTTTACCAAAATACCATCTACAAACAAGTCATAAGACGAATAAAGAGCACTTTCAGTATTACTGATTTAACTAGATAATTCAATGTACAAAACCCTTGAAACATGCAAGGATGAGAATAGTTTGCATGGGTACATGGCACCATCATGGATTTGCAAAAAACAGAATGAGCTAATGGTGGCTTGCAAAATGCATCCTTATTAAAAGCAAATTTAACAACCAAGAGCTTGAACAAAATTATTGTCTTGTATTTACTTTAAGCAATTCTCAGATTGAGATCACAAATGAGATCAGGTTTTGATAATTCCCACTGTAATCAGGCACTGAACCATCCTATTACCAACTAGGGTGTGGTTCTGAACTACCATCTACCTCATTGGAGACTCTCAGACCATCTTTAATCGGACTGGACTTTACTGGTCTTTAACTTGCACTGAACATTATCCTATATCTGTACACTGTGAACGGCTTGATTGTATCATGTATAGTCCTTTCATTAACTACAAACCATGCAACAAAAAAGCTTTTCACTGTACTTTGGTACACGTGACAACAAACCCAACTATGTTCCCTAAAGAACAATTATTCCCAATTGGATCTGGGGTAGTGATACCACTCAGAGGCAAAGGAGGGAATTGACATAAATTTACAGGACAATGAGTTTCCTGCATGCCCTGTCCAAAGTCGATTAAATGGTGTACAAGAGATACAAGGAAATAACTTTGGACTATGACTCAAACTTTACTGCTGTTAACTTCTGTAATCTAAACAAAATTACAAGATAACATTGTTATCATACTGGTATGCTCCACATGGGATATTAGAAGGGCTATTCGAAGGCCCGTAAACATTTTAGAACAAAACTAGGAACTGTTGGGCAGCAGGGCGCAACGGTAGGGCTGCTGCCTCATAGCACCCGACACCCAGGTTTGATCTCGACTATGGAGCACTATCTGTGTGGAGTTTGTACGTTCTCCATGACAGCGCAGGTTTTCGCCGGGTGTTCCGGTTTCCTCACATGTTCCAAAGTTAATTGGCTTCTGTAAATTGCCTCTAGTGTGTAGGATGTCAAAGTGGGATAACAGAACTATCGTGATCGATGGTCAGAGTGGGCACAGTATGCCGATAGGCCTGTTTCCATGCTGCTCTAAACTATATAAACAAGGCAGGCAAAACTAAATTATTAAACAATAGTACTTAAGTTTGTAATATGTATTGCATCAGCAGAAAGGATTTGGCGTGTTGGTTGAAAAGTTTGGAGGAATGCCAGCTTTATTCCAAATAAATATGCGAAGACATTTAAAAAGAGACGCAGAGCTTGCAGCAGACAACCAAAGGTGAAATTTCAGACATTTACATTAACTTCCCAAAAGATTTAAAATAAAAAAGGACTTACTCTTCTGCTTGGATGGAATCAGCTGGAGCCACATAATTGCTAGGAATGTAACCTTTCTTTCCTGTAGTGATAGATCGAGCTTCCCACCAGTCACCTTCCCTGAAGATCACAAAAGCAATAAGTATTCCAAATTATTAAACTGATCTAATACAATCAGGGATACATTCACATTAAATCAAACCAAAATATTCAAACTAGAATTTTAAATTGCATCAAAAAATTATTAACAAGCAGAGCAACATGGATTTATGTAGAACTTTATTTTCCAACCAGCAATCTCAATATGTCTATGTTCACTTTACAGTGCTACTTTTTTTAAGAAACAATTTGTATTTCAATTTGTATACCAATTTGTATTTGTGGGTGTAGGTGTTAGTTGAGGGGCAAATGCTGACAAGAGAATTGTTTCTTCTGTGAGTCGAGTTAAAGAAAGACCCATGTCACAGCCCATTCCAGCACCCAGATTGCACTCAAGCCTTGAGGCAAAACGCAGAACTTTCCTCATATTTCTGCAGACATGTAATCCTATTCTCTACCTGTCTATCAGACTCCACCCCCCCCCCCCCCCCCCATCCCAGTGATTTTCTTCACCTGCCCAATATACGGCCTGTGCCTGGTGGTCCATTCACCAACCCCGATTTGTCCTTGATAATGGATATTAAATTTTCCTCTTAAAGCTCCAAACGCAGACACACATCATATTTGCAGCTGTAGGCATACATGGGGAAGGTCTCTAGCGTATTGCTGTAAGGATCAACATAGGACGCAGAGCAAAAAAACTGACTGCTTGTTGTACTAATAAGGTCAGGCAGCAGACGATGTTTCAGATTGGGACTCCTTCAGTCTAAAGTACTCTGACCTGACACATCTTCTGTCAATTTCTCTCTGCAGATGCTGCCTGACCCATTGAGTTTCTCTACTAGTCTGTTTTTGGCTCAATATTCCAGCAACTGCAGTCTTTTGCATTTCCAGCCAGAGCACCCAATTTTGTGTTAGAAATGTTGGACAATCATGCTCAGAATGATCACTGAATAGTCCAAATTGAAAACATTCAGTGTTGGAAAGAACTGCAGATGCTGGTTTAAATCGAAGGTAGACACAAAACTCAGCAAGACAGGCAGCTTCTCTGGAGAGAAGGAATAGGTGACGCTTCGGATCGAGACTATCAGTCTGAAGAAGGGTGATGACCCGAAATGTCACCCATTCCTTTTCTTCAGAGATGTTGCAAACATTCAGATCAGATTTTTTGAATAATTCTTTACCTTTGGAAATCAACAAAATATATTTGAAATGTAAATGTTTATGTACATTTGCATAATGCAAAGTTCAACGATGTAATTTTAGACAAATTGAAAGATATAATGCAGCTACAAATAGCTATAAGTATTCTGGTGTGATGTACAAAAATGTATATGAAAATAAAATGGCAAACAGAAAAATATGAGTCTCAAGTCGTAGCAATTCCATGATTTTATTTTTTTGTTGACTAATTCCTCCTACACTCTTTTAGCACTTTTCCATATGAAGATCATGTATCTGGATCCAAAGTTAACTACAATATTAACTGTTTGTAATTAATTTTGGATACAGATACACAATCTGCATTCAAAGTATATAAGAGGTCACAGCAGGGTGTGACTATGGAAAATATTCATAGTTAAGTCTTTCATTTCACTAATTTCAACAGTTTTACAAACCATACAAAGGAAGCCAATCTCAGGGGTGTTTATATGTTTTTGTACACTGGAGTAATATCAGGAATTATTTAGGGTTTGATCATCCGAAGATTGTTAAAAAATATTATCATTAAATTTGTGCAGAAATAAATTGCGCAATATTAAATAAACTACAGAATGCATCTAAAATATCACTATTTTCCAACAGTCCATAATACCCACGTATTGTTTATGATCTGAAATCTTTCACCCTTTTTGAAAGATAGATCTTCTGTTGTTCTTGCTTCATAATCATACAAGGCCACAAAAATAGTTACGCCACCTTTAAAAAAACATATATACCAGTTACCACCTTTTCTGTGTTTAAGATTTTCCCATTTTTAACAGTTTCAAGCAAAAACCCACTTCTGAAGCCCACTAACCTTTATGTTGTGTAGCGATTAATAGTTCATGTTGATTAAAAAAGTTATACAAGTATGCTAGTAAGTTTGAAAAAATCTACTTTATAAGAATGTTCCTGTAGTCACGATAAATTATTATAAAGGAAACCATTCAGGCTATTTATCCGAATTGATGGGAAGAACCTTTCAGTCTAATCCCACCTCTCAGCACTTGATCCATGGTCCTGCATGCTACGACTCTTCAAGAACACATGCAAGTATCTTTGAAATGCGATTAAGGTTTCGGCCATGATAAGAATTATAGAACAGAAAATTGCAGCACAGGAACAGGCCCTTCAGCCCACGATATCTGTGCAGCAGATTATGCCAAGATTAACTCTCATCTGCCTGCATTAATTTTTCTTTGTATTCCTTGCATATCTATGTGTCTATCTCAAAAGATTCTTTGTTTACAACAACATTTAAGAGTTAAAGCCAAGTGACGAACATGTTGACAAAGCTCAAAGCTAATTTGGAAGGCTGTGACTTGAGATCACAAAGTCAGAATCTTAAAAGGTTGAAGATTGTTTTTTTTGAGATTGAGATTGTACCACAAGATTGTAGTTCTGCCTTTAGGAAAGAACAACAAGCTGTGGAAGATTGTGCAATTATCTATTTTAACAGTGACAATTACAGAAGGGGCAGTGTTTGAACAATGACAAACTTTTCACAAGCAAAGGTCGTGTTGAGATAAATACGGTCAATAGATACAAGACTGTTGCAAAAGAGCTGAAAATAAGAGGCAAGGAGAAGATGTGTTCAAGCAGCAGAAAATGTTTCATTCGTGCAAATGTGCTTCAACTTCTGGAGATGACAAAGGGGAAGAATTTTGGTGGGAGAATTTGAAATTAAATCTTAACACTAAATTGCCATTGTCATGGGAAATGGGGAGTAATGCGATGTTAGAGGATTGATGTCCATGGCTTCCTGATGAAGTTTAAGCCTTAGTAGGATCTAATATGTGAGAGCAGTATGGAATAAGATTCTTGCAATTATCCCAAGATAATTTTCTTCATTCCATCGTCACAATTTGGTGTTATTGTTATTCACTTTAAGTCTCAGTATCCAGATAGTATCGGTGGAAGTTTAGAAGCTTTAAAAACGGCTCTTTAATTATTTCTCCATTGCTAGGCATTTAGCATGAACGTAAAAAGGCCAATATACACTAAGGCTTGTGTTGCTACTCACCTGTAACACCACTTGCATACTGGGTCGGAACAATACTAAATGACGATGAAGCGCCTCCAAATGGTGCCATACCAGCTGACCCACCAAAAGGTGTAATGGAATGTTTGTTGAAGTTACCAGATTGTCCCTTTGATGCTGGTGATTGTGTCAGTTGGGTGGGATCAGGACCATACTGAGTAATATTTGCAGCAATGGTTCCAGTAGTGTCACCTGGTTTATACTTCATAGCTGGCTCTTTGTCCTCCTTGCTCTTTATGCAACCCATGACTGAAGCTGCAAACAAAAGAAAACTGTAAGTATACCCTATTAAACTTTTACATTAAATATATGATCTGAACAAATCGCATAGAGCAAGAAACTGAAAAGGCAAAATTTTCATGTAGATAATAAAAAATGCAATTGTCTGTTTATACATTGTTACAAAAACAGAATACTACCTTAAATGAAATTAAATGGATTGGATACAAGAATATGCAACATTAAACCTGCACCATGTAAATATTAGACAACAGAAGGAATTATTTACCTTGCTTCCCCACCATCCCAGAGTTCTAAAAGCCTGAAGCCCAACGTTCAAACTTTGGGTGTTAAAGAACAAATACAGGTGATCTTCAAACAAACAGTGATTGACGAGCATCAAATCGAGAGAACAATGGTGAGAACATTGCCGAAGTTTCAAATTAGGTCAATTTATGACAAGAAACAAAGAACCAAGGATAAGTGGCATAATCAACCAAGAAAGTTTGCAGAAAAAATGTGTTTGTGAGCATATTTTGTTTTCTACATAGAAAGGAATATGTAAAAACAAAATATAGGTATACTTCTTACACATGGAATGTTACATTGGAAGTTCCAAATGGTACTAATGTACAATGTTGGATCAGATCAGTCCCCAAAACACAAAGCATGGTAAGAAATAAACTGAACTGAAAGAAATTAAAACTAAAGAAATCTAATTCAATTGATTTCAATATTTTCTATCACCAATTTCAGGAATCGTATAATTCATCTAAAAAAACTTAACAGGCCAAAATTGCACAATAATGCCATGATAATGGCTCCAGATATATTTAAGGATTTGGGTGACATTTTTGGTCGAGACCCTTCTCCAGGCTGAAGGGTATTGATCCGAAATGCCACCATTCCTTCTCTCCAGAGATGCTGCCTGTATGCTGAGTTACTCCAGCATTTTGTGTCTACCTTTGATTTAAACCAGCAAATGCAGTTCTTTCCTACATATTTAAGTATATGATGTTTAATACCAAAAATCCACAAACAAAGGATTATAGATAATCTTAACCACATGTGGCAAATATCCTGAAGCACTTCCTATACAAATTATGTTGAAATGCAATACAAATGTTATATAATGTAAGCAATTATAACAGTTTACAAACAGCAACAGCAAAACTAATGATTGCTTTGATGTTGCTGATTATGGAGGAAACACTGCAGGATAACAGTAGAACAGTTAAGTTCCTTGAAAGTAAAATATGGCAATTGCTGGAAATCAGAAAACAAAATTCTGAAAATTTCCAACAACTAAGATAGCATTTGCAGAGAAAAACAGTTATTGTTAACAAATTATAGTAAAAATCGACTGGAAAACTTAAGTGTTTCTTTCCACAAATGCTACCTGACATACTGACTCAGTTGACCAGGGAAAAAAGATTCCATCTACCCTATTTATGACCCTCAACTTTTTAAACCACTATGATCATCCATCACTAGTGGGAAGAAAAAAAACAGTTTTGATAATATGTTGGATCTTCCAACGCTATGCTAGAGCTAATGGTGAATGTTTACCTGTTTTTTCCAGTGAAAGGTCTACTTTCCAGCACTGGCATGACCAACCTGACCAAATAAGGCAGTGTAAACGCCTGCATACTTAAGACCCTATCCAACTTACGTGTCCCTGGCATGCTAATTACGCGACGGTCCCGCGCGATGTAATTTGAAGATAGACACAAAATGCAGGAGCAACTCAGCGGGACCGGCAGCATTTCTGGAGAAGCAATGGATGATGTTTCGGGTCAAGATTCTTCTTCAGTCTGAAAGAAAGGTCTTGACCCAAAACGTCACCCATTGCTTCTCTCCAGAGATGCTGCCGGTCTCGCTGAGTTACTCCTGCATTTTGTGTCTATCTTCAATTTTCTTGGCCTCGCTCTGCGAGTAGAAGTGGGAGCGGATCTGGACCTCAACGGCCATCAGCCTCAGGCTGAGTTCGACGATCGTTTACCTGCTTCTGCTGCTGTTGGAGGTGAGACGTTGTGTCGTGCCAGGGTCTTGGGCCTGTCCCACTTTGGCTGTCAGTTAAGCGACAGGCAGTTGGCGCGCGAAGATTTAGTTCGCTACAAACATTTCAGAGCCCAGCGCGATGTCGCGCACAACTACATACCCCCTCTGCGCTTCTCAGTGGGACTGGCCCCGCGCGGCCATACGATGCCCGTGCGCCTCAACGCGACCACGAGGTGGCGTAATTTGCGTGCCAAGGACACTTACGTGGGACAGGCCCTTTAATCTCAAACCAGGAAATCTAACCAGAGCCTGCAACAGTATCAACACAACAAACACAGCAGTCTCCACTCAAATGCAATTGAGGCATTTCCACTGCTGAAAATAAATGCTTATTTTACAAATTATGTCAGTTTTAGTGCCTTAATTTATTGTGTGTTTTCACTGCCTTGATTGTGTTAACTGTACAAGCCATGATGCAACTCTCTAAACACCTTGGCTAGGCCACATTTGGAATATAGAGTGCAGTTCGTGTCGTCCCATTACAGGACGAATGTGATACTTTGGAGAGCAGTGTGTAAGAGGTTTAGCAGACTGCTGTCTGGTTTAGGTGGTATTAGGTGCAAAGAGGTTAGTCAAACTTGGATTGCTTTCTCTAGAATGCCAGAGGTTGAGGGGGCATCGGATAGAAGTATATAAAATTATGAAATGCATAGATAGATAGCGTAGACAGTAAGAAGATATTTTCCCCCAGTGTAGAAATGTCAAAGACAAGAGGGCATAGCTTTAAAGTATGTGTTAAAAATGTTAAAAGGAGATGTGCGGGACTATATATATATTTTTTACACAGACGATGCTAAGCACCTTAAGCGCACTACCAGGGGTGGTGGTGGAGGGAGATACAATAGCGGCATTTAAGAGGCCTTTAGATAAGCATGTGAATATGGGAGGGAATGGAGTGACATGAATCATGGTTGGCAGATGAGATTAGTTTATGATGCTTGGCAGAGACATTGTGGGCTGAAGGGCTTGTTCCTGTGCTGTTGTTTTTAGTTCTATAAAACCATTTTTGATTTTAATTTTGCTTAAAAACAGGTGAGAAATGCTTGTACAATTATCAAAAGAGATTCAAACATTTAACGGCCCTGGTGATAATCGCAGCTGGGTGAGCCTATGGTTTGGACTTAAATTGGCTGCCCCCAGCTGTTCTGTGAGCACAGCAGGCTGCTTGTGTTTAACTGCCCTGACACTCCCCGCAGTCACTAATGCTTGGAGTAATAAGTAATGAAACCCATTGCCTGACACTTGGTCGTCCATGCTTGAATGTGTATGCGGGCATGGCTGCTTCATTAGGAACAGATGTGAATGGAATGGAATAGAGTCCAATCTGAGACCACTAGTCTGCTGCATTTACGATTGGAAATAATCAATGCGACAGCTGAAGACGGTGGGGATAAAGGACACTGTCCTGAGGAATTACTGCCGTGATGTGAAGCCAATCATATCACACACAAAAAAATAAAATGTGGAAAATCGCAGCAAGCCAAGTAGGTTCCATGGAAAGACAAAGTCAAAGTGGCTGCTACCCACTTCATCAGAACGGATTTGAAACCTTTTGATTTTCTTTTATCACTACTTATTTTGTGTTCTGCAATACAGGGCTCGAAATTAGCGGTTGCCCGGGTACCAATGGCAACTTACAGTCCCTAAAAGCCATGCCATTATGCCCGGCTTGGCAAGCAACCGGGACACCCGCCCGCCATCCATGTCCGGGTCTCGGCGCTAGCTCTCAGCTTGGCTCTCGGGGGACATAGTGTCACTTAGAGATTTAAGACTGAAAATGGATAGTTTCCTTTTTTTAGTAACCAAAGTTATCAACGTATAATTTTGTGTGTGTTGGAAAATAAAATATAGTGGCACAGCTGGTGGACTTGCTGCCTCACACACCAGAGATCTGTGTTTGATCCTGTTCTCGGGAACTATCTGTGTTGAATTTTCACATTTTCCCTGCAAGCATGTGGGTTTCCTCCCATATCCCAAAGACGCTTTGGCTTTGTAGGTTAACATGTCTCTGTAAAATTGCCCCTAATGTACAGGGAGTGGATGAGGAAAGTGGGATAACAGAACTTGTGTGAATGGGTAGACAAAAATGCTGGAGAAACTCAGCAGGTGAGGCAGGAAATAGGCGACGTTTCGGGTCGTGACCCTTCTTCAGACTGATGCAGGAGGAGTGGGGGGGGGGGGGCGGGAAAAGAAAGGAAGAGGCGGAGACAGTAAACTGTGGGAGTGCTGGGAATGGGAGGGGAAGGAGGGAGAAAGCAAGGACTACCTGAAATTGGAGAAGCCAATGTTCATATTGCTGGGATGTAAACTACTGAAGCAAAATATGAGGTGCTGTCCCTCCAATTTGCGGTGGGCCTCACTCTGGCCATGGAGGCGGCCCAGGACAGAAAGGTCGGATTCGGAATGGGAGGGGGAGTTGAAGTGCTGAGCCATTGGGAGATCAAGTTGGTTATTGCGAACTGAGTGGAGGTGTTGTGCGAAGCGATCACCAAGCCTGCGCTTGGTCTCACCGAGGTTGATCATACGCTGAATAACCATATTTTTGTTTCGAAGTGGAAAGAGATAATAGAAATTGCATTCATTGCAACGTTGAAAAAGAAATTAGGTACTGTATTGTAATTTTGCTGCATGTCATTGTGATATATATCATGTCTTGATTGGTGAATATGTTTAGTTTATTTCTGCTTCAAATAAAGTCACAATATGTGAATGCTTCGTTGACCATAATTCCGACTGGTAACTATGCACTTCGTCCGAGCATATTATCGCACGCGTCATGCAAGCCGTCTTAAATGGCCACCTAAACTGTCATTTGGCAACCTAAAAAGCTGCCGAGGTTGCCTGGCTGGCAACAGGGAAAAAAAGTTAAGCGAGGGCCCTGCAATGTATTACATAAATAGACAAATTACATAAATGGGTGAATTAGGCGGAGTCCACATGAATGCTTCAGGTGTTCCATCATTAATAAGATCATAGCTGATGTAAGTACAATCTCATCTTTGCATTCCACTTACCCATTGTATACTTTCATTTACTTGCTTATCAATATCCATCGGCTTCTACCTTAATATTGAAAGATTCTGCTTCCAGCACCCTTGGAGAAGAAAATGGGTGATTCCTTAATGGTATCAGATGATCTTTCAATTTGAACAGTGATCCCTCATTCTAAATTCTCCCCCAAGGATGAACATTCGCCACACATCCACCCAGCCAATACCTCCCAAAATCTTGTATTTCCAACACGACAAATTAACTCTTCTAAACTCCAGGGGGGACAAGTCTAGACTTCAGAGTCTTTTCTTAAAAGAACACCTACCAAATAAAGTCAAGTCATGTTTTTTATCACCAGCGCAAGTATGGGGATGTACAGGGACAATTAATATCTTGCTTGCAGGAACACTGTCTAAATGCCAATGAAATTCACTGGTCAGCACTGGGGACAACCTACGACCTCCTGGCGACCCACTACCACTGCACCAATGGCACGAGAATTCTCGCTACTCTCCATGGTGGCTTAATTCTGGTCACGGCTAATTTAAAATTAGCGGCGACCAGAAATGAAGTCGCGACTAGTTCCGAGAATGCAGGAACTACTCACAACCATGAAGGCGATTCCCCGGCAACCGCCCCCGAACATGTGGCAACCACATAGTCTCCTGTCGTCGCCTAAAACGTCGTCTAAGTGGGACAGGCCCATGAGGAGTTGAAAGGAATGTGGGAGGAAGCAATGGGATTACTGAGAATGAATGTAAATAGGAGTTTGGCATGGACCTAGTGGGCCAAAGGATCTGTTGTGCACTGTATTACTCTATGACTCTGACGATTCCCAACTGTACAAGAAGGAAGACCTTTATTGGACTGAAGATAGACACAAAATGCTGGAGTAACTCAGAGGGACAGGCAACTCTGGAGAGAAGGAATGGGTGACGTTCCGGGTCGAGACCCTTCCTCAGACCCATGGGTTGTGGGATTGCTTAGCTGCAAAACAATAGATACCATTGATTGCAGCAAATTCAAGTTTGGCACTTTATTTTTATACGTATTTATTGCTGCATCCAGTTGCTCTTTGGGAACAAAGATTGGTTCCCTGGCTCGAAGGTATCTTGAGGATTACAATATACCAGGAGGCCAAAGATTATGACGGAATAACATTCTGTGCTGTATCGGAGTATCTCTTCTGATCAGCTACATCCACATTCCTTGAACGCATAAATGAAAAATGAATGCATTCTTACCTTAAGAGACACAAAAAACGTGAGTAACTGAGCAGGACAGGCAGCACCTCTGGAGAGAAGGAATGGGTGACGTTCGGGTCAAGACCCATCTTATGTATTCTTGCCTAGAGTACATTTTGTAACCTTGCTACCCTTGGTGCTTCAATTGAACATTGGATTTTTTAGTTGTGGGAGATTAGACAACAGGATTTTTATTTCTATTCTCATATTTCACATGACACCACAAGATGGTGTCTGGAGTGAAAGTTGAGGAGTGCTCTGGTTATTTTCTCTTACATAGCGTCAAGTCGCTAACTGTTGACAGTGGAAATAGTAAGATTAAATGAGAACTTACCAGTTTGAAGTTTGATCTTTATTTTATGAGGAGTTGCGATGAGGGATTTCGTGAAGACCCTGCCAGCACGCATGTGCGACATTCTTCAAAGCAGCGGTGTGGAATCACAGAACCAACAAAAAGAAATTACTTGTTATAGTAAGATTGAAGAGACTCTATATACCAGTTGACCTTATAGTAGAGGGCTGGGAGCGGAGGGCACAAAATCCCTCATCGCAACTCCTCATAAAATAAAGATCAAACTTCAAACTGGTAAGTTCTCGTTTAATCTTACTATTTCATTTCGGAGTCACGTGAGTGACTTCGTGAAGATTTCAAGGCTCTGTGATTACATGCCCTGGATCACGTCCATGCTCACACACGACCACAATATTGATGGAAGGAGTATATAAAATGTATTTCAGACTTGATGTACTGAAAAATAATGTTTATTAATCACAAACAAAAAAACCCTCAATCGGGGATAAATGTATGTTGCTGACCAGCACTCAGCAGTCTCTGCGAACATAGCAGGAGCGGTAACAGGTTTATTGTAAAACCTCTGGAAAGTAACTTCGCTAGCCCAGCCCGCTGTGGCGAGGATACGGTCCATGCGCACCTCCATGACCCTCGCTGCTGATGTGGATGCAGCCCTGGTAGAATGGGATTTAAAGATATTATTATCAATACCCGCTGCATCCAGTACCACCCTGAGCCACCTGGAGATCGTCTGCACCATCACCCTGTGATGGGGTTTCTTATGGCTGATCAGCAGGTTCCTCGCCATTCCCCTTAGGGTATGCGTCACTTTAATGTTGTGACGGATATGGGTGGCTAGGCAGACCTCACATCAGCGGGGTATGGCGGAAAAATCAGCTGCAGCCCTGTAAATCCAGGTCTATGCTGCATCAGTAACTCATCAATATAAAAAGTTACTCTCTCTGGGGTAGAGACCATTTTGTCCATATTGATTTTATGTAAGGTCTGTACCCGTTGAGCTGATGTTAGCGCCATCAACATCACCAATTTCAAGGTGAGTTTGTCCAGTGGAAGTCCAATCATAGGTGACCAAGTCCTGAGTAGGGTCAGCACTACCCCAATGTCCCAGGTAACGTTGTAACGTGGTTGGGGAGGGTTTGAGTTGAAGATACCCCTCATCAATTTGGACACAAGCTGGTGTGATCCTACTTCAATGGAGAGGTAGGAAGACAGTGCGCTCCTGGCACTGTTGATGGCTCTGTAGCTGAGGTGTTCGTCATGGTGCAACCCCGCAAGAAATTCCAGCACACGTGGTATTGTGGCAGAGTCATACGAGATGTTTATCCGTGTGCAGTAGGCCTCCCATTTTCTTATTTGAGTTAGGTACTACTGTCTTGTAGACTCTCTGCATGATGCTCTGATGGTATCCATGGTCCTTGGTGTGAGACCATATTGCAGCAGGGGTCTCTTCAAAACCTGCAGGCCAATAGGTTCAAATGACAGTGGCACGGATGGTATACCCCTGTAATGGGGTTAGTCACCAAATCAGGGCTCTTTTTCAAAAGTGCCCATGGTTCTCTAATCATCCCAAGGACCACCGCATACCATGGTTGTGTAGGCCAGTCGGGTATAATTAAAATACCTGTTGCAGAATCTGATTTGATTTTCCACAACACCCAACTGATGAGGCAAAATGGAGGAAATGCATAGAAAAACCATTTCCCCCAGTGCAGCGAGAAAGCGTCCATCGCTATTGCCCCAGGATCTGGTTCCCAAGATACATATGTTGGTACCTGATGGTTTAACCTCGACGCAAAAAGGTCCATATCCGGTTTACCAAATTTGGCTGTAATTTTTGTAAATATTTGGGGATTTAACATCCATTCGATGTTATCATTGAATGCTCGTGACCTGGTGTCCGCCACTGTATTGAGCTTACCTGGAAGATAGGTAGCTGATATCCAAATATTTTGTTCTATGCACCAGAGCCAAATTGAATTTGCCAATTTATTGCAAGAAATTGACTTGATACCACCCATATGATTTAAATATGCCACCACAGTGGTATTGTCTATTTGGAGACGGCCATGAATACCAGTGAGGGTTGAACAGTAAGCTTGTAGTCCGTGAAATGCTCCTAGCATCTCCAAATAATTTATCCCTTGTGATAATAAAAGGGTAGATTCATACGAGTCCCATCTGCCACCACAACTAGAATTAGTGTCGGTAGGTCCCCAGCCCTGGGAGCTTGCGTCAGTTTGTAAAAATACTGACGGATGAGGCACAATGATGGGCTTGAATGAGTTATGAATATTGTCAATCCACCATTCTAACTCAAATTTTGCCTTGATTGGCAGCTGCATCAAAATGTCCAGCATTCATTTTTAATGCAGAAATCTTGGATCTTTGTAAATTTTGATAATGTAAAGTTCCAAATTGGGCAGCTGGAAATTTGTGCAGCTGGTGGCTACCAATTTCCCATTACCATAGCAGCACATCTAATTGTCGGTGTACTGGCGCAGACAAGTTTATTGCATGCTTCGATGATGTCCATAGCTTTGTTAGTTGGTATAGAAGCAACCATTTGATTGGTATCAATTGTGAATCCGAAATAGTTCATAACCTGTGATGGGTAGAACTTAGATTTGTCTGGATGGATTATAAACCCAATTTTTTGGAGTAATGATGTAGTAGCTGTTACTGCCAACTTTGTTGATTCCATGGTATCTCGTACTATTAGGATGTCATCCAAATAGGCCATGACGATATGGTTTTGTCTCCTCAGTGTTGCTTACACTGGTTTCAATAATTTAGTAAACAATCTAGTGGCTGTAGTAAGCCCATTAGGCAGAGCTCTATATTGCCAAAGTTGATCCATCCAAACAAATTTTAATAACTTCCTGTGATGTTTTCGTATGGATACTGAATAGTATGCATCCTTTAAATCGATGCATGTCATGAAGCAGCCTTTAGAAACTAATGATTTGCCTGTTTCAAATGTGTCCATTTTAAAATGGGTGTATTTCACAAAGGTATTCAACTGGGTTAAATCAATAATGACGCGACCTCCACCATCTTTTTTGATTTTAGTACAGATGTTGGATACAAACTCAAGCAGTTCGCGAATCGTTCTTTCTATCACCCCTTTATCTTGTAGCCTCAAAATTTCAGCATGTCCTTCCGCTATTTCCTTGTTGGAAAGTGCATATTTGCGGTCTGGTACATATTGAGGCGGGGGAAGTTGTTCATTTATGAACTCAATTTCGTACCCCTGAATACTTTGTAATATAAACACATCTGAGGTGATAGAATTCCATGCATCCCCCAAAAATCACAATCTCCCACCAATATGCGAGGTTATGCATGCAACTCGTGCATGAGAACTAGACCGCCTTACCTCCATGGTTAGCGATCCTTGATATTTTTGGTGTTTCCTGGAGGTGCTGGGTTTTGGGTTTGCCGCATCTTCCATGCCGGCCGTTGAGGGCCTTGTCCTAAAAAAGGCTTCTGCTGTTGTTGTTGCTGCTGATAATGTGGTGCTACCGGCGTGTAGGTCCTTGCTGACCTGTCGGGTGAGTCCCGAGGTCTGGAGTATGGCAGTCTCCGTGATGGAGGTGGCCTCATTAATCCAACTGCCTTCGCCTGGTCATCTAAGTCCTTGACCTGTTTGGGCAGGTCTTCCCCAAACAACTGTCTTGGTGGTGGCAGCGGAGATGCTTTGCATAAACCCGCAAACTTCAGGTTGAGGGTTGGTTTGATGGTGATCTTTCGGAACGCATTAATTTCATACTGAGTGTTGCATAATAAAGCAAGAGCATCTTCTTGTTCAGTAGTCAGTTCCGTCCCATCTACCAACCTGGCAAAAGCAGTAATCCCTGATGTGAGCAGCTTCAGGATTTTTTGCAACTTTAATTCTTGCGCTCTGATTCCCGAGCTGATGTTACCCCAAATAGGTGTGTTCACTGTGGGTACATTCAGTGAGTTGCAGTTGTTTGGGGCCTTGTACCAGTTCATGGCATCGGTAAGGACCTGATCTTGTAGCTGATGGGTGGCAAGGAAGTCTACACTGGCCGCCAATTTGGGTTGAAGAGGTTGACCCGAGGACTTTGGTTGAGCGAACTTGGAGACAACGCCCAATAGTTCTTCCTGAGCAAGTTTAGGTACCGCAGGTTCCTGTAGTAATATTTCTTCCTCTTCCCCTGGCTGCTGATCCCTTGCACTTCCCACTGATGATGGGGATATGTTGCCCCCAATCGCAAATCTCCTTGAACTAGAGGACATAGGGTCCTGCTGCTGGAGATTGTGTTCTAGGACACGCTCCATGCGACCATCCCCGCCAAATGCGGGCGATAGGTCGGCTTCCTCAGGTTCTAAAGAACCCCCGAGGCTTCTATCATCGGCCCGCACCTCGTCGAGGTGATAACTCAGGTGCCGTGATAGGATATGGCTGCATGCCGCTGCTGCGGGGCTACGCGACCCCCGCGCGGACCTGCCGATGGTCCTTCGTCTTTCGAACGAAAACGGCCCGCTAGTCTCGAAAGACATGTGCGGTGAAAAGTCGGTACCTGCCGCCGAAGCGTGGTGTCCCAACGTCTGCGCAGGGTTGCTGCCTGTCCTCATAAGGGACGAAGGCGACGTGCGGTCATGTCCTGCCACTAAGGAGGGGTGCGGTGACCGAGATGAGACTGCAACGGCCCGAGATCTTGTGGTCTTCCCTGGTAGTGAGTCTATGCCAGCCGTAATTAAGAGGCCGCTAGACCCTGGTCTCAATTGGTCACCGGTCCGCAGTCTGGCGGCTTGTTTCGGTGAAAAGTCGAACCCAGTACCCTCAGCGGGGCTAGTCGACTGGCGTGTAGCTCTTCCCCTGGCTCGTCCTCTAGTTGGCCTTTCAGTAAGACCTTTGACAAGGTTCCCCATGGAAGGTTGGTTAAGAAGGTTCAATCTTTGAGTGTTAATGGCGGAGTAACAAGATGGATTCAACAGTGGCTGAATGGGAGATGCCAGACAGTAATGGTGGATGGCTGTTTGTCAGGTTGGAAGCCGGTGACCAGTGGGGTGCCTCAGGGATCTGTGTTGGGTCCACTGTTGTTTGCCATGTACATCAATGATCTAGATGATGGGGTGGAAAATTGGATAAGTATGCAGATGATACTAAGATAGGTGGTGTTGTGGATAATGAAGTAATGAAGTACAGGATACTGAGTTGGATGATCAGCCATGATCATATTGAATGGCGGTGCAGGCTCGAAGGACCGAATGGCCTACTCCTGCACCTAATTTCTATGTTTCCTTTTTTTTGTTTATTTTTGTTAGGAGTACAATAGTGTGGTACTTGAGTACCCAATACATACATATTTCCATTCTTGTACAACTTCATACTTTTGATTTAATAATAAAAGAACAGTGAGAGAAAAAAGAAATAAAGAGTGTCGGAATAGATAGACAAGTGAGTAGATGCAGATAGCAAAAGAAATAAAGGGCATAGAAGAGAAGCTGAAAAGATTGAAATAGAAGGAGAAAGTAAAGAAAAGAGAGATTAGAAGAGATCTACCTATTTCGTATTTTTGCCCATCCGTCACCCGGTTCTAAACCATTTAATTTCTGAGGTTATGTTATGTTGCACCATATGCTTGCAAAAAGTTGATAAAAGGAGACCAAGTCTTTGAGAATTGGTCTACTTTGCTAGTAGGAGAAATCTCATTTCTTCAAGATGAAGCGTTTCAGACATATTTGAAATCCACATTTTGAATGTTGGCGTGATTGTGTTTCTCCAAAATTTGAGTATAAGTTTTTTTGCTGTTATTAGACCGTAGTTAAGAAAAGCTTCTTGGAATATAGTTAGTTTACTTCCCTCTTCCCAATTTCTATGTTTCTATGCAGAAATTGACCCCTTTACAGTATAAAAATAGGTCCCACCCAAAACACTGACTGTCCATTTCCCTCCATTGCCTGTCCCGCTGAATTCCTACAATATTTAGATTTGTGCTCAAGTTAATTTTTTGGGCCAACGTGAACAGGGTGAAGCTGAAAGGTTACTTCTAAAATTCTAAAAGTGAAGTGGGATACTGCGGAAAATATATTGAACTTTCACCTGGGCTTGACAAACTTCAGACAGCTGCAATGTACATCTCATTTTTCTGTCAGCTGTTTGAAATTCAAAGTAGGTCCTTTTCATTTACAAGCCCCAACAGCTGACAAAAAGGTTAACCCCAACTGTGGTCTCAATAGAATATAACGTTTAAATGTGTCAACTTTTGCATTGGTCTGGCATCACTTGATTGCAGAAGAGGGCTGCAGTTAATAGTTCAACTTCATTTTCTGCTGCAGGAGGTCAGACAGTAATAAATATCTCATGGCTCTGTTTGACGTTGTTAATTGATGTGACTGCATTGATAGGCATAAAGGGAGAAACAATTGGTGTACCTTTCATGATAAGCATCATGCTCTTGTAATAAAGTTCTATGCACTCTTTCATTTCCAATTGCAATTTAAAAAGGTTCTAATGATCATACTTGAAGAAATGCCAGCATTTTCAAGGTTATCAGATGATTAATCCAACTTTTTTTGTTGCATTCTCCTTACATGAATGGGGGAGGGTAGATAAGCATTGAAATCACTTTTCCAAAATTTATTGCTGGCTATTAAGAATAAAACTCTATCTATTGGTAATTTATCCAGTTGGTGTACACATGTATGAATGTGCATGCATTTGTATGTGCACTCGTGGATTTCTTTCCATTATGATATTTTAACTTTTTCAAAGATTTTATCTGATTACTTCTGGACCACCTACAGGACATGTGTCTTTTTACAATACTGGAGACATTTTGAGGAACGAGATTATTATTCAGCATTTTACACCAATACACTGTTCTTAACAAAAATCTACCCATCATGTGAAACCTTATAAATAACAGATATAAATTAGATAACTTCAGATTAGTTAAATAAGATAACTTAAGATTTAGGCTTAATATCTTCATCAATACCAGGAGAAAAATACAGTAATATTAAAGATGATACAGTACAGTAAAGATCCTATAACAGTCATTGTGCTTTGTGTCCATTGTCCCAACAACCGTTATCGGGGTCGGTTCCTCCGTAAGTTAACTATGGAGGCTCCAAACCTCTAATGCTTTTCAAAAACCCAAAGAGGTATCCTATGGTAGTAGCGATTTTTGGGTGAGTTAATTCTTTTTTCTTATTTTCCAATTTAATGCATCAAAAACATTGTGGTGTCAAAAACGCAACGTGGCGATATATTTTCCGACTTTTAAAAATCAATTAAAAAAAAATTGGACATAAATTGGTCATCAAAACTAAGAAACTGAGCCAATCATCAATTTGGCAACACGCTGTCTCTTGTTTACCTTTCATAAGGACCAAGTCGCTAACTTCATTCCTTCGTCCGGAAGCTCCACAACGACCATTATGAACACATTTTGCTTACTAAAAAATCATCCCATATAAAACCTTTTGACGAATCAACGACCAGCGATAGCTCAAATCCATAAGGTAATGTACTGTTTAGATCACATTGGTGAAAATGTTTGGTTTTCATTAATAATGTAAATTTATTGGGACACCAAACCTTTGAGTGTCCGCAACACATGTATGATGTGCAACGCGCATTGCAGTTTCCACTCTAACCTCCCCCCCTGAACGTACAGACATCGACTCACTCCACAACATCCCAGACTGGGTTACCAAACCCACCGACAAGGGATGGGCCGTGGTAGTCTGGCGCGTTGATCTCTACAAAGCTGAGGCTTTGTAGAGCCCCCCCCCCGAGCCTCCAACCTCATCATTCCCAGCTACGCCCGGCCCGATTTTTACCTTCTCCCCAAAATCCACAAACCTGACTGTCCTGGTAGATCCATTGTCTCTGCTTGTTCGTGCCCTACCAAACTTATTTCCACATACCTCGACTCTATCCTATCCCCCCTGGTTAAATCACTCCCGACTATGTTCAAGACACCTCAGACACTCTCTGTCGTCTCCAGGCATTCCATTTTCTAGGCCCCCATCCCCTCATCTTCACCATGGACATCCAGTCACTCTACACCTCCATCCCCCACCAGGTTGGTCTCAAAGCCCTTTGGTTCTTCCTCGACCGGAGAACCAACCAATACCCATCCACTGATACTCTCCTCCACCTAGCGGAGTTGGTCCTTACTCTTAATAACTTTTTGTTTGACTCCTCCCATTTCCTCCAAACACAAGGCGTAGCTATGGGCACGAGCATGGGCCCCAGCTATGCCTGCTGCTTTGTAGGGTACGTTGAATAATCCTTGTTCAAGACGTACCAGGGCCCCATCCCCGACCTCTGCTACATTGACGATTGCATTGGTGCTACCTCCTGCACCCACACACAACTCACTAACTTCATCAACTTCGCCACTAACTTCCATCCGGCACTCAAATACACCTGGACCATTTCCGACACTTCCCTACCATTTCGTGACCTCACTTTCTCCATAGCAGGTGATAGACTTTGGACCGACATGCACTATAAACTGACTCCCATGGCTATCTAGACTACACTTCTTCCCACCCTGCTTCCTGTAAGACTCCATCCCGTACTCCCAATTCCTCCGCCTACGCCGCATTTGCTCCCAGGATAAGGCGTTCCACACCAGGGCATCGGAAATGTCCTCGATCTTCAGGGAACGGGGGTTCCCCTCCCCTACCATAGATGAGGCTCTCTCCAGGGTCTCTTCAATACCCCGCAATACTGCTCTCTCCCCCCATCCCCCCTACTCGGAACAACCCCCCTAGTCCTCACCTTCCACCCCACCAGCCGTCACATACAAAAAATAGTCCTCCGTCATTTTCGCCACCTCCAACGTGACCCCACCACTCACCACTTTTTCCCATCTCTCCCCGTCTGCTTTCCGCAAAAACCGCTCCCTCCGTAACTCTCTGGTCAATTCTTCCCTTCCCACCTGCACCACCCCGTCGGGCACTTTCCCTTGGAACTGCAAGAGATGCTACACGTGTCGCTTTACCTCCCCCCTCGACTCCATTCAAGGACCCAAGCAGTCGTTCCAGGTGCGACAGAGGTTCACCTGCACCTCCTCCAACCTCATCTATTGCATCCGCTGCTCTAGATGTCAGCTGATCTACATCGGTGAGACCAAGCGTAGGCTTGGCGATCGTTTCGCGGAACACCTCCACTCGGTCCGCATTAACCAACCTGATCTCCCTGTGGCTCTGCACTTCAACTCCCCCTCCTATTCCGAATTCTACCTTTCTATCCTGGGCTTCCTCCATTGCCAGAGTGAGCATCACGGAAATTGGAGGAGCAGCACCTCATATTCAACTCAGGTCACTGGTGGACACCACGCGACAACCGTTACACAAAATGTATTTGTGTATTCTGATGCCATTTTCGGAAACTTGCCATCAATACGCTATCTTTTCTTACATTATGTGTTGATACTATGTTAGTCATGAACCCAATAAAGTGCTTGTCAACTTTTTTGAAGGAATTTGAAATTTGACCCCCTTTGTTGTTGTTGTTGTGCACACTATTGTAAAAAGACACATATGTTAAGCTTCTGCCTTTTTTTGCTTAAAACAAAAATAAGAAAATAAACAAAAAAAGCTGTCCAGAAAAAAAAAAATGCTGACCCAGACATATTTAGTGTTTCACATTTACTTTAAGCCATCCTTTGACTATTTCATCGAATACTGGAGAAAATAGTAACAATTACCAATGAACACTTTGTACCGTCCCACAACTAAATGACAATACCATAGCTACTTTGTAAACACAAAGCAACTACATACCAAGCTACTTGCAAGGTCAGCCGGCTTTACCAGAAATTTACTTACAGAACACAATGACATTTGAACGATTGAAATATTTTAGGACGTTTACTGACATTTACAACGCTAATAAAGATGCATATTGCTACATTGCACTCAACCAATACTAATTAAGTGTTGTGCATTTATACGTTTTTCTTTTTGCTTTAAAAAGCAGGACCTATCACATGTCACTAAACATCTGTTAAAAAGAAAATACATAATTTCAACTTGGGACTGATGTTGTATGACTAATGCCTCCCTTATGACCTTGCTTTGTTGGCAATGGAACACAATAAAGAAAAGCAAAATAGTCTTCCACCAGAAGTATTTACATTTTGAATTTATTATAATGTTTGTATCGAATAAAGAGCGATTTTTAAATAAAAAAAGAAACTAATTGCTATTCATAACTTGACAATTATCTGAACTCAAGATGACAACACCAAACATCTGTGGTAACAAATGACTAAATTATTGGATGGAAAAAAAAAATCAAAGATACAAGGATTTAAGTTGGCAACGATTTATCCTGGGTGCAGTGCAGTTGGGCAAGTATAGAAGAATTCTCCAACACCAAAGAGCCACATAATCATCAATGTACCCAAACGTCTGAAACTGTCAAAGCTCGATTGCATCCTACCAGAATGACTTTCCATATGTTCTAGATTAAATTACGAGCCGAGTTTAGTTTGGGGTCACGTGTACCGAGGTAGAGTGAAAAGCTTCTGTTGCGTGCTGACCAGTCAGCGGAAAGAAAATACATGATTGCAAACGAGCCATCCACAGTGTACAGATACATGAGAGAGGGAATAATGTGAATAACGTTTAGTGCAAAATAAAGGCAGTAAAGTCCGATCAAAGATAGTCCGAGGGTCTCCAATGAGGTAGATAGTAGTTCAGGACTGGACTTCAAGAAGGGTCTCGATCCGAGACATCAACCATACCTTCAGCAACAGACTGGTTCCACACCAAGATGCAGGACAGAACGTCACAGGAGACCCCTTTTCCCTGTGGCTATCAAACTCCTCCCCCTTCTGTTGTGGGGTGGACTGAGACTGAACCCCCCCCCCCCCAATCTTTGCACACCCAAGCCAGAAGTGCCAAGTCAGAGCATTTCAGTATTCTAGTACCTGAAAATCAGTATTTTGCGGAGGAAGCCAGTATTTTTACGCGGTGTCATTTTGTTGAAAAAAATTGTTTATGTGCAGTCATACCCATGTAAGAGTACAAGAATGCATAACTTGCTACCAATTCACATGTCTTCTACGCAGCCTCCTTGACAGTGCATTCATTGCCATCTCTTTGTATACCGCTGTTTGAATGGCTGCTTCCTGCTTCTAGCACCAGATGATGATGTAGAAGCCATTTTGGAAGCCTCCCTCCTTCTCCCTCCCTCCATCTCTCTTGCCCTCCCCTCCCTCTCTCTTCCTTCCTTTCCCCCCCTCTCTCTTATTCCCTCCCTCCCCTTCTCTCATTCTCCCCTCCCCCTCCCTGTTTCCACCCCTCTCTCTCGCTCACCCTTGAGGCCAACCACCATTCTGTAAAATCAAGGCCAATCCCAATGTAACTGCAATCCCACTGGTAACATTTCACCGCTAGGCTTATCCAGAATTCTACCACTGCCTGAAAAATAATCAAAGACTCAACTTCTACTGAGAAAGACAATTCCAAAGATGCATTGGCATATGAGAATTTTTCTATGTTTAAAGCCCACAGCGCCCCAGCCAGTAGCGCTATATTTAGAACCCACAGTGCTTTGTTTAAATTCCCATGCTGACAACGCTCTATTTACACCTGAAGCAGGACAGGCAGCGACTCTGGAGAGAAGGAATGGGTGACGTTTCTGGTTGAGATGTTTTGCACCCTTGCCATTAAACTGGGATATTCATTCCAACAGCAAGGTGGCCAGTAAGGTACTCAGCACAGACACCTCACGTTTTACGTGGAGGTAACGTATTCAAAAAGTGGAGCGTCATTTTAAAATACGCAAGTTAATACGGATAAGTATACTCAATTACGCTCCCAACAGTAAATTTGATTCCGAAATAAGCGCATATAAATTTAGCTTTGGTATTAAAAGAACATTGCATTATTTCAAAAACGCATAAATCAAACATGAGTGGAACACGAGGTGCCTGTACCTCAAACGTGGTCTTAGAAACATCCTGTACAACTGCAACATGATGTCCCAATTCCTGTACTCAATATCCTGACCAATGAAGACAAGAAAGCTAAATGCCTTCTTCTTCTTCATCACTCTGTTCACCCATGTTTCCATCTTTATGGACCCCCAAGTCACTCTTTTCTACAATACTCCTCAGGGCCTCATCATTTACTGTGCAAGTCCTGTCATGGTGTGCCCTACCGCAATGTAACACCTTGCAATTATCAAAATTAAACTCCACCTCCCATTCCTCTGGCTGGTTGATCAAAATCCTCTTGTAATCTAAGATAACCTTTTTCGTTGTCCACCTTCAATCATAGTCATCTTCAAATTTACTAACCATGCCCAATATTGACTGGGACTTTCATAATACCAAAGGCTTGGACTCCCAATAAAAACTGGAACTTGCCCAACCTTCCCCAATATCGACTAGCACCTGCTCAGTGCCAAAGGCTTAGATGGGGCAGAATTTGTGAGGTGTATCCAAAGGGGTTTCTTGAAACAGTAAGCAGATAGTCCAACCCAAACTGAATCCCTCCAATAACTTACCCACTACTGATGCAAGGCTCACTCGTCTGTAGCTCCTAGGCTTTTGCTTGCAGTAGTTCCTAAATGGAGGCACAAGATAAGCCACATTCCGGTCTTCCGGTACCCCATCCATGGCTATCAATGATATAACTATTGGTGCAATTTCTTCCCTAGCTTCCTACGATGTATTTGCAATTAGTGCAATTTAGGCCTCAGTGCTGGGAATATGGTCTTGGGGTATGTTGCTAGTATTGATATGATCTTGCTGGTGGATTTTGCAGAGATAGTTTTGGTGGAATCTTCAGTGCTTTGAGGTGCGTGTTGTGAGTAGTTCACACCTCAAAGGTATACGTGGACCGGGATCACTGCTGCACGTTGGACATTTTGCTCGGTTTGAAATCTTGATCTTCAAACAGGCATCTTTCCTCAGATGACCAATTTAGTTGCTTTGATAGGAAATTGAACGTTTTTCATGTTACACCTTTGTTTAAAAATTAGGAAAAAAGGAAGCACCCTCTACATGTTGTTACGCAGTAAAGCTCTGATCATTAGTAGAAATGCGTCAAAAAACGAAGGGAATATGGAATATGCAAAACGACATTGTGATGGCTGGAAATAAGAGATATGTGGAAATGCTAGTTGGAGTGGTATAACTCTTTTAACACCTACCCATAGATTTAAGGTGAGTTAGAGAGGTGTCAAAGAAAACTTCCTTCACTCAGCAAGTAGCAGAAGTCTAGAGCTTCCTGTTTGGAACAACAGTGGAGGCAGAAATCCTCACCTCATTTAAAACGCATCAAATGATCACTTCGATAAACTCCAAATTAGATTTGCAGTCCTGCTTTGGCTAGATATAATACAATGGGCCGAATAGTCTCCTCTGTGCGACAAACATCTGATTCTCTTGAAGTGTTAGTTCGTATCAATGTTCAGATAAGCAGACAACACTTTGCTATGTAATATTAGATGCCAACATCATACGGCATGTATGAACACGCACGTACACAGGCATGCACGCCAAATTCCACATAAACTGAAAGTCTTACTTTGTTCGCTGTTATGATACCCGGTAGTTTCTCGGAAGTTGTACGTAAAAGCTTCAAACTCTGACATTCATTGCATAATTCCTTAGGATTACAGATAACACATGCAAAATATTAAAATTTGTACTTATTTGATTGAAACATTTAATTCAAAGTTAATAGCAATACTATCCTTTGGCCACCAATGGTCAACCTAACTGTATGAGCCATATAACTACTCGAAACAGACCGAAAAACCTGGAGTAACTCAGCGGGTCAGGAAGCAGATGCTGCCTGACCCGCTGAGTTAAGAGCGTGTCCCACTCGGCGCTTTTTTCGGCAACTGCTGGCATCATTGATTGATGTATCAGGTCACCGAAAAATTTGCTGCGTGACAACGCCCAGTGTTTTTTTCAAGTGTCGCAATGTTCAAAATCTTTTGGCGAAACTGATATGAAGCCGGCAGTCGTCGAAAAAAATCGCCAAGTGGGATAGGCCCTTAACTCCAGCTTTTTTGTGTCTGTCTTCGGTTTAAACCAGCTTCTGCAGTTCCACCCTACACAAATACTTGGTTTGATTGGCATTTACTTTCCCCAAATGTTCACATTCCATCTAAGAACTGCACTCAATGGCTTCAATATGTACCATAACAAAATAGATTTCAGCAACTTGTCGAAGGATATCAATGTAAAACCACATCGTGATCCTAGCAGGAGCAGTGCGTACATGCAAGTAGGTACGATCTACAAGATCCCTTCCAAGATTCACATTGTTCTGATTTGGAAATATCTAATTTTATAGGGCCGAACACCTATTCCCTCTCCAGTTGTGTGGGGTCCGAGGTGATTGATGAGGACAACGTGCGATCTGTATATTTTGCCATGTTTTGCCGCAGGGCAGCCTGCAAAACTCCATGCCATCCATTATAAACTTAGGGGCCTGTTAATACCTTACAGCCAGCAAAGGTAGTGATTTCTCAGTGGTTTGAATGCCTGACAGTGAATCATATCCCATCTACTGAGTAGCTATGTAGTGGCATGTTTCAGGAATGCAAAGGGCCTATCCTACTTTCACGACCTAATTCGCGACCTCTGACGACCTTAAACGACCTAAAAAATATCAAGGTCACGGTAACCTACGACCTCCTACAATCTTTGACGACTACGTCTACGACCTCCTATGACTATGTTGAAGACCTCCCACGACTATGAAGAAGACCTCCTTCGGCTATGTTGAAGACTGGCTTCCACAATGTAGGCTTTACTGCTGTTTGCAGTAGCCCTTTCGCTTCAGCAGCCTTTTAAGAAAGGCAGAAGGGGAACAGCAAGGGTGAAGAGGAAGCACAAGAAGAGGTCTCAATGGGTGAATGAAGATGATGTGAGGGACTGTCCCAGTACACCAGATGACTGGAAGGGAGTGGTGCTGGGCTTTGACAAAAGATGGAACTTTAAGCACACATGTGGGGCAGTGGATGGCAAGCATGCCATTCTTGTCCCTGTCCCCCTCATTTTCCTTTTCGTACAGGATGGCATTCTGCTGGAACCATTCCTCAAGGTAGGTATGTTACAAAACTTACCTTTAGCGGTGCTGCAGTTCTGCCGCTGGCCGTGTGTTCGACTTTGGCGCCTTTAAGGGGGGGGGGGGTTAAAAAGCGGTTTTCCCCTTGCCATCCGGAGCTTTCTGCTGTCGGAGTGCCATCTATTTCTGGAGATTTGTTCCGGCTGCCGGTAAGTTCATTAAAAAAAATAAATAGCCCGACTATTTCAGCGCTGGAGTAAAATAAAAATTAGCTCCTAATGCCGTGAACTACGACACGGGGACCGATTTTATGTAGGCGACAGGTAAGTGAAAGCTGTTTATTTTTACATATAAACTTGCTTTTTTAGATGACCTTAATCAACATTTCATGTTGCGAAACGGTGATTTATTCCCCATACGAACCAGCAGAATTTTTCCTGCCGACATGGGGTTTAAATTCACCGCAACCGCAACGTTCCAATCCATCGCGTTCCAGAAAATCCCACTCGCAAGCTGTTTAAAATGTCCATTAATTTATGGGCATTAAACACTAAATTCCTTCAATTTGGCCTATAAATTAATGACAGATTTAAAAATCATGTTATATTGTGAATTATTGTGTGACTCTTAATTGCACACTTAAGCTTTAATTTTTTTTATTTTAAATTCTTAAGAAATGGATAGATGTTTAGATCTAGTAATTGAATTTTGTAATTAACTACAATTGGGTAACTAACTAATTATATGCTTTAATTTCAGGTCATCCAAGTAAGATTGTTTCATGGGTTACACAAAAAGCTGGAGAAACTCAGCGGGTGCAGCAGCATCTAAGGAGCGAAGGAGATAGGCGACATTTCGGGTCGAGACCCTTCTTCAGACTTCATATTTGTTTCAGAATACTTCAATCTATAATAGCTGAACATTTCTTTCAGTTCTCTTAATTTTTAAGAAAGTTATGGGCTTTTGACTGTCCTCGATTACAACTTTTGTGTTAAGTCAATAGAAAAGCAATAGGAAACAAGTTGCTAATTTCCGAGTATGAAAATGGTCATAACTTTTTTAATACTGAAGATATGAAAGTGAATTAGATGTCAAATTAAACTTCTTTTCATGCTTTATCTGGTGGGATAAATTGCAGATTTGATTTTTAAAATCTCAACATTTTGTAACATTGCTACTCAAGGTCCCCCTACTGCTGCCTGGTGAAGGTGTAGGGCATAACCTTCCTCCAGCCCTCCCTCACCACCAATGAGGCATCTGTCTCTGATGCTGTGTCAGACACAGGAGAAAGGGCTGCTTTGCTGCCTTCAAATGAGGCAGTGAAGGATGGGGTGGTGGTGGGGACATATACTACCACCCTGGTCGCCTCCTCCAGGGGTCTCTCATGCAGGGCTACCTCCTCCTGCACTATCATCTCCTGTGGCATCACCTCCTGCCACTCCTCCTCTTGGGTGGGCAACACCTGCATGGCCGTTTTTTTAAGGGTTGTGCCCTCCCCCTGCGCTGCTGCCTGTTTGCTGCCATCGCTAAAACACAAATCTCCTCTCCAAAAAACTCTCCAGCTATGAATGAACATGCCTTGGAGTGACGTTCTGCTGATTAAATAACCTTTCTTTTCTACTGACCTTTTTTTCACTTCGGAGCTATTACCTTCAACTGCCTCCGACCACCTATGACTAGCATCACAACCTACTACGACCTAACTACGAGTAAAAAGTATCGACCTTTTTTATAAACTCGTGGGCCCCTTTTATCAGGCTAGAAAAAACACCGCGACCTGCTTGATGCCACGAGTACACGGGGACCACTCATGAGCATGAGGAACACCTCGCCGTGGCGACTATGTTGCGAGTATGAGTCAAGGGCAAACTCAGCAGAGGTCGCGAATTAGGTCGTGAAAGGGCCTTAACAATCAAAGATACTAGAGGAGCGCGCCTCTAGTATCATTGGTAACAATGTCAATGAAACCAGAGCTGGATATTGAAATCTCCCACACAGTTATACGAACCCGAACCAAGAAAACATGGGCTATAAAGACAGATATGAATGAAAAGACTGCTTATTTTCAGATACTGTGTCAAGCAAACATTTTCTCACCAGTTTGGCATGTGTTCTGAAGAACATGCTCTGGAAAAGGCTGCTCTTTGTTAGATATATATGTCCTTGCATGCCCAGTTTCTTTAGAAATAATGCACTGTATTTTATTATGAAAAAGCTCTGGTTTTGTGGTGGCTAAAAAGGCATTGGAGGAAATGCAGACTTTTACTACAGTTGGGACAAGAGACTCATGTCGGGCAGCAGGTAGTGAAAAGTCCACAAGGTGATTTGTTCACTTTTCCCACTTATACAGATCTCCTATGAACAAGAGGTTATATTTGGGATGATATTAAAACTGTTTTAATACCATCCCAAATGCTTGTTCACAGGCAAGGAATCCTCATGTGACTCAGTGAGAACGTTGCATTTTTTCTCAAAGTGGCTTTGAAGACATTTATTTCCATGCATTTACCTGGCAGTCCCTTTGCCTAACAGAATTTGAAATGGGGTACTGGTTAAAGGTGTCTGGTGCCAGGATGTGAACAATGTGGCCCGTGCAAAAGCCAAATGAGTGTAATTGGGTCCTTGAATGCTGGGAAGGTAGCTGAGAGAGAACTGACATTGGCTTGCTTTATCCTTCAAGTAAAGTTGGAGGATTTTGCAGAGGTGGTGTTGATAGTACCTCCCAAACACCACAAAGCATTTGCTCCAGGTAACTCAGATCTGAAGCGTGTACAAAGGCAGTGATTTTTGCCTCACAATAAACCGTGAATATGCTTCATGCCAAGTTCATGCCAATATCCCTTATCTCAAATGATCAAAGAATGGTCTAGCCATAAATTTCATCATCAATGACTGTTTCCTGAGTGAGATATCCTGATTCATGGAAAGTGATCTGTGTTTTCCAGGGTTTCACTGTGAACCTTTGTTAGGGGAGGCCAGTACTATGCATCAGGGCAGAGCTTTTGCTCTTCGGACATCAAGTGGCAGACATCCTCTCGTCCGCTTCAATGAGCGAGTCAACAAGAGCCCACAACTCACCCGATACAAATCATCTTCAGCGTACCGCCGTCTGACTAATGAGGTTTTGGTGCCTTGTTTATGGAGTGTAAATGCTATCAGATGAACAGTTTCCCCATTAGTACTGAAAGCTAACAACACCCAATTGGAAACTTGTTAGAGACGAGATGCAACATTACAACAAGATTGAGAAAAGGGCTGGCACAATGATACAGTCTTACTGAACACGGGCTTTAACTGAAATCAGGTCTGTTGTGGACCTATGTTTTAAGATCATATCTAGCATGCCATCACATTGCAAATGTAAAATTGTTATTATTGCCTGTGGACAGCTGAATTTGAAAGGGGTATGTCCCAATCTCTCTTGATTGATGAGGTCAAAGGCATTAGAGAGGGCGAAAAAAGCCACATACAATGGTCATGCTCACCATCTCTTCATCTGGATGGAATTCACAGTGGAGACACAAGAGACTGCAGATGCTGGAATCTTGAGCAAAAAAACTCAGCTGATCACTCAGGAGGGAATGGGTAGACACCATTTCGAGACAATCTGAAGGGGGAAGTGATTGAAGATGATATCGAGAATGACTTTGCCAGTGGCAGACTCCGGAAAGATTTCTTTGTGGTTACCATATCTGGGCGTATCCACCTTCTTGATGACATGACTGTAGCATCACTGAAATTCCCTGATACAAACTACTCTTCCCAAAAATGGACAATGAGATTGTGAATTTATGACTGAAGCTCTTCTTCAGTGAATTTTAAAACTTCAGTGGAAATGCTGCCAGCTCAAGTCCTTGTGATTTTTCAGTTGGGAAAAGGCTTGTCTTCTTGTCCGGAGTCAGAACCAAAATCATAAATGCACGTACAAACACACACTAGGATCATGAGTTGGCCACTCAGCCCCTCCAGGTTGTGCTACCACTCAACATTAGGGTGATTTAATTGTAATCTGAATTCCACGTTCTCACCAGCACCTGGTAACCTTTCATCCTATTATGGCACAACCTACCTCTGCCTTAAAAACAATCAACGTCTTTCACTTTCACAACCATAAGGAACCCTCAATGGGTAGGGTAACAAAGTTTTGCATCATTTGTCTTAAATGGGCGATTGTTATCTTTGTGGTCTGCCAAAGCAAGCTGACTCCTTCCACCAAGTCAATTTTGAATTAAGTTGGCTTGCCTGGATCCCATGTGATTGCATAACCTCCCTACAGTGCTCAATCTCCTAGCAATAGCAATAAATGCTAACATTCCGTTTGCTCCTCTAATTAACTGGCATACTCAAATACTAGCCCTTTGCAAATCATTCACTAGGAAAAACACTATACAAAAGTGAATTGCACAAACATCAAACAGATAAGATTTGATAGCAACGATAGAGAGTGAAAAACTTATCATTTCAGCTGATGGCTTCTAATTGAAACTATTTCTAACATCTTTTGTTTATTTCAGCTAATGCACAGTACAGGCATCTCGCGTTTTACGCATGTTTGATTTATGTGCTTTTGAAATAACGCACGCAAATTTACGTCAGTTTAAACTCATAATTTAAGAGTTTTTGAATTACACGCTGCTTTTCAGGAAAGTTACCGCTGCACAAAACGTGAGGTGCCTGTATTTTGTTTTTACTCGAGCTTTAGTTTTATTTTCCATTGTGTCGATTGTTTACAGTTCTAGCCAACTCAGAGAATAACCAACCATAGTGACCATGATAAATATGCAACAAATGTAAGGGGTGTTCTTGTGCAGTTACAGTCAAAAATCAAAAACTTATTTCAGAAAAACTATGCTTGACTCTCAGGATGCACCTCCCCAGACCTTGTGAGCAGACCTGACAATGAATTTGATAAACTTTTGAACGTTCGGCTGAACGGTTAAAAATTTTAAGGATAGGTGCAGGTAAGTGAATTTTAAAAACGCCGTGTTAAAAGATAATTACCGTAGTGAAACTTCACTACACTTGAAAGAAGTCTGCAAGCGTGGTTTCTCAATCTGTAAATCATTGCACGTTACCATGCTGTCTTGGATGTTTGGGGCTAACACAATAACTACCTCATTAAACCACATTAATCCCGAGGCAAGGGAGTGAAGGCGACATCTGTCTGACCCAAACTTAAAGCAAAAAAGGACTTTGGCCAAGTGTTGGAAAGATCAAAACCTGCTATCAGGGTACCCGCTGGGCCCAAGGGAACATAAAACAGGTGCACATTGTGCATGAAGCCAGAAACACTGTGGTGTGAAGAGGGGGAGAGAAATAGCCCAATTTCAACACATTTCACAATTTATTGAATGCACTCGCAGAAAGACAGTGACAATAGGTGCAATATATATATAATGTAATTTGTAAATGTACAAATAATGTTTCATATTTTGCGAACAGTAATTACATTGCCTCATTCAGTGACATAATTTCAGCTTTAAAACTTAATATACTAAGTAACAAAATTAAGGACCCAACATAAACTTAACAAACGGATAGCCTGCAGTGAACCTCAACTTGCTAAAACTTGCAGATCTCCAGTGTAGATTTGTGTTAAAGTAGGAACTGCAGATGCTGGAAAACCGAGGGTACAAAATGCTGGAGAAACTCAACGTGTGCAGCAGCATCTATGGAGCGAAGGAAATAGGCAATGTTTCGGGCCAAAACCCTCAGTCTGTAGAAGGGTTTCAGCCCGAAACGTTAACTATCTCCTTCGCTCCATAGATGCTGCTGCACCCGCTGAGTTTCTCCAGCATTTTGTGTACCCTCCAGTGTAGATTTCTTCACCACAAATTTAAAATATTCCGAACCTGGATACCAAGCCAACTTAAAATTATTGATAACAAACAGTGCAAGTCACTAAGAAATGCTATCCAGACTGTATAAACCTGCCGTACTTTACCAATGTTTTTATATGTGGTAATTGGGGCAGGCAAAAGCACACAATAATTAATGCACATAATCCACACAATTAGGGATGAACTTCTGCCACAACAAATGTGATAATGCCCAAGCAAATCAGTTACACAAGATTCAAATAGGTCGGTGCACCAAAATTAGTTTAAATATTTAAACACGGCCTCTAATTTGTTTTTAGTCAGTTCCACATTATAACTTTTCATTGTGCACGTCAAAACGTCACAACATTTAATGTGATGGGGAGAATGCAAGGAAAGTGAAAAAGGAAGTGTGGAATGGGGGACAAGAGTGCAAATGAGGTCAAGGGTGTAAATGGGTTACAAAAAAGGCTTGGGCTCAAGAATTGAAAAAGAGATAATCAAAAAACAGCTGAGGGAGGGCTTTGGTGAGAGGTCAAAAGGAGTTGACTGGGTGGGGGAGGGGGAAGAAGATGGGTGAAAAGGTCTTGATCGTGTTGTGAGAAGGGGCTGTCTGGAGGGCAGGTTGAGTGTGGGGAGGAAGGACCATGGCAATGTGTGCCGGGGGGGGGGGTTAAAGAGCAGCCAAGGAATGGCTGGGAGGTGGGAGCTTGGGGCAGGGAAGGAAGGGGCAAAAGGATGGGCAGGGAGATGTAGGTGTTGGTGGAGAGAATCTGGGTGGGGTGGATCTGGGGGGGAAGTGGAGATCTGATTGGATGGAGGGGTGGATATGGTCAGAAGATTGGGTGGGGGTGGTGGAGAGGGTTGGGCTAGAGAAGGGAGCGAGGACTGGTGGGGTAGGAGAGGGAGGACAGGGCTGGGGGATAGTGAGGATGGACTGTGTGGGGTGGAGGTGGGAATAGGGTAGGGGTGGAGGTGGGAATAGGGTAGGGGTGGAACTGGGTGGGGGTTTCAGGGGACAACTGGGTTGTGGCAGGGGGGCACTGGGTGGGGGTGGGGGTGGGGGTGGGGGTGGGGGGAACCTGGTAGGGGTGGGGAGGATCGGGTGGTGGCGGAGGGGGCGAGGTGAGGAGGATTGGGTAGTGGGGGGGGGGGGGGAAGGATGATCGGGTGTGGGGTGCGAGGATCTGGGGGGGGGGGGTTGTGGGGTGATGATGGTGGGGGAAAGATCTGGTGGGGGTAAGGGGACGGGATGTGGGTGAAGGCAGGAGAGGGCGGACCGGCGAGGTGCAGTAAGGCAGGTGGTGGCGGTGATTATTGGAAGGTCCCGATTGCCGCTCACCTTGTCACCTTGTCTCCAGGCGGGCTCAGGCCTGTCCTCACCGCCGCATCCCCTCGGGTGCCGGAGACTGTGGGGGCGGCGGGGGTCAGTGCGGGGCAGCCAGCATTGCTCTATCTCCCCGCCAGCCCAGCACCGCCCAGCCAGGTCGCAGTCACCGAGCGGAGGCGCAGAACATAAATTAAACCGCGCTTCGGGCGTGAAACCGCATCATCCCCCGAGCGGCTCCGCTCCGACTGGCGAACAGGCGCTTCCCCGCTCCAAGATGGCGGCTCCCGGGACGGGGGAGAAGCCGCCCGGAGTGACGTCACGGCGCACGCCGTCCCCTCACGTCCGTCACGTCACGCCGCACTGCCGCCCGGGATAGGTCTGGCACCAATGCCGGCCCGGAGTCGTCATCCGGCTTCGTTCCACACCGCCCCCTGCAGGCCCGGAGTGACCTGGCGTTCCACACCGCCCCCTGCTGGCCCTACATTCCACACCAAAGATTATAGAGGAGCTCCTCTATAATCTTTGTTCCACACCGCCCCCTGCTGGCCCGGAGTGACCTGGCATTCCACACCGCCCCCTGCTGGCCCGGAGTGACCTGGCATTCCACACCGCCCCCTGCCGGCGTGGAATCTTGCCCGGGGTCGCAGTGGCGTTGCGTTTTCACTTTTACTGCATGGCTGCCTTAGACTCTTTAAGTAAGTAAGTAAGTAACTTTATTGGCCAAGTATTCACATACATTGAACTTGTATCCTTGTTCTTGCCGCCAAAGTGGATAACTTGGTGCTCTGCCCACAAGTAACAACATGACATACAGTGACAGTTACGAATGACTCAGAAAACACTAAACATTAATAATAATAAGACATTAATGATAAAACACTATTGATCAAGCATGTGAATCAACAAAATAACAGATCAAAGGGGAGCTACAGATTTTTGGCTGTTGAGTAGAGCAACTATTCGTGGATAAAAACTGTTTTTATGTCTGGCTGTGGATACAAGCCCAGTCTTTCCAATCTTTCCTTATATGACAGTCCCGCCATCCCGGGGATTAACCTCGTGAACCTATGCTGCACTGCCCCAATAGCAAGGATGTCCTTCCTCAAATCAGGGGACCAAAATTGCACACAATACTCCAGATGTGGTCTCACCAGGGCCATGTACAACTGCAGAAGGACCTCTTTACTCCTATACACAAATCCTCTCGTTATGAAGGCCAACATGCCATTACCTTTCTTCACTGCCTGCTATACCTGCATGTTTACTTTCAGTGACTGGTGTACAAGGACATCAAGGTCTCGTTGCACTTCCCTTTTTCCTGACACCATTGAGATAATAATATGCCTCCTTGTTCTTGCCACCAGTGGATAACTTCACATTTATCTACATTATGCTGCATCTGCCATGCATCTGCCCACTCACTCAACCCAGGCAGCATCTCTTGAGCAAAGGAATAGGTGATGTTTCAGGTCAAACCCTGACAGATTCAGGGATAGTTTCTTCCTAGTTGTTATCAGGCAACTGAACCATCCTATTGACAACTAGAGAGTGGTCCTGAGCTACCGTCATCGCTCAGACTTTCTTTAATTGAACTTTACTAGACTTTATCTTGCACTAACATTAGCAAATTTGCAGATGACACAAAGCTGGGAGGCAGTGTGAACTGTGAAGAGGAGGCTATGAGAATGCAGGGTGACTTTGACAAGTTGGGTGAGTGGGCAGATGCATGGCAGATGCAGTTTAATGTGGATAAATGTGAGGTTATCCACTTTGGTAGCAAAAACAGGAAGGCAGATTATTATCTAAATGGTGTCAAGTGGAAGTAGAACGGGATCTGGAGGTCCTTGTTCATCAGTCAATGAAAGTAAACATGCAGGTACAGCAGGCAGCGAAGAAAGCAAATGGCATGTTGGCCTTCATAACAAGAGTACTGAGTGTAGGAGCAAAGAGGTAATTCTGCAGTTATACTAGTGAAGACCTAGTGAGACCACACCTAGTGGGACCACTCCAGTGAGACCACACCTGGAGTATTGTGTGCAGTTATGGTCCCCTAATTTGAGGAAGAACATTCTTGCTATTGAGGGTGTGCAGAGTAGGTTTACAAGGTTAATTCCTGGGATGGCGGGACTGTCATATGCTGAGAGAATGGGGCATCTGGGCTTGTATACTCTGGTAATTAGAAGGATGAGAGAGGATCTTGTTGAAACATATAAGATTATTAAGGGCTTGGACACGCTAGAGGCAGGAAACATGTTCCCGATGTTGGGGGAGTCCAGAACTAGGGGCCACAGTTTAAGAATAAGGGTTAAGCCATTTAGAACGGAGATGAGGAAATACTTTTCCACACAGAGAGTTGTGAGTATGTGGAATTCTCTGCCTCAGAGGGCGGTGAAGGCCGGTTCTCTGGATACTTTCAAGAGAGAGTTAGATAGGGCTCTTAAAGATAGTGGAGTAAAGGGAGAAATATGAGCTCTATCGGTCCATTGTAACTGACTCCTAGACACTCCTGGAAACACCTCTGTTTCTTTGTCAGAAGTTGGTCTGTTCCCAGCTGAGGTTCTTAGAGATAGACAAAGGTAAGACCAATTGTGAATTGTTTTTCTTAAAAATATTTTAAGGTAAATACATTAGTGTACATCACATATATATTGTTACAATCATTGTACCCGATAATTTTATGGCTTTTAAGGAAAAAGAATAGAAACAAAGAGAGTAAAGTAGGTGAAAAGAGTTGTGAAAGTGAAAGAGCGTGCCAAAGGGGAGAAAAAAAACCCTTGGTCAAAGAATTAGAGAAAGGGGATTAAGAGATAGATCCTAGAAAAGAAAAAGAAAAAAGAGAGAGAGGAAAAAGAAGGGGAAAAAAAGCCAGTTACTATATTATATATGTCACGCAAAAGGAATCTACCAACTCGATAGTTTTTCATCCCCCCTCTACCAAGACCCGAGGTACTCTTGCACCCTATCTTTCTAGCAATTCTATAAATGCAAACCACGTCTGATAGAAACTATCTGATTTTCCTGCCAGGCGGAGTCTCATATCTTCCAGATGTAGTGTTTCAAACATAGTTGATATCCACATATTTAATGTTGGTATAGGGGCATTTTTCCAGAATTTTAAGATGAGCTTTTTTCCTATTATTAAGCCGGAATCAAATAGATCCTTTTGATACACATTTAATTCCGAACTACCTTCTGTCATTCCAAAAATAATCCATTCTGGCTTTGGTGTCATTTTTATTTTAAACAGTTTTATGAAGATTTCAAAGATTTCAATCCAAAATCTTCAAATTTTTGTACAAAAGATGAATGAGTGCGCTATAGTAGCTTCTTGAAACTGGCATTTATCACAAATTGGTGAGACGTTGGGGAAAAAATTATTTAATTTAGTTTTTGAGTAGTATAATCTGTGTAAAATTTTAAATTGTATTAAACTGTGTATTACATTAATTGAGCATTTATGCACATATAATAAGTACTTTTCACCTTTCATTGGAAAATTTTATGCTTAATTCGTTTTCCCACTCACATTTGATACCTTCCGTTGTTGGTATTACTGCATTTAGTATAATATTATATATATATGAAATTAAATTTGCTGATTCCACCTTTGTATTCATTGCTGCATCTAGTAAGTATGATGGCATTTTGTGAAATTCTTGTGTAGCGGCAGATTTTTCAGATATTTCGGGTAATTAGCACCCCAGCCGCTAATAGATACGCATGCTAGATACGCATGCAAGCTGCCTCAGAGACCTTCAGAGCTTCTTCATTGATAAAACTTCAACACACAGTCTTTTGATGAATATTTACTTTATTGTCAGTAGAAAACAGTAAGATACATCCAAGGTTTTTCCGACTTGTTACGGCAATCTTCTTCGAACTCCAGCTTATTACTTTAGATATTAGAAAGCTCCACGTGTCTCCGTAACAATGACATGGTCGAAGGATTGACCTTCTCCATCGTCTGTCCAAACTAATCTAAAAACTAAACTTCTGCGCAAGCAGTTAAGCTGCAAACATGCCCAAAAACATGTCATAAATCCCACCCACATTATAACGGGCAGTCTAAAATTTAAAGTCACATGCCATCCACAATGACACGCAAAACAGGCCAAATGGCCACTACATCTTGTGCATGTTTTTTCAGATAATCACATATTTGGAAATATTTAAAATACTGATTGTTACCCAGATTGTATTTTAGTTGTAATTGTTTAAATGTTAGTAGTTTTCCCGTTTCATACAAATCTCCCAAAGTTTTAATTCCTGCTCTTTCCCATTGTATAAATGCTTTCTCTATAATTGAGGGTTTAAACAGAGGGTTTTTAGCAATAGGAGATAGGAGAGATAAGTTTCTTAATTTTAAGTTGTATTTTATTTGTTTCCAAATTCTGATTGTACTATGTATAATTGGGTTTTTGTTGTTGTTTGTATTATTCACCGTCATTAGTGAGAGAAGGATCACACCAATATTAAAAGGGGAGCAATCCTCATTCTCCATAATGATCCACTCCGGTTGTTGAGGAGAGTTATCCAACAATTGAATCATATTTCTAATATTTACCGACAAATAATAATACATGAAATTAGGGAGTGCTAATCCCCCTACTACTTTGGGTTTATTCAGGTGTGGTCTTTGTACTCTATGGGATTTATAATCCCAAATAAAATTTGTAATATCTGAGTCCAATTTTTTGAAAAACTTTTTGGGTAGGTATAATGGGATTGATTGGAATAGGTATAGAATTTGTGGTAAAAACATCATTTTAATGGCATTTATTCGACCTATTAAGGACATCAAAAGAGTTTTTCAGAATTTAATTAAATTATGTAGTTTCTTAAGTACAGCGTTATAGTTTGCATTAAGCATGTCTTGATATCTTCTAGTGATTTCAATACCCAAGTATTTACATTTTTCCACAGCTATTTTAAAAAGAAATTGTACGAGATGTGTAGAATCTTTCGGTTTTATTGACATGATTTCACTTTTATTCCAGTTCATTCTATAACCTGAAAATGAACCGAAATCCTAGATTAAATTTAGGATATTGGGTATAGTGATATGAGGCTTTGTGATGTACAAAAGTACATCATCAACGTATAATGATATTTTATTGTTTGAATATTTTGTATTATATCCGTGGATATTTGGATGAGTTCTAATTCTTTACGCTAGTGGTTCAATTATGAGGGCAAATAACAATGGTGATAATGAACAGCCTTGTCTATTACCCCTTGACAGTTAATTTCATGGATAAGATATTATTAGTTAATATTCTGGCCGTTGGCTTATATATTAATTTAATCCATTGAATGAAGTTCTCTCCCAGTTGAAATTTTTGCAATACCTTAACCATATACTTCCATTCAACCTGATCGAATACTTTTTCTGCACCCAGCGAAATAATGGCGAGATTTGGATCTTTGGTTTGGTGTGAGTGCATTATGTTAAGCACACTTCTCAAATTATTAAATGATTGTCTCTTAGGGATAAACCCCGTTTGATCCGGATGTATTAATTTACTGGCGTACCTACTTAATCTTCTTGCTAATATTTTTGCTAATATTTTTTGATCTGTGTTTAACAACGCAATAGCTCTGTAAGATCCAGGTTCTTCCTCATCTTTGTCTTTCTTAAGTATTAATGTAATCGTAGATTCTGCTAATGTATCCGGTAAAAGCATGTGTATACATTTCTGTAGGTGAGGAATAAATATATCGTAAAAACTTTTATAGAATTCATTACTGAATCCGTCGGGATCTCTTTTTAGTGAGATTATTGTTTCTTCTATTTCCTTATTTGAGATTTGTGCTCCCAATTCCTCTTGTTCCTGCAATTCTAGTTTGGGAAGATTGCAATTATCCAGAAACTCAGTAACTTTGTTGGTGTCCATTGTCGTTTTGGATGTATACAAATTCTCATAAAATTGCACAAATCTTTTATTAATTTTGTTCGGTAATGTTAATACTTCCTCTGTATCTGATTTAATCTTTGAAATCGTATGTTCCTTTTCTCGTTTTTTTAACTGGTGTGCGAGAAGTTTATGGGGCTTATCCCCAAATTCAAACTGTTCCTGTCTCGTGATCTGTCTTATAACTTTCTCTGATAGTAATTTATTTAAATTTTAGTATTAATATTTTATTATGTTTATCCATGGACGGGTCTTTAGCATTATCTATATCCGATTGTCTAATTTGTTCCTCTAGCTGCCGTTGTTCATTCTTATTTTTTTTAATCTGAAAGGCTTGATATGAGATTATAACACCTCTAATAAAAGCTTTGAAAGATTCCCATAATAAGGTAGGTGATGTGTCTGGTGTGTCATTTATTTCAAAAAAAAGATCCATTTTCTGTCTTAGATATATACTCCCTTGAGGGTCTTTTAAAATTTGGGGGTTGTACCTCCAAAACGATGTATTCTTAGACATACCTTCTATTTTTAAAAAAAGTTAGGGGTGAATGATCTGAAATCGTATTTGTATGGTATCCAATTGTATGGTATCCAATCCAATTGGATAATTGGAAGTTGGCGGCGCGCTCAGACGCAGCAGCTTTGCGCTCCTCAGTCCGAGTGAATTCGGAGCAGCCCGGTACCGAACGCTGCTGTGGAAATAAGGTACCTAAAAACCTCAGAACCCCTAGAATCCTTAGAAATCCCAGTACCCCCAGAAAACACAGTAAGGGACTCACCTCCATGATGGGGATATCCAGTACCTGCACTGTGATCCCAGCAGGTCGCACGTGGAGCCGAATGGAACTGCTCAACATTGGACGTGGCTGCGAGAAACTGGCTGGTGAGTACTACAGTACCCTCACCAAAATCCCGATGGAGCTTGGCAGAACAGCCTCCTGGATCACCACCCCGGAGGGTAGGAGACGGAGAATGCGCCGGGAGAGGAAGCAGAAACGTGGAAGGCGAGCGGGGGTGCAGGACAGGCTACGGAGGGCCCCACAAAGACCATCGCTACCAAGCGTCTTTCTCGCGAATGTCCGGTCACTCACCAACAAGCTGGATGAGGTGAGGCTCTGGATCAACACCCAGCGATCCCTGAAAGACTGCTGTGTGCTGATCTTCACAGAGACCTGGCTCAGCGCGCTGGTTCCCGACGGGGCTGTGGACCTAACCAACTGGTCACTGCATCGTGCTGAATGAACAAAGGACTCCAGTAAGAGCAAGGGCGGAGGGCTCTGCATCTATATCAACAAGGACTGGTGCACCAACCACACTGCAGTAGAGAGCTACTGTTCCCCAGACCTGGAATACCTACTGCTTAAATGTAGGCCGTTTTACCTGCCTCGGGAGTTTACTGTGGTTATCATCATGACCATATACATCCCACCACAGGCTAATGCTAACCTAGCGCTAGCACAGCTGCACTCGGCCATCAGCAAGCAGCAGGATGCTCACCCCGACGGTGCCTTCATTGTTGCAGGGGACTTTAACCAGGTGGACCTACGAGCTGCACTCCGCAAATTCCACCAGCATTTGCAGTGCCCTACCAGGGGCTCAAACACGCTGGATGAAATGTACACCAACATCAAGGATGCATACAGAGCCCTCCCCTGCCCTCCCTGGGAAAATCCGATCACCTCTCACTGTTTCTACTGCCTGCATACAAACCCCTCATCTGCAAGACCAAACCTGCAATAAAGACGGTCAAAATATGGCCCGAGGACGCCACCCTACAACTCCAGGACTGCTTTGATCGCACCGACTGTGACCTATTTGCACAACAAGCTACCAGTGGTACAGAGGTAGACTTGGAAGAGTACACATCCACTGTGCTCTCCTACATCAACTGCTGTGTGGAGTTTGTCACAGTGGACAAGGAAATAAAGATGTTCCCAAACCGCAAACCATGGATGAACAAGGAGGTTCAGAATCTGCTAAGGGCACGCAACATTGCCTTTAAATCCAGGGACACTTCTGCCTACAGTGCTGCCAGGTCAAACCTGAACAAAGGCATAAAAAAGGCCAAAGACATCCACAGGCAAAGGGTGGAAGACCACTTCAACACCGCGGACACCAGAAGCATGTGGCAGGGTGTCAGGGACATCACTGACTACAAGAGCAGCCCCGTCTGCCCCCACTGTGATATCACACTGGGCAATTAATTAAACACCTTCTTTGCCCGCTTCAAAACTGGCAACACCACCAGGAGAGGAACAACGCCGGCTAGGGCGGAGGGACAGGCCTTAACACTGAGCACCCAGGAGGTACAGTGCGCTCTGCGTAGGATCAATCCATACAAGGCTGCAGGCCCGGATGGAGTCCAGGGTAGGGTACTAAAGGACTGTGCTGTGCAGCTGGCGGAGGTATTTACGAGGATCTTCAACCTGTCTCTATCTCTGGCAACGGTCCCCAAGTGCCTGAAGACAGCTACCACAGTGCCAGTGCCGAAAAAGTCTAAAGTCACCAACCTGAATGACTACCGCCCAGTTGCCCTAACTCAAATACCAATGAAGTGCTTTGAAAGGCTGGCCCTCTCCCACATCAAATCCAGCATCCTTGCATCATTGGACTCTCATCAATTTGCATTCAGGGCAAATAGATCCACAGAGGATGCCATCTCTGTGGCTCTTCGCACTGTCCTGACCCACCTGGAAAGACAGGGCACCTACGTGAGGATGATCTTCATTGACTATAGCTCTGCCTTCAATACGGTCATCCCCACCAAGCTCACCACCAAACTCCACCAGCTAGGCCTCAGCTCACTGATATGCGATTGGATCCTGAATTTTCTGACGGAGCGACCGCAGGCAGTGAGACTGGGGCCGCACCTGTCCTCCACTATCACCAACGGTGATGAAACAAACTATAGAGCAGAGGTGCAGAACCTGGCAGACTGGTGCTCACGGAACAACTTGTTGCTAAACACCTCCAAGACCAAGGAGCTGATTATCGACTTCAGGAGGTCACAGAATGGGGAATATGCCCCAATCTCCATCTACGGAGACAGTGTGGAGAGAGTGTCCAGCTTTAAGTTTCTGGGCACTCACATCTCAGAGGACCTCACATGGTCCACCAACACCGCTGCACTGATCAAAAAGGCACAGCAACGACTGTTCTTCCTAAGAACATTGAAACGGACTGGTCTGCCCCAACAGCTGCTGACGACCTTCTACCACTGCACCACAAAGAGCATACTAACGTATGGCATCTCTGTGTGGTATCTCAGCAGCACGGAGGCGGAGAGGAGAGCTCTTCAACGCGTTGTCCACAGAGCGCAACAGATTATTGGGACACCGCTACCAGCCTTGGTGGGCATCTACCACACACGGTGCCTCAGGAAGGCCATCAGCATACATAAAGACTCCTTTCACCCTTGTAATGGACTGTTCGAACTACTCCCTTCCGGCAGACGTTACAAGGCCTTCTACGCCCTCACTACCAGACTCAGGAACAGCTTCATTCCCAGAGCTATAGCGGCTCTGAACCGGCCCTGCTGAGTACCCCCCCACCCCCATGGACTGTCTCCCCCGGCCACGCACTTTAGTTTGTGTTGATGTTACTGGTCAAATGTTCGTTTTTACAAAACTTGTTCTCGGGGGTAGCAAACCGAAATCTCGAAGTTGCAAACCAAATCTCGTTGCACTTATGTGTAATGACAATAAAATATATTATTATTATTATTTTGGATTTAGAGTATACGGAATCAATTTTGTGTCTACCAGCAAATAATCTATACGTGAATAAGTCTTGTGTACGAATGAATAGAACAAATATTCCTTGCCGGTCGGATTTGCAATCCTCCAAACATCTGTTATATTTGTATTTTTTATATATGTGTTTAAAAGTTTACTAGTTTTAGATTTGCTATTACCTCGCTGTTTTTGACTGGATTTATCTAAGTAAGGGTCTAAAACACAGTTAAAGTCTCCGCCAATTATAACATTCTGGTAATTATATTCTGCGACAAAGCAAAATAGGTGAAATTGGTGGGGAAATTCGGACAGCATTAAGCATTTCCTGACTAAGGCAGATGAAGAAGAGGAAGGGAATAAGGACTGAGGCAGAAGAAGAAGAGAAATTGTATTAAATTCAACATTGAGAGTTAAAACAAACCTGCCTTCAAGATTTGAATAAACTTTTGGCACAGAGCAATAGAACGGCAGGCAACCTTGCATTGGTGAGCCCAGAATCAGAATGTGGGTCTGTCTGTGGAATTTGAAGAACTTATTGGGTGTGGCCAGACTTTGAAAAAGGGGAGTCTGATTGGTCGCCACCTCAGTGGGTGTGGCCAGACTTTGCGTGACAGGAAATCTGACCAATCACGATCTGGATCATGTCCAATCACAGTGTCCAGGATTCTGACTGACAGGGAATTGGAACATCCCACCCTACTGCCTATCATTGTGAAGATTTATGGTAGAAGGAAAAAAATGCTGTAACGAGTTTTATCTCCAACTTAATTTTCTCGTTTCAACAAGAAGGCTTTCACAATTTAAAGACTTTATAACCACAATTGAGACCTCAGTCCTCCCAGAGCAATGCCTGAGCTAATAAAACACAGTGGCTTGTAAAATCTTTCTTGTAAATTTTTGAAACCAAGTTTTTGTCAGAAAAAGGGAAAGTTGATTACAAAGAGACGTCTTTGAAATAAATATATTATGAACTGCTTTTGTAAATGGCTTTTGTAAATTATTTTGTGTATTTGTGAGGTGTTCCTTTAAGAAACTGAAATGCATGGGGTCCCTTGGTGTAAATAGTTTTTTTTTAAAATTCTTGTTGCTACGATAAAAACTAATCAGGTTTGAAGTCTTTGATACCTATGTTACACTTTGAAGTTATGTGGAATGTGTATTTGGATCATGACTTAAGAGAAAAAAGGGCAAATGTTTTATTTGTTATAAATGTTTAAAGAGCTTTGTGTTTGAAACAATAGTTGTGTAAGTCCCCTTTAAGAAATGGCAATGTCTGGGGGCTTTAACATCGATCACCTCGAAGCAGCAGTTTGACTGTTTTTACAGCATTTTCTTTCCACTGATAAGGATTCCACTGAGAATTCCGATGCGGTCAATGCTGTCAATTAAAGGGGCACACTCAGGTTCTTCAGATTTTGAGTATTTAAATCAAATATTTTTTTATTGTTAAATTCTGTGGTTCTAAATACTGCGCTTTGTGCAGGTCTATTGTGGAATTTATTTCACTGTGAAATTTATTTTGATGCGCAAATTTTGTGTTGTGAGTAATTGTTTTGTGTGAAATTTTTTGCCAAAATGAATCACAAGGCATGAAAGAGCTAATTACTATTTGGTCTAGTCAGAAGATACAAATCAACAGATTAATACGCTCATGTAAAGGGGAACTCTCCTCCTGTCCCAGTGTGAACCAACACTGTAATTGGGTTAATTGTTGCTGTAATTGGGATAATCATGAATGTTGTGTCATCATTCTCAGAACCAATTGGACCATGCCTGTGTGGTCCAGTTAGGAACTACCAAACGCCTAAGCGTAGTTGTGCTCCATTTTGGTGAGACATTGATTAAATGAGGCAGAATGGGGGAAGCGTAAGAACGTACGTCCCCAATGTAGCGAGAATGTATCCTATTTGTATTTTTTATATATGTGTTTAAAAGTTTACTAGTTTTAGATTTGCTATTACCTCGCTGTTTTTGACTGGATTTATCTAAGTAAGGGTCTAAAACACAGTTAAAGTCTCCGCCAATTATAACATTCTGGTAATTATATTCTGCGACAAAGCAAAATAGGTGAAATTGGTGGGGAAATTCGGACAGCATTAAGCATTTCCTGACTAAGGCAGATGAAGAAGAGGAAGGGAATAAGGACTGAGGCAGAAGAAGAAGAGAAATTGTATTAAATTCAACATTGAGAGTTAAAACAAACCTGCCTTCAAGATTTGAATAAACTTTTGGCACAGAGCAATAGAACGGCAGGCAACCTTGCATTGGTGAGCCCAGAATCAGAATGTGGGTCTGTCTGTGGAATTTGAAGAACTTATTGGGTGTGGCCAGACTTTGAAAAAGGGGAGTCTGATTGGTCGCCACCTCAGTGGGTGTGGCCAGACTTTGCGTGACAGGAAATCTGACCAATCACGATCTGGATCATGTCCAATCACAGTGTCCAGGATTCTGACTGACAGGGAATTGGAACATCCCACCCTACTGCCTATCATTGTGAAGATTTATGGTAGAAGGAAAAAAATGCTGTAACGAGTTTTATCTCCAACTTAATTTTCTCGTTTCAACAAGAAGGCTTTCACAATTTAAAGACTTTATAACCACAATTGAGACCTCAGTCCTCCCAGAGCAATGCCTGAGCTAATAAAACACAGTGGCTTGTAAAATCTTTCTTGTAAATTTTTGAAACCAAGTTTTTGTCAGAAAAAGGGAAAGTTGATTACAAAGAGACGTCTTTGAAATAAATATATTATGAACTGCTTTTGTAAATGGCTTTTGTAAATTATTTTGTGTATTTGTGAGGTGTTCCTTTAAGAAACTGAAATGCATGGGGTCCCTTGGTGTAAATAGTTTTTTTTTAAAATTCTTGTTGCTACGATAAAAACTAATCAGGTTTGAAGTCTTTGATACCTATGTTACACTTTGAAGTTATGTGGAATGTGTATTTGGATCATGACTTAAGAGAAAAAAGGGCAAATGTTTTATTTGTTATAAATGTTTAAAGAGCTTTGTGTTTGAAACAATAGTTGTGTAAGTCCCCTTTAAGAAATGGCAATGTCTGGGGGCTTTAACATCGATCACCTCGAAGCAGCAGTTTGACTGTTTTTACAGCATTTTCTTTCCACTGATAAGGATTCCACTGAGAATTCCGATGCGGTCAATGCTGTCAATTAAAGGGGCACACTCAGGTTCTTCAGATTTTGAGTATTTAAATCAAATATTTTTTTATTGTTAAATTCTGTGGTTCTAAATACTGCGCTTTGTGCAGGTCTATTGTGGAATTTATTTCACTGTGAAATTTATTTTGATGCGCAAATTTTGTGTTGTGAGTAATTGTTTTGTGTGAAATTTTTTGCCAAAATGAATCACAAGGCATGAAAGAGCTAATTACTATTTGGTCTAGTCAGAAGATACAAATCAACAGATTAATACGCTCATGTAAAGGGGAACTCTCCTCCTGTCCCAGTGTGAACCAACACTGTAATTGGGTTAATTGTTGCTGTAATTGGGATAATCATGAATGTTGTGTCATCATTCTCAGAACCAATTGGACCATGCCTGTGTGGTCCAGTTAGGAACTACCAAACGCCTAAGCGTAGTTGTGCTCCATTTTGGTGAGACATTGATTAAATGAGGCAGAATGGGGGAAGCGTAAGAACGTACGTCCCCAATGTAGCGAGAATGTATCCTATTTGTATTTTTTATATATGTGTTTAAAAGTTTACTAGTTTTAGATTTGCTATTACCTCGCTGTTTTTGACTGGATTTATCTAAGTAAGGGTCTAAAACACAGTTAAAGTCTCCGCCAATTATAACATTCTGGTAATTATATTCTGCGACAAAGCAAAATAGGTGAAATTGGTGGGGAAATTCGGACAGCATTAAGCATTTCCTGACTAAGGCAGATGAAGAAGAGGAAGGGAATAAGGACTGAGGCAGAAGAAGAAGAGAAATTGTATTAAATTCAACATTGAGAGTTAAAACAAACCTGCCTTCAAGATTTGAATAAACTTTTGGCACAGAGCAATAGAACGGCAGGCAACCTTGCATTGGTGAGCCCAGAATCAGAATGTGGGTCTGTCTGTGGAATTTGAAGAACTTATTGGGTGTGGCCAGACTTTGAAAAAGGGGAGTCTGATTGGTCGCCACCTCAGTGGGTGTGGCCAGACTTTGCGTGACAGGAAATCTGACCAATCACGATCTGGATCATGTCCAATCACAGTGTCCAGGATTCTGACTGACAGGGAATTGGAACATCCCACCCTACTGCCTATCATTGTGAAGATTTATGGTAGAAGGAAAAAAATGCTGTAACGAGTTTTATCTCCAACTTAATTTTCTCGTTTCAACAAGAAGGCTTTCACAATTTAAAGACTTTATAACCACAATTGAGACCTCAGTCCTCCCAGAGCAATGCCTGAGCTAATAAAACACAGTGGCTTGTAAAATCTTTCTTGTAAATTTTTGAAACCAAGTTTTTGTCAGAAAAAGGGAAAGTTGATTACAAAGAGACGTCTTTGAAATAAATATATTATGAACTGCTTTTGTAAATGGCTTTTGTAAATTATTTTGTGTATTTGTGAGGTGTTCCTTTAAGAAACTGAAATGCATGGGGTCCCTTGGTGTAAATAGTTTTTTTTTAAAATTCTTGTTGCCACGATAAAAACTAATCAGGTTTGAAGTCTTTGATACCTATGTTACACTTTGAAGTTATGTGGAATGTGTATTTGGATCATGACTTAAGAGAAAAAAGGGCAAATGTTTTATTTGTTATAAATGTTTAAAGAGCTTTGTGTTTGAAACAATAGTTGTGTAAGTCCCCTTTAAGAAATGGCAATGTCTGGGGGCTTTAACATCGATCACCTCGAAGCAGCAGTTTGACTGTTTTTACAGCATTTTCTTTCCACTGATAAGGATTCCACTGAGAATTCCGATGCGGTCAATGCTGTCAATTAAAGGGGCACACTCAGGTTCTTCAGATTTTGAGTATTTAAATCAAATATTTTTTTATTGTTAAATTCTGTGGTTCTAAATACTGCGCTTTGTGCAGGTCTATTGTGGAATTTATTTCACTGTGAAATTTATTTTGATGCGCAAATTTTGTGTTGTGAGTAATTGTTTTGTGTGAAATTTTTTGCCAAAATGAATCACAAGGCATGAAAGAGCTAATTACTATTTGGTCTAGTCAGAAGATACAAATCAACAGATTAATACGCTCATGTAAAGGGGAACTCTCCTCCTGTCCCAGTGTGAACCAACACTGTAATTGGGTTAATTGTTGCTGTAATTGGGATAATCATGAATGTTGTGTCATCATTCTCAGAACCAATTGGACCATGCCTGTGTGGTCCAGTTAGGAACTACCAAACGCCTAAGCGTAGTTGTGCTCCATTTTGGTGAGACATTGATTAAATGAGGCAGAATGGGGGAAGCGTAAGAACGTACGTCCCCAATGTAGCGAGAATGTATCCTATTTGTATTTTTTATATATGTGTTTAAAAGTTTACTAGTTTTAGATTTGCTATTACCTCGCTGTTTTTGACTGGATTTATCTAAGTAAGGGTCTAAAACACAGTTAAAGTCTCCGCCAATTATAACATTCTGGTAATTATATTCTGCGACAAAGCAAAATAGGTGAAATTGGTGGGGAAATTCGGACAGCATTAAGCATTTCCTGACTAAGGCAGATGAAGAAGAGGAAGGGAATAAGGACTGAGGCAGAAGAAGAAGAGAAATTGTATTAAATTCAACATTGAGAGTTAAAACAAACCTGCCTTCAAGATTTGAATAAACTTTTGGCACAGAGCAATAGAACGGCAGGCAACCTTGCATTGGTGAGCCCAGAATCAGAATGTGGGTCTGTCTGTGGAATTTGAAGAACTTATTGGGTGTGGCCAGACTTTGAAAAAGGGGAGTCTGATTGGTCGCCACCTCAGTGGGTGTGGCCAGACTTTGCGTGACAGGAAATCTGACCAATCACGATCTGGATCATGTCCAATCACAGTGTCCAGGATTCTGACTGACAGGGAATTGGAACATCCCACCCTACTGCCTATCATTGTGAAGATTTATGGTAGAAGGAAAAAAATGCTGTAACGAGTTTTATCTCCAACTTAATTTTCTCGTTTCAACAAGAAGGCTTTCACAATTTAAAGACTTTATAACCACAATTGAGACCTCAGTCCTCCCAGAGCAATGCCTGAGCTAATAAAACACAGTGGCTTGTAAAATCTTTCTTGTAAATTTTTGAAACCAAGTTTTTGTCAGAAAAAGGGAAAGTTGATTACAAAGAGACGTCTTTGAAATAAATATATTATGAACTGCTTTTGTAAATGGCTTTTGTAAATTATTTTGTGTATTTGTGAGGTGTTCCTTTAAGAAACTGAAATGCATGGGGTCCCTTGGTGTAAATAGTTTTTTTTTTAAATTCTTGTTGCTACGATAAAAACTAATCAGGTTTGAAGTCTTTGATACCTATGTTACACTTTGAAGTTATGTGGAATGTGTATTTGGATCATGACTTAAGAGAAAAAAGGGCAAATGTTTTATTTGTTATAAATGTTTAAAGAGCTTTGTGTTTGAAACAATAGTTGTGTAAGTCCCCTTTAAGAAATGGCAATGTCTGGGGGCTTTAACATCGATCACCTCGAAGCAGCAGTTTGACTGTTTTTACAGCATTTTCTTTCCACTGATAAGGATTCCACTGAGAATTCCGATGCGGTCAATGCTGTCAATTAAAGGGGCACACTCAGGTTCTTCAGATTTTGAGTATTTAAATCAAATATTTTTTTATTGTTAAATTCTGTGGTTCTAAATACTGCGCTTTGTGCAGGTCTATTGTGGAATTTATTTCACTGTGAAATTTATTTTGATGCGCAAATTTTGTGTTGTGAGTAATTGTTTTGTGTGAAATTTTTTGCCAAAATGAATCACAAGGCATGAAAGAGCTAATTACTATTTGGTCTAGTCAGAAGATACAAATCAACAGATTAATACGCTCATGTAAAGGGGAACTCTCCTCCTGTCCCAGTGTGAACCAACACTGTAATTGGGTTAATTGTTGCTGTAATTGGGATAATCATGAATGTTGTGTCATCATTCTCAGAACCAATTGGACCATGCCTGTGTGGTCCAGTTAGGAACTACCAAACGCCTAAGCGTAGTTGTGCTCCATTTTGGTGAGACATTGATTAAATGAGGCAGAATGGGGGAAGCGTAAGAACGTACGTCCCCAATGTAGCGAGAATGTATCCTCCGCTACTGCCCCTAGATCTGGTTCCCATGCCGTATTTAGGTAACTGGTAATTTAACCCGGATGCAACAGATCTATGTCTGCCAATCCATACCGGCTAACAATCATTTCGAAACTTTTGAATTCATCATCCATTTTGTGTTTGTCATTGAATTTACGTGACCTGGTGTCTGCCACTTTCACATTATCTCTACCTGATAGGTAGATATCTGAGACCCAGGTGTTTCTCGTAATGCACAAGTGCCAGATGAGGTTAGGCAGATTGTCGCAGAATAATGACCTCATTCCACCCATGTGATTGATATGCAACAGCTTTGGTTTGATCAATCTGAAGCTGCACCTGCAATCATGCATTGTTGAGCAGAATGCTTTAGGCCATAGAATGCATCCAGCAATTCTACGTAGTTTACCCCATGTCTCTGCAGGGCTAATGCTTCTTTCACATTCTACCTGCCGCCACAGCCAGACTCGATATCAGTGGCTCCTCATCCTGAAGCACTCACATCAGTTTGTAAAGTAAAGGTTATTGAGTCAGAATGTCTCTAGTACATCGTGATACATTAGTTACAGTTTTCGCCATAGGCAAAGTACTGCCATGTTAATGATGAACCTCAAATGGCCAATCATTCTAAATGGTACTAATATGAATTTAATTAGATGGGTGAGGAACCTAACCTCTCAACAGGTGTTTGGTAGCTGAATATTATGCATCTTTCACACCTATGGCTGCCATCTAACACCCTTTTGATCCCAGTTATAATACTGAAATATTTTATTTTAAACCGTTTATACTGGACCTTAAGAGTTAAGTATGATTAGGCCCAGAATGACTCAACACCCACCATTGTTCTTTTGGCTGGGATTATTGGACACAAATTGTTAAGGCTGATATGTATCATTCACCTGTAGAGTTAGTGGTATTGAAAACCCCAATACCCGACTAGGTGTATTTTGTATGGGTGGATGTACTTCCGAGATACCTATTTGAGATCCCCGGATACAGTCCAATATTCAATTACCCCTTCCTAATCTGAAGGTATGGTTTTTAAGGTGGCATCCTGGTCTCAGTTTTTGTCTCATCGTCCAGGTCTTTCCCTGGATATTAGAGGATCTGCGCAAGGCTGTGAACTGTGGGTTGAGTGTAGGCTGGAATGGTTATTCGTGAATATTAAATTCTGAAAAAAAAGGGCATTACACAGCAGGGTCCATACCCTGCTGTGTTTAGATAGTGGCCTTGCCATTTGCCCAAACGCCATTGTTCCTGCTCCAACCAGTTTTTTAGGACTTCTGCAGCCTTAACTCATGCGCCCTCATGATGCACTCCTTTAGAGCAATGCACAGTTAACAGGTGTTTGATATGTCTTGCGAAGTTTCCTCCAGTATGGCATCCTGGAACTGGTGAGAGGCCATTAAATTACTGGCCAGATTGTCATCCCAGGCTTCACCAGTTCCCGCCGGTATGGCAAATTGCTGACCACATCCGGCACACCCGGAGCATAGCTCATGTGCATTGGTGTATGCACATAAGCAGTGACACTAAACTTCAGGTCAGATTCATACTGCCCTGGCTCTCCCGGTTCCTGCTCACGGGAGGTCACACATACAGCCCTAAACAAGGTGCTGCTGCTGTGCTGGGTCCCCAAACTTCAGGGTCAGATTCATACTGCCCTGGCTCTCCAGGCTGATGCTCACGGGAGGTCACACACACAGCCCTAACGAGGTGCTGCTGTGCTGGGTTCCCATGTCCTGGCTCTCCCGGCTCATGCTCACGGGAGGTCACCACTTCAAAGTCAGATTTATACTGCCCTGGTTCTCCCGGCTCCTGCTCACGGGAGGTCACACACAGAGCCCTAAACAGGTGCTGCTGTGCTGGGTCCCCATGCAGACTCGTAGGCCTATTATGCTTCATATGTGTACAGCTCTTCTGCTTAACAGACCTCTGCTAGAGGTTGCTGCTGAAAGCTGCTGGGGACCCTGGGGTATAACCCCGGCTGGAACTCCTCCTGGTTGTATTATTTCGGCTATGAGGTGTTCTACATTGTCCAGACATCCCCAACGTTCATTTTAGGAAAAAGTCTTCTGGCCTCACTCATCAGAGTTGACATACCTGGACAATTTACTCTTGGCCTGCCTCCCGACAGGAGTGGCCACAGTGCTTTAAAGCACCGGAGTTGCTGCTGCTGGCTGAACTGCCGATGGCTCTAAAGTCGGCGTCTCCAAAGCCGTCGTCATCCGCTGACCACAGCTACGAGTTCATCATTAGGGTTTTTCCCCTACTTTTGAGAACGAGCAAGGCTGGCAGAACTTCATCCGCGACAACCTCAGCCTTAATCAGCTGTTGTTTCGTTAAATGCCTCAACATTACGATGACCCTGGCAAGGGTAATTACTGGATGCTGGACCTGACCAGCGATGACGTGAATTTTTTTCAAGAGGGGACTTCGCCTTTCGACTTCTGGACTGGGCTCCTTGCACCATCCGCACACCCTCTTAATTACTCCAGAGCCGCCTCCAGTTTTTTGAACCAGGCTCCCAGTAATAGCTTGGGAGTTTGCGATAATTCTGCATAGAATGTCATTTTCTTACATTTGTACAGCCGTTTTTAAAATGAAATAAATCCCTTGGTGAGCATAGAATAATGCTCAGTGTTTGTGGATTTGGGGTGGAGCAGATGGCTAGCGGGGATATCTCTCACCCGTTTTTGAGGGGATTCAATTCAATTCAATTCAATTCAATTCAATCTTTAATTGTCATTGTGCAGTGTACAATACAGAGACAACGAAATGCAGTTGGTATCTCCGAAGGGATACAGTGCCTTACTCCATCAGCTTGCTTCCCATCCTTGCATTACATGCAGGCGGTGTAGCAGCAGAACGGATCCGGGATGCGCTCTCTCTGACCCCTATCCACCTCCCTATGCGGACCGACCGCAGGTAGGTTTTTCTCTATAGGTGATATACTCGCCTTAATTTCATTACTTTAATTGTTTCCCCTCAGGAAAATGTCCCTGCTGCTCCTGCCTTACGGGACCTAAGCAAAACCGCAGCAAATTTAAAACACTTACCTGTGGGTGCTACTTACCGCTGGTGGAGCTGCGCTCTCCAGCCTGTCGGTGCGCCAAACGCGTCGGACGTAATGACGCGCAGACGCTCTGGCGGGCCTTCTTCGGGTCACTCACGTGACTCCGAAGTAAAATTGTTATCAGGTTCTGTTAAAAGGAAGGAATGAAAGAGTTAATTATTAATTGATTGTTGTCATATTTAAGCTTTCCTGTTGTAAAATGCCAATTGTAATGCATGATGGGATTTGGACAACTCCCATCGTGACAAGGGTTTTTTTTAACTTAAGTTGAATAGTTCACAGCTCTCTTACAAGGTTTTTTATGTAAGTTGAAGAGGTCAATCACATAAGAAGGGGCCCAGAGGATGCCATTGGGGTGTCTGGCTTTTGACAAAGAGTGAAAAACAACTCCATATTTGGAAGTGGATGATGATTTTTATACATTACATCATGCAATTGGTTTTATTTCTATACATGTATAAGCTTGGGGTTTCTGGTTTTTCTTTGTGTGTGGTGCTGGAGATTCAGACGTAAAACTGTTGCCTCTGGGTCTCTAGGTCCACACCCGTCAGACGTTAAATTAAAGCTTTGTATGGTCTTAAGAATTTGTACTTTGTCTATCTTTTTAAGTGAAATTTTTCAATATGGCTGCACGCTGCCAATTTTGTGATCCGTGCGATGAACTCATACGTGAAAATATTGTAGGAGGTATGCTTGATAGCAGGTTAAGGGATGAATTGCTCTGTAACACTGACCTAACCCTTAATTAAGCAGAGCACGCCTGTCGGATTGCGGAGATAACTTCTTCTCACACTAAATCTGTGCCCTCCGGTCAGCGTTCGCAGCAAAGTGTCAATCTTACAGACACCTCCTCCCGTAACAGCCGCTCCCAATCCTCTTCTGCCTGGCAGCAGAGAGGATCTTCTCTTCGATGTCAAAATTGCAACTATTTTCAAGCTACGGGTCGACAGTTCTGTATTGCTTATGGTAATACCGAAATGCCGGTTCTACTGATGTTTCTTCTGCAAGAAATTAAACCACTTTGCTAGATGCTGCCGTTCCCGTGTGACTCAACCAGGCCCAAGGACAAGCCTGCACCTGTTACAACATGAGCTTGCTGATAACGAATTCCAAGAGCCTGACTTGCCAATCCCTGCTCAACTTTCGGAAAGTACAGATACCAGCTCTGCCATCCACTCTCTCCTCCCTTCGTCTAATGAGCAACTTGACCCTGAGTTAACCATGTTTGTGAATAACAGACCCTTGATCGCTAAGGTTGATACGGGGGCAAAATGCAAAGTCATCACGTATCAGAGTTTAAAACATTCGTAATGCTGAACGTATTGAAAAGGCCTCAACCACGTTTCGGGCTTGCGTGGAAGATGTTCTACACCCACTTGGACAAACTAATTTAAAGTGCACCATAGACAATCAGCCCCATACCTTAAAGTTTTATATTGTCAAGGGGGATTCTAAGACTTTGCTCGGTATCAATGCATGCCAAGATCTAGGCCTGGTGTACTTTGGCTGCGCTGTCCATCAACTCTTTCTCAACGACGGGGCCATTCAACAAGTACTCTCTCAATACAAAGATCTGCTTAATGATGAGCTTTGCAAGTTGCCCCTCAAATACCACATTGTTGTTGATCCCAACGACACTCCTGTGGTCCGAGCACCACATAGTGTTCCGCATGCCAGAGTTCACAATGAACTCAAGTGGATGGTCTCCATGGGTGTTATTGCTGAAGTTACAGACCCATCTGACTGGGTTTCCACCATGGTGGTCGCAACAAAACAAAAAAACAAAGAAGATCCGTATCTGCGTAAACCCCAGAGATCTTAACACTGCTTTCAAACGCCCGCACTACCCTATGCGAACAGTAGAGGACGTTGCTGCTCTAATAGGCAACATATCAGTTTTTTCCGTTCTGGATGCCAAAAGCTTGTTTTGTCTCGAGTATCCATGCATCATCATTGTTGATGACATTCTCGTCTACGGACACGACCTGGCTGAACATGACGCCAATCAGAAGAAAGTACTAGACCGCGCCAACAGACATTCAGCTCAAACTCAATCCCCTGAAGTGCAAGTTTTGAGTCCCAGAAATTACTTATGTCGGACATGTTTTCACAAGTGATGGTCTCAGACCAGCCTCATCAAAGACTGCAGCTATCAACAAAATGCTGGTTCCTATTGACGTTGCGAGTTTACAAAGATTCCTTGGAATGGTCAACTACCTGGGGAAATTTATTCCCAACCTCAGCGACATATCTGCCCCCCTGCGAGAACTGACACACAAGGACGCTGCATGGTCCTGGTATCCACAGCACCAAAGAGCTTTTGACACGCTCAAATTGCAGCTGGGTAGCGCACCTACTCTCGCCTGCTTTGCACTTACCAGTGACGCTCACCTGCGATGCGACCCAGTACGGACTTGGCGCTGCTTGCCTGCAGACCACTACCGATGGTGACTGCAAGCCTATTTCTTATGCCTCTCGCACACTAACTGACACTGAACAACATTACACCCAGATCGAAAAAGAATTGCTCGCAGTGGTTTTCACCTGCACGAAATTCAAGGACTTTATTTTTGGGAAGTCTGTGACTATAGAAACTGACTACCAGCCTTTATCACTATTTTGAACAAACCCATCCACACTGCCACAGCCCGCCTACAATGAATGATGATGCAGCTGTAGCGATATGACTTCAACATGGTCTATAAGAAAGGCAAAGACATGCACATAGCTCACACGCTATCAAGGGCCCCATGCAAAGCCAACAAACAACATTCTGAACAGGACCAGTTCTCAGTAATGAAGGTATCGTATATTCCTACTGATTGTTTGAGCAGCCTAGCAGAACACACGGCTGCTGATGACACTTTACAACTGCTGTCTGCAGTCATCCGGCGTGGCTGGCCGGATAAACAACACAACACCCCACTCGCAATCCGCCCATACTTCCTGGTTCATGACGAACTGATGTTACAGGACGGGATTATAGTTAAGGGCCACAAGGCAGTTGTCCTAGCTGTCCTCCGGGACAAGTACTTCGACGCCGTCCACAGGCGCCACCCCGGCATGGAGGCAACCCTACAACGGGCACAAAGCATGTTTTACTGCCCTGGTATGACCAGTAAACCAGTATATGCGAAAAAAAACTAAGTTTGCGGCCGTCTACAAAAGCCTGGCACCACATCAGCAGAAGCAGCCTTTACTGCCGCACCCCGTCCCTCCTCTCCAGTGGTCCACGTTAGCCACTGATATATTCGAATGGCATGGGAAACACTATCTGGTTCTTGTTGACTCTTACTTGGGTTGGTTCGACATCGATTTACTCCAAGCCACCACTTCTGAAACAGTTATCGAGTAGTTGCAGCGTCACTTCTCCGTGCATGGCTCCCCTGCACGTCTTCTGTCCGACAACGGCAGACAGTTCACCAGCCAGTCTTTTAAAAACGTTGCAAAACGATGGGACTTCCGACATATTACCAGCGGCCCTGAGTTCCTGCAATCCAACGGACTCGCCGAACGCGATGTCCGAAGTGCAAAACAACTAATGGAGCGGTCATAATTTGCAAAATCGGACTTGTACCTAGACCTGCTCAACTTAAGGAACATTGAAAGGGATCCCATACTGGGTTCCCCAGCCCAACGACTGATGTCTCACCAAACCCGTGCTCCCCTGCCTGTGTCCCAGCAACTTTTGCAGCCACAAGTTCGTTCCCCACCTGCAGTCCAGAAACAACTACAATTCAAACGTGATACACAGAAACATTTTTTTGACAAATCCAGCAAGCCACTTAAACCTATCGCCAGTGAACAAGTGGTTCGTTTCCAGACCAAGGACTATGGCCATCTGGGTCACATCTACGGCCCTGCGAAAGAACCGTGCTCTTGTCTGGTTGAAGCGGACGGAGCCATTTACAGACGCAACCATCAACATATCCTTCCAGTGAAGGAACAGCGTCCTGCGACTCCATATCCAGATGTCTCGCGTTTTGTATACCCTCCCGCTGCTGGTCCTGCTGCCCCACTATTAGCAAACGTTTCCACCGCGGTCTCCCCGAGGCATTTGGCGCCCAGCTCGCCTATCTCATCACCACCCCGCCCCGTCGGGTCCCCGATCATTTCCCCCATTCCCTCCCTGGTATCTTCTCCGGTAAAAGACGGTGAGGCGGATTCGTACCGCACACGCGCCAGATGGGCTAGCAGGTTACCCATTAGATACAGTGATTTTGTGTAACTATACAAACTTCCCCATATACGTTATTAACGTTCTGCCACCTATATTGCTCAGCCACCGATGCTTTCCTTTGTTTCTACAAGGAAAGATGTAGATTGATTATTTCCTACTAGCCAATTATAGTGTTTGTTAGTAGTGACTCCACCTAATATGCGTTTTATATTAACAAGAGCTTGCCTACGCAAGTCAGTATGAGTAGCTGCTAGGAAATGTAATGTCCTGCAGTTCGTTACTGTAAGTAGTTTTAATAAACATGTGTTGTATTTTGATATGTGTTTGACTTGACTCATTAAAGATCCTGACTACGGGTGTTGTCTGTACGACTTTTGTACGTTCACCCTGTGACTGCGTGGGTTTTCTCCGGATGCTCTGGTTTCTTCCCACACTCTGCAGACCTAAAGGATTGAAGGTTAATTGCCCTTGGTAAAAATTGTAAATTGTCCCTAGTGTGTAGGATAGTGCTAGTCTATGAGGTGCATGCTGGTCAGTGCGGACTCGATGGACCGAAGGTCCTGTTTTCGTGCTGTATTGCTAAAGTACATTAAATTGTTAGTAGCCATTTTTCTTGCTCAGTGTGTATAAATTCCGCTGTGGAAAATTGTGAAATTAAGTTTCATAAATGTGGTCATTTGTGAACTAAATCCTAGCAATGAACCATGCGTGACACCACCTGTCGCTCCTTTCCGATTTGAGCCTGTGTTCTACCGCCAAATCAATATTTTAACCAAGTCAATAGCTTGCCTTCAATTACTTCGCAATAAATCAAATTGGGTTCATTAAACTTCAACTATCCATGACAAATTTATATTGTCTCTCTCTAATCTGCTTAAACTTTCTTTAAGTGTTTAGTCATTCTGTTCTTCATTATTTTCCAAAAAGTTCCCACAACATTCCAACAACAAATTTATGATTTCCCTATTTTCCCCTTCAATCTTACTTATAATAAACAATGTAATTTTAAATTTGGACAATTGTTATTTTCTAATCTGACGAGACAGTTCTTAAATGGAAAGACGTTTAACCAACATGCAATTTCCTTATCTACGATCTTAAAATCCTGAGATGAAAATCTTCAATCTCTGTTGTTGTTAACTTTTCTAATACTGTTTTCCTGTTTAGATTAATTTTGTTGAAATTCTGCTCATTATTCTTTATCTGTTTCCCCAAAGTCCCAGTTGTATTGCCGTGCTTAGTTTAGTGTAGTTTGGAGCTACAGTGCGGAAACACGCGCTTCAGCCCACCTAGTCCACACCGACCAGCGATCCCCACACATACTGCACACACTTGGGGCAATTTTACATTTAAAAGGAAAACAATTAACCTACAAATCTGTACATCTTTGGAGAGTGTAGTTTATCCCATCAGATAAAGCATAAAAATAACTTTAATTTGGATACCTAATTCACTTTCATATCTTTAGTATTAAAATAGTTATGGCCATTTTCATACTCGGAAACCAGCATCTTGTTCCCTATTGCTTTTCCATCGACCTGTGATCGATGACAGTCAAAAGCCCATAACGTTCTTAAAAATTAAGCGAACTGAATGAAATTTTCAGTTATTATAGATTGAAGCATTCTGAAACAAATATGAAACATCTTACTTGGATGACCTGAAATTAAAGCATATAATTAGTTAGTTACCTAATTATAGCTAATTACAAAATTGACCGTTGTGACGAAATTGTCATAAACACCCAGATTGCTTAGACAATTCAAAAATGTGATATCCTCAAGATCAGAATAATATTATTATAAGTCTGTAACAGACAGGTAAAGAAATTACAATTTCTAGCAAAAGACCAAATCTTTATGGAGAAGATCATCTGCTAGCTGGTACATTGGCATATCATAATCAGTAGCATCATCATACTCCTCAGATTGCAACCAACAAGCAACTCTGTACACCCTGTTTTTCCTCAACTTTTCAATTTTGGCATTGAAACTACAAGTGTTTGCTCTTCAAACCACGCATGACATGCCTTTCTGCCCACTACTTTCCCATTACTGTAGATCATCAAATTTGGAGTAGTCCAAATTCAGATAATCTCTGCTAAGGCTGTCTAAATCAATCTCTTTCAGTTTTCTTCCTAGTTTTTTCCTCTCTTTCGTGTCCCGAGCATGCTCCTTGTCTTTCTGTCGCTTGATGATTTCTGCTCTCAATTCCTTCTGTTTTTTCTTCCGTCTGTTCCTCTGCACTCTCCCCCATGTCACTGCCTTACAGAGCACCCCCTCCCCACGTTGCTCCTCAAGGTTATCAAGGTAGTTGACTGTTCTATTCTTGCCGGCCCGCATTCTACATGACAAATAACACATGGTGGCATTGGGAGATTTCTGTTTCAATGAGCTAAACATCCCCATTATCTCCTCCGCATCAGTTGTGTGATCTTGCTGATGCAGTCTCCTCCTTCAGATCCTCAGTTATATGTATAGTGAACTATACTATAAATACTATAGTTCAAAGTATTTACTATACTGCCTTTCCAACACAGTGATGACAGCTTGAAGACAGCTCCTCATCTTTGTACTGAACCGTGGATGTACTGGTAGCTCCCGAAGTTTTGTCAACATGGCATCAAGATGCACCTCCTCACCGAAGAAATCTTCCCTTGCCAATATCAAGTTCTCTGAATTCTCTGTGGCTTCCTTTAGAGCAGCAATCACCCCTTTAACCATTTTGATGCCATCAACATGGTTGATCTGATTCTGGCTTGAAGTGTAGAAGCGCTTCAACCAAGGCCCAGTCAGATATTTGCCAAGTAAGCCTAATATCTGAAGTTCTACTTTTGCTTCAGCCTGGATGAAGTCATGGAGGATGGCGTTTCTCAACTCCCCACAGGATGTTCCGCTATTCAACAGGGTAACAAAGTCATCAGAATGTTCTATGAGCTTGCCACTTACATGGAAACGTATATGTACTCTGTTGCCACGGTACTGTGGGAGGACACCTCGGGAAATGTTTCTTTCATCCAAACATGCAACAAATCCTTTTGGGTCCCCTTTTCCATTCTTGTACCGAAGATTGTTCATCTGCAGTATGACATTTCCTGCAAGACAGTCTTTCCCAAACAAGAATTTTCCTCTGGGTTGTTTGTGCATTTTGAGGGCTGAGCAAACTGATGTTGCGATGGAGTCAAGAGAATGCAAGTGGCAGTAGAGCTCATTCAAAGATTTACCCCACTCATTGTTCACAATCCTAATAGCAGCATGATTAGCTGCACACCTGTCACTCAGTGTATATGAAATGTTGTCTATTATCCTTTGCCTGGTGTCTTGGAAATCTGCTTGCTCATTGAAATAAGTGTAAGTTTTACACAAATTGTCACCCGTATCGCAAATATGGTGCACATAGTCCTCAGCAGTCCCACCAGCCAATTCATCAACTGCTGCAGAAATAAATTTATTTGTGGTGGTGAAGTGTACACTGTTAATATGGGTCTCTTCTTGGGTGGTTGCATCAAAACCCACAGTCAAATCCTTTGTTACATAGAAAATAGGTGCAGGAGGACGACATTTGGCCCTTCAAGCAAGCACCACCATTCATGTGATCATGGCTGATCGTCCCCAATCAATAACCCGTGCCTGCCTTCTCCCCATATCCCTTGATTCCACTAGCCCCTAGAGCTCTATCTAACTCTTAAATCCATCCAGTGATTTGGCCTCCACTGCCCTCCGTGGCAGGGAATTCCACAAATTCACAACTCTCTGGATGAAAACGTTTTTCTCACCTCAGTCTTAAATGGCCTCCCCTTTATTCTAAGACTGTGGCCCCTGGTTCTGGACTCGCCCAACATTGGGAACATTTTTCTCCATCTAGCTTGTCCAGTCCTTTTATAATTTTTATATGTTGCTAGGATCATCTCTGCTGTCTGCAACTCAGCAATAGTTCCCAATTCTCGGGCCATAACTTCAACTGCACTGCATCGAGGAACATGATCCAGATTAAGTCCACTCCGCTTTTAGAACTGGCTTATCAGGATTGGATTGTTTGCTGTGGGAATTTTGTTTACAATACAGTCAAACAAGTGCATTCTTGTTGTTGAGGAGTAAGTCTTCTGGTCCACCTTTGACTTGACAATACTGGCAGCCTCCAGAGTTTCGATTGTTTCTTTGAGGACAAGATTGTCAAATTCGAGGCGTCTCACATCCTCTTCCCTGCTCTTTAGTTATTCATGATCTTTTCTGTACTGGTGAATTGAAACACTTTTCCTATTTTTATTACTGCCACGAAACTTGAGCAATCGTCTGTGTGCTTTGTTAAGTCTCAAAAACTCTGCCTTGGTTTCAGCAAGCAGGTTTGGTTTTAAGTTCCTGAATCTTTCTGTCCTTTAAATCTATTTGGTTTTGCTTTCTCTTTAAGGCTTAATTAACTACACATTTGGGAGTTTTCAACTGTGTCCTAAGTTCACTGATCTTTGTGCGACACTTTAGTGCAAAAGCGACCTTGGATGTGGACAGAAAGTTTAGTCCTTTATTCATTTTCTGTTTCCTTGGTAAAAGATTTAAACATTCTCTGCTACATCTTGTTGAAACACTAGATGTCAATGGTATTGGTTCAGGTGAGGCAGCAGCTGTCGTTGGCGTTGCTCGATTCAGTGGAGGATGCAGACTATGACTGTCATCGCCCATGTCCTCAGTGTCTTAAAATATGGGCACTTGGCTTTCGGCTGATGTCAAGGATTCAGGATCTTGAGCACCAGGCGGTGGAATGTCATCTAAAGAAATGTGTTGACTGCCTTCTGGAAGTTTAAAAGTTTCAACACAAATTTTCATAAATGCTCCAAGTTCCTTGGGATTGCTGAGCTTTTTAAACTTAAGCAAAGTCCAGTTAACGAGAGTCCTCACCCTTGAGTTAACAGCAGCAAATGAATAGCCTTCTGCATCCGACAAAGAGAAATGTAAACTCAGCGATTTCTCAGTTTCAGACAGACTTTTTCCAAAAGAGGTATACAAGTACAAGATGTGTCAATTTTTAAGATCCCTCTTGGACTCGGGCATGACGGAGAAATTCACTTCAAGGTGAACTCTAGCTATGCCTGGCTGGGCTTTTGGATTGACAGTTTTGCATTTCTTCTTTGGAGACATCTGTTTAAAATGTAAAGAAAAAAAACACTGAACAGTAAGAAATTGTAAGAGTACAGAATCTTTATGTCCCTGTTCAGTTGAAAGGAAATAGTAAAAATCGGAAAGAGCCATGGCTTTCAAGGGAAATTGGACACTTGGTTCGAAAAAAGAGAGATATCTACAATAATTATAGGAGGCATGGAGTAAATGAGGTGCGAGATGAGTATAAAGAATGTAAAAAGAATCTTAAGAAAGAAATAAGAAAAGCTAAAAGAAGATATGAGGTTGCTTTGGCAAGAAAGGTGAAAGTAAATCCAAAGGGTTTCTACAGCTATATTAATAGCAAAAGGATAACGAGGGATAAAATTGGACCATTAGAGAGCCAGAATGGACAGCTATCTGCAGAGCCAAAAGAGATGGGGGAGATATTGAACAATTTCTTTTCTTCGGTATTTACCAAGGAGAAGGATATTGAACTCTGTGAGGTAAGGGAAAAAAGTAGAGTAGCTATGGAAACTATGAGATTCAAAGAGGAGGAAGTACTGACACTTTTGAAAAATATAAAAGTGGATAAGTCTCCAGGTCCTGACAGGATATTCCCTAAGACATTGACGGAAGTTAGTGTAGAAATAGCAGGGGCTATGACAGAAATATTTCAGATGTCATTGGAAACGGGAATAGTGCCGGAGGATTGGCGTACACGCATGTTGTTCCATTGTTTAAAAAGGGTTCAAAGAATAAACCTAGCAATTATAGACCTGTTAGTTTGACGTCAGCGGTGGGCAAATTAATGGAAAGGATACTTAGAGATAATATATATAAGCATCTGGATAAACAGGGATTGATCAAGAACAGTGAACATGGATTTGTGCCTGGAAGGTCATGTTTGACAAACCTTCTTGAATTTTTTGAAGAGGTATTGGGAAATTGACGAGGGTAAAGCAGTGGATGTTGTCTATATGGATTTCAGTAAGGCCTTTGACAAGGTTCCCCATGGAAGGTTGATTAAGAAGAAAAATCGAAAGATTCAACAGAATTTGGAAAATAAAATAAAGCAATTAGACATGGAAAATGCTATATCACCATCTAGGGTGATACATAACAAAATTGCAACATTAAAATATAAGTTAAATGAGATACAATCAAAGTATGTTATTAAACTTTTTCAACAGACTAAACAAGTATATTTTGAATTCGGGGATAAACCACATAAATTGTTAGCTCATCAACTTAGAAAATCAGATGAAGAAAAAATGATATATAAAGTTAGATCTGAACAAGGAGAAATACTAACTTTACCAAAAGACATTAATGATAGATTCCAGCAATACTATCAAAAACTTTACACATCCAAATTGACGGGTCAATCTGATGGAATGGAAGCATTCCTACATGAATGTCATATTAATGGATTAGATCAGGAAGGTAGAGATTTATTAGATGCTGAAATATCAGCAAAAGATATTGAGGAATCAATTAGATCATTGAAGAACGGTAAAGCTGCTGGCCCCGATGGTTTAGGTGTTGAATTTTATAAGAAGTTTCATGATTTGATTGCCCCACGTCTACAAACTATATATGAAGATGCCTACGAGCAAGAACAGCTTCCAGAAACCCTAAAAGAATCCGCAATTACATTTATTCCTAAAGTAGATAAAGATCTAGAAGATCCAGGATCATATAGAGCAATAGCTCTTCTAAATACAGATAAAAAAATATTAACTAAAATTTTATCTCAAAGGTTAAGTTTAGTGATCAACAAATTAATACATCATGATCAAACAGGCTTTATCCGTAAACGATATTCCACTTATAATTTAAGACGCCTATTCAATATCATATATTCAAAAAGAATGAATGATATTGAATTAGCGGTTATATCCCTGGATGCAGAAAAGGCATTTGACCAGGTCGAATGGCCTTACTTATTTAGGATAATGCAGAAATTTCAACTGGGAGAAGGATTTTGCAAATGGGTTAGAATTTTATGCTCTGGCCCAACAGCAAGAATCCTAACAAATCAAATGTTATCAGCAAAATTTAATCTTTCTAGGGGTTGTAGACAAGGTTGTCCGTTATCACCTTTATTATTTGCACTTGCTATAGAATTATTAGCCGAAAGGATTAGATCAGAACCAGAAATTTATGGATATAATACCAATACCACAATTAATAAAATATCTTTATATGCAGACAATGTCTTAATATACATAACAAAACCGGAGATTAGTATACCTAAATTACTTAATGTTATAACTGAATTTAGTATGTTCTCAGGATATAGAATTAATTGGAATAAAAGTGAAATTATGCCTATAACAGGAATAAAATTGAATAAATTACAAAAATTTGCATTTAATATAGTTTTTTTTGTTTTTTTTTTAAATTATATTTTTTATTAGAAGTTAATGCATATTGATACATGGTAAGACAATTTAAAATGTAAGAAAAAAAAGAGAAACAAAAGAATTTACTATTCATCTCATACATTCTTAATATTTATAAAATTTACAGTCATTGTTGTTTATACTTCTACATATTTTTTTTTAATTATTTTTAATAAAGAAGGAAATTAATAGAAAGAAATAATAAAAGAAGTTAAAATGATAATAAAAATAGAAAATCAGCAATATGTTGAGGTTTAAACATTCTATTCTACATTGGAGATATATCAGTGATCTATTATATATAATTCTTCATCCATTCCCCGTCCAGGTTTCAGTCAGGCCCTCGAACCGAGCCCATTTGTCCCTTTAGATAATCCATAAATGGAGACCATGTTCCTCTAAACTGATCTAGTCTGTCCGAGAGGACAAGTCTTAATCTTTCCAAATGAAGTGTCTCCGACATTTCTGTAATCCACATTTTAATAGTGGGGTTGGTAGGACCTTTCCAAAATTTTAGTATTAATTTTTACCAATTATTAAACTATAATCGATAAAAATTCGTTGTTTTGTTGTTAGTGATTGATCAGTTTCTAATATACCTAATATAATTAATTTGGAATCTGGATATAGATTTGTATTAACTACCTTCGAAATTATCTTAAAAATTTCTGACCAAAAATTAGTAATTTTAATACATTTGGTAAATGAATGCGTTAGGTTGGCTTCTAGGTGTTGACATTTGTCACATATAGCAGAAACATTTGGAAAAATTCTATTTAATTTGGACTTTGAGAGATGTAATCTATGTAAAATTTTAAATTGTATCAGAGAGTGTCTGGCATTTAATGAGCAGTAGTGTATATGTTGTAAACTTTCCTCCCATACTTCTAAACTAATTGATTGTCCTAATTCACTTTCCCATGCTTGCCTATATATTTCCGACGGTGGTGCATCATTTTCCAATAAAATATTATAAATATATGATATTAATTTTTCTGTGTTCGGATGTTTATTTAAACATTCATCTAAAATTTCTGTCTTTCTATTTCTAAATTCTTGTGTATTTGATTTAACATAATCTCTAATTTGTAAATATCTAAAATATTCTTTTGAGTGTAGTCCATATTTTTGTTGTAATTCTTGAAATGAAAGAAAAAGGTTTTCCCTATAGAGATCCCGTATCTTATTAATTCCATAATTTTTCCATTGTGAAAAACCTTTATCCATCCTAGAGGGTTTAAAAGTGATATTGTTTGTAATATGAAGATCCAGTGGTATACATTCCAATTTTAAAGATTTTTTTAATTGTTTCCAAATACGTATCCCATTTTCTATTATTGGGTTTCCTCTATAAGTTTTTTAATGTAATTTGGTATTAGCAAATATAATCGAGCTAATTTCAAAAGGTAGGCAGTCTTCCTTTTCCAATTTTAACCAATTCGGCTGTGTATCTAATTTTTCCAACCAAAAATTCATATTTTTAATATAAACTGCCCAATAGTAAAACATAAAATTAGGCAACGCTAAACCTCCACTTATTTTTGCTTTACATAGATGTTTCTTATTTATTCTATGGCTTTTATAATCCCAAATAAAATTTGTAATTATAGAATCCACCTTCCTAAAAAAATTTTTGGGAAGATATATCGGGATCATTCGAAATAAATATAATAATTGCGGGAGAAAGATCATTTTTATCGCATTTATTTTACCTAACATTGAGATAGGTAATGTTTTCCAATATAGAATATTCTTAAGTAATTTATTCAATAAAGGTGGGAAATTAGATTTAAATAAAGAGTCATGTCTTTTTGTTACATAAATTCCAAGATATTTAATTTTTTCATTTGCTATCGTAAAAGGGAATCGTTGTAATATGTGTGAGTTATTTCCCATTATTGACATAAGTTCACTTTTATTCCAATTAATTCTATATCCTGAGAGTAGACCAAATTGAGTTATTAAATCTAGCAGGGTAGGTATACTAATTTCAGGCTTTGTAATATAGAGTAATACATCATCTGCGTATAAAGAAATTTTATTTTCCGTTTCTTTGGTTTCATACCCATATATTTCAGGGTGTAGTCTCACAAGCTGTGCTAATGGTTCTATTGCTAACGCAAAGAGTAGTGGTGATAGCGGACAACCTTGTCTACAGCCTCTGAATAAGTTAAATTTAGTTGATAACATTTGATTTGTTTGTATTCGAGCTGTCTGATTGGTGTATAATAATTTGACCCACGTTATAAACTTTTCTCCTAGCTGGAAGGATTCCAAAACCGAGAATAAATAAGACCATTCAACCTGATCGAAAGCTTTCTCTGCATCTAATGAGATAATTGCTAGGTCTTTACTGGTATTTCTTTTCGAGTATATAATGTTAAATAATCGTCTCAGGTTATATGAAGAGTATCGCTTTGGTATAAATCCAGTCTGGTCTGGGTGTATTATTTTGTTGATCACCATATTTAATCTTCATGCTAATATTTTAGTTAATATTTTCTGATCAGTGTTTAAAAGAGCTATGGCTCTATACGATCCTGGGTCCTCCAAATCTTTATCTAATTTAGGTATTAATGTAATAATAGATTCATTTAATGTTCCAGGCAATTTCTGTTGTGTATAAATGTGTTCATAAAGTGTCTTTAACCATGGTATCATTAAATCATCAAATATTTTATAAAATTCCGAACCAATTCCATCCGGTCCTGGTGCTTTACCATTTTTTAATGACCTAATAGATTCTTCGATTTCTTTAATTGTTATTTCAGCGTTTAATGATTCTCTGTCTTCCGTATCTAATTCCTTTAAATTACAATTTTTTAGAAATGGTTCTATTCCTATATGATTTTCTATCGTTTTGACTGAATATAAATTTTTATAATATTGCAGAAATCTCTCGCTAATGTCTTTGGTTTGTGTTAATAATTCCCCTGTATCTGATTTAACCCTATGGATTATTTTTTCTCCCTCCAATTTTCTTAATTGACGAGCCAATAATTTTTGTGGTTTATCTCCAAATTCAAATTGTATTTGTTTTGTATATTGATAAAGTTTTACAACTTGGTCTGATTGTATTTTATTTAATTTATATTTCAATGCAGAGATTTTATTATGTTTAATCATGGTTGGATTAGCAGCGTTTTCTATATCTAGTTGCTTAATCTCTTTTTCCAATGCCTGCTGTATCCTCCGATTCTCTTTGTTATAGAATGCTTGAGAAGATATCATAATTCCACGTGTATATGCTTTAAAAGTTTCCCATAGTTGTAACGGGGATATTTCTGGTTTGTCATTTGTTTCAAAGAAGATCTCAATCTGTTTTGTAATGTATTCTTGAGTTGTTTTGTCCTTTAAAATTTGTGGGTTGAGTCTCCATTGTCCCTGCTTCCCCATTTTTCCAGTTATTTTAATCATAAAAGATAATGGTGCATGATCTGAAATTATAATATTGTGGTATTTTGAATTATAAGTGAGTGGAATAAGTTTTGAGTCTACTAGAAAGTAGTCTATTCTTGAGTATGTTTTATGTACTGATGAGTAAAACGAGTATTCTCGTCCCGTTGGGTTTTCCATTCTCCAAACATCCATAATATTGCTCGAATCTATATATGCATTTATTAGATCGCTAGAATGCGATTTAGTTTTCCGTTGTCTTGATGATCTGTCTAAGTAAGGATCTAATGTACAATTTAGATCTCCTCCAATTATTAAATTGTATTGTGGTAGTTCTGGGATAGTATTTAGTATTTTCCTAAAAAACGATGGACTGTCAAAATTTGGGCCGTAAATGTTAACAAAAATCATTTTTTGTGTATATAATTCTCCTGTTATGATAATATATCTGCCCTTCTTATCTGTTATAGTTGAAGTATGTTTAAATAAGGTACCTTTACGGATTAATATTGCTACGCCTCTTGATTTGTATGTAAAAGAAGAATGATACACTTTGTCAATCCATTTGGCTTTTAATCTATGCTCTGCGTCTTTTTTTAAATGTGTTTCTTGGATGAATGCCACATCTGTTTTGAGTGCTTTTAGGTGTGCTAATACTTTACCTCTCTTAATTGGTTCATTAATACCTTTTACGTTCCAGCTGCAAAACGTTATTCCTCCATTCCCCATATTCGTTTTTAAGTCTTGCGTCATTTGTCTAAGGGGGTCTGTAATAGAGCAAATGGTTCAGCTCGACATACCCGACCTTACACCCGAACTTCAAATAGATGAATTTCAAGACCCTTAAGTGATGCTCACGCATATATCTCCTTTGCTTTGATTTACAACTCCAGTCAAATGTAAAATAATAATAATAGAAAGTGATATTAAAAAAAGGATAGATTAAGAGGTTAAAAGAGTGCTCAAAGAAAGAAAAAACTACATCTAAGATTGGTGCAGTGAGTGTTAGCCATTCTAACATGGCTAATAATCTAAGGACTTCCGTAGACGTTGTTTGTATCTTTCCAGCTCCTTAATATTATTAATTCATAAAAATAAAATCTGATGTATATGGTGTCTATCATTCAAGTATATAATAATATCTGTACTTGAAACAAATTAAAGATATATCATAAAATGTAATGAAAAGAAGGGAGGAAAAATAAAAAAGTTAAAAAAAAAAAAAAAAAATTTTAAAGAAAAAAAAGGGGGGAATAAAAAATTACCATGGGATGTAAATAAAATTAAGCTATATATTCTATATGATTATACTTAATAATTATCTAATTCTATTTAAATCAGCCATAAGTAAATATTAATCCCTGATTGAAGATTATCAACTTTAATTCGTATTAATAACGCGATGTAAATTAGTAATAATACTACGCCAAATTTTTTAGTATTTGTTAGTTAATATTAGTAATGTTATTACTCTAATTATTAATATCCATAAAAGAATGTCCAATCCGTATCTCCCATCCGAGTCTCCAAGCCGCCTCCTTCTCCATCTTCTTTAAGTACCACAAGTCCATAGCCCATTCCAGTCGTGAGGATACGATTTATTTATCAATGAGGTTCATCTTAGAAACTTTCATTCAGTCTTCCTCTTGAGTCTTGATCCTCTTGGCAAAGTCCAGTGCCTCTGCTGGGTTTTTGAAGTAGTGTTCTTCCTGGTTGTGGGTGACTCTGAGAGTGGCTGGATATCTCAGAGTGTACTTCACGTTGTTCACTTCTCTCAGAATTCTTTTGGTCTCCTTGAACGCATTCCGCTTCTTAGAAACCTCTGCTGGGTAGTCTCGATAAATGCTGATAGAGTCTCCTTCGTATGTGAGGTTTCTGCTTCTTACTATTTTGTTCATCATCTCCTCCAAAACATGATCATACTGGACTTTCACTATCATTTGTCTTGGGGGGGCGTCTGGTCTTGTATAACGCCTCATTACTCTGTGTGCTCGGGCTAATAAAGGTTTCTGATCCAGAGATAAAACCTTTTGCAGTAAACTCTCGGGTATCTTGATTTGATTCTCTCCCTTCTCGAATACCTGCGATTCTCAAGTTCTGGCTTCGTTGGCGCCCTTCCAACTCGATACATTTTTCAGTTATTTTGCCCAGTTGTTCAGATAAGCGATGATTTTCTTTCAAGAGTGCTTTCATAGACTGAGTGTTTGTTTCGGCTATCTCCTCAAGGTCTTTTATAGTCGACGACTGCTCATTAAGTACAGTTTCAAAAGGTTCCAGCTCTTTTTCCAGGCTGCTTTTTATTTTAGCATTCATCTCTTCTGCTGTAATTGCAGCTTGTTCTGCTAATATTTCTGCAATTTCCTTTCGCAAATTATCAGATAGTTCCCGAGTAGAGGCATTAATTTCAAACTTTAACTTTTTCATCTCCTCCTTCATTTTTTCTATATCTTCTTTTGTTGCCAATTCCGATTTTAACTCTATTATTTCTTGTGTAAAAAAAGTTTTAAGTTCTTCCATCTCCGATTTTTTCTTTGACTTTTTAGACACATCTTCCTGGGAGGATGTCCTACCTGAGCCCGGTGCTTCAGTCAGGCCTTGTTCTTCTGCCGTTTTTGGTCTTCCATATCTGAGTTTGGGTTTATCCGCGGGTGGGCTGCGCTGTGTTGCCATTACGGTCGTGTGCCTGATAACGTCACTCACAGCAGTTCGTACAGAAACAGCAGGCAGCAGGCAGGGCTTTATCTCCCGGTTGTTTTTCCCATTTTTTTCACGGAGCTGGCTGGCGTGCCTCCTCACTCCAGCATAGCGCCACCGGAAGTCCGCATTTAATATAGTTAATGATCAAATTAAATATCTTGGAATTAATGTACCAAAATCTTATAATTCTCCCAATTTCCCCCAATTACTAAACAAACTAAAAAATAATATCTTATATTGGAAAACATTACCAATATCAATGATTGGTAGAATAAATGGCATTAAAATGATTTTTTTGCCACAATTACTATATTTATTTCAAGCCATCCCGCTATATCTTCGTAAAACTTTTTTTTTTTTTTAATGATTTCATTGTCAACAGCTTTATTTGGGATTTTAAAAATCACAGAATAAGTAAAATACACTTATGTAAATCTAAGATAAATGGTGGCCTAGCACTACCTAATTTCTTATATTATTTCTGGGCGGTTCAGATTAAGAATATTAATTTTGGGTTGGTACATATGGAACAGGACCCAGTTTGGTTAAGAATAGAAAAGGAAGATTGTTTACCCTTTGATATAAGTTCAATACTCCTTGCTCCAATGGTGGTACAAAAAAAAATTATAAGGAAAATCCTATAATTTTAAGCAATATACGTATTTGGAAACAAATAGTTTACAATAGACTTTACATTCAGAAACTATGCCGCTTTGTTTACCAATTATGAATAATCCTCTGTTTAAGCCCTCGTCATTGGATGTGGGGTTTAGACATTGGAAAAATTTAGGAATTATAAGGATAGAACATCTTTACAGGAATGGGAAATTTCTCTCATTTCAGGAGTTGAAAGAGATTTATGGATTGCATGCAAATAACTTACTTAGATATTTACAAATCAGAGATTATGTCAAATCAAATATGCAAGATTATAGAAATAGAGAACCAGGTTTACTGGATGAGGTACTTAATAAGCATCCAAATACAGAGAAATTAATAGCATATATATATAACATTCTTTTGGACAGGGAAATACCAACAACAGAATCATTTCAACAAATATGGGAAAATGAAACTGGTTTACCGATATTAAAAGATTTTTGGGAAGAAAGCTTACAACGAATACATCGTTCTTCGTTAAATGCTAGACATACTTTGATACAATTCAAAGTATTACATAGATTACATTACTCAAAAAAGAAATTAAATAGAATTTTTCCTAATATATCACCATTGTGTGATAAATGTCAGCACATAGAAGCTGATTTAACTCATAGTTTTGTAATATGTACAAAACTTAATAGTTATTGGACTGAGATTTTTAAAATTATTTCCATAGTTCTTAAGATCACATTAATTCCTGACCCAAAGCTAATAATATTTGGTGTTTTAGATTCAAATCAAACATTAACAGCAAATCAAAGAAATTTTCTTGATTATTGTTTAATAATTGGAAAAAAATTAATATTAAAATTTTGGAAGGGACCATTATCCCCTACAATCAAAATGTGGACAGTGGAAATGTTGGAGACGTTGCAATTGGAGAGAATTAGGTTTATCCTAATGGATAAACACAAGCTTTTTGAACAAATATGGTCTCCATTCACTGATTATATGAAGGGGTAGCTGGGCTCAGCATTGAAACTCAACAAGTACCCGGTGGTAAGATCAAACGAAAATGTTTAATCTGAGATTTATATACTTGTCTCTCTATATATATATATTATTAGAAATTGTTCCATTCATTGTTAAGATATATACTGTTTTTCTATCTTTAAGTATAATAATTGTTTGTTAGTTATATGGATTAAAAAAAAAAAAATTTGTTTTTGTTTTTATTTTTTATTTTATTTATTTATTTTTTCTCTCTCTTTCTCTTCTCACATATAATCAAAATTATAATCACACTTTTTAAATTAATCTCTATTCTTTCTTTACTCTTTTCTTCTCTTCACTATTAAAAAAATTGAGGCTTATATATATGGCTTTGTAATACACATATAATTTTGGAAATATGTAATATGCATATCTGAAAAAATTATTATATTATTTGTAATACGTATGGCCTCTAATAAAAATATATACAAAAAAAAAAGAAGGTTCAATCTTTGGGTGTTAATGGCGGAGTAGCAAGATGGATTCAACAGTGGCTGAATGGGAGATGCCAGAGAGTAATGGTGGATGGCTGTTTGTCAGGTTGGAAGCCGGTGACCAGTGGGGTGCCTCAGGGATCTGTGTTGGGTCCACTGTTGTTTGTCATGTACATCAATGATCTAGATGATGGGATGGAAAATTGGATAAGTAAGTATGCAGATGATACTAAGATAGGGGGTGCTGTGGATAATGAAGTAGATATTCAAAGTCTACAGAGAGATTTGGGCCATTTGGAAGAGTGGGCTGAAAGATGGCAGATGGAGTTTAATGCTGATAAGTGTGAGGTGCTACATAGAAACATAGAAACATAGAAATTAGGTGCAGGAGTAGGCCATTCGGCCCTTCGAGCCTGCACCGCCATTCAATATGATCATGGCTGATCATCCAACTCAGTATCCCGTACCTGCCTTCTCTCCATACCCTCTGATCCCCTTAGCCACAAGGGCCACATCTAACTCCCTCTTAAATATAGCCAATGAACTGGCCTCAACTACCCTCTGTGGCAGAGAGTTCCAGAGACCCACCACTCTCTGTGTGAAAAAAGTCCTTCTCATCTCGGTCCTAAAGGATTTCCCCCTTATCCTTAAGCTGTGACCCCTTGTCCTGGACCTCCCCAACATCGGGAACAATCTTCCTGCATCTAGCCTGTCCAACCCCTTAAGAATTTTGTAAGTTTCTATAAGATCGCCTCTCAATCTCCTAAATTCTAGAGAGTATAAACCAAGTCTATGCAGTCTTTGTTCATAAGACAGTCCTGACATCCCAGGAATCATCTTGGCAGGACAAATCAAAATAGGACGTACATGGTAAATGGTAGGGAATTGAGGAATGCTGTGGAACAGAGGGATCTAGGTATAACTGTGCATAGTTCCCTGAAGGTGGAATCGCATGTAGATAGGGTGGTAAAGAAAGCTTTTGGTGTGCTGGCCTTTATAAATCAGAGCATTGAATATAGGAGTAGGGAAGTAATGTTAAAATTGTACAAGGCATTGGTAAGACCAATTCTGGAGTATGGTGTACAATTTTGGTCACCTAATTATAGGAAGGATGTCAACAAAATAGAGAGAGTACAGAGGAGATTTACTAGAATGTTGCCTGGGTTCCAGCAACTAAGTTACACAGAAAGGTTGGACAAGTTAGGTCTTTATTCTTTGGAGCGCAGAAGGTTAAGGGGGGACTTGATTGAGGTCTTTAAAATGATGAAAGGGATAGACAGAGTTGACGTGGATAAGCTTTTCCCATTAAGGGTAGGAAAGATTCAAACAAGAGGGCATGACATGAGAATTAAGGGACAGAAGTTTAGGGGTAACATGAGGGGGAACTTCTTTACTCAGAGAGTGGTGGCTGTGTGGAATGATCTTCCTGCAGAAGTGGTGGAGTCAGGATCGATTTTAACATTTAAAAGTAAAGTCGATAGGTGTATGGACGGGAGGGGAATGGAGGGGTATGATCTGAGTGCAGGTAGATGGGACTAGGAGAAAATAAATGGTCGGCACGGACTGGAAGGGCCGAGAAGGCCTGTTTCCATGCTGTAATTGTTATATGGCTATATGGTTATATGAACAGCATGAACAGAAACAAATTATTATTTGCAGTTTTAGAAAAAAAGGTAGAAATGATAAAGTTAAATGCTAAACAAATAGTAAATACCCCCCAAAAATTCATATTCATCAGTTTCATGTAATCAATTAAATTAATCTAAATTCAATTACTAGATCTAAACATCTATCCATTTCTTAAGAAAAGGCTAACATTTTTAAATAGCCTAAGTATCCAAATAACAAATAACAAACTGATCCCATTCACACAAGAATTCACAAAATACATGATTTTTAAATCTCACTTTGTCATATGTCAAATGGAAGGAATTTAATGTTTAGTTCCCATAAATTAATCCAGAAACATCCACTCTCAAGATAATCAAACTCATTATTTTTTGAAAAATACATCTGACTAAAACTGTACTGTGGATATTTAGTATGAAAATATTGATCATGGATAGACAATAACATAAAATATAGATGATTTAGATTATCTTAGGACATGATTGTGCAAAAAAAAAAAGATTATCTTGAAAGTGGATGTTTCTGGAATGTGATCGATTGGAATGTTGCCGTTGCCATAATTTTTAAGCCCATATCGGCAGGCAAACACGGCCGATTCGTATGTGGGCCTAAATAACATTTTTCGCATCTTTTGATTAAAATGAAGCCACACCAAAAAGCAAGATAATACGTTAAATAAATGCATACCTTTTGTTTTGTCCTGATATTGTGATCCGTGATGTTGAAGGCATTGAAGACGTTAGAAGTCACGTTTAACTTCAATCCAGCGATTAAATCGTCCAGCAAATTAAAAAAAAAACCCAGGGAAGCGCAAACAATTTTTCTTCATCAGCTAACAGCACGAGGAAATCCCCCTCCGATACAAACCTACATTTTAATCACCCCCCCCAATCCTCCGGAATCACACGCACAGGCAGTGGCAGATCTGGAGCGTCGCTGATGGTAGGTTTTGTAACAACACTTTACCATCTGTTTTGCTTTCCTTTCCAATCCCCTGGATCGATATTCCTGCAGCGACTGAGGAAAGGGGGAGCAAGAGCAGAGCTGCAGGATATCGAGGAGACCCTTGTGAGAGTCTAATTTATGATGGAAGAGGGGAACCCCCGTTCCCTAAAGAATGAGGACATCTTTGATGTCCTGGTATGGGACACCTCATTTTGGATACAGATGCAATGTGGATGGAGGAATTGGGAGTAGGGGATAGAGTCTTTGCAAAAGGCAGGGTGGGAAGAAGTGTAGTCTAGATAGCTGTGGGAGTCAGTAGGTTTATAATACTGTAGATGCCAGTCGATAGTCTATCTCCTGTGATGAAGAGGGTGAGATCAAGAATGGTAGGGAATCAAGAACTGTAGTCTTTGTAACCCAGTGCTATTTGTCATTCTGTCTTAATGACCAATTCATTTTTTATGAACAATTCCAACTGTTTGCAACTTTACCATGAACCAGTTTTGAACAATTTGCTGGAATCAGTCTTTGTCTCTTTCCATTGAAACTGATCTGCACCAAGGTCTACCTCTTAGCAACTTCTATGGCCTAAAAGCTCATTTGCAGAAGTTTAATTTCGAGATAAGGGGGAGAAATGAGGACAGAGGTGTGAATCCAGATGTTGCACAGAGATTAATAAAAATACATCTATTGATGCTCCTGAACACATCATGTGATGTAACCTGGACATCCGGTGGAGCAGTTGCAAGCTGCTTACGCCCACGGTCTGGTTGTCTTTTTTAAATTTTGTTATGTTTAAAGTGTTTTTTTTGGTTTCCTTTGTTTTTTTCAGTAATTTATGTGGGGGGAAGCAGGTAGGGTAAGGGGGGAACCGTCCTTCAGTCGCTTCCTGGCGAGGATGCGGCTATTATCCGAGTCATGTCCTCGCCCCCCCCCCCCCCCCGTGGCCTACCAATTGGATTGGCGCGTCCTTTCCTGCCGGGACCGGACCAGAGCTTCAGCAGCTGCGGCACTGCGCTTGATGCATTGCGCAGCGGGTGAGACCTTACCTGGGATCGCTGCTTGGAGCTCCGGAGTGTTGGGCCGCTGCTCCAACATCGCGGAGTTGTGGGTGCGGAGCTCCCAATGCTGTGACGCGGACCTCAACATCGCAGAGTCCTGGGACCCTTTGCCGGGGGTCGCCAGCGCGAATCTCCGCCCAGCGCGGCCTGTGGACATCGGGAGCCGTGGACTCCGGTGGAAGGTGGCTGATTCAGAGGTCCAGGCCGCTGAGGATGTTCTCCCGTTCGTCGTCGGGGTTCCATCGTTACTGGCGAGAGGGCCTGAACATCGGGCCGCCCGTGGCGGGGACTACGGGGTGCTCGGGAGGCCCCGACCGCGGGTGAACATTGGGGAACATCAGCGAGGAGGTTGACTGGACTTTGGATCCTTCCCTCACAATGGGGAACTTTGGTGCCGCTGTGGGGATGTTTATGTTGTGGACTACTGTGTTCTGTGTTTTTGTGTTTCAAAAAAAAAAATATTTTTTTTGTATGACTAAGGGAAAAATAATTTTGTTAAATCTTAACTGAAGACAATGACAATAAATCAAATCAACATCAAATCAAACCTGGGGTCATTTGGTGTTTCGGGTATTTCAACATCAGACACCCTTACCCAGGCGACCCAGCCGTGGTTGATCAGACCATGACTTGTGTTCAGGTGGCATCCGCTCCTCCCCATGGACCTTCTCTCCTGATCCAGAGCCAACTCAAGGCCTTCGCTGCCTCTGTGGTGTTCTTGATGTCTCTTCTCCTCTCCATTCCGTTGATGCCCAAATGTCCACTTCTGCAGCCAACCTTGATGGGCATACACCTTGCCTTCCAGCCCAGCTTACGGCAGTCTATGACCAGCTCTTCGTACTTGGTCATCTTTCTCTCGTGGGCCTCCTCCAGACGGTCCTCCCACGGCACTGTCAGTTCTAACAAGACAATGTTTTTGTTCGCCTCTGAGACCAGGAGGATGTCTGATGTTCTGAAATTCAGCTGTTTCACTAGGTCTACAGAAAGCTGCCAGTCCTGCGCTGTCGCCAGGATTCCTGACTGAAACCTGGCTGCTGTGGTTCTTGGCAGCTGCACTCTGGCCATCACGAAGGTGATCATCTGGGTGGTGGGCCATGCTTATCTGTAGCTGCTGATTCCCATGCTGATAGCTTCTGCAATGGATTTAAGAACCTGGTTGTGACGCCAGGTATACCGGCCCTGCCCAAGAGCCTTTGGCCAGCAGCTCAGGATGTGTTCCAACAACCCCTTGCCTGAGCATTGCAGGCAATCTGGAGATTCCGCTTTGCCCCAGATGGAGAGGTTCGATGGGTTGGCAGGACATCGTACGCTGCCTGGACCAGGAGCTTAATGCGCTGTGGTTCAGTCTGCCAGAGCTCAGTTCATGTGACTTTTCGGTCCATGGCCTGCTCCCACCTTGGCCTCCTGCTGCCTCAAGCCAACCGCTCTGGTAGACCTCTCCTCCTCCACCGCTGCCCTCACTTCCTCCTGGACCAGCCTGCACCTCTCCTTCCCCTTGGCCTTGTCAAACTGGGCAGTTGGGAAGATTCCCAGACCAGCTCTTCCCCGTCACTGCTCCCACCAGGACTCTGTGGCGTATCCGAGACTCCGCTTGCAGCACGGCTTCGCCGGCTCTCCGCTTCCTCCCAGTTTTCACCTCCACCCATGCCTAAGCCACCTTGGGGTCGCTGGAGTCCCTGTACAGCATCACCTCTCTGGCCCGAGTCACCTTAAACTCCTCTTCCAGGGACTTCAGGGGCAGCTGGAGCTTGGTGTTATTTCCGTAAAGGGCGATGCTGCTAAGGCTCCTGGGCAGTCCCTGCCACCTCTTTAGAAAGCTTCAAGGACTCAAGCAGTCTTTCCAGGTGCGAAAGAGGTTCACCTGCACCTCCCCTTCACTGGCCATTCGGAGACAGTTGGGATTGGTGTCCCTTCGATGCTGAAGCAGAACCTGTCAATGACTTTGCCCTTCTTCAGCACCAGTGACCTTGATTTTCCTCGCTTAAACCTCATCCTTGCTCATCCAATCAGTTTCTCCAACCCCTGCAGAAAAGTAGGGGAGAGGAGAGGATGGGGAAAAAAATTACAAACACAAGGTTGCAATACGAGAGGAAAGATTAATGCTTTGAAGATTCATATCCAGGGGATTGCAAAGGAAAAGACAAAATAAACCAACAAAGACCGTTTCAGCACAGCATCACACATAGAAAACTCAACAATGCGTTCCGAGAACTTGAATATGAAGCTCTTATTCTTTCTGTATGAACAGCAATAGGGTGATCTAATAACACCATTAATACGCAGTAAATCAATGTTATATCCTTTTCCAAAAAACAGTGAAGTCACTAAATGGTTCCTGACTGTTACATTGCACATTGAATCCGGCTGAAGACACATTTCTAAATTGATTAATTGATTGAAAGAAACAGCATTGAAGGAGGCCCTTTGGCCCACCAAATGCATGCTGACCATCTATGATTTGTTCACACTATTTGTATGTTTTCCCATTTCTCATCCACTCCCTGAGGGGTAGTTTACAGAGGCCAATTAAGTTAAAAACCTGCACATCCATGGGTTGTGAGAAGAAACCAGAGTACCTGGAGAAAACACATGCCGTCACAAAGAGAACATGCAAACTCCATAGAGACAGCACCCAAGGTCAGTATTGAACATGGTCTCTAGTTCTTTGAGGCAGCAACTCGACCAGATGCTGCTGCTACACTGGCACAGTTACCTTTTTGCATATTTCATTCATTGTTCTTTATCTCTACATCATAGTCTATATCTCTCCTTTCCCTTATCCCTAACCAATCTGAAGAATGGTCTGAACCTGAAACATCACCCATTTCTTCTCTCCAGAAATGCTGTCTGTCTTGCTGTTATTGCAGCTTTTTGTGTCTAATATTTAATATTTCTTGCTTCTTTGAGGCAAAGTGCTTTTGAAAACTTCCTTAATTGCGCAAAAGAAATGTACTAATTTTCTCACTTGCGCTATCCTGTTTTTTTACAAAGATTTTATTAAACTAAAATTTCCCTTTGAAACAGCTTTGCTATAGCAATGTTACAAAATTTTGAGATTTAAAAAATCAAGACTGCAATTTATCCCATCAGATAAAGCATAAAAAGAAGTTTAATTTGACACCTAATTTACTTTCATATCTTCAGTATTAAGAAAGTTATGGCCATTTTCACACTCGGAAATTAGCATCTTGCTCTCCATTGCCTTTCAATTGACTTAACTCAAAAGCTGTGATCTGGAAAAGTTAAAAGCCCACAACTTTCTTAAAAATTAAGAGAACTCAATGAAATTTTCAGTTATTATAGATTGAAGCATTCTGAAACAAATATTAAACAATCTTACTTGGATGACCTGAAATTAAAGCATATAATTAGTTAGTTATCTAATTGTAGCTAATTACAAAATTCAATGAGTAGATCTAAACATCTATCCATTTCTTAAGAAAAGATAAACTTTTTTTATCCACCGAGTCCGCACTGGCCAGCGATTACTCCTTACACTAGTTCTCTCCTACACACTAGAGAAAAATCTTTTTTTTTTGCCGACGTTCATTAACCTACAAACCTGCAGATCTTTGGAGTGTGGGAGGAAACCGGAGGACTCAGAGAAGACCCATGCACTCAGGGAGAATGTACAAATTATGTACAGTTGGAACCCTGGTCTTCGCCACTGTAAGGCAGCAACACTACTGCTGTGCCACAGTGCCAGCCATTACCTGAAATACCGTGCACACTTTTATCCACAAATAATATGTAGACAAACTCTGTGTTACAGACGTTCGGGTTATGGAAATCCTTTCTTACTAATAGACTAATGTCATACGGCATGAAACAGGCCCTCTGCCCAACTTGTCATGCCAACCAAGATGCCTCATCTACACTATTCTTACCTGCCAATCTTTGGCCACATTCTTATAAACCTTTCCCATCCATGTATCTGTTCCTCGGGTTTTAATTAAATCTTCCCCCTCTCACCTTAAACCGATAACCTCTGGTCCTTAATTCTCCTACTCTGGATAAAATATTCTGTGCATCTACCCTATATTTTCCTCTCATGATGTTATACACCTCTATATGATCAAGCCTCATCCTCCTGTGTTCCAAGGAATAAAGTCTGAGCCTGCCCAACCTGTTGTAATGATTTTCTGAAAACAGTAGATGTCACTCCGACTCAACATCCAGCTTCACAATTCTCTAAAGATCTTATTAGGTGGAATATTTAGCGTTAAATCATGAGCAGATTAAAGCGAAGTCTCAGTGATTGACGTAATGCTATACTTTCCAAACACTGTTTGATCCTCTAATTCACTCGATTTGTGTTACTTTTACATTTCTCTTTAATTTATTGTATGAAATATTTATTCGAATAATACATCAGTGGATGCCTTTAGACTAAGGTGCTGTCTTTCTGGAATCAATTAACACGTTTCTTATTTTGTTGTGTCCTCCAAACCTCCCTATGATAGGCATATGCATGTGCAGGGAATGAAGGGGTATTGATCATGTGCAGGCAGATGTGATTGATTTACCTTGGCATTATGTTGAGCACAGGACATTGTGGGCTGTAGGGCTTATTCCTGTGCTGTAGGATTTGGTTTTGGTGATAGTCTAAGAGGATTGTCATTCTTGATGTCCTATTTTCATTAAATTAGCACCTAATTCCTACCATTTACTCAACAGGACACATTCCATTTTCTTGCCGATGCTCCTGCCCAGATGTGGATTATGACAATTAACTTTCTTCTCCATTTCCAAATGTATTCCCAGCAATATATCCAGTCACTAGACAGACAAAGTTCTCTATGGGACCCTCAATATCGAGAGAATTAGATTTAGCTTTTAGGGCTAAGGGAATCAAGGGATATTAGGAAAATGCCAGAATATGGGATATGGATGATCAGCTATGATCATATTGAATGGCGGAGCTGGCTCGAAGCGCTGAATGGCCTACTCCTGCACCGATTTTCTATGTTTCTATGAATATAGAAGATGCTATTCATTCCCTTTATAATTAATCTCCTACAATCGACTTCATTTACACTTTTCTTTGCTACCTCTGGCACAGCCTTCTGCTCCACATCATTTAGGACTTTCTGTTTAATATATGCATTTGTAGGATATCTGGGTATCGATGCAGGGGCAGTTTCTGTAATTGGCCTTGGTGGTGATGAGCAACCTTCTTGAACAACTGAGCAAAACACAAAGTGTTGGAGTAACTCAACAGGCCTGGCAGCATCCATGGAAGGAATGGATAGGCGACATTTCGGTTTGGGACACTTCTTCAGTTCCAACCTGAAATGTCTCCTGTATATGACCTCCATAGGTACAGCCTGACCCGCAGAGTTACTGCAGCAGTTTGTGTTTTTCCCACGATTCCAGCATTTGCAGTTCCTTGTACCTTTTTGAACTACGCTCAATTTCTGGTAAAGGGACTCCCACAGTGCTCTGGGGAGGGATTTTGATCCTTCAGTAATTAAGGAGTCACTCCTGACATTAAGGCAATATATTTCCAGGCCATGATATTATGCACCTTTGAGATAACTGAAACTGCAGTTGCTTTTGTTAATTTTCAGTATGGGCAACTGCCAGGTAATAAAATTATCATTTTGTTCGACCAAAGTGGACAAGGCTTACTTTGCTGTTTTGAGTTTTGTTTGTATCTTTTGTATCTTCTGCAAAGATATAGCTATTTCTTTCCAGTTAGTAGTTGTCAGTCAGTAAAATTATCATTTTGTTCGACTGAATTGGACAAGGCTTTATTTGCTGTTTTGAGTTTAGTTTGTATTTATTGCACAGATATAAGTATTTCTTTCCAGCTAGTTGTAAGCTAGATGGCCATTACTTTTGGAAAGGTAAAGGAGGAGCAGCATGTCCTGGACTGCAGCAGCATTGGGATTTGGTAATAATTGCACATTTGCTCGAGGTTGATTTTGCTGCAGAAATTGTGTATAAACAAAGGTGACCAACGTTGGCTTTCCTGTTAGTTTGGCCAGTAAAGTTTGACCTGTTGATAAATTAATTGATAAATTAATTAAATGAGCGGCATGGTGGCACAGTAGTAGAGTTGCTGCCTTACAGCCCCAGAGACCCGGGTTCGATCCTGATTACAGATGCTGTCTGAACGGAGTTTGTATGTTCTCCCTGTGACCACGTGGGTTTTCTCTGGGAGCTCCGGTTTCCTCCCTATTCCAAAGACGTACAGGTTTGTAGGTTAATTGTTTTTTGTAAATTATAAATAGTCCCTAGTGTGTAGGGCAGTGCTCGTGCACAGGGTGACCGCTGGTCGGCAAGGACTCGGTGGGCTGAAGAGTCTGTTTTCACGCTGTATCTCTAAACTAAACTACACTGAACTAATTGCATGCCCATGCTTCTTTGAATGGTCAGTAACAAATTATAGGCAGCTGCAGCTCTTTAGAAGCTAACATGCCATTCTTCATTTGACTTTAATTTTATTGTGATTCTTAAATTCAATTTAGTTCATCAGTTTACGATACATTTCTAATTAAATCCAGTTCTTGTCTATTAGTTGTGTTCACATGAACACAAAGCCTGTTGTGCCGTTTAAAAGAACAGCACTGTGGATGCCAGAAATCTTCAATGTAAACAGAATCTAAGTAGGCAGTAAAACCAAAATAAATTCTGGAAGTACTCAGCAGGAGAGGCAACATCAGAGGAGATAGAACTGTTACCGATTCAGGCTGGTGATTTATCATTATTGCCCAATGATCTGAAATGTTTAGTACTTTCCAGACACAGCCTGACTTGCTGAATATAGAACCATGAAGCTATACTGCACCAAAACAGACCCTTTATCCCAAATCGCCATGCTGACCTAGTTGCTTGCCTCAGCTAGGCGCACTTGCCTCAGCTAGTCCAACTAGTCCCTCTTGCCACCGGCCCATATCTCTCCAAACCTTTCCTATCTAAGTACCTGTTTAAGTATTTTTTACATGTCGTAATTGTACCTGCATCCACCACTTCCTCATTCCACGTTTAGACCATCCTCTGAGTGAAACATTTGCCCCCTTAGGTTCCTATTAAATCTTAACTTACTGAACCTATGCCCATTAGTTCTTGGTTCCCCAATCCCAGGGAAAGACTGTGGCTATTCACTTTATCTATGTCCCTCATGATTTTATTTACCTCAAACTTGCACTCTACAAGGAAAAAAGACCCGGCCTATCCAGCCTCTCCTTGTAACTCAAACTACCCAGATCTGGTAACATTTTCCTAAATCTTTTTTGCAACCTTTGCAGTTAAATTATATCCTTCCCATGTTAGGGTGCCAGGACTGTACACAGTTCCAGATGTTCCAGTTATTTCCAGATTATTATTTTATTGATTAATCAACCATGCAACTTCTGCTTCGGTCTCATGTGAAAGAGAAAATGTACCATTTTATATGTAATTAAATAAATTATTGTTCTATAATGTGGGGTAATTCTTAGATATGCCTGAAATTAAGGAAGAGGAATTAATGATTGAGGTAAAATGGCTCTTGGTTAAAACTAATACATTTTTGTGTGTTTTTTCTAATTCATTTATAAATATTCACACAGATGATGGAGCAAATTTAAACCATCAGGCCCCAAGGTATCAAGGCACACGGAACAGTAAGTGTTTCCCAATCTTGACCAAATTAATGATTATTCGCTCTGAAGAATGTTGCCAGTGAAATCCAAACTTAAAGCTCCAACATTATGCACTAACACCTTTCCCCAATAATACAGTTAGTAAGCTCTGAATAAATCATAAGGGATCTGTTATAATGTAATATCTTATAACATAGTTTGTTTTACTTTCCAGGAAATATATTCGGATATGGGAAAGGCAAATAGCCAAATCTGCCTATCATGTCTACCATCTTGACATTTGAAGCTGTAGAAGGCTTCTAAGTGAATTGTTGGATTTATGTTGTGTGCATACTCAATAACTAATAAGAACTTCTTACAAGATGTCAGACGTGTATTCATTGTAGAAGGTTTTCATCTAGGTTTCAATTGAGCTGGTGGGAGAACGCCGGTTTATCAAGTGCACTCTTTTGCAATTAAAATAAAATACTGCAGATTCCGAAAATCTGAAACAGCTCAGGCAGGATTTGAAAAGCGGAAAAGGATTTCCAAAGTGTTGGCTATTCATTCCCTCCACATGCTGCCTGAAGAACTAAGTTGTCCAGAACTTTGTGTATATCTATTCTAAATTCATGACTTGCATCAAAATTGGGAAAAGCACAAAATCATTAAGATGCAAAGGAAATAATAAGAGGAGAGAAAAAAACAGAGATTAGATAACAAAGGTGGAAAGTGGTAAGTTTCTGAATGCCTATTGTCCACATGTAAATCCTGACAGTCTACAACACTGGAATCTATGATTAAAGTAGATATTTCAAGCTCATTCAGTTTCTGTTTCAATCTGTCTCTACATGGAGAGAATTCCACAGTGGTGCTGGTTAGCAAAACCTTCGCTACCTTCATTCCTCTGCATAATCAGATGCTGCAAGATTTTATTATTCTTCCCGTTATTTAAGCTCAGCTAAAACTGCATCAAATATGAGGACCTGGCTATTCTGTATAATTAGACTAGTCTGCAGATAAAGCAATGCACAGTCACAGAGGTGTTATTTAACTACAAGCATGCTTTAAGCACTTTATTAATATAATCTTCATTACTTTTAATATTTGCATCATTTCCATATCCTCTCAAAAGTCCCACACACTCTCAATTATTCACCTCTTTTGATCCTCTTTTACTTCATTTAGTTTGGCTGCACTATTCCACTGATGCTCCCTCTGCATTTGTAAACAAACATGCCTCCCTTATTATTATAATCTTTTTTGAATACATGACTTTTTTTCCTCACCGTTTTTCTGCTTTATTTCTGCTTTCCAGCATCCGCAGTACTTTGCAATAAACCAGCAAACTGATCTTACCAAAAGCAATGACTTACAGCTTGTATTGGAACATGATATATTTGTGTCGGCCATTTTCCGATGCAGTCCATTTATTTATTTGACACAACCTCATCATGTATTAATTCCCACCAATGGAGCTGGCAACAGTTTCAGAAGGAAAGTTTCAGCCGTATATGTAACATCACCTGCAACATCAGTGATGGCCAGGGTTGATGGATCAGAGATAAGAGAGAATATAAGAAGACATAAAAGCAGGACTGGGCCATTGGGCTCATTGAACATCATTCAACAAGGTAATGAGAATGACTCATTTTATACTTCAAACACCATTTTCCTGCTCGATCCATGTTATTTCTTGATATTCAGAAAGCTATTGATCTTTGTTTTGAAATCAATCTGCAAGTGTGCCTCCAAAGCCCTCCAGTGTAGATAATTCAAAATATGTATCATTCAGTGTATGATGAAATATCTCCTCATTTCAGTTGTGCGTTGTCCACCGTTTAACTACAAGCATGCCTTTAACTATTGATGTTGTGATTCTCTAATTCTGGATTCCTTAGACGGGGGATTATTCTCCTCATATCTAAAATAGTAATCCTGCTGTACAATCAGACACTACCCTACTGCAGTGTAGAGGTCAGCAAATCCGTAGAGACAGTGTCCTTAGTCAGGATCGAACCTGAGTCCATGGCGCTGGTAGGCTGCAACTCTATCACTGTGCCGCCCTAACTATCATCACACTTGTTTATTCCAAAATTTCACCACCCTCTGCCCCGTGAAATTCCTCCTCATCTCCATTCTAAAGGTACATCATTTTACTCTGTGGCTGTGCTCTCTGGTCCTGGATTCTCTCACCACCAGAAACATCCTCTCCACATCCATTCTATCCACGCCTTTCATTATTTGGTAGATTTCAATGAGAATCCCTCTCATGTTGCCAAGACTATCACTTATCTACCTGCACATAACCCATATCCCTCCAATCCCTGCATATCCATTTGCCTATCCAAAAGTATTTTAAATGTCACTAACATATCTGCTTTAACCATCACCCCTGGCAGCACATTCCAGGAACTCACCATCCTTTGTGTAAAAAAACTTGCCCTGCACATCTCCTTGAACTTTGCCCCCCTCACCTTAAAGCTAGTATTTTCCCTCTGGTATTTGATTTTTCCATATTGGGAAAAAAATTATGACTGTCTACCCTATGTCTTTCATAATTTGATATACTTATATCGGGTCTCCCGGTAACCTTAAGTCTGCCCAACCTCTCCCTATAGCGAATACCCTCTAATTCAGGCATAATTCTGGTAAACCTCCTCTGCACCCTTTCCAAAGCTTCCACACCCTTCCTGTAGTGGGGTGACCAGCACTGTACACAGGGCCGGATTTAGATGAAGAGAGGCCCTGAGCTATTTCACTTGTGAGGCCCCCCTCCTCCCAATCCCCCACCCCCACGACTAGTCAAATCAAGTCAAGTTTATTCGTCACATACGCACACGAGATGTGCAGTGAAATGAAAGTGGCAATGCTTGCGGATTGTGCAAACAAACCCGACAAAACAGAATGGAACAGAATCACATATTCACATATTGCATATTTGTGGGAGGAAAAAGGAGAAAAATACAGCAATTTTCAAAAGACACCACACAACAGTAAATTGGTACAGTAAGTTAGTCCCTGGTGAGATAGGAGTTTACAGTCCTAATGGCCTGTGGGAAGAAGCTCCTTCTCGTCCTCTCTGTTTTCACAGCATGGCAACTGAGGCGTTTGCCTGACTGTAGCAGCTGGAACAGTCCGTTGCTGGGGTGGAAGGTGTCCCCCATGATCTTTTTGGCCCTGGATTTCCACCTTCTGATGTATAGTTCCTGCAGGGGGGGTGAGTGTAGTTCCCATAGTGCGTTCGGCCGTCCGCACTACACTCTGCAGAGCCTTCTTGTCCTGGGCAAAGCAGTTCCCAAACCAAATTGTGATGTTTCCAGACAAGATGCTTTCCACAGCCGCTGAGTAGAAGCACTGGATTAAACCTCAAAGACACTCTGAATTTCCTCAATTGCCTGAGGTGGTAAAGGCGCTGCCTTGCCTTACTCACCAGTGCGGCAGCGTGTGATGTCCATATCAGATCCTCTGAGATGTGGACTCCCAGGTATTTAAAACAGCTCACCCTATCCACAGTATCCCCATTTATCTTCAATGGTGTGTACGTTCTCGGATGATGTGCTCTTCTAAAGTCCACGATCAGCTCCTTCGTTTTTTTGACATTCAAGAGGAGGCTGTTGTCTTGACATCAGAGTGCCAGATCAGCCACCTCCTCCCGGTTGGCTTTCTCATCGCTATCGGAGATCAGGCCCACCACCGCAGTGACATCAGCAAACTTGATTATAGAGTTGGAGCTGAACCTAGCTATACAGTCATGTGCGTACATGGAGTACAGTAGGGGGCTGAGGACGCAACCCTGGGGGGATCCTGTGCTAAGGGTGAGGGACTTTGATGTATTTCCTCCCATCTTGACTACCTGGGGCCTGGCGGTGAGAAAGTCCAGGACCCAGGCACACCGGGGGGGTGTTGAGCCCCAATTCCAGCAGCTTCTCAGCAAGTCTCGTGGGGACTATCGTGTTGAAGGCTGAACTGAAGTCTATGAACAGCATCCTCACATAGCCCCCCTTCTGGCTGTCAAGGTGAGAGAGAGGGGTGTGCAGAACCTGGGAGACCGCATCGTCCGTGGATCTGTTTGGACGGTATGCGAATTGTAGCGGCTCCATGTTGCGAGGGAGGAAGGTGCAGATGTGTTTCTTGACCAGCCTCTCAAAGCATTTCATGACTACCGAGGTGAGGGCCACCGGACGGTAGTCATTCAGACAAGCTGGGGCGGCATATTTTGGTACAGGTATAATGATGGATCTTTTGAAGCAGGCAGGGATCACGGACTTGGCCAGGGAGAGGTTGAATATTGTAGTGAGCACTGGAGCTAGCTGCGTAGCACAAGACTTAAGACCTCTCCCCGAGATGCCATCTGGGCCTACAGCTTTCCTCATGTTCACCCATGTCAGGGCCCTCCTCACATCATGCTCGGACAACAAGAATGTGTGCACATCCCCCGCGAGGGTCCTCCCTTCAGCTTCGTTAGCCAGAAGGTGTTAGGCGGTGTTGTAGTTAGCCGGAAAACCTGGGGTGATGTTGCCCGACTCGAAACAAGCAAGAAGGAGTTCAGGTCATCAGCTAGGGAGGTGCCAGCACCTCCGGTTGAGGGCTGGGCTGCTCCTGTGTTTTGGTTACAGTCCTGCCACAGGCGTCTGGTGTCCTGCTGCTCCATCTGTGACTCCATCTGAGGACCATGACTACTCAACAGTGACAGTGTGACACTGTTAGATCCTACCGTATGTGTCATTAAATAGTTGGTTTTAAAATACATATTGGATTCATCGCGGAGTGGGCGATGTCTTACCTGGATCGCCATTTGAAGCTATGGAGTGTTGGGCCTGCTGCTTCAACATCATGGAGCTGTGGTTTGCAGAGTTCACAGCCTCGAGCCGCGCTGATTTTAATATCGCGGAGCCCTGGGATCCCTTTGCCGAGGGCCGCCAGTGTGAATCTCCACCCAGCTCAGCCTGTGGACTTCGGGAGCCGCGATCTCCGGTAGGAAGTGGCCGATTCGGAAGTCCAAGCCGCTGAGAATGTTCTCCCGTTCCGATGTCAGATGGTGACCCCCAAATTTAATTGTACCAATGGCCATGAGGGGGGTCCAAGAGGAGGAGGTCCATTGGAGACGGGAAAAGGGATCATCAATGACTCCATCAATGAATCATTCCATGACTCCTTCACATGGAAGAACGGAGTGAGACAGAGGCGACGGAAGAAGAGCTTCAGATCGCGGCGGGAGCGGAACTCATTGAGGTGGGGACGGAGGGGGACAAATGTGAGGGCAGACCATTCAGTATCTGAGAGGGGGAGGTCAGGGGGGATGGTGAACATGGCAGGGATGGGGGTTGGGGCCGGAGGAAGGCAGGTGAGTGGAGTGAGGCCGAGGCGATGTCTGGTGGGGGGGTGGTGGGTGGTCAGGGGGTAGGGGGGTATGAGGACTGTAGTGTGGGTGGGGAAGAGCTGGGGTCACATGGTTTGAGGGGAATGGGGAAGACCCAGTGGAACAGCCACTAAGGTTACCAGGGTTACCAGGGTTAGGGTGACTAGCACTAGAACCCAGCGCAGTCAAACTCAGGGGAGTTGGGGTCTGCAGCGTGGATACTTCAGGCCCGGTGCTGAGTCCAGACTGCAGGGAAGGCAACGGCTGGGAGCTGCTGGAAGGCGGTGGAGTGGCCAGGGTCAGCGGGCAAAGAGTAGGAGGTCCTCTCCACAACGAATATGAACCTCACCTGCATTTTAATCCCACCTCCCCCCCCCCCCCCCCCCCACCCCCAACCCACCAAAGCCTCCGGAATCGCATGTACAGCGCCACTGATGGTAGGGTTTGTAACAATGCCACTATGTCAAAAGTTTTATACACCTTGGTGGAGCAGGCCGATGCCCCCCTAGATCTCGAGGCCCTAAGCTTAAGCTTGTTTAGCTTATACGTAAATGCGGCCCTGACTGCACACAATACTCAAAATGCGGCCTAATCAAAGTCCTATATCGCAGCATCATGACTTCCTGACTATTATGCTCAATGCCCTTGCCAATAAAAGCAAGCATACCACTTTCAGTAAAATACAAGGGCACAATCTTATATTTCCTGCCTTTTGCTCTCTCAGAACTTTATCATCAATGACTCAAGAATAATTGCCTTTGAAGGCCATTTCTGACATTAGCTGTGACGGATAAATACAATGAAGTGCTAAAAATGTTTTATAATAATAAAAAAAGCTAACGAAACAAGCGATCGGTAGAATAGAGCTTTATTGTGAGTAATATGTTTTACACTCAAAGAGAGAAGACGTGGATGTGGTTCTCAAGAAATATTCTGTTCCCTTATTCACTAAAAGAATGTCGACATTTTAGTTTAGGAGTAGTGTGAAATATTAGGTGGGATAAACATAAAAAGAGAAGAAATAACATTTCATGGGTGAAATTGGATTCTGGGCTCTTAAGCGCAGTAATCCTGGTTGCCGTGGATGAAAGACTGCTAACGTGATGTTCTTGCTTAAGAAGAAATAGAATGACTAATCAAATGCCAGCCTAACATTGGAGATGTGCAAATTAATGGAAGCAGTTGTGAAGGACAATAGAAGAGCACAGATTAATCAACGTTAGAATGGATTTGTTATGGCAAGGCTAATATAATTTTCATAATGTAACAATAAGAACAGTATGTTTAGCGTAACAATAAAGGATTTTAGCAATGTCTTTGACAAGGTCTCATATGGCAAGTTGGTCAGAAAAATGGATCTAAGAGAATGTGACCAGTTGGATCCAAATTGGCTCAGTGACAGGATACTAAAGATATGGGTTTAATGGATCTTTTAATTGTTGAAAGCATGTTGGTTGTTTTGCAACTTTCACAACATTAGCTGTTAATCTCTTTAATTTTATGTTGTATATCAAAGATGTAGGCTGAAATGTTGGAGCCAAAATTAGTTTTTCATGTTATAAGAACATTGGTACTTTGGATGATATTGGGAAAGAAAGCTGAGACTGCCGGAAGACACTAATGGATTGCTTCGGTGGGCAGAACATGTCAAGTGCAATTCAGGTCTTGGTGTCAAATGCTACATTTGGGGAAGGCATTTAAGAATAGAAAAAACATATTAAATGGTATAATAATGAGAGCAGGAAAGGATCAGGAGTGCATGTCTGCAGATCGTTAAGGATGTATAGCATGTAGGTGAGGTGGTAAGGATGGCATATACGACATTTTCCTTTACTGACGGGCAGAGAGAGAAAAAACAAAGTGATTGTACTTGAGTCACACGGAAACGCAGTTGCTGGTTTACAAAAAAAGACACAAAGTGCTGTAGTAACTCAGTGGGTCAGGCAGCATCTCTCAAGAACATGGAGAGCTGACTTTTTGGGTAGGACCCTTTCTTCAGACTGAAGCTGACATCAAATCATCACGTATCAATGTTCTCCAAAGATGCTGCCTGACACGCTGAGTTACTCCAGTACTTTTTGTCCTTTCTTGTAATTGTACTTGAACTTTATGCCATAGCTAGAGTATTGTATGTAATCAGAGATTTGTATCCATTCTCTATTTGTAGCAACTTTTGCAAATGCATGCCATTATTATCCTTGTTAAATGAAGGATCACTGGCAATGCTATCAGTTGCAATACCATGGAGGCTTTGAACATTACAGTATTTATAATTAAAGTGATATCAAATACTTAGTACAAAACATCAAGCGAACATACAAGACTTTTCTTTTAGATTATACCACACAACTGAAGCATTAGGACTTCATGAATTATTCTTCACTGAGGTGAACTTAATAGAATTGGTTATGAGTTGATATGGCCTCCTGCTGACATGTTCCCTTATCCAGCTAATCCTCCACCCACTTCTCGAAGGTTGTCTGATCTGCCTGGATGCTGTTCATTCTTAGAGATGTGTTGCATTCTGAGAAGATGGCTAACAAAGTAACAAAGCAACTGAGTTTTGGGAGAAGTAGTTATGTTTACGTGGCGCAACGGTAGAGTTGCTGCCTTACTGCACCAGAGACCTGTTTTCTCTCCATGAAGTGCCAGGCCGGAAACACCCACTTGAAAAAATATCAAAGGTAGGCACAAAATGCTGGAATAACTCAGTGGGACGGGCAGCATCTCCGGAGAGAAGGAATGGGTGACGTTTCCGGTCGAGACCCTTCTTTAGACTGATGTCAGGGGAGGGAGCGGGACAAAGATAGAATGTAGTTGGAGACAGTAAGACTAGTGGGAGTACTGGGAAGGGGAGGGGATGGAGAGAGAAAGCAAGGGATATCTGAAGTCAATGTTCATACCGCTGAGGTGTAAACTACCCAAGCAAAATATGAGGTGCTGTTCCTCCAATTTGCACTGGGCATCACTCTGACAATGGAGGAGGCCCAGGACAGTAAGGTCAGAATGGGAATGGGAGGGGGAGTTGAAGTGCTGAGCCACCGGGAGATCAGGTAGATTAAGACGGACTCAGCGGAGGTGTTCAACGAAATGATTGCCGCGCCTGCGCTTGGTCTCGCCGATGTAGAAAAGTTGACACCTAGAACAGCGGATGCAATAGATGAGGTTGGAGGAGATGCAAGTGAACCTTTGCCTCACCTGGAAAGACTGTTTGGGTCCTTGGATGGAGTCGAGGGGGGAGGTAAAGGGAGAGGTGTTGCATCTCCTGAGTTTGCTTGGGAAAGTACCCGGGGAGGGGGTGGTTTGGGTAGGAAGGGACAGGTTGACCTGGGAGTTTCGGAGGGAGCGGTCTCTGTGGAAAGCAGAAAGGTGTGGAGATGGGAAGATTTGATCAGTGGTGGGATCCCATTGGAAATATCAAACTTGATTGGTGAACAACGGTGGACAGGAGGGGTTGAGAGTGTAAATGAAGAGACAATCACTCTCCTGACAGGAGCTTGGAAAAGTGTGATTTCTCCCCAGTGTCAAATATCACCCTGCAGTGTATGGTTCTTCTGGGGGGGGTTCACCAGCTGCATCTCTAGCAGCATGATGAATATGTATTTACTAATACATTAACCAGAGATCAAAAGTAGCTCCCATCTACACTAAAGGATCCAGTTCACTTCTGCATGCTGCCTCCAATCATACACCAAGACCTTCCTTTATTCTACATTATTCTGTATCTATAGCTATTAGTGAGTTTATGCGAATCCTTCCCTTGATTTGAACAATCATAGAACATAAAACACATAACAGGACAGCACAGGAACTGTCCTGTGGTCCACTTTGGTCCATAATGTCTGTCGGTGTCAAACACAATGACAAGTTGAGCTAATCTCCTTTGCCTCCATGTGAGTCACATCCTTCCATTCCCTGCATATCCATGTGCCTACCTAAAAGCTTATTCAATGCCACAATCATAACTGCCTCCGCTACCACCCCTGACAGCGTGTTCGACTCTCTCTGTAAGAAAACTTCCCCCGCAGGTTTCCTTTAAGCTTTGCCCTTCTTACCTTTAAGCTATGCCCTCCAGTGCTTGACATTTCCACCCTGTGAATCAGATTCTGACTGTCTGCTCTATCTATGCTTCTCATAACTTGATATACATTTATCAGGTCCCTCAACCTCCAATGTTCCAGGGAAAACAATCTAAATATGTCCAACCTATACTTATGACGAATACCCTCTCATCCTGGCAGCATTCTGTTAAACTTTATAAAATCATAGAACACCTTTGTCAATATTACACTTAGAATCATATATATTTTTAAAACTTTCTTTAAAATTGTTGCCCCACGTGTAATATTTTTTCCAGCATTTTGCGCTTTTGTTTCCTTTCTTCAACACCTACAGAGATCCTTTGGTCCAGAAATCTGTTGCTGCAACCAATTCCATTCTATTAAATACAAGAGCCAGGAAATGTTCTGTAAAACAGCTAGGCTTCAGGCATGTTATGAGTACGGCCATCAAGAATGAAATATAAGAGGCAAAAAATCACTCTTTTGCATTGTGCTTTAACATATGAAAAATATTTTAAGGATTTCACAAATAATTACAGAATAAAAGTGGACAAGAGCCAAAGGAAAGAGAGCATTTGGAAAAAACAATGCACACAGAACAAAATATTCCAGATTTATAATCCAATAAAACTGTCCTGAAATTACAGAGAATTTGAGATCAAATCCCATCATGGCAATTTAACAATTTGAACTCTTTGGTTTAGTAAAAATGTAGGTAAAAATGTTGCACCTGGAATTGCTTTTTTATTGGCATTACAAATTGGGTCATAACAAATTACCAATGCATTTCTAAGAAGACAATGGAAAATAAACATTGTTTAAATTGATTAAGATAATTTGTTTATGCACACCTTACACTGATGTTCAAAGCCGTTTTCACCGTTATGCAATTTGGTGAAAGTGAGCACTAAATTTCATGATTGTCACAGTAAACCAACTGATTCACCAATGTCTTTTAAGGAGGAAGTACCGATCTACAATTTTAATCACTAGACAAATGAATCAACTAATCAATCACTAGATCATGAATTCATGTCTCTTAACCATAGAATTTAAAGACATTAATATGCCATTTAAAATAAAAGTAGTAAAGATTTCTCAGCAACGTTGCTCTCCTGCTAAAGTTGGATGTAAGAGCATGAGACAGAGATTGACTCATTTGTCGAGTCGTGCTGGAGAAAATTGCTCAAAATCCCATGGACATCTAAAAGAACATATCATTCAGTCCCGGGTCAAATAAAGCTTTGTTGTTCACTTGAGACTGCCGTCTCAAGTAAAATTCATCACATTTGGACATGTTATGTGAATAAACAATGGAACAGTTTGATGTATTTAAAGCAGAGAGAGGTGGATTATGGATCAGAAGTTATGGGGAGAAGGCAGGAGAATGGGGTTTGGAGGGAGAGATAGATCAGCCATGGTTGGATGGCAGAGTAGATTTGATAGGGCCAAATAGCCTAATTCTACCCCTTATCCCCTGTCCCACTTAGGAAACCTGAAAGGAAACCTCTGGAGACTTTACGCCCCACCCAAGGTTTCCGTGCTGTTCCCGGAGGTTCCGGGAACCTATGGGGTGCAAAGTCTCCAGAGGTTTCCGTTCAGGTTTCCTAAGTGGGACAGGGGCATAACACATATGATCTTATGATCTTATGGAACAGAGAAGACAATCACTTTGGCGAGGAAAGCCAGAAGAAAACTATTCGCTCATTCATTCTCACTTTCTTCTGGCCTTCTCTTGCCTCTTCAATTATATTTCCTCCAGCACACCCAATTGTCATGTTTAAAAGCTAAGGTGTTAATTTATGATCATGTGAATCAGCCAATTAATGTAAATGAATTGGAAGTGCTGGAGAGAACCAACATAAGGGAAAAACTTACTAGACCTCATCCTTACCAGTCTTTAAATTGTAGATGCATCTGTCCAATGCAGTAAAAATAGGAGTTACCACTGCATAATTCTTGATTCTTGACCGAGTCCTGTCTTAGAAATGAGGACACCTGCCATAATATTTTGTTGGGACTATCACAACGTTTAGCAGGCACAATGGTTCAGCTGTGGTGAATGAGATGAATATAGAACAGATTTGATAACTTGAAACCAGACATCCTTGAATATTATGGGGCATCAGCAGTAACATAAATGCATTCTGCCGTAATCTACAACCATCTACAACTCAATGGTAAGTGTTAGATGTTCCAAATATGAGGTATCAACCAGCGAACCTAGCAAAGGTGAACACAAGCATGACTACAAAAGACAACAACAGAGTATTTGTAACTATTTTCCATCAGCAGTGCTGAGGAAATGATGTGAACTGGGTTTTTTTTTCAGAGCTCTGCCTTCAGCTAATTTAATTCTATTTGTATGAGAACAAGAAATGGTTGTATACTGGATTTAGTAGGGTCTATGGGCCACTGATATTGGGTTGTAGTAAGGAAGCCATGTGCTACAGAGCTAGCCACACTTCAAGTCACCATATTCCAGTACAGTTGCAATATTGGTATCTACATAACAATATGGAGAGATGTTCAAGTCTGCCTTGTTAATAAAATGTGGGATCACTCCACTTCTGCCAATTACCATCCCGTTAGTTTCCTCTTAAATACTCATTGGTAACGTGCTCACTAATGCTCAGTTTGCGATCCACTGAGACAACATGGCTCAGATGTTCCTGTAGCCTTGAGCTGAACATAGACGAAAGAGCAGAGTGCCTGAGGTGAAATAAGTGTGATTGGCTTCAACCAAGGCAACATGTGGGATCAAGAAGTCGTTGTAAAACTGATATTACAAAAAGCAAACCACGAAGATGAATGAGTTTGATAGAGATTAGTTTTCTCACTGTTATTGTTGCAGTAGTTCCTCAGGGTAAATAAATCATCTTCAGCTGCTTCATCAATGACAATCAAGTACCTTTATCACAAAATCAGAAATGGAACATTTTCAGCGTTCAGTTGTATTTGTGCTGCTTAGCTGGTGAAGTTTGTTGTTGCAAGCTTCAAAATGTGGGCATCATTCATGCTTGCTTGGATAGGTAGGTGCCTCACATATACTAAATATTGACTAATTCCAAAAGCAGGGAACCTTCCACCTCTATTAACATCCCGGGAATCACCACTGCCTCTACAAAGTGGTAGCTGTCAAGAAATGGAAAGGAATCCATATTTTTCTGGGTTTCATTCTGAAAGTTGTATTACCAAACATGGTGTTATTGCTTTCTATGACAGAGAATTCCAGAGATTCACAACTTTCTGAGGTGAAAAGGTTTTTCCTCATCTCAGTCCCAAATGGCCAACCCCTTTTTCTTATACTCTGACCCCTGGTTCTGGACTCCTCCAACATCGGGAACATTTTTCCTGCATCTGGCCTGTACAATACTTTAAGAATTTTATATGATTCTATGATCCCCCCTCACCCTTTTAAACTCCAGTGAATACAAGCCCAGTGGACCCATTCTTTCATCATATGTCAGTCCCGCCATCCTGGGAATTAATCTGGTGAACCTACGCTGCACTCCCTCAATAGCAATAATGTCCTTCCTCGAATTAGGAGACCAAAATTGCACACAATACTCCAGGTGCAGTCTCACCATGGCCCTGTCCAACTGCAGTAGGATCTCCTTGCTCCTAAATCCTCTTGCAATGATGAACTCTATGGTTCTATGACAATTCATCATTGTGTTGTCAGTAAAACAAAAAGACCCTTCCAGGAGAGAGCTACCATTCTAGTCATAGAATCACCCAGCACGCAAACAGGCCCTTCGGTCCAACTTGCCCTCACCGACCAATATATCCCATCTAAACTAGTCCCACCTGCCTGCGTTTGACCCATGTCGCTCCCCACCTGTCCCATACATGTACCTATCTACTTGTTTACGAAACGTCGCAAAGGTCCCTGCGAAAACTACCGCCTCTGGGCAGCATGTTCCATACACCACCACCCTTTACGTGTTTTTTTTTGCACCTTCTGTGCATTTTTGTCAGCAAGAATGATTAATTACATGCTGTATTTGTGACTGCGCCCTGACAAACCTTGGTCGGCAATGGGCACGTGGGGCCGGCCGAATGGTCTGTTTCCCTGCTGGATGACTCTGTACAACGCAAGCCCATTCTCGGAATTCTGCTTTTAACGCACGGGGGAGCTCTGATCCCGTCTTTTGCGTTTTCAGGCACTCGCAACGTGGGGGCGGGATTGCCGCAGCAAATTTATAACTAATCACATCATAATTGCTTTAGGGATGTGACAGGAAATGCTAAATGATCATCCGTGGCCCCTCGGGACGCTGACAGCGTACAGTAAATGTGCAAAAGGATTTATGAGAATTCGACTGTGCATTTGGTGGTTAATCGTGTCTGGTCGCATTTTATAGATCGAAAACAAGAACACGTGCTTAAGTTTTCTTTTTTTTTCAAAATGCAAACGATTCTGATGGTCGTGATAACTGATCGTGTTTTTTTTTTACATCGCAAGGGGCCAGGCATGCACGTACATCTGCTAACATTTAAGAAAGTTAACGTGCTTAAAATCGCATATGGAATGGCGAACTTAAGGAAATGTGTACAGATATCCAATTGAGTCTGATTTTAATGTTCAGGGGGATTTGACTTAGGAAGAAATTTGACGGAGGGAGAAACAAGCCAAAACATATCACCGCGTCATGTTATTTAAATGGTTAAAATCAAACCTCTCGGAGTATTCTATATCTAAAGTAGGGTTTACGTGTTTCTTGATTAGTAAGGGTGTCAGAAGTTATGGGGAGAAGGCATGAGAATGAGGTCGAGAGGGAAAGATAGATCAGCCATGATTGAATGGCGGTGTGGACTTGATGGGCTGAATGGCCTAATTCTGCTCCTAGGACTTATGGATTTATGAACTTCTAGTCCTTACTGTTCTTACTTACCTAGTCCCATCTCAGAAGATACTTCGTGAAATTGCCTAATCCTCTTAGAAGTTATGAACTTAAGAAATTAATGCTAACTGTGGCCGAGAATGTAATAGTATAGATGCAAAAAAACGTCTTCTGACAATTCTCCTTTAGTGTACTCTGTGTGAAAAAGATCAGCATGGAAGAGTAAGAAAACTGCACCTGATATGATATGCTCTGTGTGACAAGCAGTTGGCATGGGTTCCCTATATGCCCTCGACGAGAGTCGGTTGGTGCAGAGGGGCCCAGTACTGTCTTCGTATAGCTCACTCATTTTCATTTGTATTCAACGATTTTATTTCGAAGTTGGAGGATTTGGATGATTGGTGCTGGGTAAATGTACTCAATAACACAAAAGATAGTATGGATTCAGTCAGTTTGAATTACTGCTAACACAGTGTTAATCGCAGGGCTGCACATGAAAGGGATTAGTAACATAGAAACATAGAAAAATAGGTGCAAGAATAGGCCATTCGGCCCGTCGAGCCTGCACCGCCAAGCAATATGATCATGACTGATCATCCAACTCAGTATCCTGTACCTGCCTTCTCTCCATACCCCCTGATCCCTTTAGCCACAAGAGCCACATCCAATTCCCTCTTGAATATAGCCAATGAACTGGCCTCAACGACCTTCTGTGGCAGCGAATTCCAGAGACTCACCACTCTCTGTGTAAAAAATGTTTTCCTCATCTCGGTCCTAAAGGAATTCCCCCTTAGCCTTAGACTGAGACCCCTTGTTCTGGACTCCCCCAACATCGGGAACAATCTTCCTGCATCTAGCTTGTCCAACCCCTTAAGAATTTTGTAAGTTTCTATAAGCTCCCCCCTCAATCTTCTAAATTCCAGTGAGTACGAGCCGAGTCTATCTAGTCTTTTTTCATATGAAAGTCCCGACATCCCAGGAATCAGTCTGGTGAACCTTCTCTGAACCCCCTCTATGGCAATAACGTATTTCCTCAGATTGAGAGGAAAAGATAGACCAGCCATGATTGAATGGCGGAGTAGACTCGATGGGCCGAATGGCCTAATTCTGCTCCTAGAATTTATGAATTTATGGAAGTCTGAACTTTATTTTGGTATGTAATTGCTATGATTAAAATGTAAACTATTTTAAGATTTGGAAAATAACATCATTAAGCCATTGAGGACAAAGATACAAGTCCTGTTGCATTTGAACCAAAGTTCTCAGAAGAATATTAAATATTAGATGACAACTTTATAACCTACAGCGGTTCCAATTCGGATTGCATCGAGATGCTTCTTCATGCAATATTAAAAAGAATAGGTATATTAAAAAAAAGTCGAAACGCGCTAAAAGGGAAACGATGCGTTAGATTGCCAGACACTTGGGACTTAACATCAAACTATGTTGATGTTGCTTGCCTTTTTATTCCTTCCTTGATTTTGTACCATTCCCTGAAGTTGACATCTTTGTCATCGTGGACAGGTCGACCATTCCGGTAATAGAGTTAACCAAAACAGATCAATGTTTGCAAGTCATAGTTCCCAAAATGCTTCTTCTCAAATATCAGTTTACTCCTATTCTAGCCCCCCCCCCCTAATAATGAGTTACCATGTACTATTTATTAGTTTTATTATGATGGCACGTTTGAGTACCCCCCCCCCCCCCCCCCCCCATCCCTTCCACCCCTCACCCCTCTCTCTACTTATTAATCCCGAAAACGCCCTGATAAGTACTGGTACCAAATCCAGCGCAATGGCATTTTTAATTTTCCATGTTTATGAGTGGGTTATGACTTTGGTCAGATAAACGATGAGAAAGAGTGTTATATTCCGGGAGGAATATCGCAAGCTGATGACGTCTATTCGTGATACATGGTCTTAACGTGACTTGCACCGAGTCTAAAAAGAAGGAAAGCAGTCTGATTCATGAATAAAATCCGAGTGCAAGTGTACAACAAACAATAGTTCAAAAAAAAGCTAACATGTAGACAAATGTTTACAAAGCCATCTGTTGCTATGTGTATTTCAAACATTGTTTGCGAAGATTTCTGATAATTGCATATATATAATAGCACGGAACGGTGGCAAGTTGAACAGCATCAGCATCTCAGCGTCGCCTCAGTCAGTTGCCGTGAGGAAGATTTTATCCGAATCAGGAGTAAACCCGGACCACACCGCGTACAAGACTCAACCAAACTGCAATAGGTACGTGAGAGGCAGCAAAGTTAGCTTTTCCACAACCTCAAACTGCCGGGCGCTTCATGTGTTATCGCAAGATAGGACATATAAAGAGGATTTGTTTTTGTTTCTTAAAAGGAAAGGAAATGTATAAATAATTCTGTAACTTCTTTCTCACACATCAAACCGAGGGTACTCGTCAGTTCGAGTCCATTTGCCCATCGCGGGACTGAAACGTGAATTTTGCTCTTGGGTTTTAAACTTTTGATATTCACTTTGCAGATTAAGAATGGCCAACAAAGTGACGATAGCATTCATGGTTGTGTATGGGATCATAATGCATTGCAATGTCTACTGTTCACCTACCGGGATGGATTACCCAGAATTTAGGTAGGAGCTCTGTTTTAGTTATTTAGTGGAGTTCACTTTTTTTCTGTGCAAGCTTTACTGGTTTGGATCTGTGCCTTGTTTACACTTTATTTTATTCCCCCTTCTTTTTCCCCCACTCTCCCTTTTGAATTACCGTTTCCAGCGGTGGTAGATGTGGAAGGTTTTTTTTTAACTTGTTGACAGCAGCCAGCGATCCCGGGCGCCCCGCTCCGGCGATGCCTCTTGATTATTATCTCCCAATCTTGACGCGCAACGTGGGAGACAGGGAGGGATGAGATATGGGCGAAGAGCGGAGAGAGGGAGAGAGAGGGTGAGAGTGAGGGAGAGGGAGAAAGCGAGAGAGGGAGCACTGTAATTAACGAAGGCAGCGAGGTTTAAGGCTGTGTTGCGGAGACGCACGGGAAGGTAGATGTGTAATAATGAGATAATCAGCCTTTAGCCGGAAACCTGGACAACTTAAAGAAAGGAACTGGAATGACTGAAGGGAAGATGTATAAAACAGACGGACGCATATATATATATATATATGCTAAATATATATACACGCCGATTGCTTCTTACAAACACGCCGGGGGACTTGAAGGCAAGCCCTCGTATCAGCTTTTCTCTGAACAGCACGTTTTACCCCAGTTGTTGAATTGTCTCCGTGTCGTGATATTGATTCGCGTTGGAGAGACTGCTTCAATGGGTCGGTTCTGGGACTGTCTCGGAGGTAGTATGTCACAGCGCGTTTGTTTCGGAATGAATGAAATGCATGTAACGGGCTGGGCGTCCTTTCATTTCGATTAGTCGGGAGTAACAGGGAGAGATTTGCGCGATTAGCACTGTGCAGGCACTGGGCAGAGAGAGGTAGCGCAGGTCGGTGAGGATCGACAGGGCGCCACTGGAAGCCGAGTTGCACGGTTCAACCGGTCGTTGGTTGGTGCGATAGAGTTGATTGCTCGGGAAATTGAATGTAGAGACTTGAACCTAGTGGAAGTCCCGAGAGAGTCGGTGTGAAATCGCGTCAATTACAGGTCAGGGGGCGAGCCGGAGACTTCTGTTGCAAACGGAGAGCTGCCGCATTGGTTCAGGAGCGTTTATTAAATGTGTGAACTGCAGAGCAGCCAACTAGAGTTAACAACCAGTCCAGCGCTAACCGATGATGCACCTGATTTTTCAATCGGCTGTTTCCTGATGAAACCGTCTTCACACGCGGAGGTACATTTTTTAAATGTTAAAATGCTGCGAATTTTTTTTAAAGTTTAAAATGTATGCAGGTGGAAATTTTGTTTCTTTCGTAGCACTGGAAAGTTGGATTATTAAAAAAAAAATGTGAATGCTTGTCAGTATTTAACCATATTTCGCGTGACAGACACGAAAAGCTGGAGTAACTCAGTGGGTCAGACAGCATCCCTGGAGAAAATGATTAGACGTTTCGGTTGGAGACCCTTCTTCAGACTGGCTTTTCGCGTGTTGAGTTAGCCGGGCCTATTAGCAAATAATCCCATAAAGGTTCACGAATTACCAATTTAGGCAGGTGCCTAAAACTCAGCCCACTGGTGAAAATGCTGACCCTGTCACCATCCGCATGTATTTTCTTTTTTTTTAAATAATGTAGAATTACGGGCACGGTTTTGCAACCGGTTTGACAGTTAAAATGTCAAAGCATAAACTCGGAAACGCGACCGAAGGGGTAGATTAGTACGTCGGCCGCGAATACATATCGAATTGTCATATTGCCTAAAGCAAACGTGATGTTTTATGTTTAATTTATCGCATCGAGAGAATTGTGGGTCTAAAACAAGGAAACGCCCGGTGTTAATTGTCTCCGTGCATCATCTTGCCCTGATAATGCCCTTGGCTATATGCCCTAATATCTCGTTCTATGGCTTTGCGTCAAATTATGTTTGTTAATCCTCGTATGGTACGTTTCGCTACGTCTGCGGCGCCATATAAATATAAGTTGTTGTTCTGCAAAGGCTGGTTCGCACGTTCTGGACACCCGGGTATGATCGCCTCAAACTGCAACCATCAGACATGTAGACCAGCAATTGGCCGTCAACAGTTACAGCAGTCGCTGGCAGCACAGAGTCATCATTTTGTTTAAGAAGGAACTGCAGATGCTCGAAAATCGAAGGTAGACAAAAATGCTGGAGAAACTCTGCTTCGCCCGCTGAGTTTATCCAGCATTTTTGTCTACCTCCAGTCATCATTTGTTCCCTTATCGTTATTAATGTAGCGACGCTACAGGGGTAAATTCGAACGCCAATGATGGGTTTACATTTGTTATTTTGATAAATATAAACAGATTGAAGTTTTCACATTTTCCCTTATCACCCCTTCGGGGAAAAGAAATCATGAGCATTTTAAACTTAATTTTGCCTCACCAAAGGCTCTGTGGAATAGGCCCCTTATATCGACTGTTTGAATTATTCAAGTCCTGAACAGACCTCGTCCTCTAGGGAGAATAAGGCAGTGCACAATATCAGAAAGATTCCTGAAGCGTCCGTAGATTTTCGATTTGCAGGGTTATGAATTAGTTATGGGACTGAAGAACGTCAGTCCAAGTTGGGCACCACTTGTTAGTTTGCTCACGTCTGATGTGGATCCCGCTAGACTCCTACATCAATGCCTTAATCTCAATACTAAGCAGAGCCCGGCTCCGCAGACGAAAAGGAAGTAAATCATACCCAGAGAGAACATGCAAAGCAAATTAATGTTCGCCCTGAACCGCTTCCACGCCACTTCACCATTTTGTCAAAGTATACATCTAGATCTGAATTCTTATGATCTTTTGTAGGGACGAAGATGAGGCGTATGATGAAAAGGGAACCTCGCTACCTGATTTGACTTACGAAACAGATCGAAATGGCATCCGAATTCCTACATCGATGATTAGCACGAACACGTTATACTATATGCCGGAGAAAAGGTGATCTTATTTTACATGTATGTGTGCAAATCCGATCTTCGACGGGCGGTTTTGTGTTGGAGTTTATATATTTATCTGTACATTTATTTATTTATCAAATGCTTACTTAAAAATGCAATTAATTGAAAAAGAAACGACGAAATAATTACAACATCACTTCACGAGTTATATGTCAAGGGGATGTGCAAAACGTGGGCTTCATAAAGTCGCGTGAATATGTTAATCAATTCAATAATTAGGATGCCAGACCCGTTCATAAAGCTCTGCATTGTCTTGCAATTATCTGAAATATCTGCAATATCAAACGCGTTATTCATCTAAAACATATGAACAACAAAAACATGGATTTAATGACATTATCAGTGGTGGTCGAATCTATGTTAACAAATACTGCAATCTGAAACATTTCATTCTGGTGGTGGATCGCTGACGCACTCTTGCACTTGGCTTTTGTGTATCTTAGAACTGAGAGACACGCCGATGGACTATATCATCAACGCGTAATCAGCCGATGGAAAGATAGACACGTGAACGGCTTCTTTCATTCGCTCATTCCAACAAAGCGCGATGTGTAAGTTTCTAACGTTCAGAAATCATTTTGAAAAATCCTCATTTTTTAAACAAAATCCTTCCAAGATTTTATTTATGTGATATTGTCCAACATATCCATCTAATTTATTATTTGTTTAAATATTAATTTTCCTCTACCCTCCTTCCTTTTGCCTCCCTCTATTTGTTGAAGCCTTCTTCCGTACCTCCCACCCCACCCCACCTCGAATAATGCTGTTTACATTTGTCATGAAGAACCGGGAAATCGCTGTTCGTGAACAGATCGCGCCTCGTTCAATCATCAGTGTGTATTGTTGGGTAAACTACCCAACAAGTAGCAGCGCCTCCAAATTAACGCGCACCACCCAATAAACCGTCACCATTCATCATTCGAGAAGAGAGTTGGTAAAGTCTTGGTTGGCATGGGTCGAGTCCGGTGCGGGATGTGTGTTTGAGCCTAAATTGTGCTGTGAGTACACATAGTCTTGGAGTCTTGATTTTATTTTTCGCCTGCAGTGGCAGCGACGTTGAGAAGGACTCGGAACCCCTGTCAAAGCGACATTCCGATGGCATCTTTACCGACAGCTACAGCCGTTACAGGAAACAGATGGCTGTCAAGAAATACCTGGCAGCTGTCTTGGGGAAAAGGTATAAACAACGGGTTAAAAATAAAGGACGCCGGGTATTCTATTTGTAGCGACCAGTGAACACCCACCCTGTGTACACAGCCCTGTCCAAGATTCGGTTCAAACGACTGAATAATCATCGCTCCTCTGTTATTTAAACATGTATTTATGTATGAAGTAAAGCTATTAAAAACGAATATTTTGATAAAAATATTGTTTTTTGTAAAACACTATAGAACGCACAAATTTACTTTGTGAATGATTCATTTTGGGTTATATATTACAGAGAATATAAAGTGTGCACAAGAACAATATCCATCTGAGCGGCTGGTTTTATACGAAATACATAGCTATGTTGGGATATTGCTTCTTTATGTGTGTACTTATATTGTATTCAAACTAAAATTAAAAGGATAGTGTTTTTCATCCACAACAGCCCTGAAGATATTAATATTCTCCAAATTTTCGACGACATATTCTTTGATGTCCTGCTTAGGCTTCTTCAGTTGGTTTATGATATTGATTTGGGAGAATTGCTGCAGCAGATGTCCCTGTCGGTGAGTTCTAGCATAGGCTGCTTACACACGAGACAAATTAAAGGCCACTGGCCCCAATACGAAATAGCTTCTTAACATTATCTCAATCGACTTCAAACTCACATGTCGCCTTCAGTCACCAGACAAACCAAAAGTAGCACTTGTCAACAGTGAATCCTAGAAACAGATGTTGTGGGAAACACGGGTCCTTCACCTACCCAAATATGATGCACGGCCCTGTTAAAACGTGGTTCCGTCGTTTGTTAATCATTACAGACAGAACATACATAGGACGACGCTAGTGATCGAAAAAGTGCACGTGAATACCAGGACCACGTTTTAACAGTCACGTCATATAAGGTGCTGCGGCCCAAAATTAAACAATGCAAGTAGATTCGGCTGTTTTAAAATCAATAAACGAACACCACAGTTGAATTTCCCACGAGACCACGCCAAAGGAAGAGAGAGAGATTAAGTATTGCAGATAACCTCATACGAAGCTTTGGTACAATTTTATTTTACATAATTAGGGAGTGCTCCTTCCGCAAAAAAGTTAAATCTCGACAATCTCATTATAATCGGAAAGGGGAGTGAGTATATTAAACGCTTTTCAGCAGATAGAAAATGCAAAATAGTATTGGCTTGCTTACATTAACTTTATCTCAAAATCGGCAACCTAATATAAAAAAAACACCCTGACTATCTAGTAATCATATCGTGAATATCAATATAATTACACTTAAGAAAATAGGTTTCACTTTACCAAGGTGACTAAAACAGGCATGTGAGTTTCAAAAGTTAAACGAGATCCTGGTTCAACGCGAAACGGATTGGCCGGTGTATCAATGAACAGTGTTCATGATTAAATTACAAATACTATAAACATTACATATCAGCTGAACCATAAACGTGCTGGTCATGTGTACAAGATTGATTGCTAAAGAAAGTCACCGAAGAAAATGCAAACTTCGCGGTTTTAGTCTATTTGAACATTTATTTTGCAGTAGAAATAAGAACTAAACCAGTCCCAGGAAGGGCAGAAGTATAAAATATCCTTTTGGGATTTAAAAAACTAGCGCATAGGCATTTGAATCTACGCCTGCATGAAATGAATCTTATTTTAATTTTGCATTCTCCTCCAGGCAAATTGACCCAGGATGCAGCTTGCGGCTTTGGTGCCTTGATTCGTCATTTAAATCGATATGAATTACAGAGGGTTTATGATTTTTCTTTTTTTTCTTTTCTAAAAGCGGCCCTACATTGCTGCAACACATCAGCTTACACTTGAGGCTCTTGCCGTTCTCGGATCTCGTGGTGTTTTCGTTGCAAATTGTATTTGAGTCGGTGATTTCTGTACTGCACTAAGTGTGGTGTTCAGCCTGTGAGAACTATAAACTATTCTAGACGTCTTAATAAAATGTTGTGCTTCGTTAATGTTCGCGTGACCAAACGACCTTATGTATAATCATAGGGACACGAGATGCCTTAGTAAACTTTACACAGACTACAGACATTTGATCGACCTTGATTAAACAGTAATAGAAACAGCACTTCTGGACATCGTTTTATTTCCACAGTTGTGAGTTGAGGTATCAAAAGCTGAGGCGTGTAGCTTTAATTTAAATGAGATTCGATCATTAATGTCTATTAAAAAAAGTTGTAAAGTTTGAATTAATGTTCTTTCATAAACGTAACATCATCTAATTATTTCATACGTGATGTAAACGCGCTTGCTCTAATAATACAATGCACAATTTAAAATTAAATTGATTATAATAGTTACATATTTTGCGATGGACCCAAATATGGACCCAAATATCTCTAACATCCCACAAAAGTCCCCATATACGACCGACGTATAGATAAAAGGCCCACATCAAAGTCTGATATTCTGAAAAGTTAGGTTTGGACTAATCTCAAAATGAAACCTTACACCGCCCCAACATTCTACTCATGTTCGAAGCTCCTTCGTTAAGAAAAATATCGATTTCTAATAAACTCGCCCCCGCCCCGCCGCCTCATTCAGTGCAGGTATTGACTTTTCCAAGTATACTTGCTCTGGTGCACTTTAATCTCTTTTGACTGAATTCATTTATACTTCCAATACTGTGTGACCCTTATTTACAATTGTGAATTTTCGAAAATGGGAATTAAAATCTAATTAGTTGATGTCTAACACTCGTTAACCTTATTCGATCCCGCTAAAGGACAATGGGCGCCCCAGTTTCACGTTCGTTCTTTAAGCGATCCAGGAAAGCTGTGAGAGATATTTGCCCACATCTAAACCAGAGCCACAAGGGACTGACTGCTGGATGTTATACGATCAATACTTGTTGGTCGTTCTTGTTCTTCCTCCAGCAGCTGTAGACAAAATTGCAAAGAGAGGTACCACCCCCACTAGCTAATTTACACCAATTCAGGTTCATGGAATTAAACACTCCCACAAAATTCAATTGATACACCGGGATGAAGTAGTTGGCCAGTAGACAGATCCATTGACAATCTTTCCTTTGAACATTAAGGTCTGACAGAATTCTAATCATATACACCCTAACTCTTCCAAAGACAGCTGTCAATAGTTGCACTCTTAACATCTAATAAAAAAGGGACTTTAAGGAGTCAAATTTGACCTGCTCTACCCTATAAAGGTCTCCCTGAAAGATCTTTCAGAGTTAACGCAAATAATTCAATTTCCGAAGTAACATAATTATTTAAAAAAATAAATTAACTAAAAAAAATAATTATTTCAAAAAATAATATTTGACAATCCTAAAAACATATTTATTCAACAAGTTTAAGGCAGCACAGGTTGAGGTGATATAGTTTCCACAACATACTGATGGTAACAATAAAGATTGAACACCTTGTAGTTGATCAATTGGAGTGGTCATGGATTTTCCAAACAACCTGGAGTAAAGTCCATTATTCTGAAATAGCTGGTAGTACATTTAACTTTTCCATAATGTTAAGAGTTTAACAGGCAATGTGAACCGAGTCACCATTTGCACAGCCAAAACCTTGCCTTTTTTGGTAGGAATGGACAGTTTAACTAAGATATCATAGGTTTATTTCATTCTACGGGTGCTTTTAAACCATAGCAGAAATCAGTCTGTCTCGGTTTGGTATCTGCATAGGTTGACTTGTTTATTGTCATTAGTACCGAGGTACAGTGAAAAGCTTTTCTTGCGTGCTAACGAGTTGGCAGAAAGACACTACATGATTCAATCGATCCACTTACAGTGTATAGATACACGATAAGGGAATAATGTTTGCTAATGTTAGTGCAAGATAAAGTCCAGTAAAGTCCAAATAAAGATAGTCTGATGGTTTCCAATGAGTTAGATGGCAGTTCAGGACTCCTCTCTAGTTTTTGATAGAATGGTTCAGTTGCCTGATAACAGCTTGGAGGAAACTGTCCCTGCATCTGGAGATATGCGCTTTTGCACTTCTGTACATCTTGCTTGATGGGAGAGGGGAGAAGAGGGAGTGATCGAGGTGAGACTCATCCTTGATTATGCTGGTGGCCTTGCTGAGGAATGGAAGGGAGTTTGATTTGTGTGATGGTCTGGGCTGCAGCCCCAATTCTCAGCAATTGCGTGCGTCTTGGATGGAGCTGTTCCCAAACCATGTGGCAATGCATCCTGATAAAATGCTTTCTACGGCACATTTGTAGAAGTTGGTGACAGTTGTTGGGGACATGCCAAACTTCCTAAGCCTTCTGAGGAAGTAGAGGTGGTTGGTGGCGTTGCAGTTGATGGACCTCAGAGCCATTGCTGGATTGCGCTCTGACCGTTGAGGTGAAAGCTCTTTGTATAGGAATCATGCAGAAATAAAGTTTATTTTTACAACCAGTTGATTCTTCATGGACTGGAGGATTAATTCTATCCTAATGCTGGATATTTCAAAGGTAATAAAATCCCTATATGCCACAATTGACATTTAACGCAGATATTTACCAGATCCGAATAATACCACAACCAATATGATGACGATGTCATGAAATACTACTACAAATGGGAAGTAATTATGCTTTTTAGGAAAATAAATGTAATCAGGATCTAGCTTGTAAGTCATAATCAAGCTTGTTGCTGTTCAAAAGGACTTATAACCATATAACACGACTTTGCACGGATGAAAGAGCCATTGCTTTATAGTAGAACGTGGTCTCAAGTAATATCTTTTGCAGGACCTCAGGGACAGAAACGGTGCGTGGGACCAAATCAGTAACTTGTTAGAGGCTGATTCAAGTTCAATAGGCTCCTGTGCATTGTAATTCTTTGTATAATTTGATTGTAATTAAGGCATGAAGGGAATTCACTCAGTCCTTTTAAATAATTGCACATGCAGAGCAATGCATCAAATATCTGCATTAATAGCAATTACTATTTCTTCTAGTATGTGCAAAAAAGAAGGCATTAGAGTGAAATTGGCTTGTGATGAAGTAAAGGACAAGTGCGTTTGTCAAATTGTTAGATACCATACTTGCTCCTATGCCAATTGAAAAAAACTGTATTTGGAAATGAACATCAGTGTGAAATTGATAAATCACCCCATGTTAGTTTGGTTTTGATTTTGGTTTTTGATACGAAATGATAACTTTAGCACTCATTTCACGTCAGTAACTGTGAAATGCTGTTTGCACAACAAGCCTGAATAATAGTGCGTGCCCTTGTGTCAATCTGTGAGATGGCTCAGTAGCTGTGACGATGTTGAACTGATTATCATGGCTTACATTACTATTGCTGCTTTGATGCACACCTACAGCTGATTGCCAATCGCTTTATTATGGGGAAAAGATGGTTCATAAAATAATCTGTCAGTAAATTTAGATCTTCAGTATTAGTAGCATATTAGTAAACCGCTTTTAATACCAGGAAATTGAGAATGACAGTTCTTTTTTTTCTAACACTGAAAACATTAAACATATTAATAGATTCTCATCACTCATAGTTGATTGTCTAGCACCTTTTCAAAAATGGCTTGGCACAGGATTATAGGACAACACAACTTTAATTACACAAGGCTATAAATAGATGTGGATGAATAATTGTTCCGTGACTTTTTCTCCTTTGGTATTAGAACAGGGTTTGAGAAATAATCAGATTATTGGCTAGACTACCAAAGAGTAGAGGCGGTGAGGCAAGAGGTCAAGTGTGATCTTCATATTTCTAGTTAAGACCACCAATGCTGTTCGTTAATATGAAGCAATTTTGACAATTGCATTACCTTCTTTGAAAATTGTTTTTGCATGCAAGCATATCACACTTGACCTCTTGCCTCACCGCATCTATACTTTACTCATATTCCATTCCTCCTTCAATACAAGAAAAATATGGATGCTAGAAAAATGAGTTAAGAAGGAAAATGCTTAAATCATAGAATAGGCCAGACATCAATAGGCCAGGGATATGTCAAGGGATATGGGGAGAAGGCAGGAATGGGGTACTGATTGTGGATGATCAGCCATGATCACATTGGATGGTGGTGCTGGCTCGAAGGGCTGAATGGCCTACTCCTGCACCTATTGTCTATTATCATGAATGAGGAAAGGACTTAACATTTTTAGCATAACCATGTAGGATGTATCTTATATCTTCTGCATGACTATTTTCTATTGATTTGGTATGAATAAAATACCAGGATAGAATGAGAATGGAAGTTATGTTTTTTTTTATTGAAATGGTAAATTACATAATAACCACTGAAATCACCAACTATTTATGAATCTAAATTTTGTCCCCTGTCAACATTTTACCATTGATTACTTTACAGCCAGAATATAGAAAGGCAATGATTTAACATTTTGACCATTGTATGAAAGGTTTGGAGAGCAGTGGTCGCAGAAAGCGATGGGAGACCTCGTAACTTACACAAATATTACCAGCAAAAAAGAGAAGGTACTGAAATACACAAAAGTGTGGATACAAATAAGTCTTTTAAGATCTTGTAAATACATATTAAAAACGGAAAGGTTAAAGTGAAGCTACAGTATCGTCCAAATGCAAGTTTATTTCTTAATTAAAATGGGTGTAAATGATAAGTACAGAGAACCATGGGGAAATGATCATGAAGTATTAAAGCTGCTAATTAATTTCAAGCTACTTTTGCACTAAATTCAGTATTGTTATGTTGCTTTTTTTCTCCATTTATGTCTTGAACCTGTGAACATCCTCCTCTGTGGTTATATGATTCCCTTAGTACTTACACTGAAGTCCCAAAGCATTAGTTTGTTACCCAGGTAAGAAAAGACCTCCTGTGCTGATATCTGGCTCCTGTTGTGAATCACCAGTATGAGCTTCTAACTCATATTACTCCTTCTACTAATAAAAGGGAAGTCACAGGCACCATGCTGTTCTTTACTTTGTGGAAATAAAAACTGCCACTGTGAATTTTGAATGTTTCTTATGCAATGTTCAATGTTGATTATACTTGGAATCTGGGAGACATAAATAGTGGACCAAAGTCAGAGATGAAAATTATATAAACTTATTGGCAACTTTCAGTGTTTTCTGTTGCTGAATGAATAGTGCGGTTCCATGCTGTAGCTCAATGATTTGCACTTGATACAGACATTGCGATAGTAGGCTTGACATTGCTGCATATTGCTGTTACAAATACAGAGGAAAGGTTGTGCTTCATGGTATTGCTTACATGTAGCTACTGATATATTGAGAGATCGGGACAAAATAACAAACATTCTTGGAGAGTCAGGTTAATAGTAGTCTCTGTCAAAAACCTATGAAGATCTATCTGCTACAGGTTGTTGTGGTTGACTTTTGATACTTCCCTTTTGTCTCAGCAGTGAGATTGGATGAGATCATGGTGGATGAAAATATTACCAATTCAACAAAAATTGGAAAACTGCTAAAACCAGAAAATGCTGAAATGCACAGTAGGGCAGGCAGCATCTGGAAAATAAATGGTAAGTTAATGTTTTTAGTTTCACGGCTGATCAACCTTCTGTGCATTTCCAGTATTTATTGATGTTACATTTGTCAGAAATTACTGCATATATGAGCCTATTGGAACAGGTGTATTATTCCACAATATTCAATGAAGTTAAAGGAATTGTTCCCATATAATATACAGGACGGTAACATTAATAACATTAAACTCCAAAGGAATAACATTAAACTCCAAAGGGTATAAGGGAGTCATGCATAGAATTCTAATGTAGACTATATTGGCATTTTAATTTGTACTTTGGATTTTTCTAACTTTGATTTAGAAATTAAGGGAATGATATTGAAATTTGAGGATGATGCCTAAATGAGGGGGAAGAAAGATTGCAAATCATTTATAGGTGAAGATAGAAAGTTAGACAAAACTATGAAATCACAAAATAATTAATTTTGCAAGTCATAAAAGGAAAAATAAATTAATATTAATTTGTAGGATTTTAGGCCATCAACAGCAAAATATTGATAAAGACATTATTTTGCATTTATAGATATAGTTTTCAAGCATAAAGGGATATTGTAATCAGACAAATTGTGCATGGATGTACAGTAGAATGATACTGAATTAACAGTGCAGTGTCAGGGATAGAGATGGGCAGTAGGAGATTGTATTTAGCTTCTGAAACGGATCCCATTGTCTTCAATGAACACATTTCAGAAGGAGAATGAAACGTGAAACCACTAATATGTTGTGTAATTAGGTCAAACAGTCGAGGGGAATTCCTACCTATTCATATTCCTGGTATAATTCCCAACAGTGCAAGTTATAAGCGATTGAATTCAGTAGATCCAGCAATTTGTGAACATGCATCAGAAAAGGTGACCTTCAGAGGGAATCAGTCACTCCTATTAGTCTGAGAAGTGTCTCGACCCGAAACTTCACCCATTCCTTCTCTCCAGATATGCTGCCTGTGCCGCTGAGTTATTCCAGCATTTTGTGTCTACCTTATTAATCTACATTTGTTTCTTGGAAACATTCATGAGTTGATACAGTAAACTATTCAGGGTCACTAGCAACCGGCACATTTACAGGTCATGTGTGTTCGGCAGTAAATTAGATATTTCCAGTCTTATGTACACTATATCCTGAGAATAAATTTAAAAAAAAGTTTGAACTGGTAGGGTTATGATGTACTTTTTTTGTGGAAAAGCAATACTAAATTCCATTATTGATTCACTAGGAAGTTATCTAGAATGAAATGCTAGTTATAAAGAGAGATTTAGAAATAATTATTTTTTCAGGAGTAAGTTAAAGGCTGACCTTTGTAGGTTTCTAGAGATAATGAATGTACAGAAGATGAATTGTGAGTTTATTTTCTTTTGTTCAAAAAGACGACACCGTAAAATGTTCAAACAATCATAACTTGGCTTGATTAAGAAACTATGCAAGATGCTAAGAGTTCAACTGCTCGTAATATGGTATGGGAAGTGAGCAGCATAATGGGATTGGCCTGGGTATCATATACAATGAAAAGTATCCAGTTACATTTATAAGGCACAATAGTCTAATTGAAATATCCTCAGAATTACTGTATCTACCAATGTAATTTCAAGAAACTATCAGGGCAAGTGATGTATCTCGAAAACTGTGTACTGTTCTCAACAGAAACATAATTCTGACCTTCAAGGATATTGCACATTGTCCAGAATGCTACTTGTTTTACAAAAACTATACATATATTCTCTACAACTTTTAAAATGGTGAGATTTGATCAGTTTTTATGATTTGAAAGGATCTCATTCTATTAATCAATAATAATCTAAGATACACCCTTATTTCTGACATTCCCAGAGTTATAGGCTAAGGAAACGCACCAGGTTCGTGGTCTACAATTTTGGAGTCCCATGCCTGTGCAGATGGCAAAACCTAAGTGTAGGAAACCCAGCAAGTTCAGGACTTTTGTTTTTAATTAAGTTGTCCCAGCCTTCTGGGACACTTGAGTCATAAGGTCATAAGGTCACAAGGTCATAAGTGATAGGAGCAGAATTAGGCCATTTGGTCCATCAATGCCATAATTCATGGCTGATCTATCATCACCCTCCTGACCCCATTCTCCTGCCTTCTTCTCATAACCCCTGACACCTGTACTAATCAAGAACCTATGCCTGAAAAATATCCATTGGCTTGGCCTCCACAGCCTTCTGTGGCAAAGAATTCCACAGATTCACCACCCTCTGACTCAAGAAGCTGGGCTGAGGGCAAGTTGGAAATGTCAACTGTTTAATGCAAAATTATTGACATTTCTCAGGATGTTTTGGCCAAATATTTTGTTTATCTGTGAGAGCCAAAGCAAGCACATTGCACTGGGTCACAGAGTAGCATGATTTCAGGGCATGCTTGAAGCTTAACACAGTTATTCACAAATGCCACATAGATAGGAAATGTAACGTACTAATCCTAATGTAAACTTTTTCCGCATTTGACTTTTCTGAAAGAAGCTTCAGTCAACACAGGTGTAGACTTTCATTGTTTTGGTTAATGCTATTGAATAGTTGATGTGATCATAAAATTCTCTATGTGCTATTTAGTAGTTCACAACATATTCAGATAATTCTGTACTAATAGCATTGGTACTGAGGAGACATGTCATCACTGTAAAGTCTGAATGAGTATGTCATTGTCTACGTTGTGAATGGTTTTATGCTCGATACAATTGGTCTGCACTGCATGTGGGTTTTTGCATGCTCTTAAGACAAAATCTTAAAACTGATTTTTGCGTTACCCATGTAAATGCACTTTAAACATGTCAGAGAACAAAGTTTTCATATCTATTTTGTAGCTATAAATACAGTTTTCTGTTTACCATGTTTTCTTAGTTTAATGTGTGCAGTAACCTTAAAAAAAGGAGTTTTAAAGGAGATTTTGTTCAGGTATATATAACCATTTTCATTGAATTTTTATGGGTCCAGACTAGAATTAGTTACTAATTGTCCTTCCCTGTCAAACTGTAACACATTTCCATTGCTGACATCAATGGAACAGGGTATCATTTTTAAAAAAAAAGCTCATAGATTTTATGTAGCCTGCATTTTTCTCTTATTGAAATTAAGCTAAAATTATTTGTATAAAAACATTTCTTAGGTCTTAAACATATTCACTTAGGATGGTTAACTTTTCAATCAGTGAATTATCCACTTTATTTATAATCAATTTAATGTTAAAATAATGATGTTGCACTTTAGGTTCATGATAATATTTGCTAACATTCATTCAGCTCGCGTAAACCTTTTGGTTTAACTCAAAACTTATATCTATCTGACAGAATTAAATTAAGTAGCTGCTAACAATAATACTTTTATTCAAATGTTGGCACAGTTTGTGTAAGCTATTATTTAAATTAATTATTCTTTCTAACAGAAACATTTTCATGGTAGTATAATGTACTTACATCCCTCATCTACTCAGTCATTGTGGTCTATGGAAGCAAGACAGCTAGATGGAGTGAAATGTGACTTTTGCTTGCTGCATGATGTTTGACCATCAAATACAATATTACAAATTCAGTAACATTTTTCACCCAACTACCTCAAAGACGTCATTCAGGTTGAGAGTTTAAACATTAATATTTTATACCTGTATAGAAGAGCATAAGGAAGTCATTAATATTTATCATAACACACCATAATAGCTTGGTCTGACAATAGTTCTGAGTGGTAAGGAAATTATCTTTGGCCAGTAAGTGCACATTCATAGTGCTGGGTATATGTTGTGCTTTGTGCACTGAAATGCAGGTCCATTTATGCACTGATATTTGTTACTTTTTCCATTGTGAATCAAAGTATCTAAAGTTTACAGTGAGATAAATATAAAATTGCATTACGTAAGATTTTTCACGCTGATGTAAATACATGCCTGATACTAAAATCACAAATTGTTTTTCTTGAAACTTCCTTATTGTACAGGTAGGTAATAAAAAAATTGCCAACCAAAGGTTATATACATTATAACGCATAATGTGTTGTTTAAAGAGGCATCATCCAGAACCAAAGCTAGACAGCTCATTATTATGAGTAATAACTGTAATTGGTCAGTGCCAAAAACAATGTGTTACACTATTGTTCTGCTTCCAAAGATACAGAAATATTATTACAATAACAACGGGAATTAAATGTGATTCCTAATATTATTATAGTCATGGTTGATGGCAAGATTTTATATATAGTGTGTCTCACTGCCAATACTGGCAATCACTGGCAAAGCGATGGAGATGGAATACAAGCAAACTGACTGGGGTTTTGGTGTGAGTGCATCCACGATAATGAGCATAGTTTTGCTCTCCTTATTTAAGCAGAGATATCCTTGTTGTAGGGTTGGTGCAGTAAAGGCTCACCAGAATGGTTCCTGAGATGAGGGAACTTTCTTATACGGAAATGAGGAGCAGAGAGGGTACAAACTTCTCGGAGTTGAGAAGAATGAGTGATCAAATTGAAACATATCAGATTAAGGGACTTCTCAGCAGGTGCTTTGGCTGGGGAGTGTAAAACTCAATACCTAGATTTAGCTCAGGATCACGGCTGAGATGAAGAGGAATCTCTTGTCTCACAGGGTTATGGATCTTTGCAATTGTGTATCTCTGGGGATTTGCAGATGTTACCTGGTTGATCAAAGGCTTGGGATTAGGCAAGAAAATGGAGAGGGGACCAAAGAACAGATCAACCATGATCTAATTGAATGGCAATGCAGGCGAGTAGGGTGGTGTGGTCTCCACCTGTTCCTGTTCCTTGTGTTATATTGGAAACACTTTTCACTGTACCTCGGTACACGTGACAATAAACTAAACAGAAACGGAAACTGGTAATGAACTGAAAATGATTGAATCTTTGGTTTTCCATTTTCATTTGAACAAACTTAAATGAAATGGAATTATTTTAGGTAACAACCTTTTTCACTTGGTGTGTTCACTTGAGAAACATGAAACAACTGCTATCTTAGTGCACTCCAGATAATCTCGGATCTTAGTACTGTACACAGTTACAATATTGGTAAATGCACTGTAACATTTAATACAAAACAAATATCAATGGAAGATTTTCCACCATTTGTTATTTATATTGTCTCATATGCTGCTTCGGAAGTGTATTAATATAAAATTAGCTGTATACTAAGGAGTTGGTCTCCTTAATATGCTAATAGTTTCCTGGGAGTTGTCCCAATCTTCTTGGCATTCACAGAGGTTGCAGTCTTACTGAAATACAAGGTGGAGTCCAGGGTGAACCACAGATCATGGAGAACTTCATTTTATAAAAAATGTAAATATTTGTGTCCTTTCCCTCCAAACATTAAAACTTAGTTGATATCAGGAAGTTTAGTTTAGAGTTTCAGCGTGGAAACATGCCATTCGGCCCTCCGAGTCCGCGCCGACCAGCGATTACCCATACACTAGTTCTATCCTGCGCACTAGGGACAATTTACAGAAGCCAATAAACCTACAAATCCGCATGTCTTTGGAACATGGGAGGAAACCAGAGCACCTGGAGGAAACCCATGCAGTCAAACTCCAGTCAGACAGCACCCACAGTCAGGATCGAACCCGGGTCTCTGGTGCCGTAAGGCAGCAACTCTACTGCTGCACCACTGTGTCATGATTGAATGGCGGAGTAGACTCGATGGGCCAAATGGCTCATCTGCTCCTATCACTTATCACCTTATGACCGTATGAAATTTAATCTCACATGTGATTAGATTGGATGTTTTACACATGACACCATTTGTACTATTATCTATTGGAAATAATAGTACATTGGAATAGTACATTTTTTAAATAATCGGACCTAGATGTACTTGCTGCTTCTTTTGCTAATGCGTATTTGTGCTCCTAATGCAAATCTGAGCAGAAATTGGCCACTCATCTCCCTCAAGTCTGTGCTGCCATTCAGTTAGGTTGCAGCTGGGATAGTTTTACCACGTGATATAGTGAACCCTTGTTTCCCTTGTCTCCTGGGATTTAATTTACTCAATCCAGTGGAATCAAATTTTAAAAGTGGAGTATAACACTCACTCTGTTTATGTTATTTATGTTATAACATTCACACATTATGTTATTTAGCATTACTGATCCAAGGCTAAATATCTTATTTTACTAGTTCCCACAGACCCACATTTCTCACATGGAAAAAACAAATTAGATGAATTAGTTTAGAAACTTATTCTGATACTGTTGATGTGGTGACTGGTTCCATTTGATTCTATGTAGTTAATTAGGGAATCACCTATGATGGCTTCTGTCCATGTCGTCACCTTAGGAACCCCCTAAGGATCCACAGTTGATCCCCTCCTATATTTCATCTACACACTGATCCATTTGGAAACCAATTTCCAAATGCAGACTTACAATAGCAACTCTATCTCACCACCACTTCTGATTCATGCACTGTGTACAAATAGTCGGACTGCTTGTTTGATGTTCAATTATGTATGATATGATAAATATTGGGAAGCTCAAAGGCTTTGTCTTCAGTTCCCATCAATCTGGTATTATTTTTCCCTTTGGTCTGCCTGTTGCACTATTGCATTCATGTGTAGTATTATCTGATTTCATAGCATACAAACAAAAGCTTTACATGGTATCTAAGTGCAAGTGACAATGATAAACCTAAACCTAAACCTAAATACAAACTCTTCTCTAGCCACTAATTCCATCCTTTTGCCTGGTATGTCTGAAATGGAAGCAGATAGATTGCATTTTGGATTCAACTTAATGATGAGATTTGGACTATGTATCTGTGTCATTTTTAGAACCATCTACTGTCATCTGTTTACTGTATTGCCCAACTCTGCCTTAATAGATCTGCTTCTGAAGCACTCATCCAGTCGCCTTTTTTACCTCTATACTGACTGATCCAATGCACCTCCACTGCCTGCCTTGCTTGTTCATCTGTAATCTTCCTCTGTCATCCAAAATTCTGCTGCTAATGTCCTAAACTTGCACTAAATTCTGACCTACATTGGTAATGGTGCTAGTATGCCTGAGATTAAAAATGTCGCTACTTAATGGTGCTAAACTGACAAAATTAATCTGAGATAACATTCAGAGATAAATTCTCTGAAATAAACCAGCCACAAGTTGCACTTGAAATAAAAATAGAAAATACCCATGGAATAAGAACGAGATTGATGTTAGAGATGATTCGACTTTCATTGGAACTGTACATGAAGGGTGTGCGAGACAGAAAGGGTTGAGGAAATGGAGTTGCAATTTTCTCACATCTATTGCCTGCATACCTGGTTTTCTTGTAGGGTGTAGAAGTTGTTATGTTCATTACAAGTTCATAAGTTATAGGAGAAGAATTAGGCTTTTCGGCCCATCAAGTTTATTCCACCATTCAATCAAAGCTGATCTATCTTTCCCTCTCAATCCCCTAACCCCTCACACCTGTACTAATCAAAAATCTATCAATATTCACCTTAAAGATATTCACTGTCTTGGTCTCCACAGCCTTCATCACCCTCTGACTAAATAAATTCCTCCTCATCTCCTTTCTAAAGGTACGTCCTTTTATTCTGAGGCTATGGCTCAGTCTTAGACTCTCCTCCCTAGTGAAAGCATCCTCTCCCAATACACTCTACCCAGGCCTTTCACTATTTGGTAAGTTTCAATGAGGTCCCTCCTCATCCTTCTAAACTCCAGCGAGTACAGGGCCAGTGCTGTCAAATGCTCATCATAAGCTAACCCAATCATCCCTGGGATCCCTGGGATGTCACTGAGTTATGTTATTATATAGTTTTATAAACTCGTTGCTGCCGCATTTATTATTTGATGGAAAATAATAATAATGTGCATGCATGGTAGCAATAGACTGCAACTCTGAGGGCAAAGCTGCAGCTGCTGGTTTAGTGACTGAAGCATGAGTTCCATGCTTGGATAGCCAACATCATTACTGGAGCATATTAGCTGGAATAACATTGGGGCCATTAATTGTAAATAAAGTCTCTGTATTGTATTAACAGGTTTCCAGTCTGTGTTCATTTGTGGTGATTTAAGAGCAATCCAGGACCCAGCTGTAAACATCATTTTTTGTCAAACTGCATTTTATATAAGGATGATTCAGACTGGATAGAGGCCAATGTAGTCCCAGTAAAGTTGATTGGAACTGTCAAATATTCAGGTTGTCAAATACTCTTATCTATACTATTTGCTTTGTGGACCCAACCCAAGAATGTAACCTATCTTGACCTGTATCGGCGCTGTAACTTAGAGTTTGGATAGTTATGGGATCCTAAGTTAGAGATGGAGACTATTGGATACATGATAAACTGCAATGTTTAAGTTTTAGGACCAATGGTACAGCTGGTAGAACATCAGAGATCCTGCCTTCGGGTTCTGTATATGTGGAGTTTGCACGTTCTCACTGTGACCAGGTGGATTTCCTTCAGGTGCTTTTGTTTCCTCCCAAATCTTGAAGGCACGTGGGTTTGTGGGTCAATTGGCCTCTTTAAATTATCCTCAGGGTGTAGGGAGTGGATGCAAAAGTGGGATAATATAGAACTTGTGTGAATGGTGATCTATGGTCACCGTGTTTTCATGCTGTATCTTTCAATCAATTCGATAAGTCATTGTTGTACTTAGAATGTAAAGACAGAAAGAATGGCGAGAAGGGAAAGCAGACATATGGAAAGGACAGGTTGTTAAGTGAAATGCATCCTGATAAGTCCGAAGGCAGATAGGAAAGCAAAAGGAGAAACTTACAGGATGGACGGCAAGGAAATGGGAGGAGTGGAAAGGAGGAATGTGGCGAGAGGACGATGGAGGAAAATAAGTAAACTGATGGAACAATCAGATCAATGAAATGAATGAGGAATTATTGGACTGAGAGAATGTGAAGAGAGGGATGAAAAGGACATAACATAAATATTCTTGCAGGGAGAGATTAATTTGTGAGTAGATAAAAATAAAGGACGAAAGAGGAGGAAGTGTTTGCGTGTTGTGCATGCACGAGGAAATGTAAAAGAAAGAATGCAACATCACTAAAAATTACAGAGCATGATCAAGGGTTGCAGAATTGAAAATGTATTTTCAACTAGTTTCGTTTTATCCACAGATCATTTCATTTTTTAAGTGGTAGTTTCTCCTTTAGGTGGCAGGAATAGATTAGCAGGAGTTATAATATATGGCTGTTTCATGCAGAGAATAATGAAAACGTTAGCACATTTTAACTTCTGTCATTTCCTATTTATCTAATTTAAGAAGAAATGGAATTAAGTTAGAAGGTTTTAAATGACTGCAGGACTTCCGATACTATAAATCACAGTGAGTAAATGTAGTAGTAAAGAGATAAATGGAATGAACAAGAAGTATGTTTCATTTCAAACTTCTCAAGTGAATTTGCAACATTTAACCTATTACCCAAACACAAATTGTTGTTACCGTCTTTCGTTTGCTTAGAGCTTCTTTTAGATTAAAGGTGTAGACCTGCCATTTCTGCTTAGTTGCAGTCAAATCCTCAGTTCAGCTGTCATTAAAACTGTATAGTTTTCTAACTTCAAATGCCTGATTGACAAATTCATGTTTATTATTATGAAAGGTTAGCAATTGCAAATAAATATACATCATGTGAAAACAGTAATGTAGAATTCATGACAGATTATTAATGTTATCATAAAAAGACACAAAGTGCTGGAGTAACTCAGCGGGTCAAGCAGCATCTCTGGAGAACATGGAAACATGGAAAGGTGATGTTTCGGGTTGGGACTCTTAAGAAAAGTCTGGCACCCTTGGGTCAGGACACTTTTCCGACCTGAAACTTCACCTATCCAAGTTCTCCAGAGATGCTGCCTGACCGGCTGTGTCACTTCAGCAATTTGTGTCCTTTTGCGTAAACCAACGTCTGCATTTCCTATATTAATGTTCACATTATTAACTTTATGTTAGCATTATTTTGTATAGTCTTTCAAGCAAAGTGGCATTTAGTGTGGCAATAACATCTGTAGAAAGTTGAATGACATGCTTAGTCTGTGAAGTGAGAACTGTCTCACAGAGTATGTGTTTACAATTTCTTACTTCAGGTTGTAAATAGGGACATTATTATTAATGATGTCCATGGAAATGAGCAGAGCAAATCTGGTGACCATTGAATGTGATTATATTCATCACTGTACTTGGTTTGTCACGCTTAGTAGGAAAAAACAAAGCACTATTGTTTCCTAGACGTATCATGGATCACAATATATGATTTATGACTGCAACCTTCAAAAATTCTTTCACGTTGTTGTGCTTATGAAATGATGTCGTCAAAAGTTTATCATTTTGTTAAGCTTGCACTTTGATCGGTCAGATATTTAGTGTGCAGAACTCCGAGTAAAGTTTCAAACGAACGTTTAGCAGGGTAACTTATGAAGGAACAAGAAACTGCAGTTGCTGGTAAATCCATAAAAGGACACAAAGTCCTGGAATAACTCAGCAGGTCAAGCAGCATCTCTGGTGAACATGGATAGGTGACAGTTTGGGTCAGGACCCTTCTTCACAAGGGTATCAACCCAAAATGTTGTCCTATCCATGTTCTCGAGAAATAGACACAAAATGCTAGAGAAACTCAGTGGGACAGGCAGCATCTCTAGAGAGAAGGAATGGTGAAGTTTCTGGTCGAGACCCATCTTCAGACTCCAGAGATGCTGCCTGACCCATTGAGCTACTCCAGCATTTTTCGTCCTTTATTTAATTTATAAAGGAGTATGCGAGGCATTACAGTTGCGAGGCCCCAAATAGTAGCCCGGATGTAGGGTGTAAGTTGCAGCAGGAGTTAAAACTGGCGTGTAACAAAGGTAATGTCACTGTGGTGATGGGGATTTCAATATGCAGGTAGACTGGGAAAATCAGGTTGGTTCCGGACCCCAAGAAAGAGAGTTTGTAGAATGCCTCCGAGATGGATTCTTAGAGCAGCTTGTAATGAACCCAACCAGAGAAAAGGCAATTCTGGATTTAGTGTTGTCCAATGAACCAGATATGATAAGAGAACTCGAGGTAAAGGAACTGCTTGGAGGTAGTGATCATAATATGATTAGTTTTAATCTGCAATTTGAGAAGGAGAATGTTAAATCGGAAGTGGCAGTGATGGAGTTGAACAAAGGGGACTATGAAGGCATGAGAGGGGAGCTGGCCAAAGTAAACTGGAAAGGGATCCTAGGGATGGTGGAACAGCAATGGCAGGAATTTATGGGCATAATCCGGAAGACGCAGGATCATTTCATTCCAAAAAGGAAGGAAGAATCTAAGGGGAGTAGGAGGCAACCGTGGCTGACAAGAGAGGTTAGGGATAGAATAAAACTGAAAGAAAAGATGTATAACACAGCAAAGTGTAGCCGGAAGCCGGAGGATTGGGAAACTTTCATAGGACAACAGAAGGAAACAAAACGGACAATACGCGCTGAAAAGATGAGGTATGAGGGGAAGCTGGCCAGGAATATAAAGAAGGACAGTAAAAGCTTCTTTAGATATGTTAAGGGAAAAAGAGTAACATAGTCAAATGTGGGTCCCTTGAAGGCAGACACGGGTGAATTAATTATGGGCATCAAGGAAATGGCAGAAAAGTTGAATAGGTACTTCGGATCTGTCTTCACTAAAGAGGACACAAACAATCTCCCAGATGTACTGGAGGACAGAAGATCTAAGGGGGTAGAGGAACTGAAATAAATTTTCATTAGGTGAGAAATAGTATTGGGTAGGCTAATGGGACTGAAGGATGATAAATCCCCTGGGCCTGATGGTCTGCATCCCAGGGTCCTCAGGGAGGCGGCTCTAGAAATAGTGGACGCATTGGTGATCATTTTCTAATGTTCAATAGATTCAGGATCAGTTCCTGTGGATTGGAGGATAGCTAATGTTATCCCACTTTTCAAGAAAGGAGCGAGAGAGAAAACAGGGAATTACAGACCAGCCTGACTTTGGTGGCGGGAAAGATGCTGGAGTCAATTATTAAAGAGGTAATAATGGAGCATTTGGATAGCAGTAAAAAGATTAGTCCAAGTCAACAGGAATTTATGAAAGGGAAATCATGCTTAACTAATCTACTGGAATTTTTTGAGGATATGACAAGTAAAATGGATGAAGGGGTGCCAATGGATGTAGTATATCTAGACTTTCAGAAAGCCTTTGATAAGGTCCCGCACGGGATACTGGTGACTAAAATTAGAGCACATGGTATTGGGGGTAGGGTGTTGACATGGATAGAAAATTAGTTGGCAGACCGGAAGCAAAGAGTAGGAATGAACGGGTCCTTTTCAGAATGGCAGGCAGTGGCGAGTGGAGTGCCGCAAGGCTCGGTGTTGGGGCCGCAACTGTTTACCATATATATTAATGATTTCGAAGAGGGAATTAGGAGCAACACTAGCAAGTTTGCAGATGACACAAAGCTGGGTGGCAGTGTGAACTGTGAAGAGGATGTTAGGAGGTTGCAGGGGGACCTGGACAGGTTGAGTGAGTGGGAAGATGCATGGCAGATGCAGTATAATACAGATAAATGTGAGGTTATCCACTTTGGCGACAAAAACAAGGGGGCATATTATTATCTCAATGGGGTTAGGTTAGGTAAGGGGGAGGTACAGCGAGACCTGGGTGTCCTTGTACACCAGTCACTGAAAGTTGGCATGCAGGTACAGCAGGCAGTGAAGAAAGCTAATGGAATTTTGGCCTTCATAACAAGAGGATTTCAATACAGGTTCTTTTGCAGTTGTATAGGGCTCTGGTGAGACCACATCTGGAGTATTGTGTACAGTTTGGTCTCCTAATTTGAGGAAGGACATCCTTGTGATTAAGGCAGTGCAGTGTAGGTTTAAGTGATTGATCCCTGGAATGGCGGGACTGTCATATGTGGAAAGATTGAAAAGACTAGGCTTGTATTCACTAGTGTTTAGAAGGATGAGGGGGGATCTTATAAAAACATATAAAATTCTAAAAGGACTGGACAAGCTAGATGCAGGAAACATTTTCCCAATGTTGGGTGAGTCCAGAACCAGGGGCCACAGTCTTAGAATAAAGGGGAGGTCATTTAAGATTGAGCTGAGAAAAGAGTTGTGAATTTATGGAATTCCTTGCCACAGAGGGCAGTGAAGGCCAAATCACTGGATGGATTCAAGAGAGAGTTGGATAGAGTTCTAGGGGCTAGTGGAGTCAAGGGATATGGGGAGAAGGCAGAAACGGGTTATTGATAGCTGATGATCAGCCATGATCATAATGAATGGCAGTGCCGGCTCGAAGGGCCGAATGGCCTCCTCCTGCACCTATTTTCTATGTCTCTATGTTTCTATGAGGCAATACAGTTCAAAGTGTAGAATAATAATTGGAGTGGCTGGACTCATTATATAGGACTGATGGTTATTGCCAAATTGCTGTTTCTGGAATAGAGCAGAGCACTGGTTGCTGATGAGGAGCATTTTCACTGGCAAAAGCTAGTTGAGCCAAATGGACTTTTTGTTTTTTAATTTTATTAAATTTGTGTAAGAATTGCCAGCTTAATTTTCAAAAACATGCCAATGTCCACTTTTTAAAAGCACTTCCATATTCAGAGTAATAAATAATAACATTTGATAGTATCAGAATGCTGCATAGGATACAATTAGTGTAGGAAGGAACTGCAGATGCTGGTTTAAACCAAAGATAGACACAAAAAGCTGAAGTAACTCAGCGGGACAGGTAGCATCTTTGGAGAGAAGGAAAGGTAACGTTTCGAGTCGAGACCCATCTTCAGTCTGTAGAAGGGTCATGAGCTGAAACATCACCATTCTTTTTCCCCAGAGATGCTGCCTGTGCCGATGAGTTACCCCAGCTTTTTTGTACCTATTTTAGCATACAATTAGAATGGATTATCATATCTGATTACATACAACTTAATCCCGCTTTTGATATTGATCATTGTCAGTTGTGAGGCATAAGTTAAGAAAAATTGGGAAACAGTATTGGCGGAGTTCTGCACAGTTGAAGATTAAAGATACCATCATTTATTTGAGATACAAAACCAAAGTCCAGTTTGCCGTTTTGGTAAAATACCCCAAGCTGAAGAAAGTTCCCGACCCAAAAATGTCGCCTATCCACGTTCTCCAGAGATGCTGCCCTGCCCGTTGAGTTATTCCAGCAGTTTGTGTCCATTACTCCCAGCTATTGCCTCAATGAATAACAAAGGTATTTTCCAAAGAGCCCCAGCCTGCATACGTATCTACTCAGCTAACACTGGTAAAGCATATTCTCTGGCATTATCACATTGTTGCTTTAGGGACTTTGTCGAGCACAAGTACTTCAACTGGGATGCAGGTTCTGAGTAAATAATTGGCTGTCACACTACATTATGGCAATGAGAACATGTCATAACATCTTTGCTGGAACACCTGAGGTTGTGGAAGTTGCTATATAAATAGAATGCTCCCCTTACTTTTCAGTTTATTTATATTCCTTGGGCTTTTATACCTTGATGTGATAAGTTTGATCACACAATTTGATGGTAGTAATGATATAATTCCTAATTATTCATCGGATAATGATATTCAGCATTACGTTGTTCAAATCAGTTAATACCTTCATTAAGCTACTAGGTACATTTTATCAGCTTGCTTTGGTTTCAGTTTGAGCAGATCATACTCTTATGGGTGATTTCTAATCAAACAAATGCATTTTGAATTTGGTTTGATTGTATCATAGTTGTTAATACTTTAATGATGCAATTATGAATTATCCATTGATATTCGGCGGCACGGTGGCACAGCAGTAGAGTTGCTGCCATACAGTGTTCTCAGCTCCAGAGACCTGGGTATGATCCCGACTACGGATGCTGTCTGTATGGAGTTTGTATATTCTCTACGTGACCATGTGGGTTTACTCCAAGATCTTTGGTTTCCTCCCACACTCCAAGGGCATAGAGGTTTGTAAGTTATTTGGCTTGGTATGAAATGTAAATTGTCCCTAATGTGTGTAGGATAGTGTTAATGTGTGGGTCTAAATGTGGTACCTTTAAATTAAACTAAATTAAACTAAACAAAATCTAAATGCCACCATGAAGTTGATAGATTTCATAATGAAAATAAAATATTGATGGTAATGATTTCAAGGTAGAAACTGGGAAACTGAGGAGATAGTTTATGTGATCAATTCAACCATTGTCTGTCTTGTAATCATGTTTATATCTATTATTATCTGGGTAATATGTTTGTGTTTTTAACAGAGAGGCATTGAAAGAAACATCCGACTTTAGTCAAGTATACTTGGAGTATGAGTATATGTTGCAGTCTTAGTGCTCGTTAGTGCATGCATTATCTGTTAATAACACTAGTTGCTTGTGATGAAAATAGTATTGCTTGAGAGCTGATTTTTAAAAAGCAATGTAATAGAAACTCTTTTAAGAAGATTTCATATTCAAAGTGGAAAAATAATTATAATTTGAATAAGAATTCTCTTGTAGTTTAGTCATTTTCAAACAAATGTTTCAGTGAGGTATGTTTAACAGACAATTATTTTAACAAATGACAGTAATCACCATTGATGTTGGTTCCAGAAGAAAGCATTTTCACAGTGGTCCTTAAAGAAACAAACGGCTGATATAACAGTGCCTTGTTCTATTACTCATAACATTTTGTCTTACTGTGTGTATAGTACGTCAATGCCAAAGACAAGTTATTTTCTGAAGCAAATTTCATTTGCTGAAGAGATATAAAATATTAAAAGTGAAGCTGTGTTTTGTGAAGAGAGATAGGCAGAAAATGAATTCAATTCATGTTGGTGTTAAATTTTCTCTAATTATAATTTTAGGTACTGGTGCATTGCAGATATGAAATATAGCATTGGATAGTTTTGTACAGGAAGTAAATGGATTGAATGATCATTGAAATGTTATGCAGCGAGAGGAGGCCCTTCTTCCCTTTGAAACTAAGGTGTCAAAGAAGAGTCACACAGCCATAATTCCAAATAAGAACTCCTGTTCTATAGTTCTGCAAGTCAAGTCACTTCCCCTACATATCCAAGTTTTGGATCTGAAACAGGGTTTGATATTTTAATTATTTTAACATGTTTAAGAAATTCTATAAATGAAAATGTTCAGCGTTTGTTAAATGACTAAGTTCATAAGTTCTAGCAGCAGAATTAGCCAGCACAGATTGAGTCTGCCATTCAATCATGGCTGATCTATCTTTCCATCTCAACTCCATTCTCTTGCCTTCACCCCATAACACCTGACACCCTTACTAATCAAGAATCTATCACCCCATCTTAAAAATATCCATCCTATTGGCCTCCACAGCCTTCTCTGGCAATGAATTCCGCAGATTCTCCACCGACTAACAAAATTCCTCCTAACCTTTCTAAAGATCTAATCTTTTATTCTGAGGCTATGGAGTCTGGTCCTAGACTCTCCCACTAGTGGAAACATCCTCTCCACATTCACTCCATCCAGCCCTTTCACTATTCTAAGTGGTGGGTTGAAATAGAGAAACAGCCAATTAAAAACTAATATCTAGACCCTGTATCTTGAATTAGGTTTATGTCAGTAAGCATGTTAGCACGTTTACCTAACTGCAAACATCAAATGTCAGAAGACCATCATCTACTCTTCTGATCTTTTTCTTAAACCACATTTACTCTTCTCAAGTTTTAGAACTGCAACATTGATTTATAGTGACTGGAATGAACTTATCGTTTAAGAAAGAATTGCAGGTACTGGAAAAATGGAAGGTAGACAAAAATGCTGGAGAAACTCAGAACTCAACTGAACTTATCAATAACTATTGAGACATCTTTGATTTTGACACTCCTCAAAGTGAATGATGATGAATGGAGATAGAGCTTCAATATCATTTTCAACATAACCCATTCACGTTAGTTGGTATATTTTATATTCAATTATTGATTCGCTTTAAGTTCAAAATAACCCATTCACATTAGCTGGCATATTGTATATTCAATTATGGTTTCACTTTGTACAACATGTAGATGACATTGTTCAATATAAAATGATCAGTTTTGCCTCTGCAACTGATTACTAAGAGATTGCACTATATAAAACCAGAAAATCTGTACTACAGCTGAACTCTCATCTGGAGGATGTTTAGGTTCAAATGGACTGAAACTTGAAAATAAGGTTAGTTTTGGATATCACTGGCTAAACACCACACACATATATTTTGTAATTAGTGTAATATAATAGAGTTAGATGTTGCAGCAATTTTGCTTGGTATCAGGTGCATGGGTATAGCTTTACACTTACATCTAAAACCATGTGAAGTTTTATGCCAAAATTGTGGAATTGCACTCATTCAACTGTTGAATTATTGCAGACGGACGTGGGAATGGGAAATGTACCCTTAATTGCCAAGGCTGTTTACAAGGCTTTGCATGATACAATTTATTTATTTCAAGGCTGAATAGAATAAATAGATTGGGTATGTTCCAGTAATAAATTGAACTGTATAAATGGAAAGTGTAACCAAATGGACTACATGGTCATTTCTCATAGCATGGTTTTTAATGTTATGAAGATAAATGATTATCTATTTGGTACAATGCCTTTCTGTAATTCATATATTTTTGTATGTTACACGGTTTAAATGTTGTAATTTCTGTCATCGTGAGATCTGTGCTTGAAGCTAGAATCATAAGAATATAAAGGCAAATTTATTGGACTGCATGCTACATAAAAACAATTTGCATGCTTAGTGCTCACACAAGCATATCTAATGGCATTGCCTGGAGGAGGATTTCTCTGAGGTATTAAATAGCAAACTTAATACGTTATGTGGCGTCTTACAAATACTCTGTTACAAATTGATTCTATGGTATTGAAAGCAAGAAAGCACGACAATCATGTTTTGTTCTTTGCCCTGTTTCTTGGGATGGAGATTGGAGTATTCATGTTTCCCTGCCACAACATAGGAGATCTATGATAGCAATCCCCTCATGACATTTGTCTCACATCAGTGTTAAAAACGTTAATTTTGTTTCCCTTGCATTATCTATTTCACGGTAAAACTACGAAATATATAGCCGACCCATTGTAGATTTCCTAAATTAATGTATTTGAAAATGAGAAGTATTTCAGATTCATATAATTCTATATACAATTTATCTTGAAACATGTTTATGCTTTACTGTTGCATTATTTGCTGCTTGAAAATGATCAACTCTGTTTGTGTGACAACATTAAAGATGCTTTATCTTCAATTTATTTATAGTTATTTACAACAATGAGTCATTGCTGATATGTAACGTGCAGTTTGTGTACCAACATCATTTATTTTTATATTAAAACAATTATCTTATTTTTTAATAATTTACCACCTGCTTTCCAAGATACGATACATTGAAAGGTATAATCTCCAGCAACCACTATTCCACCATGGAAATGAAGAAGGTTTGCTTAATAATGAAGATTATTGAATTAGTCTTATTTTACTTTAATTGAATACAGAAAGACATCATGACTAAACTCAGATTGACATTATACACCCCAAACAGTCAACAAAAAGAACAAGCAGATAGATACAAAATGTTGGAATAAATCAGTGGGCCAGGCAGCATCTCTGGAGAGAAGGAATGGGTGACGTTTCAGGTCAGGACCTTCTGAAGAAGGTTCTCGACCTCGGTCCCTCTGAGTTACTCCAGCATTTTGTGTGCATCTTCGATTTAAATAAGCATCTGCAGTTCTTTCCTACACAATAAGAGCAAGCAGTCTGATCTACCCGCTCTCCTCATTTAATCCACAGCCGTTTAATCCACAAACATTTTTTGCAGCACTTTGGGTCCAATCTCCCTTAAAGCCTAGTGCCAGGCTGTTTCATGAGGCAGAGCAGGCTGCAAGAACTGACTTGGCGTTGGAAGGTAGATTCTGAGAGCCTGCTCCCAAGTAGCTTGCTGCTGCCAACTGCCTTTGAACTCTGTTTTTTTTTTTTTTCTGATGATAATTAAAAAAATATATATTCATTTTACTAAAAAAAACAAGTAGATGTGATGAAAATGAATTATAGTCATTACATGGAGTGAATTGAGGGGAAAAAAAATCCAGTTTTCTCCAGAATGCATCTTGGCACTCGTTCAAGATACTTGCAGCTGAGGACTTAGCTGAGTCAAGTGGTGGAGCAGAAGGTATGATCTCTGGTGTCTGAACACTGGCTCAATCCTGACCTGGTGGTTTAAATATACAGTGTACAATGAACCGGCTTGTGCACTTCAACTAGTTTATGGTTTTCTGTGGAGCTGCCATTAAACAAATGGTAAGTAGCAAACTCCAAGAATGTATGTTCCGAACATGCATTGGACTGCAAAAGCAAAACTGGAAAAGTTTCAACTGGACAAGGCAAATTGAAATCTTGAAATGACGCACCATTCAGGCTCACTTTTAATTCAGAAGAGACAGTGTAAACCATTTTCTTGTTTGACTAACAAATAAAATGGATATATGACGCCAAAAAAAAACCTTTGCAGTTAACCAGGATCAGACTCATTAGGCAGTGAAACCATGTGAAAATATTCATCAAAACTGTTTGTAAAATCAGACATTGCACCTAAAGAGTACAGAAACGACTTAGTAACAGATTGGAACACTGAACCTCCTCTTTCCAGGTATGCTGCATCAGAGTAGCATAATTCATCGTCATTAAATAAGTACTAAAGAATCTAGAACAGAATGTAATTAATTCCACCCCTTTAGATCATTTCTGTTTATTCTCCATTCTGGATTTGTCATCTCAAATGAATGTCAAACAGAAGCTAGAAAAGTCTTCATAGATTTGGGACACCATTACTTCTCTCTGAATCGAACATTCATTACTGTAGCAGAATTAAGAATTACAGTAAAATATTGGGATATTGAAATAGAGAAATAATACTTATATTAATACAATTAAATGCACTCGAATAAAAATATTTTGAGATATATACAGGCATTTTCTCTGCGTATAAATGTCTAATAAGTGTATACTTTATTGAAAACACAATATTGGCCTGCTTGCTTCATCGTTTTCATAGGGAAAAGAACTGAGCAGGGGTAGTTTTTGTCGTAGTTCCAGTTGTGATGACATTTGTTTAGATGGGCAAAGAGTTAATATAAACCTCACATAAGGACTGCGCAGTGGTGCAGCTGGTTGAGCTGTTGCCTCACAATGCCAGTGACCAGGATCAATCCTGACCTCGGGTGCTGTCTATGTGGACTTTGCATGTTCTCCCTGTGAGCGGGTAGTCAACAATAGAGATCGATTGTCAGCATGGACTCGTTGGGCTGAAGGGCCTGTTTCCATGCTGTATCTTTCAATGAATCAATCAATAATATAAATAATTTCCATATTTGATTAATTATTTGTTGACAACAATTTTTGCACACTGCAATCCAAGAAAGCAAATATTGAAGTTGGAGGTGAGATTAAAGCAAATTTGCAAATACCAGATTCAGGATATTGAATTTCACTGTGGCCAAATGCACGTGCACAAATAAGCATATATAACATCAAAATGAGCATGGGTTTTACTCTGTTGCCTCACTGACATCTGTCATTCACACCAACATCTGCTCACCGATGATATTTTGAAGATGGCTCTTTCATTCATGGAACTTTCTGATATCTAAAAAACTTTATAATCTTTTAACAAATCTCACTAATCTGGTAATCTAATCTGTGTCTTCAAGGAGGAAGCTTTGCGTTTCACCCTGTATTTTGATATCTGATTCATGAGATGGAGACTCATTTAATATGCCATTGGATTGACCTTCCTTGTTATATTGAGCATTATCAGGAGACAGACACAAAATGCTAGAGTAACTGGTAGCATCTCTGGAGAGAAAGAATGAGCGACGTTTTGGGTCGAGACCCTTCTTCAGACTCAGTCTCGACCTGAAACGTCACCCTTTCCTCATCATCAGGAGACACTGTGCTGGACTAATACAAACACACTTGGTCTAAAAACATAAAATACTGAGGATAATCAGCTATTGATACACCATCTCAGTTCAGTTTAGCTTAGTTTAGAGATACAGCGTGGCAACCGGCCCTTTGGCCCACCGAGTCTGCGCCGACCAACGATCACCTGTAGGCTTGTTCTACCCTACACACTAGCAATAATTTACAGAGGCCATTAACGCAACAAACCTGGACTGCTTTGGAATGTGGGAGGAAACCGGAGCACCCAGCGAAAACCCACGTGGTCATCGAGAGATTGTACAGACTCTGTACAGACAGTACCCGTGATCAGGATCGGTCCCTGGCGCTGTAAGATTGTAACTCTATCGCTGAACCATTGTGCCGCCCTGTGTGGAGGAAGCAACAAAGTTAATTTTTAAGGTCAATGACTCTTCATCAGAACCCTCACAGCCATTCTGATAAAGGGTTCATTGATCTGATACATTAACCTGTTTCTCACTCCACAGATGCTGTCTACCCCACTGGCATTTTATGGTTTTATTTCAGATTTCCAGCAACTGCTTGCACTTGCACTTTTGAACATTTGGTTAGTTCGGTCTTTTAACAGAAGACGTGAGGATTAATGTACAAATAAGACTGCTCATCAACATCATTGTAATGTATTTTCAGCAACAATGCCCAACTCTTGAATTAATAAACAGCCAGTCCTCAATGTCAGAGGGCAATATAGTCAGTTGTAAATTGACGCATGAATTGAACCATTCCATGTCACACAATTGATGCTGTAAGACTGCCAGTGCTTGTTGTCACCTTATGAACATTTCTAGTTTCATTTTAGCCGTGTGCATTTTCAAGTGAAGGACTATTTGATCTCATCAGATTATTGCCATCCAATAAAACACAATCTACTGTCACATTGTTAGAATTTGCTTGACTGAAGCAGGGATTCTGACACCTGGAGGAAATGTTCATGTTCACAAATGAAATAAATGATAAGAAGGAGGTTGTTCCCAATTCCTTTATGACCAGCATGTTATTACCAATTGTCTTCACACTGTGTTCTAAATCATACATTACAATAAAACACAAGAATAAAACTACTTTTCACCATATTATTCTGGGATCAGTATGCTCTGCTAAGATGTTTAATTGAAGGGGAAGGAGCAGTCATTTAATGTTGAGTCTTCTTTATGTTTAACTTGAGACTGTGCAGGAACTTAATCTAGAAAGCCGTCACAACCCCGCAGGGAAGATTTAGGAGTTAAGATGATACTTAGAATGGCAATTAGTTGATATGAAGTAACACAAATAGAAGTTATTCTCCCAACTTAATTTCAGCAAACATTACAAATAAAAGTGATATCACAGCAGCTCTGTAAATATCTGGGAGATACTACGGCTGAATGAGGCTCAAATGTCCTCAAGCAATTAAACACGGAGGCAGGTGGCACTAATCCTGGCTCACAACCCAGTTCCCAGGCCTGCCCTGTGTCTGTACTCAGTATGTTTGCAGCTTTGCAGCTCCCTGAGGGTCTGATTGCAATAACCTGTCCACGATGTGTAGTGGACTGCATGGGGCTGTGACTGGGGACATTTGCGAAGTGTTCAGAAAAGTAGTTCAAAAATAATCTACATACAATCCATTTATATAAAAAACACATTCAAATTACCTGAACACACCTCTTAACTGAAGATCAATGAACCCCATATGCCTGCCATGGCTAGTGTGAGGATGAGGACCCAAATAGGAAATATGCTAACAATAGGCACAAAATGCTGGAGTAACATCCAAAGCATCACCTATTCCTTTTCTCCAGAGATGCTGTCTGACCCACTGAGTTACTCCAGCTCTTGGTGTCTATCATTGATTTAAACCAGCATCTGCAGATCCTTCCCAATCATAAGAAATATGCTTAACCCCCTTTGCTCATTGACTAAACTCCCCTGGACCTCCTGCTGCATGCCGCAGTGCACCAGAGTGGGGAACTGGAACACATTGACATGATCATTGCAACTAAGTCAAGGTGCTCTGCATAGCTGACGGTGGGCCATCAGCACATTCCAGCCCAATGAAGAATGCAAGCATGCGCTCTCAACATACAACACAAAGACGCAACGGACTACAGACGCTGGAAACTGGAGCAAAACACAAACTTCTGGAGGAACTCAGTGGATCGAGCATTGTTTGTGGGGATAAAGGAATTGTTGATGTTTCGGTCGCAACCCTGCATCAAGAGTCCTGATGCTGAACCTTTACCCGAAACATTGATAATACCTTTCTCTCTATAGTAAGGATGCTGCTTGATGTGATGAATTCCTCCACTTTTTTGTTCAATATAGAATATAGTTAAGCACATGCACACGCACACGCACATGCAGCCTCCATTTCTCTCTACTCACAATTGTCAGAACCTACTAATTGCTTCACTGAAATGACTGCAGGGTGGTTATATTTCTTTTTTTTTGTTTTAGTTTTAGAGATACAGCATGCACACAGGCTCTTTGGCCCACCGAGTCCACATAGTTCACACTAGTTCTTTGCCATCCCATTCCCTACAATCTAAGGGGCAATTTACAGAAGGCAATTAACCTGTACGTCTTACGGATGTGGGAGGAAACTGGAGCTTACGGAAGAAATCACAGGAGATCACACAGAGAACATGCAAACTCCACATGGACAACACCCGAGGTGAAGATCGGACCCGGGTGTCTGGTGCTGTGGTAAAGGGGAAAAGATTTAACAGGAATAACCATATAACCATATAACAATTACAGCATGGAAACAGGCCATGTCGGCCCTTCTAGTCCGTGCCGAACACTTATTCTCCCCTAGTCCCATCTACCTGCACTCAGACCATAACCCTCCATTCCTTTCCCGTCCACATACCTATCCAATTTATTTTTAAATGATAAAATCAAACCTGCCTCCTGCCTCGAAAACTGAGAAAACCTGACTCCGAGGAGCAACTTTTTCACACAAAGGGTAGTGGGTGGATGGAACAAGCAACCAGAGGAGGTTGTTGAGGCTGGGACTATCCCAATGTTTAAGAAGCAGTTAGATACATACATGGATCGGACAGGTTTGGAGGGATATGGACCAAATGCAGGCAGGTAGGATGAGTGGAACTGGGACATATTGGCCGGTGTGGGCAAGTTGGGCCAAAAGGCGTGTTTCCACACTGTATCACTCTATGACTATGACCTTGTTCCTGATGCTGGTGATTCAATTTATTTAGTACATTTATTTTAGAGATGCAGTGTGGAATCAGGCCCTTCAGCCCACGCTGACCATCGTTCACCCATTCGCACTAGTTCTATGTTATCCCATTTTGACATCCACTCTCTACACACGAGGGGCAATTGGAGGCCAATTAGCTTATAAGCCAGCAAGTCTTTGGGATTTGGGAGGAAACCGGAGCACCTAGAGGAAACTCATGTGGTCACAGGGAGAATGTGCAAACTCCACACAGACAGCAGCCGAGGTCAGGATTGAACTCCAGTCTCCGGCGCTATGAGGCAGCAACTCCACCAGCTGGGCCTCTGTGCCACCCATGGTGATGCATGATCAGGGATACTGAAGAAGGTTTCTGCCACCAATGGTTACATTTGGTGACTGCCCTGCAATTGTTGCAAGAAAGAGCCCTCACTCAAAGGAGGAATTAGGCTTGGACTGAAGCAAGCTGGATGATGCACCCATCAGCCTCCCCCCACCAGCTGTTTCTGTCCTGAATTCCCCAATCCCTGAACCCTGCAGCCACCTGAGCCACCTTGCTGCCTTTGGTAGCATATGGACACCTCCCTTCCCCGAGTTGCTGGTGTGACATTGTCCTGCCTCTTCTGGTGAGTGACTGGTGGGGATTTGCCTGTGGAGCTTCAGAGGATCACAAGTCAAATGGTGGCCCACAGCTATTCATTTTTTTTTTTTTTTGTTAATATTTTTTATTAGAAGTAAATACATATTGATACATATTAAGACAATTTAAAATGTGAGAGAAAAAAAAACAAAAGAATTTACTATTCATCACATACATTCTTAATATTTATAACATTTACAGTCATTCTTGTTTGTACTTCCATATTTTTTTATTATTTTTAATAGAGGGGGAAATTAATAGAAAGAAATATTAAAATAAATTAAAATAAGAATAAAAATAGAAAATCAATAATGTGAGTGGAGTTTTAAACATTCTATACTTCATTGGAGATATATCAGTGATCTATTATATATGATTCTTCATCCATTCCCTGTCCAGGTTTCAGTCAGGCCCTCGATCCGAGCCAATTTGTCCCTTTAGATAATCAATAAATGGAGACCATGTTCCTCTAAACTGATCTAGCCTGTCCGAGAGGACAAGTCTTAATCTTTCCAAATGAAGTGTCTCCGACATTTCTGTAATCCACATTTTAATAGTGGGGTAGGTAGGACCCACTATTCAGCGTGTGACAGCAACATAGACACACAAAACCCCTCTGTCAATGGATCACCAACTTCCTGACAGACAGGAAGCAGCATGTGAAGCTGGGAAAGTACATCTCAAACCCACAGACCCTCAGCATAGGATCACCACAAGGCTGCGTACTCTCCTCTCTCCTTTACTCTCTCAACACCAATGACTGCACCCCCACAGACCTCCACAGACTCCTCTTCTCAAGTTTGCGAATGACACAATCCTGATTGGACTGATCAAGAATTTGGAGGAATCTGCCTACAGACAGGAAGTGACACAGCTGGCGTCCTGGTGCCTTTGTAACAACCTGGAGCTCAATGCTCTTAAGATGGTGGAATTGATTGCAGACTTTAGGAGAGCTCCCCCTCCCCTCCCCCCACTCACCATCAACAACACCACAGTCACATCTGTGGAGTCCTTTAAGTTCCTTGGAACCATCATCTCTGGCCACAGCCAGACATGAAAACAGCTTTTTTTTCCATGAGCAGTAGCTCTACTCAATAACCAAAAGTCTGTTGCCTCCTTTTGTTCTGGTATTTTATTTCATTCAAATGTTTAAACTATTTTATTCTTAATGTTTTAATGTTTAATGTTTTATTCTTAATGGTTTACTGTATGTCGTGTTGTTACTTGCGAGCGGAGCACCAAGGCAAATTCCTTGTATGTGCACATACTTTGCCAATAAACTCATTCATTCATTCATTCAAATCAGTGGGTCAGGCAGCATCCCTGGTTGAAAAAGAATAGGCGATGTTTACGGTTAAGACTCTTCTTCAGCCTGAGTCAGGAGAGAGGGAAATTAGAGATATATAAAGGAACATAGAACAAATGGATGAAAGGTGTGCAAGAGGACAAATCGAAGCCAGCAAAGATGATCAAGGAAAGGTGGAGCCCACAATAGTCTTTTGTTCTCTGTGAGCTAGGTGATAACTATTGGCTACAAAAAGTGAAACTCAGCAGGATGACAGTAAAGTCAATGCGATTAGTTTTATTACCATTGCTCAAATATAAGGGCTGTTCCTCCAATTTGCATTTGACCACTCTGACAGTGGAGAAAGCCCAGGACAGAAAGGTCATTATGAGAATGGGAAGGAGTTAAAGTGTTTTGCAGCCAGGAGATCACGTAGGCCAAGGTGAACTGAGCCCTGTAGGTTCAGTTTTAGTTTATTGTCAAGTGTATCGAGGTGCTGTGAAAAGCTTTAGTTGCGTGCTAACCAGACAGCAGAAAGACAATACATAATTACAATCGAGCTATACAATCGAGTGTACAGATACGTAATAAGGGAATAATGTTTAATGCAAGGTAAAGCCAGTAAAGTCCGAACAAAGTTAGTGCGGGGGTACCCAATGAGGTAGATAGTAGTTCAGGACTGCTCTACAGTTGTGTTAGGATGGTTCAGTTGCCTCTTAACAGCTGGGAAGAAACTGTCCCTGAATCTGGAGGTGTGCAATTTCACACCTCTATACCTTTTGTCCGATTGGAGAGGGGAAAACAGGGAATGGCCAGGGTGCAACTCATCCTTGATTATGCTGCTGGCCTTGCCGATGCAGTGTGAGGTATAAATAGGGTCAATGGAAAGGAGGATGGTTTGTGTGATGATCTGGGCTGCTGGAATTCCTTGCGGTCTTGGATGGAGCTGTTCCCAAATCAGGCTGTGATGCATCTCGATAAAATGCTTTCTATGGTATCTGTAGAAGTTGGTGAGGGTTGATAGGGTTGTTAGGGAGCTAGCAACCATCCTGACCACATAGGGAATGGGAGATTACCCTACCTGGTGGCATCTACTCAACAATAGATCTCCACAAAAGCCGTGAGTCTCATCCCTCTCAAGGGAAATGGGTCCAATAACTATGTGTTAACCCAGAAATAATTATGTGTCGGAAGAGCTGATCTCTGCTGACAAATACACCAGGTGCTCCAGAAAGCTGACATTTTCCTAACACCAGCTCAATACTTCTCTTAGTTTTTCTAATAATGAAAGGAAAATTACCCCGATCCCTGAATATCTGATTGGACAGAGTTTCACTCGCTTTCGAGAATAGTTAATCTATTTGATGGTGACCGTACAAGATTCCTCCCTCATTCTCTGCAATGTTTGTTTGATATGTTCACTTCTTCCATGTCCAATTTATGATGAACATTTGAGGTTGGGTCAGGAAGCAACTCTTCCTGCAGTGAAAATGTGTAGGAACTGCAGGTTATGGTTTACACTGACGATGGACACAAAATGCTGGAGTAACTCAGTAGGCCAGGCTGCATATCTGGAGAGGAAGAATAGGTGATGTCTCGGGTCGAGCCACTTCTGAAATGTCACCTATTCCTTTTCTCCAGAGATGCTGCCTGACCTGCTGAGTTACTCCAGTTGGCTGATGGGTATGTTTCCATGCTCTATCTATTTATCTGACTAACTATTATCTATCTGTCTGTCTGTCTGTCTGTCTGTCTGTCTGTCTGTCTGTCTGTCTGTCTGTCTGTCTGTCTGTCTGTCTGTCTGTCTGTCTCTGTCTGTCTGTCTGTCTGTCTGTCTGTCTGTCTGTCTGTCTGTCTGTCTGTCTGTCTGTCTGTCAATCAATCAATTGATAGAAACATAGAAACATAGAAAATAGGTGCAGGAGTAGGCCATTCGACCCTTCGAGCCTGCACTGCCATTCAATATGATCATGGCTGATCATCCAACTCAGTATCCTGTACCTGCCTTCTCTCCATACCCCCTGATCTCTGTAGCCACAAGGGCCACATCTAACTCCCTCTTAAATATAGCCAATGATCTGTCCTCAACTACCTTTTGTGGCAGAGAATTCCACAGATTCACCACTCTCTGTGTGAAAAATGATTTTCTCAACTTGGTCCTAAAAGACTTCACCCTTATCCTTAAACTGTGACCCCTTGTTCTGGACACCCCAACATCGGGAACAATCTTCCTGCATCTAGCCTGTCCAACCCCTTAAGAGTTTTGTATGTCTCCATAAGATCCCCCCTCAATCTTCTAAATTCCAGTGAGTACAAGCCGAGTCTATCCAGTCTTTCTTCATATGGAAGTCTTGCCATCCCAGGAATCAGTCTGGTGAACCTTATCTGTACTCCCTTTATGGCAAGAATGTCTTTCCTTAGATTAGGAGACCAAAACTGTATGCAATACTCCAGGTGTGGCCCGACCAAGACCCTGTACAACTGCAGTAGAACCTCCCTGCTCTTGTACTCAAATCCTTTTGCTATGAATGCCAACATACCACTTGCTTTCTTCATTGCCTGCTGCACCTGCATGCCTACTTTCAATGACTGGTGTACCATGTCACGCAGGTCTCGTTGCATCTCCCCTTTTCCTAATCGGCCACCATTCAGATAATCAATTGATCAATCAATCAGTTTCTTGTATAGCATTTTTAAAGGTCTTTTGAAAATCCAAATCTACTACGTTACAAGTTCCTTTCTCTCCATTATGTTGGCTGCATGTTCATAAAACAACTTAAAATTTGTCAGACACAATTTTTCTTCCAGAATTATGTCTCACCATCTTTTAATTTAAAAATGTTTTCAATTATTATAACCGTAGTAAACTTTCGAAGCCTGAAAGCATTGCAAACACTTTGCAGCAAAGTTAACTGTATCAATTCATGCCGGTAAAAGGCAGATGCAATGTTCATTAGTACTCCCAATGAAAATATCTGCACATTTTGAGTATGCAGAGTGAGCTGCCTGAAAGTGGTTAATGTACGGTCTGCAATCATTAAAGGTTCAATGCTGGCCTCCAGCAGATCATTCCTGCTAATTAATAACAGGGCTCCAGCCTTTGAAAGGGCACTCTCCACTTGAACACAATATGTTGGAAATATATTCTCTGTGCTGAGGTACATACAGAGAAGGCCACCGCGGGGGCATGGCCCCCTGCCTCACTGACTTGGATCTGAACATCCTGTTGGATGAGGTGCAGTGCGAGAGCCATGTCCTGTGCCCCAGAGCAGAGATGAAAGAAAAAGCAACAAAAAAAAATGAATGCGGAGATCAATGAATTTCCTGCACTTGGAAGAAGATCTGCAACACGCCAAGGTTAGGATTATTTGGCATCTGTCGACCAGTTGCCCCTCGTGTGTTGTGCATGGGCGATCATACCTCAGCATGGACTCGATGGGCCGAAGGGCCGACTTCCACACTGTATCTTTAAACTAAACTATATATCAGAGGTTATGGAGAGAAGGCAGGAGAATGGGGTGAAGAGGGAAGAGGGGATAGATCAGCCATGATTGAAAGGCAGAGTAGACTTGATGGGTCGAATGGCCTAATTCTGCTTCTATCAATATGAACAAAATGAAACACTTTAAATGGTATCTTACTTATGCTACTTTCTAGTAATTTCATTAAGATTTGGAATTAACTTTCCCTTTTACCTTGCAACAGGTACCCATGATAGAAGAATGAACTTTTAACATCGACCTGCGGTTATGAATTATTCATCAGGAAAGAGGGGCAATAATGGACATGTTGTTATAGTTTGGTATTAATTAGTAAAATTCAATTGTCCCCCTAATATAGTATTACTTATTATAATATTAATTATAATAGAAAGTAATAACTGGCAATTAGTAATTAGTAATATGAATAATAGAAATAATTACTAAGTACTTAAAGTTAGTACCCCACCCCTATAGACACAGCATTATAGACAGGAGCTGGAATAATTAACATCTTTAAAAAAAAACGGAAGTCATTAGATTAATAGCCACGCTAGTGTGGCTGCCACTAATACACACTACACAATATATCAGTGTAGTTCCTTTTTTTTCTGAGCACCCTGTTAACACCCTTTTTTCTCTTTTAAATTACATTCTGTATTTTTTCTTATATATTAAATATTTGATTTTATGTTATATGTTATATGAATGTAGTTATAAGCGATATTGTATAATTACTTTAAGAAGATATGTATATGGATTACTGTGGATAGAAATTCTCATCGGGTTGACGTTTGGGTATACCGCTAGGCTGGAGGGGTCGAGAAGGCTACTCCAAAAAAACCCACCCTAACAGTAAAATGCAAGACATGAATGTGAAGACTGTGGGGGGTGGAATTACCTTCTGTAGATGGAATGTTAAGGGAATTAACGAACCAATTAAAAGGGGAAAGGTGCTAGCATTGTTGAACAGATTGAAATCAGACGTGATCTTCCTCCAAGAGACGCACCTTAAAAAAGATGCCCAATATAGATTAACAGCAAAATGGATTTCTAAGGTATATCACTCTTCATTTATACACAAATCTCGAGGAGTCGCAATAATTATTCGGAAAGGTATACCCTTTAAACAAACTTCCATAATAGAGGATAAAGAGGGTAGATATGTAATAATTACAGGGGAATTATATTCACAGAAAGTAATTTTGGTGAATATATACGCCCCTAATTTTGATAATCCATTATTTTTTAAGAAAATATTTAATAATATTCCTATTTCCACTCAATATAATTTAATTATTGGGGGTGATTTTAACTGCACCTTAGATAGCTACCTAGACAGGTCTTCTACAAAAAGGAAAGCTACCTCTAATTCAAGTAAACTTATAAATTCGTTTATAAGTACATCGAATGTTAAATACATTTGGAGGCTAGATAATCCATCCGGACGAGAATACTCGTTTTTTTCGCCTGTATATGGAACCTACTCCAGGATAGATTATTTTTTAGTAGATTCAAAATTACTACCTTTTACATATGATGCAAAATATCATAATATTATTATTTCAGATCATGCTCCACTAACATTCAAGATAAAACTAGAAGATATACTTAATAAAATGACTACTTGGAGATTTAATCCCCAGATATTAAAGGATAAAGACTGTTGTAAATACGTAATGGAACAGATTAAATTATTTTTTGAAACTAATGACAAACCTGAGGTTTCATCAGCATTACTTTGGGACACATTTAAAGCGTATATGCGTGGTGCAATAATATCAGCACAGGCTCATTTTAATAAAGAAAATAGAAAGCTGGAACAAAAGTTAGAAAATGAGATAAAACAACTAGACAGTGAAAACATAAAACACCCTTCTAAAGAGCTAAGTAATAAAATTGCAATAGCTAAATATAGACTTAATAAAATATATTCTAATCAAGTCATTAAACTATTTCAACAAACCAAGCAAGTGTACTTTGAGTTTGGAGACAAACCACAAAAACTGTTGGCACGACAGCTTAGAAAATCAGAAGATGAAAAATTGATACATAGAATTAGATCTACGGATGGAAATATATTGACGATACCAAAAGATATTAATGACAGATTTTTACAATACTATCAAAATCTTTATTCATCTAAGGTAACAGGCCAAACAGTTGGTATGGATACATTTCTGCAAGAGTGTCAAATTAATAATCTAGATCAGGAAGGTAGACATTTGTTAAACGCTGAAATAACAGTAAAAGATATTGAAGAAGCAATTAGTTTGTTAAAGAATGGAAAAGCAGCGGGCCCTGATGGCCTGAGTGCTGAATTTTATAAAAAATTTCAAGACTTGATTTCCCCAAGACTACATACAGTATATAGATACGCATATGAACAAGGCAAATTACCAGACTCTTTAAACAAATCCACAATTACACTCATACCTAAGGTAGATAAGGATTTGGAAGATCCAGGATCATATAGAGCGATCGCACTTCTGAATACAGATCAAAAAATATTAACTAAAGTTTTATCTCAGAGATTAAGTTTAGTGATTTCTAAATTAATACATCATGATCAAACAGGTTTTATTCCAAAACGCTATTCATCCCATAATCTTAGACGCCTGTTTAATATTATATATTCAAAAAAAGTACGGGATGGGGATCTAGCAGTTATATCGCTAGATGCGGAAAAAGCATTCGATCAGGTGGAATGGTTATATTTATTTAATATAATGGAAAAGTATCAATTGGGGGATAGATTCTGTAAATGGATAAGAATTCTATATTCGAATCCAACGGCAAGAATCTTAACTAATCAAATGTTATCAGCTAAATTTAAACTCTTTAGGGGTTGTAGACAGGGATGTCCATTATCGCCTTTATTATTCGCTTTGATGATAGAGCCTTTGGCGGAAAGAATCAGATCTGAACCTGAAATCTATGGCTATAATACCGACACTACAACCAACAAAATATCTTTATATGCAGATGACGTGTTGATTTATATTACAAAACCGGAAATTAGTATACCAAAGCTGTTTAATGTTATAACTAAATTTGGTACATTTGCTGGATTTAGGATTAATTGGAACAAAAGTGATATTATGCCTATAACAGGAATTAATTTAAACATATTACAACAATATCCATTAAAATTAGTTAAAGACAAATTTAAATATTTAGAAATTAATGTAACTAAATCTTATAATTCGCTAATTAAATCTAATTACCCTCTACTATTAGATAAACTTAAAAAAAATATTCTGTATTGGAAAACACTTCCTATATCCATGATTGGTAGAATAAATGCTATAAAGATGGTGTTTTTACCACAATTATTATATTTGTTTCAGGCTATTCCTTTTTTTCTCCCAAAGACTTTTAAAAAAAAAATAGATAATATTATTTATAGTTTTATTTGGGATTATAAAAATCATAGAATAAGTAAAAAACATTTATGTAAATCTAAGATAAATGGAGGATTAGCACTTCCAAATTTTTTATATTACTTTTGGGCAGTTCAGATTAAGAATATGAATTTTTGGTGGGTAAATGTGGATCAGGAACCAATGTGGTTAAAGATGGAAAAGGAAGATTGTTTACCTTATAAGGTAGGCTCGATTCTCTTTGCTCCAAAGGATGTACAAAAAAAAATGTATAGGGATAACCCTATAATTTATAATAATAGACGTATTTGGAAACAAATAGTTAAGACTTTACAATTAGATAATCTTTCATTCAGATTACCAATAATGAAAAACCCATTATTTAGACCCTCTATATTGGATGGAGGGTTTAGACATTGGGATGATTTAGGAATTAAAAGGATAGAACACCTTTATAGTAAAGGAAAATTTCTTTTATTTCAAGAGTTACAAGAGATTTACGGACTGTCTCCGCAACACTTGTTTAGGTACTTACAAATTAGAGATTATATAAAATCCAACACACAAGATTACAAAAATAAAGTACCAGGATTACTAGATGATGTGTTTAATTTACATCCAAATACAGAAAAATTAATAGCATATATATATAACATAATTTTGGATAAGGAGAAACCAACAACTGAAACATATCGGCAAGTATGGGAAAAAGAAATTGGGTTATCTATATCAAAAGAAATCTGGGAAGAAAGTTTACAGCAAATACATCGGTGTTCGTTAAATGCCAGACATACACTGATACAATTTAAAGTATTATATAGATTACATTACTCAAAAACTAAATTAAATAGTATCTTTCCCAATCTCTCTGCAATTTGTGATAAATGTAAGAATTTAGAAGCAAATTTAACACACAGTTTTGCTACATGTTCCAAATTGAATCATTATTGGACAGAAATTTTTAAGGTTATCTCTGAGGTTTTTAAAATTAGATTGGATCCAGACCCAAAGATAATAATACTTGGAATTTTGGATTCAAACTCGGTCCTTACAGTAAATCAAAGAAATTTCTTTGATTACTGTTTGATAATAGGGAAAAAATTAATATTGAAATTTTGGAAGGGAACTTTAACCCCCACAATTAAAATGTGGGCGGCAGAAATGTTGGAGACGTTACAATTGGAAAGAATCAGATTTGTCCTACTGGACAAATATAATTCTTTCGAACAAATATGGTCTCCATATATACAGTATCTAGAGAAGTAGCTGCTCTTGACAACACAGCTTGACGGGTACCCTGCGGGACTTGATGAGATTAACATATTCTTATACTAGGATAAATAAGCATGTCTTCATTGATACTATTATTTGTAATAGTTTTAGATAAAACATATCTGGTTGATTTTCATTTATATATATATATAATATTTTTTTATTTTTCTGGTAACTTTATTTTCTTTTTCTATTTTCTTTTTCTCTTTTATATAATCAAATTATTATTTAATCACTCTCTTATTGATTTAAAACTACTCTATCTCTATCTTTTTTTCCTAAAAAATAGAAGATAATTTCTCTCAATGGGTTACTTAAAAAAAATTTTGGAATTAAGTTGAAGTTTGCAAAACTGTTTACAATATTGTAAATCGATTACTTCTAATAAAAGAAATTAAACAAAAAACAGGTACCCATGAGGATATATTAGATTAATGCAAGCTTGTGAAGATCATTTAGTTTTAAATTTGCCTGCAAGAGTCACTCGTGATAACTGTTACACAGGATCTGTGACATGCTTGGCTGTAATAAAGGAAAAAGAGTTTTGTAAGCCTGGTATTCTGAGATGATCTATATTGGCTGCTGACTAACAGGAAACTATGAGAAAATAATCACATTGGAAAGCTGCAACTAATTAATCTGGTTTAGGCTTAAATGTAGCTTTAGGTTTATTATTGTCACATGTCATAGAGCCACATGGCATGGAAACTAGCCCTTCGGCCTAATGTCCACTGACCAACATGTCCCATCTGCTGGTAATTGGCCCATATCCCTCTAAATCTATCTAATCCATGTACCTGTCTAAATGTTTCTTAAACGTGCGCTGGTACCTGCCTCAACCACCTCTTCCGGCAGCTCTTTCTTGCTGAATCTCTTTCTGAATTGACTTTTCTTCCTGCTCTTAAAAAGGGATGCTCCATTATGCAATTATTGTGAGGGTAAAGAGAAGAACCAGGTTTCCCCAAAATTCGGTCTCTTCTTCTCGTGAGAGGCTATATTAGGATCTGAAAAGAGGCAGCATCTCTGGAGAGAAGGAATGGGTGATATTTTGGGTCGAGACCCTTCTTCAGAAGGATCTTGACCTGTAACATCACCCATTCCTACTCTCTGGACGCTGCCCGTCCAACTGAGTTGCTCCAGCATTTTGTGTCTATCTTCAGTGCAAACCAGCATCTGCACTTCATCCCTACATGTTACGATCAGAAAAGACGGTCAAACCTTGATGATCACTTGTTGCTTCTTCTTTTGCATACCTTTCGGGATGCGGTCATATGTCCATTGGGTAGACAATGGTTGCAATGCACTTTATTTCATAGAAATTGAATAAAGCTCCAAAATCCTATCAGTGCAGCAGAATTGAACCTCATTGAAATCAAACTGATATGCTAAACCCAAATTAATGTTAATAATTTTGAAGGCATGCATTTTCATTAAAAAAAAAACTTGGCAAAACATTTACTGGGTCTAATTTTAAGTTGCATGATGTCATGTGGAAATGATTCAATGGTCCATTTTAATTCAAAACTGTCATGTTTCGTTTCCCTAGTTCATTCTGTTTCACTTTGTTAGATAAATGTTGTTTAGGTTAGTTAAGGGATACAGCGCGGAAACAGGCCCTTCGGCCCGCACTGACCAGCAATTCCCGCACATTAACACCATCCTACACCCACTAGGGTAAATTTTTACATTTACAGAACTTGTAGTCGGGATCGAATCCAGGTCTATGGTGCTGCATTTCCTGTAAGGCAGCAACTCTACTGCTGCACAACCGTGACCACCCTAAAACCTGGCGACTCTTGCATGCGGTCTCGGTGGACTATTTCAGTTTAGTTTATTAGTTTAGAGGTACAGAGCGGAAACAATATCCTACACCCACTAGGGCCAATTTACACGTACACCATGCCAATTAATCTTCATACCTGTACATCTTTGGAGTGTGGCAGGAAACTGAAGATCCCGGAGAAAACCCACAAGGTCACGGGGAGAACGTACAAACTCAGAACAGTCAGCACCCGCAGTTGGGATCGAACCAGGATCTTCGGCGCTGCAAGGCGAGAACTTTACCGCTGTGCCACCGTGGCTGTACTTTGATGTTTATGAATAAATTCGTACTACGACTTAAATTTTAAAAAGGAATATATTTTCCCACTTTGACAGCCAAACAAATAACTGGAATGGGATACTGGCATGGAGCTGCTTTGTAGAGCTTTGCAGATCAGGCGATAGACACAAAATGCTGGAGTAACTCAGCAGGACAGGCAGCATCTCTGAAGGAATCGGTGTTGTTTCGAGTCGAGCACTTTTTCAGACTGAAATGCCATGGATGGATCTGTCAAAAAAATGTTCAATCATTCATCTTTTAGGTCTTTTATTTTCTCATGAAGAAAAACGAACCCCCATAGATGCTGAAAATCTGAATTTAAAAGAAAAATCTAGCAGTACTTGGCCAGCACTCATGAAAGAGAAATTTAATATTTCACGATGATTTTTCATTACAATTATGTAAATTTGAAAATCAGATATGTTTGTGTGCATGTATTTGTGTGTTGGTGTGTGCGTGTTTGTGTCTGTGTCTGTCTGTGTGTGTGCGCAGTTTTTGTGTGTTTAGGTGTGTGTGTGTGTGTCTATGGGCAGATGCGTGTTAATAATGTTGGGTGTATTTAGTTCACAATTTGAAATAAATACATTTCTCAGAATAAAAGCCTGGACAGCCTCTGTTTATACGTGGGTTGTAGGGGTGCAGTGGGTTTGGCAAACTCTACCAAGAATGAATATGTGGAATTTTCATTCACAGCTTGGAATCTACTAGTCTAGTGTTTTGGGAGTTCCCAAAGGGTCCACTCTTAATCTCCTTCTGAAGTGTATTTTGCGGAGGTCTATGAACCATAACTTGTACATTAATGATAAAAGATCTCTGGAAAGCACCAGGAGCTTCACAATAAGAGTATGTACTTTATTACAATATCAGACATTAGGTAATTGCTCACATGACACTTGCATTCATGGTGTATACACATTATAGACAAATGTATCATACTGTGTGAAGCACTTCTACAACTACAGCAGTAACCTACTGCTTTTCAGTTAACTGCCTTTCTGAAGATCTTCTACAGGATGGATCTCAGACATTCGTCATTTCTTGGTATCTTGACTCAGTTTACTGTCAATGTATCTCCTCTGCATTGCTGGCTCAATATCCTGGAATAAATTTTCATCACATATATTTTCAGTACCATTTTTATGTACGTCCCTCATTGCAATTATCTGGCCAATATGAAGACTTCGGACTTTGCATTCAATGCACACCAATTACGCATTCGGACAGCAGACTTGTACTTTCTCTCACTTGTGTGTGTGTCAGACCTGCACGTTGGTCTTGGCATTCTCACACTTTCACTGTCTGAATTGCTTCTCCTTGCCTCTTCCTTTTGGCTTTAGTTCAATTACAGCTTCTCCGAGCTTGGCCATAGCAAAACCAACACACAGTTAAAGTCTTCAGTGCATCAACACCTAATGCAGGGGTGAAGCCTGTGGTAGAAGGTGATGCTGCGCAATGTGTAAACATGAAATGAGCCAACTGATGACTCACTGTTGAACTGGGATAATCTTGAGAAAACCTGCTTCTTCAAGGCTTTCTTTGAAAAGCCTTGAACAAAGTTGCTTGATGCTTTAAGAAACAGTTAGATAGGTACATGAATAGGACAGGTTTGGAGCAATATGGACCAAACACGGGAGGTGGGACTAATATAGCTGGGACATGTTGGCCGGTGTGGGCAAGTTGAGCCGAAGTTGAGCAAAGGGCCTGTTTCCACAATGTATCACTCTATGACTCTATGATGCATCAATGCAGCTGGGGAGAAGTGGAGCCTTTAATGTTTTCTTGATTGCAGGAAACATTAAACAGGATGCAAACTGAGGCCCATTTTCAGATAACAACAACTCAGATATGCCAGGTAGCATGAGATCCATCTTGGCTCAGCAAATGTATGATTTAATGTAACATTATGTACCAATACATCTAACTACAATCCATTTTGTGTGTACATCAATAAGAATTGTAAGGCACTTCCATGCCTGCATTGGTCTCTTAGGTGCTTTTGTTTTGCACTTTATACAAGCAAACACATAATTTGCCTAGACCAGGTGTTGTGCAAAATTCCAGGAAATTGTTTGTAATTGATGTAATTCATTCAAGGTCTGCCTTCCAAGAACACTTGGGGAAGTTGCTGCCAGTGTAACATGATCATTGAGTATTTCTATCCTTCTGTTGTAGACTAGTTTAATTTGGCATCAAGTTCAACTCAGACATTGTGGACTGAAGGACCTGTCCCCTGTTCTATGTTCTATTTAGTTTGTATATTGTCAGGCAAGCACACTTGGGAAATAAATGTTCTTTGCAATTGTTCTTTGCAAACAAAATCTCACAGAATATACCTGTCGAATATTTTAAGTTAGATGTGAACTACTCAATATAGATTAATAGCTTGAGCCCCAGTATGAATTATGGACAATCTTTAAAGACTGAAGGGGTTTTGTGGCTCTTGTTTTTTTTTTTAAATTCAATGTTATTGGTTAATTTGCTTTAGGAATTCCAAGCCCATCTAAGCTGCATTGATAATTTAGGAAACTTTCCAATTTAAGTAAAACAAGTATTATTTGTCAGCATGGATAATAGTCTTCTGTGGTGTTAATAGAATGTCATCCAGATTCAAGGAGGAAAAAACTGAATATTATAGGAGCCACTTTGGCAGAAGTATATCAAATCACTGGAGGATATTTTCATGTTGATTTGCGATAGCTTGTTGAAAAAGAGTCAAAATCCATTAAACAAAATCATCATAATACTTTATTGTTCAATGTGTTATAAACAGTGGAGATGATACTAAATATTCCCTGTAGATTATGTAATTTTGCTTCTGCATAATTTGTACTGAAAGGAAGCAGTGGATATTTTGTTTTTATTTTGCTTCTATTTTGCTTCGAAAATGTTACAGCTAGAGAGAAAGTGCAGTTTAAAAAAGTGCACGTGGCTTAATGGCGTAGATCAGAAGATTGGGAATTCAACCTTAGTATATGAGAGGTCCATCTGATAACAGCAGGGGAAAGGCTGTTCTTGAATCTGGTGTTACGTATTTTCACGCTTTTGTGTCTTTGGCCTTCTGGCTTGTCGGTGAAGTTGCTTGATTTTGTAATACTAAAGTAATTTGCTCATGATACGATACAATAAATCTTTATTCATCCCCGGAGGGAAATTGGTCTGCCGACAGTCACAACACACGAGGTACATAAAAACTTGAAATTAAAAGTGAAAACAAAAAGAAAAAAAAACAAGCGACTGGTGCTGGCTGTCATGTGCACAGCGCCTATACCGGAACAAATGAACAAACAACAAAAACATACTTATCCCCTGGGCAGAGGGTTCTAAACTAGAGTGCCCCACACCGGGTCCCCCTTTGTTCTCCAACCGTCCCTCACAGTGGTCCTCCCACGCAGGGTTCCCGTTGTTCTTCACAGTGGTCCCCGCATGCCGGATCCCCATTGTCTTCCCCTCGCCCCCCCATGCCCATTGACCGCGAGGCCGCACCTCCACCAAGGCTCTGGTTGCCGCCAAGGCCCCCATTGTCGCTGAGGCACCTGCTGCCACCCCTGAGTCTCCGATTGCCGCCGAGGCACCAACTGCCACTGCCGAGTCTCCCACTGCCAGCGCCGAGGCACTGATCGCCACCGCCGCTCAGGCTCCTTTGGCCCAGACAGGCCTCGCCACCTGGCTTCACCACAGTCCCCTGGGATGCCTGTGGGGTGAGTCAGGCCTAGTAGGGTGTGTTCCGGTCAAGGAATACAAAATATGGCTGTAAAATATGATTCATCATGACTGGATGGAAGCAAATTGGACCACAATGAGCCAGTAAATATGAAGTGCAAGCAACACATCAGCAGAAAGAACCTCCATAACTTTCATTCAACATTATTTAAAAGGTTCAGCCTCTGTGATATTTTAGTGCTTGACATTTGCATGAAGATGCAGATGTCCAGAGACAATTCTGTGTTTGTAGGTTTAAAAATGGCCTAAAACTAACAGATATATGGGCGACTAGGCTGTCGCCACATGGTTGCCGGGGTGTCCCCTCTATGGTCGTGAGTAGTCTCCTCAGTTGCCCAAAGAGTCCTAGCGTCTTTCTGGTTGATGCTGGATTTTCAACATGTTCAAACATTTTCGGCGACAATCGGCGACAGTGGGTAGATGCCAATGAGTGTAGCTTCTTCTTCTTTCGTGTGCCATGCACAGCCTAAAGTTGTAGGACAAATTGTTCTATTTGATCTTCCGTTTGTGCACATCGAGATTATTGCAGATAGTCGAAACAGGGCGGACCACATGAAGGTTGTAATCTTCCACCCCGAGTGGAGCTTGACTTCTCCTGATGCCTTCTATGGTGCATCTGTAGAAATCGGTAGGAGTCATTGCAAACATGGTGAAGTTCCTTCTGAGAAAGTAGAGTGGTATGCCTTCTCATCCCTCATGTCAACATGGTTGGGTTAAGGGAAAATGTTGGTGATTTTTACAGTGAGGAATTTGAAGCTCTTGACCATCTCCACCTCAGCACCATTGATGCAGAATGGGGAGTGTACTCCACCCTGCTTCCTGAAGTCAAAGGCCAGCTCCTTCAGTTTGCTGATATGTGGGGGTAAGTGGGATTAGGAGCGAGGACAAGAGGCTAATGACTGAATGAGGAGGAGAGGGTCTCTCAGCAAAAATCATTATCCATAACAGGTCCGGAACTGTTCTCCTAAAAGGTCCGGAACTGTTCTCCTGCATTGTTCTCCACTTAAATGAGGCAACCTTAAAGGAGAAACTCATGGAGACGTGCAACACATTGACGTAGAGGGAGGCTGGAACCACAACATATAATGTGGTTAGAGACATTGGTTGAATAATAAGAGTTTTCCCTCTGTAGGTAGATGCAGGGTGACGACAGATCCTGTCTAATAAAGATCGAATCACGGGGTTTGTTCTAAGTACAAATTATTTAACGTAACTATACTTAAGCTTTCAATATTTAATAGTCAGAGTTATGCAGCACAGAATCTGACCCTTCAGTCTGACCTATCCATTTCTGACCAGTTCCCAAGAATGTTTCTAGTCTTGTTTCAATTTGTTTTTGTCTATTCTCACTATCAAAGTGAACATACTCCACATGCTCACATACTCCATATGCCTCCTTCTTTCCACTACCTTAATTTGCCTGTACAAATTCCTTGTGTACTCCTCATCGCTTACTTTCCACCTAGTTTCATGACATCAGCAAACTTGGGTAAATTACAGTTTGTCTTTTCATCCATGTGACTGGTATTTATTGTGAAGAGGAAAAAAAAGACCAAAACAAAATACTTGTGGCATGTAACTAGAAGCAGACGACAAAAATGAGAATGCTTTGTTCATTACTGTATTCCGTCTTTTAACTATCCTCTATCCATTCTACAATGTTGCACTCAATCCTTAAGCCCTTATGTTACTTTGATTCCCGAGGTTCAGTGTCATGTTCTCTTTTAATTAGCTGCAGCCTTTAAAAGATAAAATGCCATTATATTTCCCTTGCTTCCAACAGATGCAATCTAATGGTGAATGGTATTAGTGTTTCTAATCTTCTCTGCAGGGATAATGAGGGACCTAAGAAGAAAGTTCAACAGATTAATGGCAGGGAAACGAGTAAATGAAAGAAATGTCCTGCCTCTAATCTGCTGATGGGGGGTCAATTTATCCCATTTGGACATTAATTTCAACTATAAATCCAGCTTCAATAAGATGAGAGGTAGTTTGTAACTTCCTGACTATTTTATTGTAGAATAAATGTGCAGGGCAGACTATAGTAAGATCTTGATAACATTTTAATTGCTGCCATAGCTGACATCAGTTTTAAGAAGTTTCACCAAGATAGGTTCATTTAAGAAATTAATTCACTGTAAATTACTTTCTGAAAATGAACATTCATGGACTTACCACTTTGAAAGTGCAATTAATTTGGTCATCTATGAAATGCAAAATTGCCCTTCAACATTTCACTGAGATTTCCAGAACTTTAGTGTGTTTGCTCACTCAATAAACACTGCTCCTTGTCCATTCAGTCCTATTGAAAGATATGATTAGTCCAATTTAACCATCCTAGTGCTATCGTAGTGGAGATCAGTGGTGGCATGGCAGTACAGTGGTAGAGTTAGACAATAGATAATAGGTGCAGGAGTAGGCCATTCGGCCCTTCAAGCCAGCCATTCAATGTGATCATGGCTGATCATCACCAATCAGTACCCCATTCCTGCCTTCCCCCCATATCCCCTGACTCCGCTATCTTTAAGAGCTCTATCTAGCTCTCTCTTGAAAGTATCTAGAGAACCGTCCTCCACCACCCTCTGAGGCAGAGAATTCCACAGACTCACAACTCTCTGTGTGAAAAAGTGTTTCCTCATCTCCGTTCTAAATGGCTTGCCCCTTAATCTTAAGATGTGGCCCCTGGTTCTGGACTCCCCCAACATCGGGAACATGTTTGCTGCCTGTAAGGTTGCTGCCTTACAGCGCTAGAGACCCAAGTTTGATCCTGGCTACGGGTGCTTGTCTGTACGGAGTTTGTATGTTCTCCCTGTGACCTGCGTGGGTTTTCTCCGAGACCTTTGGTTTTCCTCCTACACTCCTAAGACGTACAGGTTTGTAGGTTAATTGACTAGGTATAAATGTAAAAATTGTCCATGGTGTAGGAGGGTGCTAATGTGTGTGGATCGCTGGTCGGTGCAGACTCGGTGGGCAAAGGGCCTGTTTCTGCGCCGTATCTCTAAACTAAACTAAACTTAAACTAAACTAAACTAAATCAGATGAGTTGATTCAGACTTGTCAGTATGACTCGGTTATTAATTTGATTACCCAGTTGAGGCATGGTAAAAGCAATTCAGAAAAACATATCCTGCTGTGGCAATATGGCTTGCATTGGTTGCTCTTCCAAAAGAAACTACGCTGACAGTACCAACCCATGTCATTATTGGAACCTTCTCAAGACGTTTCTCAATCACAGTAATGCTTTGCATGGTATGTCTTGCCAAAAGATAGGATGGTGTAGGAAGGAACTGCAGATGCTGGAGTCTGAAGAAGGGCCTCAACCCAAAAAGCCCACTATTAGATACGTAGGAAGGAACTGCATATGCATATTTACACCAAAGATAGACACAAAATGCTGCAGTAACTCATGCAGTCTGAAGGAGGGTCTCGACCCGAAACATCACCTTTTCCTTTTCTCCAGAGATTCTCCTGACCCACTTATATACTCCAGCATTTTGTGTCTATCAAAAGATAGGAATGAATGGTTACGAATCAGTGTTTTTTTGTTGACCAAACTCACTAAAGCTCTGGAATATTTCAGAGAGAATGTTGTGACTACCTTCAAGGTTTGATTCATCAGACAGGCATATGCTCAGCTGAATCATCGGCTCATACTGCGTGACAGCATGTCCTCTGAAAGTGAGCTGCACCTGTTTCTAAGCCTCCTCACAAAACAGACCTGAATCTCAATGTTAGTAGCATCAATCAGGGTTTTAGCCGCAAGGCTGCTATTCATTTCTTTGCAGATTCACGTTGACGGCTGGGATCAATAGGATTTTAGATTCTCAGTGAGTCGTGTGAGATGGGAATCATTTGGGAAATACTGACCTTCTTGAATGATGGAGAAGACATGAAGGGTCAGGTGGACCTCGTCCTCTCCCAGTTCCTGTTTCTGTCTCAGATACCATTCCATTTCTTATGGCCTGTTGTGTCACAATCCACGTCAATTTAGTTTTAGCAATGTTTGCTGATCAAAGGTATATAGTTATACAGAATGTAAACAAGCCCTTTGCCTCAACTCATCCATGCTGACCAAATTGCTTTCTTGAGCTGTTCCATTTGCCTATATTTTGCACATAGCCCTTTAAACCTGATCAGTTAAAACTTTGCACAAGTTTTCTGAATGGTTCACCTCTTTGGGTTTAGTAATCATGTTCCTTATCTTTAGATGTGGTTCACCCATACAAATATTGTCCCTCTTACCTCTGTGTCATCCTTAAACCCATCTGCACTTATCATAGAGTTGAGAAAAGTTACAAAAGCAATATAACTGCTGGATGGATCCAAAAAACAAGATCTTCCATGCTTTTATCAGACTCTTGAATGAACCACTCACGTATTAAGGATGTGTTCCAGATCTTCCAATCTACCTTGTTCCGTACCTTGAAGGTCTTTTTAATCTGCCCCTTCTCTGTATATGTAACACTATATTCTGTACCCTGTTTCATTTCTCTTTTTGCACTACCTATTTTACTCTTGCTCCGTATGATTGTACTTGGTTCTTGGTTACTTGGTCCTCCAAAATATTCCAACTGGAATTTAAACTGGAGGTGGTGAAGGGAGGGGTTTAGCCAGAGAGGGTTATTGGGAAGAAAGTGCCACTTTAAATTTAGTTGCATCTGGCTGGGCAACCGTGGCTTGGGTTAACATAGGCTTGGGTTAACTCATGTTAACATAGAAACATAGAAAATAAGTGCAGGAGCAGGCCATTCAAAATCAATACCCCATTCCTGCTTTCTCCCCACATCCCTTGATTCCGTTAGCCCAAAGAGCTATATCTAACTCTCTCTTGAAAAATGATGTACAGTATGATCTGCCTGGATAGTAGACAGTGTGTGAGGCAGGAGGCAGAGAAGGGAAGCACTCAGACTGAACATGTAGGAGGGAAAGAAGAAAAAAATAATAAACAGAGAATAAGAGGTGGTGGGTTTCTTAAATGTTTGAGCAGAGACAGAGGGATGTAAAATAAGGGTGGAAGCAATGGGTAGCAAGGTGAAAAGTAAAAGTGGCAGGCAGACAAATCGTGGGCAAAAATCAAAAAGGGCCACTTTTCAACATAATTGTATAAGGGGTAAGAGTGTTGTAAAAATAAGCCTGGAGGCTTTGTGTCTCAATGCAAGGAGCATTCGTAAAAAGGTGGATGAGTTGAATGTGCAGATAGCTATTAATGACTATGATATAGTTGGGATCACGGAGACATGGCTCCAGGGTGCCCAAGGCTAGGAGCTGAACATCCAGGGATATTCAATATTCAGGAGGGATAGACAGAAAGGAAATGGAGGTGGGGTAGCGTTGCTGTTTAGAGAGGAGATTAACGCAATAGAAAGGAAGGACATTAGCTTGGAGGATGTGGAATCTATATGGATAGAGCTGCAAAACACTAAGGTGCTGAAAACGCTAGTGGGAGTTGTGTACAGGCCACCGTACACAAGTAGTAGTGCAGTTGGGGATGGCATTAAACAGGAAATTAGAAATGCATGCAACAAAGGTAAAACAGTTATAATGGGTGACTTCAATCTACATATAGATTGGGTGAATCAAATTGGCAGAGGTGCTGAGGAAGAGGATTTCTTGGAATGTTGCGGGATAGTTTTCTAAACCAACATGTAGAGGAACTAGCGAGAGAGCAGGCTATTCTAGACTGGGTATTGAGTAATGAGGAAGGGTTAGTTAGCAGTCTTGTTGTGCGTGGCCCTTTGGGCAAGAGTGACCATAATATGGCTGAGTTCTTCATTAGGATGGAGAGTGACATAATTAATTCAGAAACAAGGGTTCTGAACTTAAAGAAAGGTAACTTTGAGGGTATGAGACGTGAATTGGTCAAGATAGACTGGCAATTGATTCTTAAAGGGTTGACGGTGGATGTGCAATGGAAGGCATTTAAAGACTGCATGGATGAACTACAACAATTGTTCATCCCAGTTTGGCAAAGAATAAATCAGGGAAGGTAGTGCATCTGTGAATAACAAGGGAAATCAGGGGTAGTATCAAAACAAAAAATGAAGCATACAAATTAGCCAGAAAAAAACAGCCTACCAGAGGACTGGGAGAAATTCAGAGACCAGCAAAGGAGGACAAAGGGCTTAATTAGGAAAGGGAAAATGGATTATGAAAGAAAACTGGCAGGGAACATAAAAACTGACTGCAAACGTTTTAATAGATATATGAACAGAAAAAGATTAGTTAAAACAAATGTAGGTCCCTTGCAGTCAGAAACAGGTGAATTGATCATGGGGAACAAGGACATGGCAGACTAATTGAATAACTACCTTGGTTCTGTCTTCACTAAGGAAGACAAATAATCTGTCGGAAATAGCAGGGGACCGGGAGTCAAATGAGATGGAGGTACTGAGTGAAATCCAGGTTAACTGGGAAGTGGTGTTAGGTAAATTGAATGGATTAAAGGCCGATAAATCCCCTGGGCCAAATAGGCTGCATCCCAGAGTAATTAAGGAAGTAGCCCCAGAAATAGTGGATGCATTAGTGATAATTTTTCAAAACTCTTTAGATTCTGGAGTAGTTCCTGAGGATTGGAGGGTAGCTAATGTAACCCCACTTTTTAAAAAGGGAGGGAGAGAGAAAATGGGGAATTACAGACCAGTTCATCTAACATCGGTAGTGGGGAAAATGCTAGAGTCAGTTATTAAAGATGGGATAGCAGCACATTTGGAAAGTGGTGAAATCATTGGACAAAGTCAGCATGGATTTACGAAAGGTAAATCATGTCTGACGAATCTTATAGAATTTTTCGAAGATGTAACTAGTAGAGTAGATAAGGGAGAACCAGTGGATGTGTTATATCTGGACTTCCAGAAGGCTTTGGACAAGGTCCCACATAAGAGATTAGTATACAAACTTAAAGCACACGGTATTGGGGGTTCAGTATTGATGTGGATAGAGATCTGGCTGGCGGACAGGAAGCAAAGAGTAGGAGTAAACGGGTCCTTTTCAGAATGGCAGGTAGTGACTAGTGGGGTACCGCAAGGCTCAGTGCTGGGACCCCAGCTATTTACAATATATATTAATGATTTTGATGAGGGAATTGAATGCAACATCTCCAAGTTTGCGGATGACACGAAGCTGGGGGGCAGTGTTAGCTGTGAGGAGGATGCTAGGAGGCTGCAAGGTGACTTGGATAGGCTGGGTGAGTGGGCAAATGCATGACAGATACAATATAATGTGGATAAATGTGAGGTTATCCACTTTGGTGGCAAAAACAGGAAAGTAGACTATTATCTGAATGGTGGCCGATTAGGAAAAGTGAGATGCAATGAGACCTGGGTGTCATGGTACACCAGTCATTGAAAGTAGGCATGCAGGTGCAGCAGGCAGTGAAGAAAGCGAATGGCATGTTAGCATTCATAGCAAACAGATTTCAGTATAGGAGCCGGGAGGTTCTACTGCAGTTGTACAGGTTCTTGGTGAGACCACACCTGGCGTATTGTGTACAGTTTTGGTCTCCAAATCTGAGGAAAGACATTCTTGCCATAGAGGGATTACAGAGAAGGTTCACCAGAATGATTCCTGAGATGTCAGGACTTTCATATGAAGAAAGACTGGGGGATCTTATAGAAACTTACAAAATTCTTAAGGGGTTGGACAGGCTAAATGCAGGAAGATGGTTCCCGATGTTGGGGAAGTCCAGAACAAGGGGTCACAATTTAAGGATAAGGGGGAAATCTTTTAGAACCAAGATGAGAAAAACATTTTTCACACAGAGTGGTGAGTCTTTGGAATTCTCTGCCACAGAAGGAAGTTGAGGCCAGTTCATTGGCTATATTTAAGAGGGCGTTAGATGTGGCACTTGTGGCTAGAGGGATCAGGGGGTATGGAGAGGAGGAAGGTACGGGATACTGAGTTGGATGATCAGCCATGATCATATTGAATGGCGGTGCAGGCTCGAAGGACCGAATGGCCTACTCCTGCACCTAGATTTTTCTATGTTTCTATGGATAGCATGAAAATAATGTTTTTCACTGTATCTTGTTACTTGATAATCATACAATCATAACATAGGAGCAGAATTAGGCCATTCAACCCATCGAGTCTGTTCCGCCATTCGATTATGGCTGATCTACCTTTCTCTCAACCCCGTTCTCTTGCCTTCTCTCTATAACCTTTGACACCTTTACTAATCAAGAACCTATCAATCTCTGCTTTAAAAACACCCAATGACTTGGCCTGCACCGCTGTCTGTGACAATTAATTCCACAGAATCACCACCGTCTTGGCTAAAGAAATTCCTCCTCATCTCCATATTAAATATACATCCTTATATTCTGAGGCTGTGTTCTCTGGCCCTGGATTCTCTCACTACTGGAAACATCCTCTCTTCCACTCTATCTCGGCCTTTCACTATTCCGTAGGTTTCAATGAGTTGCACCCTAATAATAAATCAACAGCAATACCAACAAAAAAGTAATAAAAATAAAAAAATGTTAAAATATTCTGAACTAGTTACAAATCAACCATTGACATCATAATCCTTCTGAAATAGATAGCATTTATTCACACTTGGCCCAGCATCAAGAAACATTCTTCACCTATGAGGCATGATATTGGGTCTTATTTACATCCGCTAGGCGGTTGCCAGAGTGAGTTCCAGGCTGTAGGAGAAAACAAGTCCAAGTTATTTTATCTGTTAGGATTCTAGCATTGTATGACAAATGATGCTGCTCTCAGGAGAACCATGCAGCTCATGGTACTCTGATGTGATTTTGTGGGCAAGGAGTGAAGATGTAGGGAGTTAACATGATGGAATTGGGCAGTTAGAGGCAAGCAAGTCTGTAATCTCATCGGATGGCTTAAAGTAACATAATTATTGCTCTATACGAATGGTCTGAGAGCCTATATCCTAATTAATCAGGGTCTTCAACAACCAAGGGCATTATTTCCACAAAAGGGGGATATGGGGAAAAAGCAGGAATGTGGTACTGATTTTGAATGATCAGCCATGATCATATTTAATGGTGGTGCTGGCTCAAAGGGTACCCGGACGTGGCGTCGAAGGACAAGAAGCCGAAGCAAAGAAGTGGAAGCCAAATAACCGAACGAAAACAAAGACGAAAATCCAAATAACCCAAAGCGAATGAGGCCGAAAGCCAACTAACCAAAAGGGCGGGACGCCTACAATCGAACCAACTGAAAGGCTGGGATACTTCAAAGCAAACGCACTGAAAGGCTGTTATGCCGAAACACCAGCTCACCGAAAGGCTGCGTCGCCTACAAGCCAACTCACCGAAAGGCCGCTCTGCCGAAAAGTCAAATAACGGACATGACGTTGCCTGGGGGGCGGGACTTGTTAGCGATTGGTCCAGACCCCTGTGTCCATCAAATGACTGGCCGGGGAAGACAGGAGGGTTGTGGTCATTTTCTCTGAACCCGAGCAAACAGATTACAGATTATCTGGTATTTTGAGTGTGGGATCTTGTGTGCGTTATGCAGGCAACCAGACTGTATTACTGTGTTAAAACAATAAATAAAAACATGCTTCTTGTTGTAAAGGGTGGGAGGAGATAAAATTGTTTGTTGTCATGCATGCTTGTCATCGGCCCACCGGGGAATTTGTGTGTGTGTCTCCATATTCCTTCGCTCCATAGATGCTGCCTCACCCGCTTAGTTTCTCCATTATTTTTGTCTACCTTGGAAGTGGACTTGATTGCTTAGCCACTATTACAAAATTTTGAGCGCATCTGGCCAGAGAAATATTTCTATGCATTTATTCTTAACCTAGCTTGGAGTTTGTATTGTACTTTTATAGATAGTTTATATGCTTCTTTCTTCAATGTCTGTAGCTCTGAATAATATTCACTTGGGACCTAATTAGATTTCAACCTTTTTAAAAACGGGAAGTATTTTGGATAGTGATTATCTCTTTAATAAACATACACATATTAAATGTCGAAGAGACATATTTTTGATGAAAGCTAACTGACAAGAGCTATAATGATTAATGTGAACTCTTACTTCACCGTGAACATGATGTGGGACCTTATTTACATGACATGCATTATTAACATCATCTAATCCATCACTTTACATACAGTTAACCTTATGCGTTATCTCATTAAAAATCCCACTTAAATTATAGACGTGTTTATCTGATATTTTTAAACTGGGTGAATTTAACATTCACGGACAACACTTAGTTTTCGAAACACAAAATGAGTCACCAACTTTTATTATTTCAGCCGTACTAATAGGAAATATTAATCCACCTGTGATGACATTTCTCCTTTCATGTCTATCCCTCTCATGGCCACAGGCTAACGAGCCACAGCCAAGTCCAATTAAGAGTCAGTGGACCAATTAACTGGATCCAACAGATCCCCTTATCAACCCTGGTGGGCGAAGGAGAAAGAGTTATAAATCTAGACCCTCTTGTTCATTTCTAGAAATGAAAGCCATTGGGTGAGTTTACGGTACTGTCTGTTCATTATTGATCTGGTGTCATGACTGACACAAACTATATCTGAATAAGTCCACTTTTAGGATCTGCCCCTATGTTTTTTGTCATCACACTTTTGACCAATATCTTGTTTTTATTTTAGTGTTAAATGGTAATTGAACTGCTGCTATAATTGGAACTATTTTCCTTCTTCAGAGAAGGGCTTGGATGAGAAGACCAACTCATCTTGCTCACTCTTAATAGGTAGAGGTTGGCTGTCTTGTTTACCTGGGTGGTGACCTGGCTGCTACCATCGTATTTGGTACTTAGTTTCAGATTTTTAAAGAGAAGACAATAATGAGATGGCAATATACAGCCAATCAAGATCATGAGCTTTATTTTTTCCACACATTTACCACCCATATTCTTCCAGGCGATGGAGATTTGGATTGAAGAAGTATTGATGAAGAAGCTGTGGAGATATGTTGCCTTGTCCTATAGATAGAACGCACAGTAACGATAGAATGTTGATGGTGGGGAGATGGATAGATAGGCAATTAATGGGGTATTGATGAAACGGGCTGCTTTGTTTTGGATGTGTATTGATTAGATGCACCTCCAGATTCAGGAACAGCTACGTACTTTCCTATAACCATCAGCTTCTTGAACCAACCTGCACAACCCTAAGCCAACAGTGTCCTGTCACCAACTAGAGTGTAGTCTGATTTCCCAATTACCTCATCAGAGACCTTTGAACTATACTTGATCGGGCTTTATCTTGCACTAGATGTTGTACTCTTTATCCTTTATCCGTACACTGTGGATGGCTTGATTGTAATTATGTATAGTCTCTTTGATTAGATAGCACGCAACAAAAGCTTTTCACTATACAGTTTTGGCTTAGTTTATTTTCAGATGTACCGAAGTACGTTGAAAAGATTCTGCTGTGTGCTAACCAGTCAAGTGAAAGATAATACATGATTATACTTTGGTACATGTGACGATAAGTCAAACCAAACTAAAAATAAACACCCTATTGCACTACCATGGACTTATTTCCTTATTTTATTTTTTTGCACATTTGTTTTACTGTTTTTTGGAACTTCTGTAAATGTATGTATAATTCACCATTTTGTGTTTTGCCTGCTTTGTGCTTGTGGTGCTGCTGCAAGCAAGATGTTGATGTACCTGTTTCTCATTGTACATAAACTGGAGTTGACGACTCTAGAGCCAATACAATTCTACCTTTTAGATGGTGCAGAAAGATTGTAAAGATGTAAGTCACTGCAGAATACCAAACAAAAGTCAGTGCAACACGTTTCAATAAGCACAGCAGATGGGCTGCATCAGTCTTCATCATCATCGGCGGTCACTTGAAATGAGTTTGATTGTCCTCTCATGGTGGATGCCAGTGCGTGACTTTGTTTAACATGGGGAGACTGGTGCACAGACAGCCACCCCACAGTTCTTGACAGATCTGGGTCAGGATCCGGTGGCATGGAGTTCAAGACTACCGGAGACCATTTTCTGCTGCAGCCTTCATCCACCTTCCCAGCCGTTGTGATGCTCCACTAAGGTCAGCCATCATCCTCTGCCTGTTCCACCAATGAGGACTTGGTTGGATTGCTCTTTGTCAGATCCCTCTCCTTTGACCTTACTGTCATGGGTGGCCCTATCAGGAGCATAGCTCCAGACTGCATCGCTCTCAGGACCACACAAGCTTTTCCACCTCAACAAGGTGCCAATCCACAAAGAAGGCAGTAGAAAGCATAGGTAGAAAGCAAAACACAGTTAACATTTCAAACAAAGGCCATTTATGTCTTTTTTTTAAATGGCTTTATGTTGCACGGAAGGTGAAGGAAGGAATGGTTAACACAGAAGGAACATCTAAGAGAGTGGGGCCAGAGTTGTCATGAGATTCAATTGTAGAGTTCATTCGAACATTGATTAATGGGGCAATAATTCAAAAATTAAATGTGAAATGCAGTTGTGGGACATGCCCAGCGGGTCCCGGAGCTGTAGTAATGGAGAGAGAATATCACAAATGGATGTCTTGAACCAGTTCTGACACAGGCAGAGAAAGCTAGTTTGGCTGAATTTTCAAAATTCGAGACTGAGTTTGGAAGACTGCAACCTATCATGTGATAGGAGTTGAATTAGGCGATTGTGATAATTTTTCAAAACTCTTTAGATTCTGGAGTAGTTCCTTGGGAATGGAGGGTAGCTAATGTAACCCCACTTTTTAAAAAGGGAGGGAGAGAGAAAACAGGGAATTACAGACCAGTTAGTCTAACATTGGTAGTGGGAGAAATGCTAGAGTCAGTTATTAAAGATGGGAGAGCAGCACATTTGGATAGTGGTGAAATCATTGGACAAAGTCAGCATGGATTTATGAAAGGTAAATCATGTCTGACGAATCTTATAGAATTTTTCGAGGATGTAGAGTGAATAAGGGAGAACCTGTGGATGTGTTGACCTGTGGACAAATTGGAAAACAAAAATCGCTGGTCAGTGTGAACTCAGTGGACTATGTGGCTGTATCTCCAAACTAAGCAGTATAACATGCAGGTACATTCATTTAAAATAAAATTCAGTGATTATTTCACATGATTTCTCACTATGTAAAGTTCAGTATCTGACCAATTTCTGTTCAACACGTTTGGTCTGCCGTGAGCATTTTTGTCTCCCAAAACAGTTCATATCTAGCAATAGAATCAACGAACCAGACAACAGTTGGACACAGCCATGCAATTAGCAAGTGATTGATAAGATTTGATGGGACACCCTGAGCTTTTTTGCACTGGTATTAGGGTTAAGTTATTGAATTTAGTCATTTCTCATACATTCTCATATAATCTATGAGTATTGTGTTTGCACGCCTGTTATGCTGCTGCAAATAAGAAGTTCATTGTTCTGTTGTGGGTACACATGGCAATAATACATTCTTGACTCGACTCGACTCTTCACTCATGCATTTGTGCAATAGAAAGCGGGTAACCATTGCATTCTGCGCTAAGTTAAAAAGAGTCAGCAGTTAGTCAGGAAGTGACTATTCGCCTCCAAAGAGCAACCCTTTGTTAGGTGGCTTCACTAAATGGTGTTATTCAATATTCTTCCAGCAGTTTTTTTTTTTTGCTCAAGATCTACAGCATCTGCAGTCGCTTGTGATTTAATACTATGTTCCGCTGTGATTGAACTAATGGATGGCCCATGCTGAAGCACACGTAGCTTGTTAATGTTAATGTTAATACGGCAATTACCAAGAATATTGAACAATACAGTAACACATAGCTCAGAGGACACTGGGGTTTAATTTTACAAATGCCCATTTTCATGAATCAAGTCACTTTTGGCAATTATACCAGTTTTTAAGAAGACAGGCTTTGCACTGACCACTTGAAAACAAATTAGTGGTAAACTGGCAATGTAAACGTGATGGTGTGCCTGCCACCAAAGCAGCAGGCACCGTGGGAGGAAGGTGGGGAGAGGGAGATGAATGTGGACGGACAGGGGGTGAAACAAAAAGATAGAGCTGGTTTCAGTCCAAGGGCAATACAAAACGTGAAACAGCTGGTCACAGGGCTAAGAGGCTGAAGTGCTTCAGGCTGCTGTTGGACTGAAACCAGCTCTTTATCTTTTTGTTTCACAGAATCACTGTAATCTCTGCATTATAAGTGCAACATGAACAGTGATGGAAATAGTTGTTTGGAACTAGGGCTATGCTAAGGTCCATGAGGGTGGGGGTGGGGGGGTGGGGTGGGTAGATGCTATAAGCCCGTCGTGATACATTTTATTTCTCTGAAATTGAAGATAGTCAGAAAGCTGGAGTAACTCAAAAGGACAGACTCTGGAAAGAAGACCCTTCTTCAGACTGAGCTGAACTCTCATCGATGAGAATACTTGTGATTATCTGAAGAAGGGTCTCGACCAGCAATGCAACCTTCTCCCCAAAGTCAAATGCCCGTCCAGTGCTGGAGGAACTCAGCGGGCAAGCCGGCACCCGCGAAGGGAACGGACCAGGAACCGCCATGGGCCAGGACTCTCTCTTCCCCCCCCCCCCCCCCCCAACAGAAAGGAACAGCAGATGAAGCTGTTACCGCAAAACGTCTAAGAAGGAATTGCAGATGCTGGAAAATTGAAGGTAAACAAAAATGCTGGAGAAACTCAGCGGGTGAGGCAGCATCTGTGGAGTGAAGGAAATATCCAACGTTTCGGGCCGGGTCTGAAGAAGGCTTTCGGCCCAAAACGTTGCCTATTTCCTTTGTTCCATAGATGCTGTCTCACCCACGCACTGAGTTTCGCCAGCATTTTTGTCTACCGCAAAACGTCAATGATTCTGGGAATGCTGAGGCAACAGGGTGAGAGGGAGGCAATGAGAGAGCTAGAGAGAGATGAGATGGGGAGCAGAGGTGGGAGAGAGTGCGAGAGAGAGGGAGGAAGAGAGCGAAAGACAGAGACACAACGTGGGTCGGTAGGTGAATGACTAACCTGCACACCAAGAAGAAGCCCCTCCTCGTGGTCCGGAGCCCTCAATCATGATGGGTTTTAAGAAATTCGTATTTCCGTATGAAATATGGAACATTAGTGCGGGGGTCCCCCTTAGGCGCAGGGCCAAATTGGGAGCAATCAGTCCAATTGGCTTAAGGCCAGCCCTGCTCTCCTAACTATCTCTCCTCATAACCTCTGACTCCTGGCAGCTACTGTCCAGCCAGATGACAAGGCGTTGTTCCTCAGGCTTGTGCTGGGGCATGCTATAACAGAGAAAGGGGCCATAGAATGGGATTGGGGATGTAAAGTGGCGGGCAAGGAAAGCTCGGCATCAAACCTGTGGACTGAATGTAAAGACAGCTTTGCAAAGCTGTTACACAATCTGTATTTGATTTCTCTAACCTAGTAGCTTTTTAAGAAATTTAACATGTTACTAGACCAAGTGCAGACGCTCCCCCATCGCACCCGTCCCCTACCCATAGCCCCCGCGGGAGGCGTGGTCCTTCAACTCAACCTGTTGCCCAAGGTAAGATTCGAGCACTCCTCAGCAAAGATCATAGCTCATGAGCCATCTTCCTAATTGCAATACCAATTGACCCTCCCCCTCCTGTCCTACTTGTCCTACCAGGAGCTATGATGCAAATGCTGTGAGATGCCAATGAGCTGAAAAGTTCAGAGTGTTTCTGCCAGAGTTCCTGTCTTGCAACTTTGTATCAAAGTGTGTTTGAAGCTGTGAGAAAAAACATTTTAAATCCAAAGTTTTGTCAGATTTTTGATTAATAATTTTGATTATTCACTCGAGAATTAATGCATGAATTTCTACAGGATAAATCTCTACAGGAATATGTAACAATTTTACCGATAGGGGCGTCGTTCTTTTGAGCAGATGTGATTACACACATCCAAGATCAGAGTTTTAATAGTTACTAGACCAAGTGGGACCTGTTGCATCCTGTCCCCTCAACACGCGGTGGGGGGGAGCATCCTGCAGCGCCACACACACACACACACACACACACACACTCCCCTTTTATATTATATTAATGTTATTGGCTCCTTTTACCCCCATCCCCGCCCTATCCACTGACGCATAGCCCCCAACTCACAGGCGTGTTTAGAGAGGGAGGGGGCAGAGACAGAGAGAAAGGGGTAGGGGGAGAGGAGGAGGAGGAGTGGGAAGAGGAGGAGTGGGGCCGAGAGAGGCAGAGGGGGGGGGGGAGAGGTGGGGGGATGGGGAAGAGAAGGGGGTGGGGGAGGGGGATGGGGAAGAGAAGGGGGTGGGGGAGGGGGGAGAGAGGAGGGGGTGAAAGTGGGGGGAGGAGGAGGGGAGCCGGGTGGGCGAGAGTAGGGCTGATTCCTGAACGCTCCCATTGGCGGTTTCAGGCTTCATTCAGGCTTTAGGGCCCGAGTATGGGGGGGGAAGAGGAGGAGGAGTGGGGAAAGGAGGAAGAGAGCAGGCAGTGGGCAATAAACAATGCAATGCTTTCGAAGTTAAACCGAAACAATGAAGTTCAATCAGACTCTTATCTTCAGAGATGTGAACGTCAGCATTAAGCCTTGTTCATCAGTGATATAATGGCCATGGAGAAATTTCTGGAAAAGCAAGCCTGAGCACTCGTGACCCTCAGAAGTCCTCGGAAGCGCTCGGGAGCTGCAGTACAGTGCACACTTGCTCGTTCTTTCTGCATCTTTTAAAGAACTGGGAGGGGGAGGGGGGTGACATCACTTGCTGCGCGTGGAACATAGGGCAGCAGGCTGTGAGGAGCAGAAGCCATTGTGACGTTATCAGTGAGACTATCTCGTTTATTTTCCAAGTTATTTGAAATTTTTGAACATTTTCATAAATAACTCGAGAAATAATGCATGAAATTTTCAGACAAGGTGATTTTTTACATTAGGGTGTAAATCTCTATCAGAACATGTAAAGATTTCACCGTTAGCATGTCGTGTTTTTGAGGAGATGTGAAACACACACAAACATCACACACACACAAATGCACACACATCCAAGATCAGAGTTTTATAAGTATAGAGATAGATGAGATGGGGCAAAAGTTTTGTAATTTTTTTTAGAAGTTTAATAAAACAATTATTTTGGGATCTGGTCATTTCTGGCATGACCAGTGTTTATTGCTCCAAAGAAGGTGGTGGGTGATAGCTTCACTCTTGACCCAATGCAATCCTCATTGGTGCTAATGTGTACTAATATTCATACAGTGAACTATTGCCTGGATATTTCTAAGGAAATTAGCTCTTAATGTTAGTGCATAAGTTATCGTAACAAGATTGGAAGGCGTGACATTGATTAACTTCAAAGGGGAGAATCCTTTGCTTCCACTTTAGCATGAAAGATATGTAGTGATTGATAAATGTTCAGGTGCAGTGTGAAGTTAGGTTAGTGAGCAGTTAATAGACAACATAAATAATTTCACAAGCACATAATAGACAGTAACATAATTCTATTTGGTTGCCAAAGACAATATTCAATATATTTGACCATGTTATCGTTTATGGGTATTATAGAAATTAGGTGCAGGAGTAGGCCATTCGGCCCTTCGAATCCAATGCAATCACTAAGATTTATACTAAATAAATTGTTTATTAATATTATTTGTGTTTATTTTGTGTGTATCAGATAGAGCTTAATTTGATTTGTGGTGTTGCAACGCAGAACATCATAAATCTATTTTCTAAGAATATTTTCTGTTACTTGTAATGTGTGTTAAATCCTTAATGTGCTCAGAAATGTCAGCACCTGCACTGAATTATTCTATTTGGTCTCCTGTGGTGTATAATTGTAGGTTGTTCCATTGCTTTGAAATATGCTGCACAAGATAATTAAAGAAGTAAAATTAAAAACCAGTGGTTTCAACAAGTTACCCCTCGAATTCTGAAGTCTTCAAAATGTAGTTAGATTGGCTGGGTTTTTTGCACAAGTTTGAATCCCAATTAAATTGGTCTGGGAGTAAAGAAAGATGTAGCATGTAAATAATGTCCCTGTGAAATAATTTTCTGCAGTTGACTTGATCCCATGCCTGTATCCCAATAAAAAGTAGATCAAAGGGCGGCACGGTGGTGCAGCGGTAGAGTTGCCGCCTTACAGCAGCAAAGACCGGGGTTCTATTCTGACTACGGATGCAGCCTGTATGGAGTTTGTACGTTCTCCCTGTGACTTGCGTGGGCTTCCTCCAAGATCTTCGGTTTCCTCCCACACTCCAAAAACATACAAGTTTATTGGTTAATCGACTTGGAATAAATGTAAATTGTCGCTGGTGTGTGTGTAGGATAATGTTAACGTGCTGGTCAGTGCAGTCTCAGTGGGCCAGTCTTGTTTCTGCGCTGTATCTCTAAACTAAACTAAAAGAAGTTTAAGATAATGAACACTCTTTCTTTCCTCAAATCTAACTTAAATGGATGTACAAAAAGCTTTTGCTGATTTTCTTGCCTTTTCTGTGCACCTGTTCTCACCTTCATAGTGATCTGCTTTCTATCAGCTGGCTAGGATGATATGTCATCGTAACCAGCAGGCATTCCGACTGTGCTGCTTCCTCTTGAAGAAGGGGATAACTCGTAATGGAAGACAGAACATTGGAGCAGGTGGTTCGCTCCCTGGTATCCAGCCTCCAACTGCTTATGAGGAGGAAGCTCTCTAACTTCTGGGTAGGAAGATACGAGAGGGAATAGGGGAAATGAATGAAGAAGGCTATGTGCAAGCTGAATATAACATTCATGCTGTCTTGCTTATGCTTGCATACTAGTATACTTTTTCATTGAAATATATACAGAAACTGTTACACAATTGCATCTATTGACAACCACATAGAAATTGCCCATTTCCTTTTTTATTGAAGATTGTCAGCCTTATTTTAATGTTACCATAAGGCCATAAGTGATAGGAGCAGAATTGGGCCATTCGGCCCATCAAGTCTACTCTGCCATTCAATCATGGTGATTCTCTATCTCTCCCTTCTAACACCATTCTCCTGCCTTCTCCCCATGACACTGACACAATGTTGTAACTCTCAGAGGTATACAGGTTCTAACCACTCCAAGGACTTGAGTACAATGATCTGGCTTGATGCACTAATTAAGTGCTATCGCATTAGCTAAGTGCGATAGCTGCTTAATTAGCTAATCAGAAGCTGCAGTATTTGAGCTTCTAAGGTAATTCAATGGCTCTGAAGCCCATTCAGCTGTTCTGTACCATGTCCTTATTTTCTTACCCATAGAAAAGAGGGTAGTGGTGGGAGGATGTTTTTTGGTCAAGAGTATATGCGGATGTCTTTAACCCCGACCTACTCTAATCTGAGGTCTCAACTGCTTTAAAAAGATCACCATGCTCCTGGTCCCAAAGAGGCATAAGGTTGTGTGCGTTAATAACTTTCGTTCAGTGGCTCTGACAACCACCATCATGAAGTGCTTCGAGAAGCTGGTGGTGGAGCAGTTCAGCTCCAGCCTCACAGAGACTTGCCATTCACCTCCAACCGCAACAGGTCCATGGCAGTCATCTCCCTGGTTACGCACTCATCCCTGGACCACTGGGTAACTAGGATACCTACATCAGACTTATTTATTGACAATGGTTTTTATCTTCAACAGCAATACAGTAAGTCCTCGTTTTAACATACCGCTTTATAATAGATTTTGCTTACAGCAGATGCATGTACTGACCTTCACGCCAGGCCCGGCTGCCCATGCCGGATCTACTGCTGCCACCACCGGCCACACAGCGTCCATGGCTGTGCCTGCCACCACCCCTACCAGTGTCCACCCGCACCTGCACTCTGGCCACTCGTGGATCGTGACCAATTACTCCACCGATCCTCTCCTCAACTCACCTGGATTCCAGGCCCAGTTTCAGACCGAGAGTTTGGGTCCTAACCCAAATCAACCCCTATCTATGTTCTCCAGAGATGCTGCCTAATCATCTGAGTTACTCCAGCCCTTTGTGTATTAACCAGCACCTGCAGTTCTTTGTTTCTACTACTTGTAATCCGTTACTTGGTTATAGCAGACAATCTGTAATACTGGACACCATAAGTTCCGTTATAAGGAGAGTGTACTGTATTCTAAGCCAAATTCATTTCCAAACCCCTGGACTTTTTTTTTCCTAAGCCAGCATCTGCAGTCCGTACATTTTTCTGCCGTCTTACCATTTCCCTTTGCAGCATCCACAGACTAAAACACTCCTTCCAGGTGAAGTGACAATTCATTTGAAGACTTCCAATTTATTTTAGTTGTGTTTCTTCTCTAGATTGGAGAAACCAAACAGGTGTGTGATCTGATTTTCTAATTGCAGTCTCTAACTTTGGCCTCATCATTTGTGAGAAAAGACAAAGATAAGTGCGGGGAACAGTAGCTTAACTTCCTAGTAATTTCAGATAAACCATTTGTGGCAGTCTGAATGAAAAGTTACCACTGTAACATTAACTTAGTTTTTCCCTTCATTCTACTTCAAATTCCCAGGATTAAAAATCACCTACTTCTCCTGGACCACCATAGCGAAGCAACTACTTGACTTGTTGGATATTTCCAGTATTCTCTTCTATTTCAGGTATCAGAAACTGCCCTATACTAAATCTTGTAATTTCAGATTTTTTTCTAACTTCGCTACATCTTGGCATGATAGGTCTCCATCTATTTACATGCCCTAAGACAAGGAATGATTACAATGAACAATCTTTCACCACTTGTCTGAATGGGAGCCACCAAAAATTAAACTGTCCACTCTCTTGATCTCCACTGTATATCTGACATTATCTTTGTTCTTTTCATCTCTCCCCGTTTCTGAAACTTAACATTTATTTTCCTCATTCTGTTAGTCAATAAACTGAAATGTTGAACCCATGTCCGGCTTTACAAGTGCTGCCTGATCCGCTGTGTATTTCCAGCATTTCCTGGTTTTAACCACTGTGTAATATCTTCACTATACCATTGGCACTGACCACTATAAGATATCTTCACTATACCATTGGCACTGGCAGAACCACCAATTTCCATTGCTAGTTAGTCATGGGCTCCATGCTGTCCCTTCTAATGAAACCCAAATGCCGTAAAATAATCAAAACATTGTGTGACACCAATGGCTATGGGGGAATTTCCCATAGATTGTTAAAGGTGTTACTGTAGGAGTTGACATTAGGCATAATTGTACCATCAATTGCATTGTCTAGCTTGACTTTTCTTTTAGATTATCAGTCTACATAAAATCCTCTGAAATTGAGTACCCTTTTAATTAACTATGAATGGCAATAGTTTGTGGCTTTGGGGCAGTTGACTTCAGTTTAGCTTATTGCCATGTGTACTGAGGTACAATGAAAAGCTTTTGCTGTGTGCTGACTGGTCAGTCAAAAGCCAACACAAGATTACAATCGAGCCATTCACAGTGTACGGGTGCATGATAAGGGAATAACGTTCAGTGCAAAGTTAAGCCAGTAAAGTCTGATCAAAGATAGTCCGAGGGTCACCAATGAGATAGATAGTAGTTCGGGACTGCTCTGTAGTTAATGTAGGATGGTTCACTTGCCTGGTAACAGCTGGGAAGAAACTGTCCCTGAATCCGGAGGCGTACGTTTTCACACTTCTTTACCTTTTGCCCGATGGGAGAGGGGAGAAGATGGAATGGCCAGGGTGTGACTCTTCCTTGATTATGCTGCTGGCCTTACTAAGGGAGCGGGTGGTATAAATGGAGTCAATGGAAAGGAGGTTGGTTTCTGTGATGGTCTTGGCTCCGCCCACCATTCACTCCAATTTCTTGTACTCTTAGATGGAGCTGTTCCCAAACCAAGCTGTGCTGCTCCCAGATAAAATGCTTTCTATGGTGCATCTGTAGAAGTTAGTGAGAGTTGTAGGGGACATGCCAAACTTCCTAAGCCTTTTAAGGAAGTCGAGGCTTTGGTGTACTTTCTTGGTTGCTGCTTTGATATGGGTGGCCCTGGAGAAGTTGTTGGTGATATTTAATCCAAGGAATTTGAAGTTTTCAACTATCTCTACTTTGGCACTGTCAATGCAAACTGGGGTGTGTGTACCGAATGAATACTTGGTAGCGGCTTCTGATTTTGCAATGAGTTTACATTTTCCTTCATTGCAATCATAGTACCTCACTTCAGAGATGAAGCCATTTCAGTTAATGTCACCCTCACAATCTCAAGGTGTCCAATTAAATGAACATTCAGAATAATATAAGCAGTATAATGAATACCGTAAAAAAAATCCACTATCTGCAATGTATTGATGTGTTGTCATGCTCTACTGAATGCAAAATGTAATCATTGTTACTAAACAGGAGATTTGTTTTGATTGTTCCTTTCAGTTTATCTGTCTCTCGTACCACCAGTAAATTATGAAATATTGAGTGAGAAATCACTTTTACGTTCTCTGAACCTTGTTTAGACACATCCGTCTTCTTGTTGGAATGGACGCTGGCAATTCTTAACAGGACCAAAGCCATTGTCTTCCTCACTGTCACTAACAGATAATCAAATTGCTTCAGGCAGAATCTTTGTTTTGTTGCTACCAGCAGAAAAATTGGGATAATGCAGTTGAGGAATTGTCAATTAAATGCAAAATTATGTGCACTCTCTTACTTTTGAGCAGTTATTTCTGTTGCACTGGAAATGTAAAACTTTATTTAACATTTTCACATTGTGCACTAAATTTATTGTTTGTATAGTTATTACTGCGTTTCTGGCGTGTGGGTGTTATGCCCAATTTTTCCTTTCCACTCCTTTACTCTTTTTATAGCGCATTGAACATATACGGCATAGGAATGGGATTTTTGACCACAATGTCTGTGCTGAACAAGCTAAACTAAGCTCCTCTGCCTTCAAGTGATCCATATTCCTCCATTTCATGCACATGAGTCTATGTAAAGGCCTCCTAAATGCCACTATTGTATCTGCTTCCACTGCCACATCTGGCAGTGCATTCCAGGCACCCACCATCCTAGGTGTAAAAAAAAAACATAACAAAAACTACTTGCTCTGCACATCTTTTAAACTGTTACTTGCTGCCCTTAAAGCTATGCCCTTTAGTATTTAACATTTTCAACTCTGGGAGGAGAAAGATTCTGACAGCGTATGCTTATAATTTTATATACTTCTATCAGATCTCTCTTCAACCTCCAAGTTGCCAGGAAAACCAATCCAGATTTGCACAACCTCTCCATACAGTTTATGGTCTCTAATCCAGACAGCATTCTGGCAAACTTCTTCTGCACCCTCTCAAACCTTCACATCCTTCCTAAAATGTTGTGAGCAGAAATGCATGCAATACTCCAAATGTGGCCTAACCACAGTCCGATGAGGACTCTTGTACTCAATGCCGCAACCAGTCATAGTAAGCATACCATATACCTTCTTTAGCACTATCTACTTGCATTGCTACTTCTAGAGAAGCATGGATTTGGATACGAATATCCCTCTTTACATCAATGCTCTTTTTACATCAATGCCACGAACTGTATAAATTTCCCCTTGGATTCAACCTCCCAACATACAAACCTCGCATTAGCTTGAATTAAATTCCTTGTTGAAGAATCAATCATCAATACTATGTGGTCGATAGGGGTGCTGCGAGACGGCTGCCCTGCCAGCAGCGTGTCTGTTATTTTTACTTTTTATTAAAATCGTGTCTAAATGTTTGTTTTAGTGTCTCTCGGTGTGTCTTGTGTGGGGGGTGGTGGGGGGGGGGGGAAAGGGGGGATCCGCTTTTGGTCGCCTCCTCCACGGAGCGGCGACATTTTCCCATGTCGCCTCCCTCACGGCCTAACACCATGGATTGGAGCAGCCTTTCCCGGAGTCGGGCCCGGAGTTTCAGCAGCGGGCACAGCGTGGACCTTTCATCGCGGAGTGGGCGAGCCCTTGCTGGGGGTCGCCAGAAGGGAGTGCTCCGATTGCTGGCCCGCGGACTGTTACGTCCTGAAGCCACGGTCTGCAGAGCTTCTAGCCGTGGGCGTGCCGTCTGGAGCCTGGGATCCTTCGTCGGGGATCCCCAGAGAAGTGCTCCGAACGCCGGCCCGCGGCCTACAACATCCTGAAGCCACGGTCTCCGGCAAGAAAGCGCTGATTTGGGACCTCCAAGCCGCGGAGTGTGGTCTACTGTCCCGAAGAGAGGAGCTGTACATCCGGCCGTCCGAAGCGGCGATTGCGGAGGTTTATGGCCCCGACCCGGGTGAACAAGGAGGAGGGGTGATTGAACGTTGTGCCTTCAACCGCACTGAAGAATGCTGTGGTGGACGTTTTGTGTTAAATCTTATTGTGTATTGTGTGTTCTTTTTTAATTGTATTGCTGCTGGCAAATTCATTTCACTGCACTTTTATGTGTATGTGACGAATAAAATAGTAAGATTAAACGAGAACTTACCAGTTTGAAGTTTGATCTTGATTTTATGAGGAGTTACGATGAGCGATTACGTGAAAAAGGCCATCAGTCTGCTTGCGCGTCAATCTTCAAAGCAGCGGTGTGAAATCACAGATGATAATGGTTGAACTGAACATAGTAAGATTAGAGAAGAGTAGAACTACCAGATGACCTTAATAATATGAGGGTTGGGAGCGGTGGGCACGTAATCGCTCATCGTAACTCCTCATAAAATCAAGATCAAACTTCAAACTGGTAAGTTCTCATTTAATCTTACTATTTTTCTTTGGAGTCACGTGGGTGACTACGTGAAGATTTCAAAGCTCTGTGATTTCATGCCGGAAATGAATCCATGCGTTACACACTGCATGAAGTGAGCATGGATGAGTGAAAAAGATTAATGCATTCAGACATGTCTTAATTTGTTAAAATGCTGGTGCGTTAATTATCAAAAGAAAATAATAGTGACCCCTTTCATGAAGGCGAAAACTATAAAAGTCTAAAATGGAGTTGGCAAATACCCCCGGTTTGGCAATAGGTTATATAAAATGTTGGTAAAGTATGTTCATTTGCCGATCCTGCAGATGTGGTCCTGTGGAACGTACATAACCCTTGGAGCTGATGTAGTAGCAGCCCTGATGGAGTGAGTGTGGTAAATATTAGTATCGACTTGTGCATAAGCCAAAACCCCGGTTGCCACCTGGAGATGGCAGAACTAATACTTCTATGAAGTTTTTAGTAACTAACAAAAATTGCTAGTGAGGAGCCTTAGAGGCTCTAGGTGACCTAGACGTATAGTAGTAAAGGTGTGACCACACATTACTGATGGTCCATAGGGTATGCCATGAGACTTGTTTGAGACCTAAGCCCCTGGTTAGTTCTGGTTAATTGAATCAAAAACATAAAATGTTATGTATAGCAGATGTTACCATCCTGTCCAGTCGCAATTTACGTTGTGACTGGACCCGTTGCACTGAGGCGAGTGCCATGAGGATAAGTACCTTAGAGAGCCGGCTAAAGCTAAGGATGTAGCTGGAGCTCCCTGGTGAAGTAATATTGACATTACGTCAATGTCCCATACTTCCGTGTTACCGGGCCTGGGAGAACTTGTATTAAAGATATCCTTATTATTCTAGATATCAGAGCATGAGACCCGACAGTGTGGGTCCCACTGCTGCAGCAAATATGATGAGAAAGCAAGTAGGCACAGTGAATGGCACTTTGCTTAATTATTGTCATAGACCCATTGAAAATGAACTGTAAGACATCAGTATCCGTGCTGTGTTGTATGTAACATGTGTATTTGAACAAACACTTCCCATCTGCTGAAGTGGAAATGTACTGCCTTATGGTGCTTCCCCTGCATTCTGCAGTGTGCATGACATGAATCGGTCAGACTACCAGAGCCGTAGGCATAATTGTCTCAGAGTCCGCAAGTCAATTAATTGATTTTCGTGCAGTGGCTGGTTTCCCGTGTCACATGCAGAACCAACAAGTTTTATGTTTTGAATGACCATATTTGGTTCTATATTCCCAACATTAGCGGGAACCATGGCTGCGCATGCCAGTCAGGCAGTTAGAAATGCCTGAAGCGGTGTCTTGCTGGATTTATTGCAAGACCCAACTGATGGGGCAGTATGGAGGAAAGACATGCAAGAAACATTCCTCCCCAGTGTGGCGATAGTGTATCTCTTGCCACAGTATGCCAATATTTACAACTGGCAAATGAGCCTGATGTAAATATATCGATATTCGGTGTTCTATTGAGCCATGATGACATTAAACACTTTGTGATCCAACATCCATACTGTGTCATTGATTTCACTTGGTGATACAATAGCCTCAAACGAGGTTAGGTAAATATCATAGGATACTTTAACTTTATTGCACCCATGTGACTAACATGTGCCACCACCATAGTGTATCAACTTGGAGTTGAGCATGCAGATTATGCATATTCGCACAATGACCTTTAACCTACAGGATGCACCTAGTGTTTATAGGTAGTTGATGCCAATAACTGAAAAATTGGTGACTCATGCAAACCACATCCACCTCCTTTACTGGAGATAGCAGTCATAATTTCTCATCTTTGACAACTAGCATCAGTTTGTAATTACTGAGGATTACTGACCAAACTTACTGGAGCAAATGTGACTTCGGTAGCTTCAGCTGGGATAGGCATTGGTTTATTAACAATGACCTATATGGTACTTGAGGGGTTTATTCTTTGCACGTTGTAAGTTCTGATAATGCAAAGGCCCATTTTGCACCACTGGAACACAGCTGCTATATTGCCAATTACACTTGATGAGTAGATGGCTGTTAAATAACAATGAGGTTGTTACAGGTTTCTGTTAATTCCACCTCTTGCCCCTGTTAAGTTGATTGTTAAATGTAAATCCCAATAGTCAATTGTTCTGATTGGTATCAACTTAAATTTAACTGGATGGATTAAAGGACCCCAATTCCTCAAATATAGTTTGGGCTGCAACAGTTAATTTAATAAAATAGTGTTTAAAACATCATCCAGATAGGGGATAACAAATGTTCTAGTGCTCTGAGCAGCCCAAGCACCGGTTTAACTAATTTGGTAAATAAACCTGGGAGCTGAAGTTAGCCCATTTTGCAACGGTTTAACTGTTAGCATTGACCCATCCAGATAAATTTCAAATATCTCCGGTGATCCCTGCGAATGGGAACTGAATAGCATACATCTTTGAGATCGATGCTTGCCATATAGCTCCTATAGAATCAATAATTAGACAATAACGTAGCTTCCCATTTTGAAGGTCTATACTGCACATATGATTTAAATATGGATGAAGTGACCTCTTTCACCCTGTCCTGAAAGGCAATCCTGCCCATAATACTGGGCCTGTCTCGAAAGACAACTCTGGCCCCAATTCCAAGCCTGCTTGGAACCTATGTATGTTGTGCAGTATAAAGTAATCACATGTTATCATCCGTTTATTAAACCCAGATCTGAGTCTCATGCAATCATGGTCACTTGTAGAAAAACACAAGTATAAATATTACCAACATGTAAATGGTCCGCAACCCATGTTTTGGAAGAACCAGACCCACCTACCTCCATGGCTACCGGTGGTCTTATGGTAAGCTCAAAGGCCGCTGATTCAGGTTCTTTTTCCCCTCCTTGATCGGAGAGTAGGACTGGTAGGGTGCATAGATTCTATATTTCCCCTGAGACCGGCTTGGCCTTGGTCTGAAAACCCTCATCAAACCGAGACTGCCTTGTAAGACAGCTCTGGCCATAATTCTGAACCTGCCTCGAAAGACAACACTGGCCATATTATCCGTGCCCAGCTTTCAAGCTGCCACCGGCTTCAGTGAACCGCTGCCCCGATGGAGGCGTGGGGTGTGTCGTCGCCTACCGATGAAGCTTCGCTACCTACCGATTAGTCCGACAGCTTTTTGCTTCCACATCCTGGTCTGACCTATGGGAAAATTCTTACCTGAAGAGAGGATTTGGCTGGTTTCATGACCTCCAATGTCACCCGGATAGCGCTGTTCACTGCCGGCACTTGTAGCATTGCGAGTATCTCTTGAAGCCATATGCACAAGCTCCAGTATGTTCCACGGTCAAGTTAAACTTATCGCTGGACAGAGCAACGCTGCCACCAGTCGGCTCGCTCGTGCAAAGCGGGTCAACGTAATGATGCGCAATCGGACTGACGGCCTCCTTCACATAGTCACTCACGTGACTCCGAAGTAAAATTGACTATTGACTCTCTCTATAAAAGGTGCTTGAGGTTATGGGGAGAAGGCAGGTGAATGGGGTTAGGAGGCAGAGATAGATCAGCCAATGGCGGAGTTGACTAGATGGTCCAAATGGCCTAATTCTATTCCTATTTCTTGTGATCTTGTAATCTGAAAGAACTTGAATCTTACCGGTACAATTTCTTTTTTTAAATTAATGTTAAACTAGTAAACTACATGTATTACTGCACTTTGCTATCATTCCTATCCTCCATCCCTTCATTGATTTGTTTGGGAAATTGTATTAATTTTGCAGGGACTTCAGTACAGGAAAAGCAACATGGGAAGATTGATGGGAAGATTTTAGTTAGTGTATTTACCAACCAATAGCTCAAGTCTTTCTGTGCTCTTGCACTACTTGTTTCTTCTGTGACAGCAGACCTTGTGTGCCATGGACTCATTCCGATATTAACTGCATTGCCTCGAACTTTGCTCTGATTGAAGTGAGCTATTCTCTGATCTGCCATCTTCACATCGTTGAAGAAAAATATCTTGTCTTCATTTAGCGTATAACCACCTGCCTTGTACTACCTCCACACAGCGGCTTCCCTGACTCCACACAGCGACTTCCCCGACTCCACTCAGCGACTTCACAGACTCCACACTTGCGGACTCAATCAGCACGGGTTGTGAACTCAATAAGCACGGTTTGTGGACTAAGCCCCGCCAATGGGAATTTTTATTCTCCTCGCCCCGGTGATTGACAGCGGGTGCCGGAAGGGGTGTTACCTTCATGGTGACTGAAAGGCGAGAACACCAATCTGCTGATCTCACAATTTTTTTTAAACCTTCATAGCTTTTGTAATATTCCACTGATCGGAACAAACTTGGTGTGCTTGGAGCAGAGGCGAACGGTGAGTAAGGTGGCAAAAAATCCTAGCGATATAGGGTACCGTTTTTGCGCTAATTAGAAAAAAAACACAAACCAGAAGAGGACAAGGTGAGAGTTTTAGTAGTAGTATGTATAGATAGATTGACAGTCAGAATCATTCTCCCAGGATGGAAAAATCAAATACCAGAGGTCAAAGCTTTAACATGAGAGGGGCAAAGCTTAAAGGAGATGTGTGGGGAAAGTTTTTTTTTTAAGTTACCTAGATTCACTGCTGGGGATGTTGGCTGAGGCAGATATGATAGTGGCATTTAAGAGACTTTTGGATGGGCATATGGATGTACAGGAAATGCAGTGCAGGCATTACATAGAAACATAGAAAATAGGTGCAGGAGTAGGCCATTTAAGCCCTGCGAGCCTGCACCGCCATTCAATATGATCATGGCTGATCATCCAACTCAGTATCCCGTACATGCCTTCTGTCTATACCCCCTGATCCCCTTAGCCACAAGGACCACATCTAACTCCCTCTTAAATATAGCCAATGAACTGGCCTCAACTTCCTTCTGTGGCAGCGAATTCCACAGATTCACCACTCTCTGTGTGAAAAATGTTTTTCGCATCTTGGTCCTAAAAGACTTCCCCCTTCTCCTTGGACTGTGACCCCTTTTTCTGGACTTCCCCAACATCTGGAATAATCTTCCTGCATCTAGCCTGTCCAACCCTTTAAGAATTTGTAAGTTTCTATAAGATCCCCCCTCAACCTTCTAAATTCTAGCGAGTACAAGCAGAGTCTATCCAGCCTTTCTTCATATGAAAGTCCTGACATCCCAGGAATTAGTCTAGTGAACCTTCTCTGTACTCTCTCTATGGCAAGAATGTCTTTCCTCAGATTAGGAGCCCAAAACTGTACGCAATACTCCAGGTGTGGTCTCACCAAGACCCTGTACAACTGCAGTAAAACCTCCCTGCTCCTATACACAAATCCTTTTGCTATGAAAGCTAACATACCATTCGCTTTCTTCACAGCCTGCTGCACCTGCATGTTTACTTTGAATGACTGGTGTACCATGACACCCAGGTCTCATTGCATCTCCCCTTTTCCTAATAGGCCACCATTCACTTAATAGTCTACTTTCCTGTTTTTGCCACCAAAGTGGATAACCTCACATTTATCCACATTATACTGCATCTGCCATGCATTTTCACACTCACCCAACCTATCCAAGTCATCTTGCAGCCTCCTAGCATCCTCCTCACTGCTAACACTGCCCCCCAGCTTCGTGTCATCTGTAAACTTGGAGATGTTGCATTCAATTCCCTCATCAAAATCATTAATATATATTGTAAATAGCTGGGGTCCCAGCGCCGAACCTTGCGGTACCCCACTAGTCACTGCCTACCATCCTGAAAATGACCCTTTTACATCTACTTTTTGCTTCCTGTCTGCCAGCCAGTTTACTGTCCACATCAATACTGAACCCCCAATACCGTGTGCTTTAAGTTTGCATACTTATCTCTTATGTAGGACCTTGTCGAAAGCCTTCTGAAAGTCCAGATATAACACATCCACAGGTTCTCCCTTATCCACTCTACTAGTTACATCGTCGAAAAATTCTATAAGATTCTTCAGACATGATTTACCTTTCGTAAATCCATGCTGACTTTGTCCAATGATTTCACCACTTTCCAAATGTGCTGCTATCCCATCTTTAATAACTGACTCTACCAGTTTCCCTACTACCGATGTTAGACTAACTGGTCTGTAATTCCCCGTTTTCTCTCTCTCTCCCTTTTTAAAAAGTGGGGTTTCATTAGCTATCCTCCAATCCTCAGGAACTACTCCAGAATCTAAAGAGTTTTGAAAAATTATCACTAATGCATCCACTATTTCTGGGGCTACTTCCTTAAGTACTCTGGGGTGCAGCCTATCTGGCCCTGGGGATTTATCGGCCTTTAATCCATTCAATTTACCTAACACCACTTCCCGGCTAACCTGGATTTCACTCAGTTCCTCCATCTCATTTGACCCCCAGTCCCCTGCTATTTCCGGCAGATTATTTATGTCTTCCTTAGTGAAGACAGAACCAAAGTAGTTATTCAATTGGTCTGCCATGTCTTTGTTCCCCATTATCAATTCACCTGTTTCTGACTACAAGGGACCTACATTTGTTTTAACTAATCTTTTTCTCTTTGCATCTCTATAAAAACGTTTGCAGTCAGATTTTATGTTCCCTGCCAGTTTTCTTTCATAATCTATTTACCCTTTCCTAATTAAGCCCTTTCTCATCCTCTGCTGGACTCTGAATTTCTCCCAGTCCTCTGGTAGGCTGTTTTTTCCGGCTAATTTGTATGCTTCATCTTTTGTTTTGATACTATCCCTGATTTCCCTTGTTATCCACGGATGTACTACCTTCCCTGATTTATTCTTTTGCCAAACTGGGATGAATAATTTTTGTAGTTCATCCATGCAGTCTTTAAATGCCTTCCATTGCCTCATCCACTGTCAACCCTTTAAGGATCAATTGCCAGTCTATCTTTGCCAATTTGTATCTCATACCGTCAGTTTCCTTTCTTTAAGTTCAGAAACCTTGTTTCTGAATTAAATATGTCACTCTCCATCCTAATGAAGAACTCAACCATATTATGGTCACTCTTGCCCAAGGGGCCACACACAACAAGACTGCTAACTAACTCTTCCTCATTACTCAATACCCAGTCTAGAATAGCATGCTCTCTCGTTGGTTCCTCTACATGTTGGTTTAGAAAATTATCCCGCATACATTCCAAGAAATCCTCTTCGTCAGCACCCCTGCCAATTTGATTCACCCAATCTATATGTAGATTGAAGTCACCCATTATAACTGTTTTACCTTTGTTGCACGCATTTCTAATTTCCTGTTTGATTAATTATGTGTAGGCTGATGAGAGTTGATCTTGGCATCATGTTTGGTGCATACAGTTTGTGCCAAATGGCCATTCAAATGCTGTACTGGTCTGTTTAAAAAATAAAATATATTTGAACAATAAATCTAAACAGTATATTTAATGTCATATTTGCAGATATAGAATAGTATCTGAAAAGTAATTGATTTATTTTAGCAGAGGATGAGCAAAAAGAGTAATTGTTAACAGACTTTATTGTACTGGCTGTTGAATTTCCTCTTCCATGTTGGGCAGCTTGGAGGTAAAATTAGTTGGACAGTATATTTAAGTAAGTAAAAAAAACCCTGCAAATGTTGTACTCCTCCGATGGAAACAAAACAGGCTGGAAATATGCGATAGAGCAAAGCACACCTGTAAATAGGAAATAATGATCATATTGCCTCTAATATTTCATACTTCCAGTTTCCTGTACTTGGCTGCAGAAGGACAAGTAATGTGAACGTCATTGGTATTTTTACACGTTTTACTTGATTGCAATTCCTCTGCATAAATATGTGGTCCCAAAGATTCTGCATTATGTTCTTCAATATTATATAAATTAATTTAGGCCATTTGGGAAGAGCATGCAGTAAACATCAATAAAATACCAAGTCACCAACATCCTTATCGTTTTTTATTGTCTCATAACAGTTGTACATGCAGGTTTGAAAGTTGTGATACAGTCTCTGGTACTAAATACATAAGTGGGTCAAATCTTGCTGTTTATGACCTACAGTTCTGGGAGGACTAGTGGAATAGTTATATGGCAGGGAAACAGGCCCTTTGGCCCAATTTGTCCATACTGACCAAGATGCCCCCTCTTGGATAGTCCACATAGAGTCATAGCCATACAACATAAAAATAGGCCCCACTGTCATACAACCATTACTCCAAGTAGCTCTCAGAACTTGAACGTAATGTTGTCATCAGTTACGACACAAGCACCAAGTGTCAGTTACACAAGATTAGTACAGGTGTCAGAGGTTATGCGGAGAAGGCAGGAGAATGGGGTTAGAAGGAAGAGATAGATCAGCCATGATTGAATGGCTGAGTAGACTTGATGGGCCGAATGGCCTTATTCTACTATTCCATATGACCTTATGAACAACCCCATTTCTCGAAGCTTCTGGTGATCTGTGAATGTCATAGTTCAAGTTTGTCAGTGTTTGCAGCGTAATCTAAGCTCCATGCTGGAACACATTAGATTGAGGACAAGGACAGTCTTCAGTTCTGAAGCAGGTCTACAGCAGTGGGAACGGTTGTTGAGAAACAAAATGTTTCTGCATCTTTGAAGGACAATACGCTGCATCATGCTTCCCCACGTGACACTGGGCAAAGTATCAGTGGTTGTGGGACAATGTGGCAGATATTGTGGACAATATCCCTGACTATTGATCTCCTGTGCATGGATTTTTCGCTGAACACCTTTGCTCAGTACACCTTGGCCTACCCAAATCTCCCAGTTGCCAAACACTTTAACTCCCCTTTTCATTCTCGCACTCACCTCTCTGTCCTTGGTTTCCTCCGCTATCAGAGTGAGGCCACACGCAAATTGGAGGAACGATGCCTTGTATTTAACTTGGGCAGCTGAATGACCAACCCAACAGAATGAATATTGACTCAACTAATTTTAAGTAAGTCTAGCATTCCGTCCCTCCCCTACATCCTGCTAGTATCACTAACGACCTGCTTAGTTTCACTGTTCATGCTCTATGAAAGGTATGGAAAGGTAGTCTATTGTTGGCTGTGGAAGAGGTGATCACGAGATGGCACGAACTAAAGATCTTTGGCATGAACAGTGAAACTAAGCAGGTCATTAGTGATACCAGCAGGATGACTGTGTGGGGGGGGACGGTTCGAGGAATGGGATGGGGCATTCTCATTGCAGTGGCTCTTAAAGCTGCGCCATATAATTTCCAAGCGGAAATTTAAGTAAGGTTGACAATGTTACTCGCAACATAATATAACATGCTGGTGTAGAGTGTAAATACACAGGAGGCTTGAGGACAGCTGCAATATTTGGCAGAGAAACAGAAAATTGCTCCTCATTCAAAAGCAGCCTTTATATACAGCCTGGGGTTGTATAAACAACGTGTGTGAATCATTCACGTCCTCCTTGGAGAGGATGGGGATATTTCTATTGCCAGTAATATTTCTGACGGAAGACAGTTCTGAGAATGCGCTGGAGAATGCGTAGCACGAGGGCTAAAATGGTCAGCTTTACTGTCACAGTATGAGTATACGATTGGATTTTATTCATTTCAGCAAGATGCCTTTGTTAATGCTAAATTTCGTTTTGCTGTTTGAATTGCTATTGATAGTGAAAATTTGATTTTCCCATTGCAATTTGCGGACTATGGCTGCCTAAATCAAAAATTCAGATGCAGAGAGAGAATTCACTGCAATGAGACCACACATCTTGCATTAATCCACAAAACAGGCTTGCAAGGAAATCAGCAAGACTAACGGTTTCGATTCGTAGCAGGATGATGGAAGGAAAATTAAATTAATTTATCAATTATTTTATCAAAAAACATTTAACAATCCCCCCTGTTCATTCATCTGTCATCTGTCATCTGTTTTTGTTCTGAGGTACCTCTACATTGGCGAGACCAAGCCCAGGCTCGGCGATCGTTCCATTGAACACCTCCACTCAGTCTATCTTAACCGACTCGATCACCCGGTGGCTCATCACTTCAACTCCCCCTCCCATTCCCAATCTGACCTTTCTGTCCTGGACCCCTTCCATTGTCAGAGTGAGGCCCAGCGCAAATTGGAGGAACAGCACCTTGTATTTCGCTTGGGTAGTTTACACTCCAGTGGTATGAACATTGACTTCTCCATCTTCAGATAGCCCTTGCTTTTTCTCTTCATCCCCTTCCCAGTTCTCCCACTAGTTTTACTGTCTCTGACTACATTCTATCTTTGTCCCACCCCCACCCCTGACATCAGTCTGAAGAAAGGCCTCGACACGAAATGTCGCCCATTCCTTTTCTCCAGAGATGCTGCCTCACCCGCTGAGTTACACCAGCATTTTGTGTGCACTGTTTCTGTTTATCTCCTTATCCTTCAATGGTTGTTCCCATTTACACCAACCTGGCAGCTAGTTTACCTCATCTCATGATTATTAATTAGAGATACAGCAGAGAAGCAGGTCCTTCGGCCCAACGGAACCGCTCCGACCAGCGATCCTCGCGCATTAACACTATCCTACACATACAAGGGGCAATTTACAATTTTACAAGCCAATTAGCCTACAAATCTGTACTTCTTTGGAATGTGGGGGAAACCGCAGCACCTGGGGAAAACCCATGCAGGTCACGAGGAGAATGTGCAAACTCTGTATAGACAAGCACCCATTGTCAGGATCGAAAAGTATTGAATTACACAATGACTGAACCCTCAATAGCCTTTAGGGTGGAGAAATCCAAAGATTCACCGTCTTCTGGAGAAGAAATTTCTCTTCCGTTCTAAATTGGCCTCCATCTTATTCATAGACTGTGGTCTGAGACTTCTCAGCAAGGGGTGCTAACCTCACTGCATCCACTTGTAAGAATTATGTAAGGTTTAGGACATCTCCTGTCATTCTTCTAAATTCCAGAGAATACTGGCATAGTCTATTCAATCTCGTCCAATATGGCAATCCCCACCCACTCCCCTTCCATCCCTCACTCCACAAGCTTCCTTCTCCCACCCCATTATTGCTGCCAGTCTTTGAACATCTTCTGCCTTCAGAACAACCATAAGAAAATCATTCACCCTTTCATGATAGCTCCATCATTCAATAACGCCTTGGCTGATTCTGGGCCTGAAATCCAGTTTGCAGCTTGCTCCCTATATCCTCTGGGACTCCCCATATCCTCTGGGACTCTTTTGCACCAAAAATCTATTGATTACAGCCCTTGAATGTAATTTATGATTGGACCCATGAGCAGAGGCTATATGATTCCCAGCTTTGCATGGCACAGTGGCGCAGCCGGTAGAACTTCTGCCTCGCAGCGCCAGAGACTCTGGTTTAATCCTGACCTCGGGTGCTGTCTGTGTGGAGTTTGTATGTTCTCTGTCTGACCGTGTCGGTTCCCTCTGGGTGTACTGGCTTCCACCCATCTTCCAAAAGGTATGCAAGTTTGTAGGTTAATTGGCCTCTGTAAATTGCCCCTAGTGTGTAGGATGCAAAAGTGGGATAACATAGAACTGGTATGGACTCTGTGGGCCAAAGGGCCTGTTTCCATGCTATATCTCTAAACTAAACTAAACTTTGCTCAATCAATGGCTTTTTTAAATAGTAGTTGTTTGTCTTGTTGTGAAACTAGCTGTTTGTAAAGGAGTAGAACCATGGAAGAGTGAAGCCTTTATGCTTTTGCATGACAATGTAATTCATGTGAATGATCTGAGGGCATGCAATGAAGTTGTCACTTATTTCCTCCAATTGCTGCTTAACAGTTACATTTACAATGAAGGCAAGGTACATGTGATTCATTTTGCGTTGGATATGTGTGAGAATGTTTGTGGTAGAGTTTTTGCACATTCAATTTTGAGGAGAGCTGCTGTCCTTTGCTGGCATTCATGCATTTAAATAAAATGTTCATGCAACCATGATGCTGCACAATCTGCAACTCTCCATTCTTGTCGTGCACCTTCTGCTTTTATCGATGGTCCTTGTTCCAACCATCTGCTTATCACCTCCCGCACCCTCCACCCCTTGCCCATGTCCACCTATTACCTGCCAAGCTTTGTCATGCCTCTCCCCTTTTCCTGCTTCCTTCACCCCCCCCCCCCCCCCCCCGCTCTCAACTCCCTCCCTCACAGTACAATCGGTCTGAAGAAGGATCCTGACCCAAAATGTCATCTATCCATGTTCTTCGGCCTGATCTCCTGAGTTGCTCCAGCACATTGTGTCCCTTTGTGCATTAACCAGCATCTGTTTCTAGTACCTTGCAACATGTTCTGGAGCTGATGTGGGATACAGGATTTTGGATCAGGACATTGAAAAGAATTGTACTGTGTATACGGGAATCTTAAGCAAAACCCAAAATGCTGGAGGAATTAAACGGATTGCGCAGCATCTCTGTGGGGAATTGATAGGCAACGTTTTGGGTCAGGACACTTCTTCAGACTCTACACTTCTTCAGTCTGAAGAAGGGTCCTGACCCCAAACGTTGCCTGTCTTTTTTCTCCAAAGATGGTTCAATGGTTCTTTATTATCCCATGTACAGACATACAGTGAAATTCTCTTTGCGTACAGTTCGGTAGGGTATTGCCATACCTATACAAAGTGCACAGAAATATGGGCGGCCGAAGTGGCGCAGCGGTAGAGTTGCTGCCTTGCAGCGCCAGAGACACCGGTTCGATCCCGACTATGGGTGCTGTCTGTTCTGAGTTGTACGTTCTCCCTGTGGCCGCATGGATTTCCTCCTGCACTCCAAAGACATACAGGTATGTAGGATAATTGCCTTGTTACATGTGTAAATTGTCCCTAGTGTGTGTAGGGTAGTGTTTCCACGCTGTATCTCTAAACTAATAAACTAAACTGAAATAATCCACTGAGACCGCATGCACTATTCTCCAAATCCAGTCCAGTCTGCGTGCACTGCCTTCTGGAGCAGCACTCTCTCCAGGTGAGTCCAACATTGTCTGTCCAGATCGTCCAACAAACCTTCGTCTCTCTCCTTACCTGGTCACTTACAGCCTTTGTGCCCTGGCGTGCCTACCACAGCCGACCTTGGTAAGGCACGACCCTGATTCACTCTTACCGGCTCTTGCCACTGCCGTCGCTGCCTCCCTCAATTCTCATCTACTGTCCTCTGGGGATGAGCAGGGGCATGCTGGGTAGCTTCCCTCTACATGACCCTGAGGAGGGTGGGGGGGGGGGGGGGGGCATCATTCCTTCCGGCCATGCTGCCTGCTGGATGCTGCCTGACCTGCTGAGCTGCTGAGTTCCTCCAGTACTTTGTGAAGTTATTTGAACGTAATAGTCTCGAAGAAAGTCCAAGGAAGCACCACTGTCTAACGTGACTCACTTCAATGAGTGTAATATCCCTGCGATTCCCTAAAAATATTTGTACAAGTTTCAAGATTTATCTTTGAAAATACATCATGTCAATGCTTTCCGGATGTTTCACAGTGGAACTATAACGGAAGTTTTTTTTTACTTTACCGCATCTAATTCTGCTTCAATTGATCTTATTTGCATGATTAATCCCATGGCTGTATTCAAGTCTGAGCATGCAGATACTCAAAAAGACAGCAAACAATAACCTTCTGTTATCCCAGTTCTCCCACCCGTCTCACTGTCTCCAACTACATTCTATCTCTGTCCCAGCCTCTTCCCCTGACATCAGTCTGGAGAAGGTTCTCTACCCAAAATCACCCATTCCTGCTTTCCAAAGATGCTTTCTGTCCCGCTGAGTTACTCCAGCATTTTGTGTCTACCTTTGATTTAAACCAGCATCTGCAGTTCTTTCCGATGCAATATCTTCTGTTTATTCATCTCAAGTTATTCTCATGATTAGCTTTCCTGAAAGCTATAAACATTTATCCTGGTATCTGGCATCTAAATAAAATATGCACGAAACCAGGAACCACTATTTTCTGACACAGGAATTTAGAAACCGTATGATTTTTTTTTAAACGCCATGTCAAAGGATACATTTTCTTTGTGAATCTAATTACACCGTTTTTGTGTGTAAAAGCACATTGATGAGAAAGCCAAAATCTTATGGAGTTGTGGAAAATATTGAACATGGGCTGCTTGTGGGAATGAGATTAGTTTGGGCACTGTCCAATTCACCTCTACCCAATCATGGATATTGCACTTTGTGCATGGAACTGATGTGCCGCAATGGCACAGCATTAGTACTGCTGCCTCACAGCACCAGAGGCCCAGGTTCAATCCTGGTTACAGATGCTGTCTGTGTGAAGTTTGAAGAAAGGTCTTTGATCTGAAGAAGGGTCCCGACCTGAAACCTTGCCAATCCATGTTTTGCAGAGATGCTGCTTGGAGTGTTGAGTTACTCCAGCACTTTGTGTCTTTTAGTGCTTCCTCTTCTATTGGTACTCTCCCGATGCCTACTAATCTCATTGATCACATATGTTCTTTCATAAGGATAAAGAAATGAAAATTCCTTCTCCATCAAACAGGGCATTTTGTTGTACGAGTATAATCCAAAGAGAACTTGGCACGATTGAAGTTGGATTTTTGACCACTCCATTATGTTGTGTTTTAAAACGGAGTCGTCCTGCATTTAATCATGTACTTTAATCCCATACAGCTCCATCCAAGACTGCAAGAATTTGCAGAGAATTGTGAGTGCAGTCACTAAGGCAGTAAACCAATGACAGAGAACAAAGACTAGCAGTTTTGTAATAAGCGGAACTCGGATCGGTGCTATCATGATAAAAAATCAGTTGACTGAACAAAATATATGCCTGTAGTGAACTAACATTTTGTGAAAAAGCTGGGTATTTGGAATAGATAATAGACCATAGGTGTAGGAGTACGCCATTCGGCCCTTCGAGGCAGCACCGCCATTCAATGTGATCATGGCTGATCATCCCCAATCAGTACCCCATTCCTGCCTTCTCCCCATATCCGCTATCTTTAAGAGCCCTATCTAGCTCTCTCTTGATAGTATCCAGAGAACCGGCCTCCACCGCCCTCTGAGGCAGAGAATTCCACAGACTCACCACTCTCTGTGAGAAAAAGTGTTTCCTCGTCTCCGTTCTAAATGGCTTACCCCTTATTCTTAAACTGTAGCCCCTGGTTCTGGACTCCCCCAACATCGGGAACATGTTTCCTGCCTCTAGCGTATCCAAACCCTTGACAATCTTATGTTTCAATAATATCCCCTTTCATCCGTCTAAACTCCAGAATGTACAAACACAGCCGCTCCATTCTCTCAGCATATGACAGTCCTGTGGGAGTAGGTAGTTGAGGCAGGTACAATAACAATGAATTAAGGGTGGCATGAAGATGGAGTTGCTGCCTTACAGCACCATAGACTCATGGTTCAATCCTGATTATGGGTGCTCTCTGTATGGAGTTTGTACGTTCTCCCCCTGACTTGTATCAGTTTTGTCCTGGAGTTCCGGATTCCTCTCACACTCCAAAGTTGTGTAGGTTAATTGGCATGGTATAATTGTAAGTTGTCCCAAATGTGTGTAGGATAGTATTTGTGTACAGAGATCGCTGGTCGGCGTGGAATCGATGGGCTGACGGACCTGTTTCTGTCTATTTTTATACTAAACTAAACAACACTTCAAGGAAATTTGTACAGGGACATGGATAGGAAAGGTTTGGAGGGATATGTGACAAATGTAGGCAAAATGGAATAGTTTAGTTGGGGCATCATGATCAACATGGACGTGTTGATCATGACAGGCCTGTTTTTATGGAGTATGACTCTACAAGTGAGGAAATGCAGGATATTTCCTTACAATGGAATTGCATCTTTGACAGTTCTGTGAATGTTTTCATTGGGAGAATGTTCAAATCCACACATTCCAACAAGTTCTGCTTTGTGATACTCTTAGTTTTGACACCCTGTCAGCTCCTCAGATTATTGAGATCACTGGTATACAATGGCTACAACTGGCCCCATTATTTGTTGTCAATAAAATGTCACTGAACAACACATTGTTGTCAGAACACGAACACAGTGCGCAAAATAGCGACACTGAGTGAAATCGAACATGTCAGGAAGCAAGCTGCCATTATCTCGCTGTGTGTGATAGCTATTGCGATTCAAAATATGAAGCTATACGCTCATGATTTGACATGTCCCTTGTACAAAGAATATGTTCAACTCCTCTACTTCTGATCTTGAATTACACGATAATTGCATTGTCATTCGGTAATCACAAACAGAATGCATCACAGAGAAATTACTGCTGAAGACCAAAGAAATAATCATGAAAATTAAACATCTATTAAATGAAAATATGTGATTCCCAGGCATCAATGCTTTCAATGCACATAAAACCAATACTTGTCTCATGGACCAAGGAACTGCTGTGTCAAAGCTGTATGAATTGAGGAATATCAAGGATATGGATCATGTGCAGGCGGATGCGATTACACTCACCAACCTCTTCTCTCCTTCTCTCCCTCTTTATCTAGCTACCATTTGTCATAGAAACATAGGAAAATAGGTGCAGGAGTAGGCTATTCGGCCCTTCGAGCCAGCACCATCATTCAATATGATCATGGCTGTTCATCGAAAATCAGTACCCCGTTCCTGCTTCCCCCCCACATGCCTTGATTCCTTAACCCTAAGAGCTTCTTCTTCTTCGAGTCCGTTGCAATCTCAGATGTCGTTCTGCCAATATCTGCCGCAGGTCACAGCTGGTCGGGTCGGTTCAGCCAGGTCCTGGGGGCTGCACTGGGGGGCGCCTTCACACTCCAGTAGGTGGGACATTGTCTGTACTGCTACACAGCTGCATGTGTCTTCTGCCTGGCAATTTCATGCTTTCATAAGTGCTTTGCACCTCCCCGGCTCCACTCGTAATCTGTTGAGGGTCTTCCAGGTTGGCCATGGGAGGTCGTGCCCGCTGGCGAGGCATTCAGTCGGAGTGATTCCTCTCTCCATCCAGTCGTGGGCTCGTGTGTTGAGCTGGTTCCATTCATCTTTCCAGATGTTGGTCCTTGCTGTTTCTTTGGTTGTCTGGAGAGGTGGGACTGTCTGCAAGAAACTGGCTCTGGATTTCAGTCGGGGTGGAGGTGCTGTGTGTCCTGGTATCGATCTCCTGTGCTCTCCGCCTGTCTTGGGCAACGATGGATCGTCTGATATGAGGGGGGGGCAATACCAGCTGGGGCGTAGAGGCACGGGACTGGCGTTGTCTTTATGCATCCCGTGATAATGCGGCAGGTGCCGTTGAGGGCTGTGTCAACCAGTTTGGTGTGGTGGGAGCAGCTCCAGCTTGAGCATGCGTATTCAGCCGTGGAGGAGTACAGGGCTAGGGCAGTTGCATGTGTGGTTGGTGGATCAGCCTAAGAGCTAAATTGAACTCTCTCTTGAAAACATCCAGTAAATTGGCCTCCAATGCCTTCTGTGGCAGAGAATTCCACAGATTCACAACTCTCTGGATGAAGAAGATTTTCCTCATCTTAGTCTTAAATGGCCTACCCCTTATTCTTAAACTGTGACCCCTAGTTGTGGTTCTGGACTCCAACATCGGGCCAATTTTCCTGAATCTAGCCTGTCCAATCCTTTAAGAATTTTATATGTTTTTTTAAGATCCCCTCTCATTCTTCTGAATTCCAGTGGATACAAGCCCAGTTGACCGGTTCTTTCATCATATGTCAGTCCCACCATCCCGGGAATTAACTTGGTGAAACTACGCTGCACTCCGTCAACGGAAATAATGTCTTTCTTCAAATGAGGAGACCCAAATTGCACACAATACTCCATTGCGGTCTCACCAGAGCTCTGTACAACGGCAGTGGGACCTCCTTGCTCCTAAACTCAAATCCTCGGGCAATGACAGCCAACATGCCATGAGCTTTCTTCACTGCGTGCTGTACCTGCATGCTTAATTTCAATGACTTACAAGCACACCCAGGCCTCGTTGCACCGCCTAATCCGACACCATTCAGATAATAATCTTCCTTCCTATTCTTGCCACCAAAGTGGATAACCTCACATCCATCCACATTATACTGCATCTGCCCACTCACCCAACCTATCCAAATCACCCTGCTGCCTCACAGCATCGTCATCGCAGCTCACACTCCCACCCAACTTTGTGTCATCTGTAAACTTGGAGATGTCACATTTAATTCCCTCGTCTGAATCATTAATATCTTTCCATCTCTGGCCTTTGTCCATTCATCTGCCTATCAAACCCCCCCCTCACCTGTATCTACCTATCACTTGTCAGGCTTTGCCCTGTCTCCACCTCTCCTCCTGCTATCTCCGACTCCCACCCCTCACTGTAATCAGTCTGAAGAAGGTCCCAACCCGAAATGTTGCCGATCCATATTCTTCAGAGATGCTGCCTGACTCGTTAAGTTACTACCGCAATTTGTCATTTTTGCAAACCAGCATCTGCAATTCCTTGTGTCTGCTCTGAGTTCAGTTTATTTTGGCATTGTGTTCGGTACAAATATCGTGGGCTGAAGGGCCTGCTCCTCTGGTGCACTGTTCGACATTCTATGGACCGCTAAATATGTCAGAGTTGCCCAAAGAATGATTATTCATGTTAGAGTTCTGCAAGTCAGTCTTCTGATCTTATAATTATTGACGTTTACATTCCCTGTTGTAGAATTTATTAGTTCACCTTCCATGAAAGATTTTATTCCAAAGCTTGATTTTGTCTTTGCATTATTTGAGGTATTAGAAACAGTGACAATAGATAATGGATCACTTTTCAACCGCGATTACTTCAGGAAGTAAGAAATATCCTCAATGTCACACATCACTTGCCACATGTCAATGGAGAGATTTACAAGGATGCTGAAAAAGGTTATTTGTGCATCTCTTGATGATTGTAAATTGTCATTGCCTACAGTTGCTATTGTAAGTTAGGAACTTCTAAATTATAAGTCTGCTTGCTTTGGAAAATTATCAATCATTGGAATGTGTAACAGATGACCTGGGTAGCCCAGTGGATGCAGGATTGGGATGCGGAAGTGGGATAACATAGAATTAATGTGAACAAGTGATCATTGGTCGGCATGGACTCAATGGGCCATAGAGCTGTATCTCTAACCTAATCTTAATCATATTAGATGCGTAAGAAGGAACTGCAGATGTTGGTTTACGCCAAAGATAGACATTTAATGCTGGCGTAACGCAGCGGGTCGGGCAGCGTCTTTGGAGAAAAGGAATAGGTGATGATTCGAGTCAAGGCACTTCAGACTGATAGTCAGGGGAGAGGGAAACTTGAGGTATTAGTTCTAGTCTACATGTGACAAGTGCTCACATATATGATTGACATTTGCTGTCCTATGAATAGGAAAGTACAGGTGGGCATCACATATTAGACTTGGTTTTGCTTGCCAGGTTCCTGTAATCTGTAATCTGTCTAGTACTTGGCTGAGGATCAATTACACAGGGCCAAGGCTATCCTGGTCTCCAGCAACACTGCCTGAGCAGTGGCAGAGACTCTGGCACTGTCATGTATAAGCCCACCAGTTAAATAACCTTAATGTTTGACAGCTGGAAAAGTCCAGCTCTGCTTTTACCAGCTGAAAAGATGCATGTGGTTTTATCAGTTTTTGTTTGTTCCTGGCAGTTAGAAAAATTAAGATAGAAGCAAACAATAACATCATTCATAGGACATTGGACAGGTGCATGGATAGGGAAGGTTTGAAGGGATATGGGCCATATGCGGGCAGGTGAATCCAGCATAGATAGGATAATTTTGCCAGAATGGGCAAGTTGGGCCAAAGGGCTTGTTTCCATGCTGTATGACTGTGATAAATATAAGACTTCCCACAATTGACTCCACCTACACTTCACACTGCTTCGGAAAAAACAGCCAACATTGTTAAAATCTTAAACTGGAGTAACTTAGTGGATCCTTCAGCATCTCCGGAGGATATGGATAACTGACATTTGAGGTCAAGACCCTTCAATAAAGAAAGAAACTATTAATTATTGTGTCTACATAATCAAAGACTTGCCCCACCCTGGTCATTCTTTCATCACTCTGCTCACACCAGGCAGAAGGTATAGAAGCTTGAACGCATGCAACACTAGACTTGGGAATGAGTTATTTTCCTCTGTTATCAGGCTTCTGAATGGTCCTTCCACAAGGCAAGATACCGTCTGATTCATCTCTATCCCATTGTGGACATTGGACTTTGCCAATGCAATTGATGCGCCACAATGCTGAACACTATATTCGGCTCTCTGCATTTTCCCCCATGATCTATCCATTCTACTTAAGTTTGACTGGTCATGTATCATGTATGGTATATCTAATCTGATTGAATAGCATCCAAACAAAGATTTTCACTGTACCTTGGTACACGTGACAATAATAAACCTAAAATAAGTAACTGTTTTTAAATAGAAAATTAAAATAGAAAATAGCAAATTTACCAAATAACACTGAGTAACATTAAAAGTAGTACAGTGAAATAATGAAAAACAAGTAATTCATCTTTCATCTTGCCTCATAATTTGCAGCCCGGCAAATTAGGAAGGAATCACTGGGTCACAGATTCTGCATGAGGTCTAAGCTACATAGGAGTTTGGAGGTAGACAAAAATGCCGGAGAAACTCAGTGGGTGAGGCAGCATCTATGGAGCGAAGAAATAAACAATTTGGCAGTAACATAGAAACATAGAAAATAGGTGCAGGAGAGGCCATTCGGCCCTTCGAGCCAGCACCACCATTCATTGTGACCATGGCTGATCGTCCTCTATCAATAACCCATGCCTGCCTTCTCCCCATATCCCTTGACTCCACTAGCGCTCTATCCAACTCTCTCTTAACTCTCTAGAGCTCTACCCAACTCTCTCTTAAATCCATCCAGCGATTTGGCCTCCACTGCCCTCTGTGGCAGGGAATTCCATAAATTCATAACTCTTTGGGTAAAAAAGTTTTTTCTCACCTCAGTCTTAAATGACCTCCCCTTTATTCTAAGACTGTGGCCCCTGGTTCTGGACTCGCCCAACATTGGGAAAAACTTTCCTGCATCTAGCTTGTCCAGTCCTTTTATAATTGCATATGTTTTTATAAGCAATCCCCTCATCCTTCTAAACTCCAGTGAACCTTGATTGGGGACAAAGGAATTTGGAGGTGATTCCCCACTATGGTGCTGGTGAATCTCAGCAAGAATTTGGAATCTCAATTATTAGCAATCAAGGTCTGGCCAACAATCCCCTTTGTGGTCTTCATCCTGAGAACAAATTTTACATGCATAGGAAGCGTAGGAAGGAATTGCATATGCTGGTTTACACCGAAGATGAACACAAAGCTGGAGTAACTCAGCGGGTCAGCCAGCATCTCTGAAGAAAAGGAATAGGTAACCTTATGGGTCGAGACCCTTCTTCAGACTGAGAGTCAGGGGAGAGGGAAACGAGAGATGTGAAAAGGTACATTGAAAAAAATGAATGAAAGATATGCAAAAGGACAAATCAAAACCAGCAACAATGATCAAGGAATGGCGGAGCCTACATTGGTCCATTGTTGGCTATAGAGAAGGTGATAAATGCGTGTTTAATCATTTTTTGCTTGTTCCAGCAAAAGGCAAACATAACATAAATGGGATGCATTGCATTAACCTCAAATTATTAAAACTATCAATGGATTGTCTTGCCCTGTTCAGCTTCACTTGGCTATTTCTGAGTTGAACAACATCCAAGTGGTTTATCAATGAACAGCTTGTTGATGTGCATCACATCCCAATGATATTTCTACTTCACAGCAAGTAAAGGAATAGCATTGAGACTTCAATTTTCTCTATCAGTTTTCAGTCAAATTTATATTGAGCATCTGTTTATTTGTTTAGAGAGGTAAAGTAGATGAATCTCCATAGGTTTAATTAATTGAGACCAAAGATGCAATTAAGAGTTTCAATTAGGTTAAATTCAAAATTTAAATTTAAAAAAAAGCAAACCTTTCCATTAGTGGTAATATTACAAAAATATTGCAGTGTTTGAGGTTAACAGTAGTCAAATAATGGTTGAAGAAAACAATAAAAAACTTATTTCTGCAGAAGTGCAATGAAAATGTTTTGTGTAAACAGAAGGCAGCATCGTCATTGAGTTTCTTGCCCTTAATTGTGATTCATGGGATTAATTTATTTCTAAAGTGTTAGGTCGAGTGCTCATTGTGTAATGTGTTAAACTCCTCGAGGAATATTGAAGCATTAAGGCAGCAATTGCTGCAGCCAACAGGAATTGGACTTCTCTGTTTGTTCAATACTGGAGTAATTGCTTGCAGGTGGAAAACTGTTGGTTGCCCTTTGAGTGCTTTGCCTGATTCATCTTTAATGCATAGAGTTGAAGGTAAAGGGCCGACACCCACATTTCTGCTGCTCGTAGAAATACATTTAACGCATTAGAACCAAATATGTCACCCTGTTCCTTTCTCCTCCTTCCACTCATCTCCCATCCCACCCTACGCCGAGTCCTTACCCCACCCACCCCCCCCCCCCCCCCTCCACCCTTTCCCCTGCTCCATGTCCCCTTCCTCGCCTATATTCCTCCTGCTGGCTTTACATTTCACTCCTCCTCACACTTCTTCATCTGGTACCATTTTGTCTCCATTTTATTCCCAGCTGCATCACTATCTCCACCCATCTGCCAATGACCCCCTTCTTACTCGCATCCACCCATCATTTGTTTAGGAAGGAACTGCAGATGATGGTTTATACTGAAGTTGCTGCATTAACTGTTCTATTGTCTGGAACTCTCGGGGGAGGTACGCATCACATGTTTGAGGAAGTATGCACAGCGGTTCAGTTCTGTTTATTGTCACGTGTACCGAGGTGCAGTGAAAAGCTATTTGTTGCATGCTGTCCAGTCAGCGGAAAGACAATTCATGATTGCAATCGATGCATTTACAGTGTATAGATACTTGGGCGGCCTGGGTGGCGCAGCGGTAGAGTTGATGCCTTACAGCGCTTGCATTGCTGGAGACCATGGTTTGACCCTGACTACGGGTGCTGTCTGTACGGAGTTTGAACGTTCTCCCCGTGGCCGCATGGATTTTCTTCGAGACCTTCGGTTTCCTCCCACACCAAGTTAATTGGCTTGCTGAATGTGTAAATTGTCCATAGTGTGTGTAGGATAGTGTTAATGTGCGGGGATCGCTGGCTGGTGAGGTCAAAGGGCCTGTTTCCGCGCTGCGCCACTAAACTAAACATGACAAGGGATTGTGGGAGGGTGATTGTGTGCTGCAGTTTTAGAAGTATGACGATTGACCGAGGCCTCGTCGTGCATGATATCCATGAGTGGCAGTCATCAGAGGAATGAAGGACAAGAAGCCAAAGGGGTATTGTAGGTGAGCTGCACTACTGGTAAAAAAACTGGTTAAAAAAACATCAGATGGAACTCTGGGCATGCTCGAGAGAAATGTAATTGGAAATGTTAATGGAAGATCAAGACCTAATGACTAAATGGTCATTTTGTCTTTCCTCAACAACAAGCTGATGAATTTCATCCTTAAGAGGATTGGTTATTAAAATGTTATTTCTACGCACCCAAAATTATATGCAATTATTTAAGACTTTGCAAATTATGCTGCAAGCTGATGATGTCTGGAGAGTTTTTGGGACTTGCGCGTCGACAGTTGAATCTGCAAAATTCAGTAAATTGAAGAACACCATGGACTACCAATTAATCTCAAACATGTACATCTTTGGAATTTGCGATGAGACCGGAGCACCCAGACAAAACTCACGCAGGTCATGGGGAGAACGTATAAACTCTGTACAGACAGCACCTAGTCAGGATCGAATCCGGGTTTCTGCCGCTGTAAAGCGGGAACTCTACCGTTGTGTCATTGTGCCTCCCTCTTTGGAGAACATGGATAGGTGATGTTTAGGGTCAGGACCACCTTCAGACTGATTGTGGGGGGTGGGGGGAAGAAAGCTGAAGAGAGGAGGTGCGGGACAAAGCCTGGCTGGTAATTCCTTCTCTCCAGAGATTGTGCCTGACCCGCTGTGTTACTCCAGCATTTACATGGCTGGTAATAGGTTGACACAGATGAGTGGGGGGTTTCTGTATTGTGTATTTCTGATAAATCGGGTATATGTTAATTTTGGGACTTGTTTTTAACTGTCCCATACAGTGCCAAGCTGTATGACAACATTTTTACATGTAACTAATTAATTGGCAAGTGAAATTAAGAAGTTTGAACTATAAGTAAGTTATGGGGGGGAGAGAGAGAGTGTGTTGAAAGCAGTGAAGAGGTCAAAATTGGACCAGCCTTGGTGTAACAAGCAACCTGGGGACCTGAACCTGCTGCTGTTTCTCATGTCTGTTCATGTGTTCTGAGTGTTTCCACATCTTCTGTTGTTAATTCATTGAAGGGGACTGTTATTCTTGACCAATCAATAATGAATGGCACTACCTGGGAAAAGTCTGCTTTTCTTGTCCTATTGCCAGTTTTCGTGACTATGCTTATGAATAAGTCAGCCCTGTTTGTGTGCAGCAGTGCTACTTAGATCGGCCAAAACCTTGAATAGATCCAGCGAGATAAAAATATAGTGCAGTCGCCACTTTCACAACCTTCAACAGAGCCACCCCTGTGGTGAATCATTTTTATAGGTTAAGCCGGAGAATGTGTTGTACTTCTGTTACATCCTCTTTGGCACGGTGGAGCTGATGACTGCAATATTCCTATGATGTTGATTGCGCCTTGAGTGAGCCCTGCCACATTCCTGCAGCCACATTTATCTTGCATGTTGTGTGTCTCCAGTCAACCTCGAGGGCTTGCCGCTGCTGCTATCCCACAGCGTGGAGCCATTGATGAGTAATGAGCAAAAAACACTAAGTGCTGGAGTTGGGTGGGACAGAGGCGCAGTGGTAGAGTTGTTTACAGTGCCAGAGACCCAATCCTGACTATGGGTGCAGTCTGTATGGAATTTTTCCTGTGACCATGTGGGTTTTCTCCAGGAGCTCTGGTTTTCTCCCACACTCCAAAGACGTACAGTTTTGTAGGTTAATTGGGTTTGGTAAAATGTGTAAATTATCCCCAGTGTGTAGGATAGTGCTAGTGCACAAGGTGATCGCCGGTTCATGTGGACTTGGTGGGATGAAGAGCCTATTTTTGCACTGTATCTCTACACTAAACTCAGCGGATTAAACAATATCCTTGGAGAACATGAATAGGCAATGTTTCGGCTTCACACTGATGTGGTGGTACAGGGTGAGAAAGTTGGAAGTGAGTTGGGGGCAGGACAATGCAAGGCAAGTGATAGGTGGATACATAGAAACATAGAAAATATGTGCAGGTGTAGGCCATTCAGCCCTTCGAGCCAGCATTCAATATGATCATGGCTGATCATCCAAAATTAATACCCCATTCCCGATTTCTCCCCATATCCCTTGATTCCGTTAGCCTGAAGAGCTATATCTAACTCTCTCTTGAAAACATCCAATGACTTGGCCTCCACTGCAGAGAATTTCACAGATTCATAAATCTCTGTGTGATAACGTTTTTCCTCATTTCAGTCCTAAATTAGGACTACCCCTTATTCTTAAACTTTGACTCCTGGTTCTGGACTCCCCCAGCATTGGGACCATTTTTCCTGCACCGAGCATGTCAAATCCTTTAGGCATAGAAGATAAACACAAAATGGGTGTCTGAAGTAGGGTCTCGACCCAAATCGTCACCCATTCCTTCTCTCCAAAGATGCTGCCTGTCCTGCTGAGTTGCTCCAGCATTTTGTGTCATCTTCAATTTAAACCAGCATCTGCAGTTCCTTCCTACACATAGTGATGGATAAGATATACATGCATTTGGTTAGACGGGGCTGATAAGGGATAGTCAACATTGGTTTGTATTTGAAAGATAGTGTCTTGTGAATCTGAGTTTTTTAAGAAGAAACCAAAAAGGTTGACAAGGGCAAAGCCATAGACGTTGTCCGTATAATCGTTAGCAAGGCATTCGATAAGGTTCCAAATGGCAGGCTGGTCTGGACGGTTAGATGGCATGGGATCCAGATAGAGCTAGCAGACTGGATAGAGGTTTGGCTTCAGGAAAGGAAGCAGAGGGTGATGGTGGAGAGTTAATTACAGACTGGAGGCCTGCGAGCAGTGGTGTGCTTCACGGATTGGGCTTGTTCCTGTTTGTGATTTATAGCAGTGATTTGGATGAGAATGTACATGGCATGATTAGTAAGTGTGCAGATGACACTAAGGTGGGTGGTATCATAGGTAGTGATGATGGTTATCAACAATTACAGCAGGATCTTGATCAGCTGGGTAAGTGTGCTGAGGAATAGCTAATTGAGTTTAATGTAGATAAGTGTTAGGTGTTGCATTTTGGTAAGTCAAACCAAAGTAGCAATTTCAGTGAATGGCAGTGGGGTCTGGGTAGTGTTGTAGAACAAAGGGATCTAGTTTACAGGTGCGCAGTTCCCTGAAAGTGGTACCACAGGTTGATAGGATGGTCAAGAAGGCTTTTGGTACATGGGTCTTCAGTCAGGGTATTGAGTATTAAAGTTGGAATGTTTATTGATGAACTGCAGCGGTTGGTTTAAATTGAAGATAGACACAAAAAGCTCAAGTAACTCAGTGGGTCAAGCAGCATCTGGAAAAAAGGAGTAGGTGATGTTTCAGTTGGGTAGCACAGTGGCACAGCAGTAGATTTGCTGCCTTACAGCGCCAGAGACTCTGGTTCGATCTTGACTATGCAAGTTGTTTGTATGGAGTGTGTACGTTTCCCTGTGACCACATAGGTTTTCTCTGGGTGAACTGGTTTCATCCGAGATTACAAAGATGTGCAGGTTTGCAGATCAATTGGCTTCTGTAAATTGTGACTTGTCCCTAATGTGTAGGATGGTGCTAAGTATGGGGTGATCGTTGGTCGGCACGGACTTGGTGGGCCGAAGGGCCTTTTTCCTCACTGGATCTCTATAGTCTAAGGTAAAGTAAAGTTGTACAAGACATTGGAGAAGCCACATTGGGCATACTGTGTTCAGTTTTGGTCATCCTACTAAGGGAAAGGATGTCGTTAAGCTGGAAAGAACGCAGGTAACATTTACGAGGATGTAAGCAGGACACAAGGACCTGAGTTATAAGGAGAAGCTTGGTAGGCTAGAATTTTATTCCTTGGAGCACAGGAGGGTGATGGATGATATGACATTGGGGGGGGGGGGGGGGTGATGTTGGGGGGAGTGGGGTGGTGTTGGGGGTGGTGGCATGGTGTGGGGGGGAGGGGGGGGGGGGTGGGGTTGGGGTAGCGTTGGGTGGGGGTGGTGTTGGGGTGTAAATAACTTGTTCTAAGCTCCCCCCAGTCTAGTTTCAGTCAATAAAATACTGCATCAAGCACTTGAGCAACTAAACTTTATTTTGGATAACACAACACAAATTCCCCTATATAATACCTAGCTACCGCGGGTTCAATTCTTGTATCTGCTTGGCCGAGCCCTCACAGCATCGTGCAAGCAGAGACACTCCAAAAGGTCACTCAATCTCAAGCGCTCCAGAAGATCGACACGGGACCTCATGGGCACGGCCTTTTATAGGTCCCCGAACCTTGAGGGGCCGAACAATATAGGGGTGGTCTCTTTATAAACCAATCAAACATATTGATAATAACAGTACATTATTGACAGTTCTCTAATCCAATAATACAATCTTGAATACATTGTATTTGAAAGAAGCTTCTAGAAGGAAGCAAACACAAATGAATAGTGCAACATGTGCCCTGGGTTTCAAATAGTTCCTCCAAGGACCAACATTTCAATCAATCAACAATTAACAGGACATTTGTCTCACAACATTAGATATACTATGTACAGTCAGTTTGCATTGACCCAATCAGTTCTATGCATTTTCCACCTCATTGTAAGAACACTGCAGATGTCCCATTCTTTCTCTGTAGCACTTATCTAGGCCATAGACATACTGGCACCTTTCAGCAGCTTGTCTCGGTTCTACAGAGGCACTCTTAACTTGACCAAAATGGCCTAGCAGAACATAAGCCCTTTCTCAATTTTAATGCCATGGCTGCTCCAATTTAGCCAGGATTAACATTCCTTCCTTTTATCATATATGATAAAGCATCATTTATGATAATCAAATATACATGGGTGACTATTACATTATCAATCCTATCAACAACAAGATGATCTCTCTTCCCAGAATCTCATCAAGCTTCCTGAGTTTTCGTGGGCGCAGCTTCACGATTTCCGTCTGATGAGTCTTCACGTCCCGAGTTTTCATGGGCGCGAATCCCCTCCATTTGTGTTGTCCTTCCATACTCGATCCGTAGTTGAACCCATAAATTTCTAAGAGAACTTGGGATGAAGAAAGTTACCATTCATGCTTTTCCCTACATTCATCCACTATATCTTTACTATTCTGTCTGTTCCAAGCCCTTTTTCTATTTACTATCACTATTCTATTCTATAATATTTTCCATACTAGGATCAACACTAATATATATCCAGTTCTCTCCGTATTCACACGCTGTTCTTCAACGTATATCTGATGATGGGTTCTCATATAAATTTCAGCTGGGTTCAATCCAGATTTCCTTACAGGCATGACTCTCATTCAAGGCAAACCATGAGGAATGTTTCAATTCAACCAAATTCAGTCTCAGCCTCCAATTTAATAATTTTGAGTCTTAGGGTCCGTCTCACCCTCTTCATTTCACAGCTTGTGGTCGATAACACAATTCCATTCAATTGCTGTGGAATTCCCAGCTGTTCAAATTTAATAAATTAGTTTCCATATGTTGTAGATTACTATAAAGCCAATTAAGATTGCCGAATCTAGGGACAATTTTTTTTACACCTTGATAATAGGAACCGCTTTACTATCAAAGGTTAGACAAATTTAGATTCACCCGTCAAGTACATCGACTCTGATGCAAGCACTGATTCCCTTAGTACTTCTAATCCAACCTAACCCTTTCTTAGTATGTTGAATAGGCCCACAGACAATGGGGGTTCTCTTCCTTATAACTACTTTCCTCTTACCACTGAATAACTTCCTGGATGGTTGGTATTGACCTTCCGAGGGGAACTCATTATCTAAATTTTCAGTCTACCTCATCAATCTATACTACCACCTTACATTCCCAGGTTATTTATAAACTTCTGGTATCTGCTAGGATCAGTCCTTTTCTTGATAGCCACTAAATAGTCCTGTCCCATCTTCGATTATCCTCCTATGGGTGAGACAAGAGAAGGGTACCAAGTCAACAATCAATTTTCTAATTATTTTAAAACTATATCCCATAAGCCATTTTTAATTACATTTAGGCGCAAAGTAAGTATCCCGTCCACGAACCACAGAAGAGTTTTCATTTCCAAATGTAATTCTTCAAATTGGTGCTTGCCTCAATAGTCTTCAGAGGTGGTCTGCATTTCTTTAGAAACTAGTGTACATTGTTCTTTTCTTTTCCCTTCACTGGTGTCAAATATATGGTATGTTAAAGTTGGGCACGAGGGTAGGTGTCTTCTTCTTCCTTCCTTATGTTTAATTCTGAAGGAGTAGGAATACCAAGGAGCAGCCTCCTTTGTTTGCTGGCCTTCCCTAGATGGTATATTAAATGGGACAGGACAGTATCACTTCTTCTTTGGTGTTGGTCTTTGTCTCTGAGGAGCTACCTGGATGGAGATAATAACTGCACATCCTACCTGAGCTGTGTCTTCGGCCCGTTCTTAAGAGTCCACATACTCTGTTACCTCACACTCCAGATAGTGGTATGTTGTAGGTGACTCTGTCCTGCAGGCACAACAACTTTGTAACAAGTTATCAATCAGGTGTGCAATGGCTCCTATTCCTACTCCTGTACCTCCTGCGCAATAAATTAATGTATTTTTCCCCAGTGCCAGTTTTAGTTCTCTTCAGTTCTTTCTCTGTTTGACACCAGCTACTGTGTTCCTTTTCTTAATTTCTTTATTGCCCCTTGATTTCTCTTCAATTTTGCTATATTCTGTCTTCTGGATGGGCACTCCTTACTCCAATGACCTGATTGTGTACAGTTATAACAAGCGCCTGAATTTACAGTGTTCTTCGCTTTAAGGTGTTTTCGTGGGCAGTTATAAGATTGTTTACAATTTTCTTATACGATCTTCAGTTTTCACCATGATAGTACATCCAATTCTTTCATTCTGGTAAATTACTTGAGTGGGTCCTGGGGTAGGGGTCATATTTCCAAGTCCACCATTCCTGGATGGGTCGGTAAGTCAGGACAGAGAAAGTGGCTTGGAGTAAACGGTGTGTGACTTCTTGGTTCCTGACATTCGGGCCAGCTCTCTCTCCATTCTCTTGGGTCTCAGCAGTCTCTTGAACTGAAGGACCTCCTATAATTCCTAGGATTTCGGATATTTCTATATACTCTAGGAGCCCGAAATTCCTCATAATCCTGGAGATTCTTTCCTTGACCCCTCTCTCTCAATTGCTCCCTTGTCGGACAGGCTCGACTCCAATGTCCTATTCCCCCACAAGTATAACATTGATTAGGTAACGTTGTTAAATTTCTTTTACCACTTGGTTCCAGTATAATTAGTTCTAAATTGGGATTATAATTGTAATAATAATCTGGTTAGTTTGGGACTAATTTTGTAACTAGCTCATTCTAATCTTCTCCCCAGTCTAGTTTTAGTCAAAAATCACTGAGTCAAACACTTGCGCGTCTAAACTTAATTTTGGTAAAAATACAATAACTGTTCCCACTATTATACCTAACCACCGCGGTTTCGATCCTCGTATCTGCCTGGCCAAGCCCTCTTAGCCTCGTTCAAGCAGAGACACTCCAGAAGGTCAAGCAGTCCCAAATGCTCTTCCAGAAGATTGACACAGGACCTCATGGGAGCGGCCTTTTATAGGTCCACGAACCTTGAGGGGCCAAACCACATGGGGGTGGTCTCTATACAGTCCAAGAACAGATATCGATTAACACAGTACATGCTAGACATTTCCCCAACCCAATAATACAGTGACTAATACAATGTATCTGACAAAGTTTCTAGATGCAACTTAACAGAGATGAATTATGCAACATGTGCCTTGATAGTCAGGAAACCCAGACAAGGCTGAACACTTAATCCAATCAACATCTAGCAAAGTAAAGCTTTTCAACAATATTTACAATGTCTGGTTTGCATCCATCCAATTTGTTTCATGCAATTTACACCTAATTGTCAGAATCTGCAGATGTTCCATTCTCTTCCTGCAGCTCTTATCTAGGCTCTAGACAAACTGGCACCATTCTGCAGCTTATCCCATTTCTGCAGAAGGCAAATTTAAATTGATCAAATGGCCTAGCAGCTGGGAAGCCTTTACTCAATTTTAGTGTCCTGCCACTCCCAATTTGGCCAGAATGAACAATTTCTCTCATTCCATTCCTTGCTAACATTTGAGGACTCCATGGTCCTGAGCCAGAGCTTGGTCCCTCCTTCTTGACCCTACATTCAGTTCCTCTTCTAGTTACAGGATAATCTTCCTGTTTACTACCATCTTTCCAATAGTGCCTCACAGCTCTAGCCATTTGACTGGTGCGATTCTCAAACCAGCCCCTGTTATCAGTCTTTATTGAGTTAGCTACTGTAGTGGGGAGACAATTCAATATGACGGCACAATATTGTGGGGAACTTGCTCCATTTTGATAGTTTAAGTCGCCTGATTGATCCATGTATAAATTTGAGAATCGTTCTAAATATTCATCTGCTCCTTCCCCCTTTTCTGGTTTTATTTCCAGAATTTGTGTTAAATCACTTGGCTTTTGAAGAGTGTTTGCAAGGCCATTAAAATAGCCTCTTCTCTAGCATGATCATCCACTATTATGTTTGCCAATGCTTCATATGTTTGGTGTCGTAGGGCTGCTAGATATTTGGTGTTTTCAGCTAGAGTAATTATTTGTTGTATAGTTTCCCATAGGTCTCGGGAGTCTGCATGATATACACGCATTGTGGTTCTCAAATAATCTATAAAGGCAGCAGGTGACCTCTTTCTATCAGGGATTTTGTTTAGTACTGCCATTATTTCATGGGGTTTCCATGGGGTATGGACATCTGTGGTACGGGGATTGTTTACACCCACTGCACTGGTCAAATCAAAGGCTGTATTCAGTACTTCCCTACCTGTGAACTGTCTATGGGATATCTGTTCAATTTGCAGTCTTTCGGTTACATCAAAATCTATCTTGGTATCTGTCTCGCCCTCAGATGAATCTTCATGTTTGCTCGGAGATTCCCGATGCTGTCCAAATAATTCATTCTTTTTTCTCGCTACTCGTATAATTTGTCTAGGTTCTGGCTCACAGAAATATTCTGGTGATTGCACTATATCCATCATACCATTCTTTTCTTTAAATACCGGGGCTAACCTCTTCGTTCTACTCCTGGTGCTGCAAGCTACCGATGATCTATTAATGGTGGAGTAGAAGGAGTCAATGAATCTGGCACCCCAGTCCCTGCTATCGGTAAAGTATGCTCTGATGTAGAATCTGCAGAAGTTGTTATAGGTTCTGCAGACCCAAAATATTTATTATGAACACAAGTCATACAAGGTGTAAATGAAGCCTGGGGGATGAAAGAGAAACATGTTGGGAGCAGTGAATTTCCACTAGCATTAACATTTGTCCATTCTTCCAAATATTCTTCTCCTTCCCCCTCGAAGTCACCACTAACCATTGGATCCCTAAACTTTAATTTACAGAGACTAGTTTCCTTCCAGGAGATCTACCTATTCCCTGTTCCTTCCTTCATCTCTACTTCTGTCCTTCCTACTGCCTGGAGGTTGATCTACTTCACCTTCTTTCTGTTCTATTCCAAGTTTAGAAATCGCTTTCTCCCAACTCGCCGAACCTTCTTATTCGCCTTTTGTTCCTCATAATATTTCTTCTATAATCCTATTAATTCCTTTGCACTCTCACTATTAGCGCTGCCAAATAATTTGTTCTATGTACTGTATTCCTTTTACAGTTCTAATGCCCCCTGACGGCCATAGTTTGCTTCCCAATTTCCTATTCAGCGCTCCTGACAAATCTCTTAATTTCTCTGCCTTGTGTGGAACTCATTACATAGTATTTGCAATGGGCTCTTAGCATCTACTGTCAAATCGTGGTCTAGGCCGTTCCCCATGCCTCCAAACAACCAAAACCAAATTCCTAAGGCTAATGGCTCCGAAGCATTCGCAGCCTTACACCTCTCTACTCCTTTTCACAACCAATCCTAATTTCTTATTTAAATTATTTTCATATCTCCCACAAGTCCATACACTCTACTTCCAATCTTACAATTTCCACAATCTTTAGTCATCCAAAGATCAGAGTACTCCAGGGAACAATCAAACGCTTTCCCGCAGCCTGTTTAACCCTCAATCGAAACACATGAAAATGAGCTCCAAACATGCAAGCAACACCGTACACATTCAAGAAATCACACCGCTTATTATTATCATGCACAACCACACTCCTACATCAACCACAATCATTTGTCTAATGTCACATTCAGTAACTGTACAGTTCCAAAAGCAAATCAATCCCGCGTCGCGCTGTTATCAACCAGTGAACCTCTCCCTCTGATACTGGAGACTTTCCCCTTCCTAGGGTGCTCTTTGCTGAGGGATACTACTTGTTAGTTGACTACTTTTCCCTTTCAGATACTTTCCTCTCGTCCAAGACTGGAATTCTACAGGGGGACCTCTATCCCTCCACTCTAAGTTCTCAGAATTAGGGGTACTATTTGCCATCTAGTTACTTTTCATCATAAAATCAGGTTCCCTTCTCTCAGTTACTTTTCGCTATCAGGTACTAATCAACAATCGATCAGAGGGGGTACGAACTCATGGTTGATCAGCCGCGATTTGGACTCCAATTACAATAGCAGTCTTAATCAACTATTTATCTCCACAGCTGAATCAAACTGATATCACAACAGTGTTTCTAACACAATGCGATACCGGCAATCTTAATACACTATAACTTCTACTTTAAAGCTTTATTATGCCCAGGTAAATCTGGAGAGAAATATATACACATCAAATCGAATTCGATTCACAATTTTTTTAATATACTTCAAGTTTTTACAAGGGATTTGTACACAAGTTAACTAGGAAGGAAAAATATATACACTAGGAATTAACCAGCACCTCAATATGAGATGCTGAATATTATTGAATATGAATATAATTCAAAATTTGCATAGGACATCTCTAAGAACATTAAATTGTCAGATTGATTAGAGTACTTTTGACCAATTTACTTTAACCACTGAATTCCGGATACCTTTCGAGATTCCTTCCTCCATTTTACAGGGATCCAGATATCTCACGCAGGCGGGTATTTTAACCCACCTAGGTACACCTTTGCAAAGGGTTTCCCTTTTTACCTACTAAGTATTGGGTGTCAGTGTGTAGCCTCTTCACGCTGGCAGTCGATGCCAAGTTGCAATCTGCCTTTACCAATCTGCACCCCCAGCACGACACCGTACTCTGCCGCTTAGCACTGCTTAAACCCAGTTTGTCTTTAAATATCCTGCCAATGGGATCCAACTCTGGGCTGGGCCTTTGGCCTGAGTTTTGCCCAAAGGAGAGGGCCTCTAACCCAACCCTACTTTTATGGGCCTCTAACCCAAAGGAGGGGGCTTTTAACCCAACCCCAAAATTGGTCCAGCTGCAGCTACCAGCTTCAACCAAGAGTTTCGGGCCTCTAACCCAGGAAAGAGCCTTTAACTCAACCCCAAATGGGCCTCTAACCCCACCCTGGTTTTATGGGCCTCTAACCCAAAGGAGTGCTATCCCCTGTGCTTGTTAGACTCTGTTCTATGATCTCATTGGGACCCTTTCCGTCAGGCCATCAGGGGGCATTAGAACGGTAAAAGGGATACAGTACATAGACCAAATTATTTGGCAGCCCGTGAATCATTGATGTGCTCCGACTAGCGAAGTGCCGAAAATCAATGCGAAAACTGCACCGTGGTGCCAATTTCTCCACTCGCGATCAGGACAGCTCAACACCCTTAATCGCAAACTTGTGTTTGGGGGTCCGTTGAGATCCAGGATGATGTAAATGACTCATTCTAAGCTCCCCCCCCCCAGTCTAGTTTCAGTCAATAAAATACTGAATCTAGCACTTGAGCAACTAAACTTTGTTTTGGATAACACAACACAAATTCCCCTATAAAATACCTAACATGCCTCGTGGGTTCGATCCTTGTATCTGCTTGGCCAAGTCTTTCTAGCCTCGTGCAAGCAGAGACACTCCAAAAGGTCACGCAGTCCCAAGTGCTCTTCCAGAAGATCAATACAGGACCTCGTGGGCCCGAAACTTAAGGGGCCGAACTACATGGGGGTGGTCTCTTTATAAACCAATCAAACATATTGATAATAACAGTACATAATTGACAGTTCCTTAACCCAGTAATACAATCTTGAATACATTGTATTTGAAATAAGCTTCTAGAAGGAAGCAAACACAAATGAATAGTGCAACTTGTGCCTGGGATTCAGTTCCTCCAAGGCTCAATATTTCAACCAATCAACAATTAACAGGACATTTGTCTCACAACATTATATATACTATGTACACTCAGTTTACATTGACCCAATCAGTTCTATGCCTTTTCCACCTCATTGTAAGAATACTGCAGATGTCCCATTCATTCTCGGCAGCACTTATCTATGCCACAGACATATTGGCACCATTCAGCAGCTTGTCTCGGTTCTGCAGAGGCATACTTAACTTGCCCAACATGCCCTAGCAGAACATCAGCCCTTTCTCAATTTTAATGCCATGGCTGCTCCAATTTCACCAGGAAAAAAATCAAAAGGGGCCACTTGTCAACACAATTGTATATAGGGTAAAAGTGTTGTAAAAACAAGCCTGAAGGCTTTGTGTCTCAATGTGAGGAGCATTCGTAATAAGGTGGATGAGTTGAACGTGCAGATAGCTATTAATGACTATGCTATAGTTGGGATCACGGAGACATGGCTTCAGGATGACCAAGGCTGGGAGCTGAACATCCAGTGATATTCAATATTCAGGAGGGATAGACGGAAAGGAAAAGGTGGTGGGGTAGCGTTGCTGGTGAGAGAGGGGATTAATGCAATAGAAAGGAAGGACATTAGCATGGAGGATGTGGAATCGATATGGGTAGAGCTGCGAAACTCTAAGGGGTAGAAAACGCTAGTGGGAGTTGTGTACAGGCCACATAACAGTAGTTTTGGAGTTGGGGATGGCATCAAACAGGAAATTAGAAGTGCGTGCAACAAGGGTAACAGAGTTTTAATCAGTGACTTCAATCTGCATATAGATTGGGTGAATCAAATTGGCAGGGGTGCCGAGGAAGATGATTTCTTGGAATGTATATGGGATAGTTTTCTAAACCAGCATGTGGAGGAACCAACAAGAGGGCAGGCTATTCTAGACTGGGTATTGAGTAATGAGGAAGGGTTAGTTAGTAGTCTTGTTGTGCGTGGCCCCTTGGGCAAGAGTGATCATAATATGATTGAGTTCTTCATTAGGATGGAGAGTGACATAATTAAGTCAGAAACAAGGGTTCTGAACTTAAACAAAGGTAACTTTGAAGGTATGAGCCGTGAATTGGCCAAAATAGACTGGCAGGTGATTCTTAAAGGGTTGACGGTGGATGTGCAATGGAAGGTATTTAAAGACTGCATGGATGAAGTAGAAAAATTGTTCATACCAGTTTGGCAAAAGAATAAATCAGGGAAGGTGGTGCATCTGTGGATAATGAGGGAAATCAGGGATAGTATAAAAACTAAAGATGAGGCATACAAATTGGCCAAAAAAAGCAGCCTACCAGAGGACTGGGAGAAATTCAGAATCCAGCAGAGGAGGACAAAGGCTTAATTAGGAAAGGGAAAATGGATTACGAAAGGAAACTGGCAGGGAACATTAAAACTGACTGCAAAAGATTTTATAGATATGTGAAGAGAAAGAGGCTAGTTAGAACAAATGTTGGTCCCTTGCAGTCAGAAGCAGGTGAATTGATCATGGGGAACAAGGACATGGCAGACCAATTGAATAACTACTTTGGTTCTGTCTAATGTGGATAAATGTGAGGTTATCCATTTTGGTGGCAAAAACATGAGGGTAGACTATTATCTGAATGGCGGCAGATTAGGAAAAGGGGAGATGCAACAAGACCTGGGTGTCATGGTACACCAGTCATTGAAAGTAGGCATGCAGGTGCAGCAGGCAGTGAAGAAAGCAAATGGTATGTTAGCATTCATTGCAAAAGGATTTGAGTATAGGAGCAGGGAGGTTCTACTGCAGTTTTTTGGTGAGTTTTTTGTACAGGGTTTTGGTGAGACCACACCTGGAATTTTGAGTTCAGTTTTGGTCTCCAAATCTGAGGAAAGACATTCTTGCCATAGAGAGGGTTCAGAGAAGGTTCACCAGACTGATTCTTGGGATGTCAGGATTTTCATATGAAGAAAGACTGGATAGACTCGGTTTGTTCTCACTGGTATTTAGAAGATTGAGGGGGGATCTTATAGAAACTTACAAAATTCTTGAGGGGTTGGACAAGCTAGATGCAGGAAGATTGTTCCCGATGTTGGGGGAGTCCAGAACAAGGGGTCACAGTCTAAGGATAAGGGGGAATTCCTTTGGGACCGAGATGAGGAAAACATTCTTTACACAGAGAGTGGTGAGTCTCTGGAATTCTCTGCCATAGAAGGTAGTTGAGGCCAGTTCATTGGCTATATTTAAGAGGGAGTTGGATGTGGCTCTTGTGGCTAAAGGGATGAGGGGGTACGGAGAGAAGGCAGGCACAGGATACTGAGTTGGATGATCAGCCATGATCATATTGAATGGCGGTACAGGCTTGAAGGGCTGAAGGGCCGAATGGCCTACTCCTGCACCTATTTTTCTATGTTTCTATGATTAATAGGAGAGGATGGGGTGGCATTGGGGAGGGTGGGTGTCGTTGGTGGGGGTGGGGTGGCATTGGGGGGAGGGGTGGGCTGGTGCTGGGGTGGGTGGAGTGGCATTGAGGGGGGGTGGGGTGGTGTTGGGGAGTGGTTTGCGTTGGCGTTGGGGGTGGTGGGGGGAGGAACAAGGGAGGGATAAAGGGGGGGTTGTGGGTGGGTTGGGGGGAGGGGGTTGTGGGGAGGAGGGGAGGATGGAAGGGCTGAAGTGGAACAGGTGTGTGTGTGGAGGAGGGGGAATGGGGGAGATGTGTGGTGTGGGGGAGGGGGTGTGTGGGATATGGGACTGCACTCAGCGGCCAACGGCCAACAGCCGCGGCACCACACACCGACTTTCCTGACATCAAACAGCGACTTTCCTGACACCAAACAGCGGCTTTCCCGACACCACACAATGGCTTTCCCCACACCACACAGTAACTTTCCTGACACTACACGGAGACTTTCCCAACAACATACACTGACTTTCCCGACTCCACACGGAGACTTTCCCGACACCACACAGCGTCTTTCCCGACACCATACAGCGACTTTCCCAACTCCCCTCTTGTGGACTCAATCAGCACTTGTTTACTTCAGCGGGTGCCTGAATGGGCATTAACTGCATGGTGACGGACAGGCGAGAAGACCAATCTGCTGATCTCACTATTTTTTAAACCTTCATAACTTTTGTATAATTCCATGGATTGGAACAAAACTTAGTGCACTTGGAGCAGAGGAGAACCGTGAGTAAAGGGCCTGTCCCACCAGCATGCGTTTGCATGCATCTAGCGCGACCAAACCTGGTCACTTGAGGCGTACGACCTCACGGGGCCGGTCCCAATTCGAACCGCGAAGGTGTATGGAGTTGTGCGGGGCTGGTCCCGACATCATACTCACCAATCAGCAGGGCAGGAGGTGGGCCAACTGAATTTGGACGTCGCACAGCATCAGGCGGTGACGTCATCATGCAATGGCACGGCAGGTAATGACGTCATCGCGCAACGCCATGTGCTAGGTGTATGCCGTCAAGCCGCTGCATACGACGTCGAGACGCTGTGTGGTCCTCAATGTGGCTGTGGGCCAACGTGGTTGGGGCGCGGAATTTTAGGACAGTGTCAGTTTTTCGGAGCCCAGCCCCGCACAACTCCATACGCCTCCTGCGATCGAAGTGGGACCGGCTCCGCGACGCCGTACGCCTCAAGCGACCATGGTGGGTTGCTCTAGCCGCATGCAGTCGCATGCTGGTGGGACAGGCCCTTAAGGTGGCAAAAAAATCCTATCGATAAAGGGTACAGTTTTTGCGCGAATTTAAAAAATGCAAACTGGAAGTGGTCAAGATGAGAGTTTTAGTAATAATATAGATAGATTTGGACAAGTACATGGATAGGAAATGTTTAGAGGGATATGTGCCAAACGTGGACAAGTGGGAATAGCATAGATGGAACATCTTGGTTAGCATATGGAAGTTGGACCGAAGGGCCTGAGTCCATGCCATGTGACTCTATGACTCCATGACTCAGTGTCCAAGTCTGTACTCTTGTTTCCTGGCAGGAGATTGTCGGGCAAACCAGCAAAGCACCATGACATTGGCATAAGATTTAAAAAAAAAAGTTTATTTTTCTTAATGCAGATGCATTAATGTGGATAAATGTGAGGTTATCCGCTTTTGTGGCAAGAACAGGAAGGCAGATTATTATCTGAATGGTGTCAAGTTAGGCAAAGGGGAAGTACAACGAGATCTGGGTGAACTTGTTCATCAGTCACTGAAAGTAAGCATGCAGGTACAGCAGGCAGTGAAGAAAGGTAATGCCATGTTGGCCTTCAAAACAAAAGGTCTTGAGTATAGGAGCAAAGAGGTCCTTCTGCAGTTGTACAGGGCCTTGGTGAGACCACACGTGGAATACTGTGAGCAGTTTTGGTCTCCAAGTTTGAGGAAGGACATTCTTGCTTTTGAAGGAGTGCAGCGTAAGGCCACGAGGTTAATTCTCGGCATGACTGGACTGTTATATGTTGAAAGAATGGAGCGACTGGGCTTGTATACACTGGAATTTAGAAGGATGAGAGGATATCTCTTGAAACATATAAGATTATTAAGGGATTGGACACGCTAGAGGCAGGAAACATGGTCCCGATGTTGGGGGAGTCCAGAACCAGGGGCCACAGTTTAAGAATAAGGGGTAGGCCATTTAGAATGTAGATGAGGAAAAACTTTTTCACCTAGAGAGTTGTGAATCTGTGGAATTCTCTGCCTCAGAGGCAGTGTTGCCGATTCTCTGGATGGTTTAAAGAGAGTTAGATTGAGCTCTTATAGATAGTGGAGTCGAGGGACATGGGGAGAAGGCGGGAACGGGGTACTGATTGTGGATGATCATCATGAATGGCAGTGCTGGCTCGAAAGGCCGATCGACCTCCTCTTGCACCTATTGTCTATTTTCTATTCTCGATTGTGTCCAAGAGGTTCTCGAGTAGATCATTCTATTTCCACTGCGTGGCATAATTATGATATAGTTTGTTTTGTTTCTCCTTCTGCTTTCCAACTTTAGTCTTGCCTGATAATCTGGAAGTGCAGTCCCGTCATCAGGCTCTATGTGGGCAATTATTTCTCTTTAAATTTTCAGCAGGAAACTTGCCATTAATTTGATGTATTCGTATTGATGACACTGACAGTTTGCCATTGTTTGCAGTGCTCTTTGATGTCACAAGTTCAAATTACACTATAGATTTTAGCATGTAATCCAGGCTGACACTTCAAGTGTAGCCAATTTCTGGATGACATTTGAAATGAACACTCCATCTGCTTCCTCAAGGTGATATGAAAGATTTCACAAAACTATTTGAAGATGTTCAAGGAAGCATTGGTAAAATAAATGACTTTAGACTTTAGAGACGCAGTGCTGGAATGGCCCCTTTGGCCCACAGAGTCCACGCCGACCAGTGATCGCCCCATGCACTAGCACTATCCTACACACTAGGGACAATTTACAATGTTACCAAAGCTAATTAACCTACAAACCAGCACATCTTTGGAGAGTAGGAGGAAATCAGAGCACCCAGAGAAAACTCAGAGGGAGAACGTGCTGTATAAACTCCATACAGATAGCACCCATAGATTAGATTGAATGGGGTCTCTGGCACAGTATGGCCGCTGTCATACTGTGCCGCCCCAACTACTGTAGTGATGTTCCATTCAACATTTCCCCGTCAATGAGCACCAAAAGCTAGTTTTCATCCTGTTTTGTGAGATCTTGCTGTATTTTAATGCTGTGCTTACTTGCGTAATGATACAAACTGGATTTCATAGGAATTATATTTTGAAGACATTTCAGAAATATCCCTGCATGCATGGTGTTCTGTGGCAATGGCTCATTTTTAACAATCCTCCTCCTTATCCTGCCAATGATTGAATGTTGAACGTCAATGGTTCTATCTCCAAATATGTGAATCTGAACCACAACTGGCTGTGAACTTTACATCTTCTGCCTGATGCTTGCAGAATTCAGGTTGGATGGGTTCCCTGCATTAGAGAGATGGATTTGGGTGAGTTTAACATTTGAATGAAATTCTGTGCCTCAGATTGTAAGGCCCTCTTAAATCTGCCACCGTCAGGACAGGTTTGCCAATGCTTAGGAAACCTGACTGATAATGTAGGTTGCAACTGGATATTCCAGCATGTAAGTGCTTTTGTTAATATTGACCAAATTGAGGACACTATAAAATGGAGAATCCCTGCATTTGTCAGAATTGCTTAACCTTTGTCAGTGGAAAATTACTGGCTTTGGATGGCGCCGATTAGTCTGAGCCTCAGAATGATATGCAGGATGTTGTAGGATCTAGGTGTTCTCCTCATTTCCCCTTAATTGATAAAATGTATAGAAACTCTGCAAACAAACTTAAATGCATTGATATCGTTGGATTGCTGCAAATGAATTGTAAATAATGTTGCAAGACAGTTACCCTGCTGTTTGTTGATTGGCCAAAGTGTTAAGCCCTGGCAGGATTGTTTTGGATACCAGGGTAAATGTTGCATTATTAAGTTAGCTTCCTTCCAGAAACTTTTCCAAGAAACAATGTATGGGAGATTCTGTAATTGGTTTGAGGAACTGTCAATAATGTATTGATGTAATTAATATATTTGATTGGACTGTAAAGAGACCACCCCTATGTAATTCGGCCCCTCAAGTTTCGTGAACCAATAAAAGGAGGCTCCATCTTAGATCAAGGTCGATCTTCTGGACGAACACTTGGGACTGCATGACCTTTTGGAGTGTGTCTGCTTGCACGAGGCTGAAGGGCTTGGCCAGGCAGAGACAAGGATCAAACCCACGGTATCGTATAGGGGAATTTGCTGTTCAATTCAAAAATAAAGTTTAGTTGTTTGAGTGCTTGTTTTTACTGAACTAGACTAGGGGGGGTAAGTTTTAGAAGAGCGTATTTACACTTTCCCACTACTGCTTTCCCAGTCATCCCAGCATTAAGAAGACGATGTAGGCCATTTAGAATGAAGATTAGGAAAAACTTTTTTACCCAGAGAGTTGTGAATCTGTGGAATTCTCTGTCTCAGAAGCCAGTGGAGGCCAATTCTCTGGATTCTTTCAATAGAGAGTTAGATGGAGCTCTTAAAGATAGCAGAGTTTAGGGATATGGGGAGAAGGCAGGAATGGGGCACTGATTGTGGATAATCAACCATGATCACAGTGAACGGCGGTGCTGGCTCAAAGGCCGAATGGCCTACTCCTGCATCTATTGATTATTGTCTATTGTTTGGAAGTTAGGAAGAACTGCACAAGCGAACCCGGCATGATCTTCCCCTTCCTAGAAAGGGCCAACATGAATTCCTCTTTCCATGATCCCTCCTTGGTTATGTAACCTCCTACAAAGGCGGCATGGTGGCGCAGAGGTAGAGTTGCTGCCTCACAGTGTCTGAGATCCGGTTCAATCCTGACTACGGTGCTGTCTGTATGGCATTTTTACGTTCTTCCCATAACCTGTGTAGGTTTTCTCCGGTTTCCTCCCAAACTCCAAAGACGTACAGGTTTGTAGGTTTATTGGCTTGGTAAAAATTGTAAATTGTCTCTAGTGTGTGCAGGATAGTGTTAGTATGTGAGGATCGCTGGTCGGCGCAGACTTGATGCGCCGTAGGGCCTGGATCTCTAAAACCAAAATTCTGCTGCATTCCCTCCCCCTTCCTCGTTGTTTAGTGTTCTGCATGTTCACATCGTGAACACTGTGTTTCTAGTCTTAGATCTTTTACTAGCTTTACCTTGCACTAAACATTATTCTCTAATGCATCTATGCACTGTAAATGGCTCGATTGTAATCATGCATTGTCTTTCCACTAACTAGTTAGTACGCAACAAATGCTTTTCGCTCTACTTCGGTACATGTGACGATAAACTGAACTAAACCTTTGGGTGTTTATACCGAAGATGTGGCCAAAATCCCAGAACTAGTTAAGAAGACACCAGGTACTGTAATAAGAGCAAGGACATGGTGAGAGAAGAGGGAGCAGGGGTGGGGCAATTATCTTGCAAGGGAGGAGGAAGAAGGGCATGCACTAAACCCTAAGACGGAGAATGGGCTGTGCCTGATCCTAAGGTTGGTTCAGGTGCCCATTGCACTGGGCCTGTACTCGCTGGAGTTTAGAAGGATGAGGGGGGACCTAGTTGAAACTTACAGAATAGTGAAAGACTTGGATACAATTAATGTGGGAGAGTCTCGGACCAAGACCATAGCCTCAGAATAAAATGATGTACCTTTAGAAAGGAGATGAGGAGGAATTTCTTTCATCAGAGGCTGGTGAATCTGTAGAATTCATTGCCAAAGAGGGCTGTGGAGGCCAAGTCAATGGACATTTTTAAGGCAGAGACTGACAGATCCCTGATTAGTGATGGTGTCAGGGGTTATGGGGAGAAGGCAGGAGAATGGGCCCATCACCAATCTTTCAAAGCACCTCATTATGCTTGATAGACACAAAATGTTGGAGTAACTCAGCAGATCAGCCAGCATCCCCATTGAGGGGGGGGGGGGGGGGGGGGGGGGGAGGCGGAATGCATTTTGGTGGTACTTTGTTTACCTGTTCAAAATGGGTGCCGGGGGTAATGGGGTTGAGAAGGCAGGATGGCGTAATTCTGCTCCTGGAACTGAAATCAGGTGTAAAAAGACGCGTGTGTGTGTGTGTGTCAGTGTGTGCATGTGTTTATTTATTTATGCTGTTTAGCCACTGACTTAGACACTATAAGTGAGTACAGTAGAGGCTCAGATAAATCATATTTGTTATGTGGAGATGCAAATGCAAGTACAATAAAAAGTTTTTGAACAATTGGTGGTGATTTTGTTATCCTTGCAGCCTCTCCTTTGAGACTCTTATTGAATACCTCTCTTAAGACAAACATTTTCTGTTTTTCGGATTTTAGAATATAAACTAACCATGATAAAATTGCTGCAGAATTTTTGAATGAGTCAACTTGTTGCAAGCAAACCAAAAATAGCAGCATTAGAACATAATCCTGTAAGGCATTTCAAGATCTTGCTATGTTTTATTGGATCGGATACTAGACAAGACTTTATAAATGTAACTGCTAAATTATTTACATATTTAAAGGACTTTGAATATTATATAACCTAAAACAGATTAAGCAGAATTTTAACCAGAAAAAAAAGCATTGTTGTAAAACTGACTCTTCCCCCATGGTCATTTAAACAACCACAACATTTTCCTCTAGGGTAGGTATTACTCCAGCTAGTGGACTTCTTGATGTTAAAAAAAGTCATGTGGTCTCTAAGACAGTCACCAACACCACACCTTGCCACACCTCAGAAATTCAGCACTTTCATCCATATTTTCACCAAGGCAATAAGGCCTGGAGCTGTAATAAGGCCGAGCAATACCTAAACCAAATATTGGCGATCCAGTTATTAGTGATTCAGTATTGCTTGAAGGCACCATTGATGACAATCAGCAGATGACTAAGAATAAACAGATAGGAAAGGAAATGAGAAAGAGAAATACTGGAAACTTTGGAAAGTATATTAGTGTTCTATGGAGATGAGTATGCTGAGTGGAAACCAGAGAGGCCAGATAAATATACATTTCAAGAAAAGGGGCCGATCTGCTCAGTAATCATGAATTACCAATGTGGTAAGGAAAATATTGGAATCATTAAAGTTGAAATGACTAAATATCCAGCAGAGCTGACATAGCTACAATGTATTAACCTTAATTGTAAGCATTCAAACAAACAGACAGTGAGAAAGGAAGTCTGGAGATGGATCCCCACCCAAAACATTACTTACTTATCCACGTTCTCCAGAGATGCTGCCTGACTTGCTGATTAATAAGATGTAATGTAAAATCGGGCAGCAACTGCACAAAGCCTCAACAGTGCAAGGCCTACTTAGTTTGTCCAGATTTAGAAATCTTAAACCAGCAGTCCAAACAGATTTCAATGTTCTTAGTTTTCCACTACTACTGTCTGCTTCTTATGGCTTGGAACCATGTATTCAGTTTGAAAAATTCTTTCACATGTGGTGTATTTTTATCTTCTGGATCGTAGCTTGACACTATTGTAACACATTATAACCCATTGTTATTTTGCCACATTTACAATTGATATTGTCGTTTTTAACAAGACGAAAACATTTGGTGAAGGGATAATGGTAGTTATTCAGCAATTAAAGCAGGGCTACAATTACAGTTACATTCTGTAATTAAACATTTTTTCTTGGAACCTATATGCAGAATCAAACAATTTTTTTTACTATTAGTTTAGTTTAGAGGTACAGAGCGAAAACAGGCCTTACAGCCCACCGAGTCCGCGCCGACCAGCGATTCCATACTCTTACTCTATCCTACACACTTAGCCAGTTACTGGCTAAGTGACTTACTCTATCCTACACACACAAGGGGCAATTTACAATTACACCAAGCCAATTAGCCTACAAACCTATACATCTTTGAAGTGAACTGAAGCACCCGGAGAAACCCCAAGCGGTCACGGGGAGAATGTGCAAACTCCGTACAGACAGCACCCGTAGTCAGGATTATACCCAGGTCTCTGACATTTTTACCCAACAACTATACTGGTGTGCCATCGTGCAACTCCAATAACTCTCAGTAATTGAAGTGCCTGAGTTGCAAAAAAACCATACAATGCGTTTTATTGCACTTCAAGCTTTTGCAAGATTTGGTGGGTTATTTACATAAATGCTTTAGCCATATATACTTTAATTTAAATTCCTACTGCTGCAATTGGAACTCCAATCAGAATTAAACCACTTTAGCAGTCAGAAAACTGTCAATGGATACATAACATTTCTTCCCAATTACTGAACTCCAGGGAATTATCTGGCAAATGTTATAGTTTTGCATAAAAACATGTGAATATCAATTACTGCCCAGGAATACGTCAAGCACCAGAGCACATCGGTTGCATTATAATGAAGGGAAGGTAATGATATTTACTGGCACAAATAACACCACCTGATACTAAAAGTGATTTTCATAATTCTACATAATATCAGAGCACTCATTTCAAAAGTGTCAGAAGTTTAGCACCCTACATACATCATTAGGGGTGGCACGGTGGTGCAGCGGTAGAGTTGCTGCCTTACAGCGCCAGACACCCGGGTTCAATTCTGACTATGGGTGCTTGGCTGTACACAGATGGTACATTCTCCCTCAGACCTACGTAGATTTTCCCGGGATCTCTAGTTTCCTCCCACACTCTAAAGACGTACAGGTTTATAGATTAATTGGCCTGGTAAAATAGTAAATTGTCCCTAATGTGTGTAGGATAGTGTTAATGCTGCGGGGATTGTTGATTGGCGTGGACTCTGTGGGCTTAAAGACCTGTTTTCATGTTGAATATCTAAACTAAACTTAACTTACATTAAAATCCAATTTTAAGTCTGTGATTTAGATATGAAGGTGAATAATGCAATGTTGTAAGCCAAAGACCATGACTCGTGAATGACGCAAGGTTAGCTTACAAGTCATCCCTCCTAATTTTGTATACCTATGACTAGACTTTCCGTAAATAAATCTATGTATTTTTAATGCTCCTAGTGAGAGACATAGAGGTATACAGATTTCGAAACAAGCCCTTTGGCCCAACTTTTCCATACCGACCAAGATGACCGTCGAAACTAGTATATTTTGCCCATGTTTGTCCCATATCCTTCAAAACCTTTCCCATTCATGTATCTGTCCAAATATATATTAAATGCCTTATTGTAACTACATGAACCACTTCCTCTTGCTTTCTCTTTCCATATATGTACCACTCTCTGGGAAAACATTGCCTTTCAGGTACCTAGTAAATGTTTTCCCTTCTCACTCTAAACTTGCTCCCTCCAGTTCTCGATTTTCTCAACCCTGCGAAAGACTGATTTTTTTTTCTGTCGTGGATGCAGTACAAACCTCTTATAATGACCATATTAAAGGAACATTCAATGCCAAAGACAATCTATCTAAAATGGTGTTAATTAGGTGGTATTGGATTTGGAGCTACCAGCTACCTTAAATGACTGATTAATTGCAGGTCTTCAGCTATTTTAATATCAGTGCATAAATATTACACTGATTTTAATATCCCTGCTTTATCTAGTGCCATTCATTTAAGTCCAAATAAGCTAAACTGAATTTTATCCAGCATTAATCTCAGCACATGAACAGCTCAATTAATCTATTGCTTAAAGTGACCATCGCTGCACAGCAGCAGTACACATTGTGGCCCCTATGGATGGTTATATTCTATTCATTTCACTGGTTATGGAAGTCTCAACAAGGCCGTCATTTATTGCAATAAAAATGCAGCTGCTTGTTTATACCAAAGATCGACACAAAATGCTGGAGTAACGCAGTGGGTCAGCAGCTTCTCTGGAGAAAATGGATAGGTGACGTTTTGGGTCAGTGCCCTTCATAAGGTCATAAGTGGGAGGAACATACATAGGCCATTCGGCCCATCGACTACTCTGCCATTCAATCATGGCTGATCTATCTCTCCTTCCTAACCCAATTCTGATGCCTTCTCCCCATAATCCATGACACCCATACTAATCAAGACTGAGGGGTTCTCACCCAAAATGTCACCTATCATAGACACATAGAAACATAGAAAATAGGAGCAGGAGTAGGCCATTTGGCCCTTTGAGCCTGCACCACCATTCAATATGATCATGGCTGATCATCCAACTCAGTATCCTGTACCTGCCTTCTCTCCATACCCCCTGATGCCTTTAGCCACAAGGGCCACATCTAACCCCCTGTTAAATATAGCCAATGAACTGGCCTCAACTACCTTCTGTGGCAGATAATGCCAGAGACTCACCACTCTCTGTGAGAAAAATATTTTCCTCATCTCGGTCCTAAAGGAATTCCCCTTTATCATTAGACTGTGACCCCTTGTTCTGGACCTCCTCAACATCGGGAACAATCTTCCTGCATCTAGCCTATCCAACCCCTTAAGAATTTTGTACGTTTCTATAAGATCCCCCCTCAGTCTTCTAAATTCTAGCGAGTACAAGCCGAGTCTATCCAGTCTTTCCTCATATGAAAGTCCTGACATCCCAGGAATCAGTCTGGTGAACCTTCTCTGTACCCCATCTATAGCAAGAATGTCTTTTCTCAGATTTGTAGACCAAAACTGTACGCAATACTTCAGGTGTGGTCTCACCAACAACTGCAGTAGAACCTCCCTGCTCCTATACTCAAATCCTTTTGCTATGAATGCTAACATACCATTTGCTTTCTTCACTGCCTGCTGCACCTGCATGCCTACTTTCAATGATTGGTGTACTATGACACCCATCATCCCTTTTCCTAATTTGCCACCATTAAGATAATAGTCTACTGTTAGGCGCTTCGCTCCCCCCCCCCCCCCCCCCCCACCCCGGTGAATGCTATGTACTTACCTTTTCTGTTTCTCTCCTGAGTGCAGGGAGTCGGGAATCAAGGGGTTAAGAGCTCATGTACCCAATTGGCCAAGCTGCGTCAGGCGACCGGTGACTCATCGGAAGCTTCTAGCAGGAGTTCCCAGAATTCTCTCCCTCTTCTTCGTCGACCCTGACGAGTGAACAGGCTGCCGGACTGAGCTGCAGGAGGCCTGGCCACATGGCATAGCACTTTGTATATTGTTTCCTATATTTGTCAATTAGTGTTGTATTGGGACAGATATGGGCTGACCTGAGGATTTTCATGTATTTTGTTGCAGGGTTATCTCTATTTAGGCAGGTTTTAGAGACTCCAGTTCGACGGTCCATTGCGAGGCTGGCTGGAGCACTGTTAGTTGTTAGGCGATTCTTGTCCCTGACTGTGTTGTTTAAATCAGGTTCAGGTTTTTGTCTTCTTTTAACAAAATTAAAGACTATTTTCTTAAACTTGAACCTGGTTTTTTGATTATGTTATGCGACTCTGAGGCACCTGCCTTCGGGAGTCGTAACATCTACCCTCCTGTTTTTGCCACCAAAGCGGATAACCTCACATTTATCCACATTATACTGCATCTGCCATGCATTTGCCCACTCACCCAGCATATCCGAGTCACCTTGCAGCCTCCTAACATCCTCCTCACACCAAACACTACCCCCCAGCTTAGTGTCATCCGCAAACTTGGAGATGTTGCATTCAATTCCCTCGTCCAAATCATTAATATATATTGTAAATAGCTGGTGTCCCAGCACTGGGCCTTGCGGTACCCCACTAGTCACTGCCTGCCATTCTGAAAAGGACCAGTTTACTCCTACCCTTTGCTTCCTGTCTGCCAGCCAGTTCTCTATCCACATCAATACTGAACCCCGAAAACTGTGTACTTTAAGTTTGTATACTAATCTCTTATGTGGGACCTTGTCGAAAGCCTTCTGAAAGTCGAGATATAACACATCCACTGGTTCTCCTTTATCAACTCTGCTAGTTACATCCTCGAAAAATTCTATAAGATTCGTCAGACATAATTTACCTCTCGTAAATCCATGCTGACTTTGTCTAATGATTTCACCACTTTCTAAATGTACTGCTATCCCATCTTTAATAACTGACTCTAGCATTTTCCCTACTACCGATGTTAGACTAACTGGTCTGTAATTCCCCGTTTTCTCTCTCCCTCCTTTTTATAAAAAGTGGGGTTACATTAGCTACCCTCCAATCCTCAGGAACTACTCCAGAATCTAAGGAGTTTTGAAAAATTATCACTAATGCATCCACTATTTCTGTGGCTACATCCATGAGTAATGGATCGGCCTTTAATCCATTCAATTTACCCAACACCACTTCTCAGCTAACCTGGATTTCACTCAGTTCTTCCACCTTATTTGGCCGCTGGTCCCCTGCTATTTCCAGCAGATTATTTATGTCTTCCTTAGTGAAGACAGAACCAAAGTAGTTATTCAATTGGTCTGCCATGTCCTTGATCCCCATGATCAATTCACCTGTTTCTGACTGCAAGGGACCTACATTTGTTTTAACTAATCTCTTTCTCTTCACATATCTATAAAAGCTTTTGCAGTCAGTTTTTATGTTCCCTGCCAGTTTTCTTCCATAATCTATTTTCCATTTCCTAGTTAAGCCCTTTGTCCTCCTCTGCTGAACTCTGAATTTCTCCCAGTCCTCTGGTAGGCTGTTTTTTCTGGCTAATTTGTATGCTTCCTCTTTTGTTTTTTATACTATCCCTGATTTCCCGTGTTATCCATGGATGCACTACCTGCCCTGATTTATTCTTTTGCCAAACTGGGATGAACAATTGTTGTAGTTCATCCATGCAGTCATTAAATACCTTCCATTGCACATCCACTGTCAACCATTTAAGAATCACTTGCCAGTCTATCTTAGCCAATTCACGACGGAGTCAGAGGATATGGTGAGAAAAGGTCAAAATAAGGGACAAATTCCCAACGGCAATTAATTGACCGACTTGGCTATGGCTGGGTGAATGGTGAGTTGGCCCGGGTGCTGGACTGCTCACAAATCCCAGCCGGTGGGCCAGCTGAGGAATTTTGGTCTGGGTGCCAGGCTATGTATACGACATCGTGTGCAAAGTCCGGCACCCCGTCCAACTCATGAACCGATGATCGGCCATAAGTAAGCGAAGGTCCGAAGGTCGGAAGCTGGCCGGGCTGCCGACCGATGGGGCCAAAGGCGAGGCGCTGCTGCTGCTCTCCATGGGATGCACTACGTCGGAACGGGTGAGGTGGGGCCGGATACAGCGCTCCGACACAACAGTCTCCTCGACCAAGTAGTAGCAGTCAAATATGGGACAAATGCGGTCCCCTATGGGACAAATCAAATTAGCCCAATATACGGGATGTCCAGGCTAATATGGGATAGTTGGCAACCCTACTCTACCTGCACTCATAATCGGCTGCTTAGTGGTTGGCATGGTAGCAGTTAGCAAGCTCATAAGGCCCAACAAAAGACTGCAATCCTTCTACCAAAACTGGAACCTTGAATGCTTCCCATCCCTCGTCCTCTGTAAAGGGCCCATTTGTGTGTCACAGAGCCGACTCCACCAATAGTGATGGGTCTAACAACATTTTGGAGGTGCTGGCTGGTAGTAGTCAGATGGGCTTTGAAGGCATACATCAAATGGATCTTAAACCTGTCTGAAAGTCCACCAGCTGGATCTTTATTATACATACAATCATCCCATCAGACTTAAGTGACTTCATTCCAGCAAGTAAATCATAAGGTTATAAGTGATAGGAGCAGAATTAGTTTAGAGATACAGCACCAAAACAGGCCCTTCAGCCCACCATGTACGTGCTGACCAATGATCCTCGCACATTAACACTATCCTACACACACCAGGGACAATTTTTTATAAACATTTACCAAGCCAATTTACCTACATACGTATACGTCTTTGGAGTGTGGGAGGAAACCAAAGATCTCGCAGAAAACCCACACGGTCACGGGGAGGACGTACAGACGCTGTACAGACAACCCCTGTAGTTGGGATCGAACCTGGGTCTGCGGTGCTGCAAGCGCTGTAAGGCAGCAACTCCACGGCTGCATCACCATGCCGCCCTCACATAGATCTGAGAGTTTTTAACAGGCATGTCATCTTGTATAGTTTTGGCTGGTTTCACTACAACTGCATGTTGAAGGAAACTAGGAACACTGCCATCTTAGCCTGACCAATTAATACATTAATCTCTCCCTCCTAAGTTGTATGTTGTGTCTATGTAAATGACAAGATGACTGATTTCAGGGTAAGTTGTTCCAGCAGCTGGAACCAAATAAGCTGACAATGCACTCCTGGCTGTATTGATGGCGCTGTAGCTGAGTCCATCCCGTTGTAATCCAACCAGGAACTCCACAACACTGGTAGCTGTTGCTGTTGAGTAGGTAGTTCATGTTTTGGAGCAATACCATTCCCATTTTCTTATGTTGGTCTGGTATTGTCTCCTGGTGGACACCCGTTGGGATGCGATCATCATGTTGATGGCGTCCTCAGACAGTCCCAGGCCCAGTAGAGGTCTTTTTAGAATCTGCAAGCCAGGAGATTGACTCTGTCATGGCATGGGTGACTAATGCCTGACACTGGGTGGATTAATAATTCTGGACTGCTGGGGAATTCCAATGGTATTTCGACAGCCATGTCGAGGGCCACTGGGAACCATGGTTGTGTAGGCCAGTCGGGTATTATCAAGACTCCTGAAGCGGAATCCAATTGAATCTTGCGTAATACCTGACTGATGAGGCAGAAGGGAGGAAAAGCATAGAAGAACATTTTCCCCCAATGCAGCGTGAATGCATCAACTGCTGCTGCCTCAGGGTCTGGTTCCCAAGCGACATACGTTGGTACCTGGTGATTCAGCCTAGATGCAAATAGATCGATATCTGGTGTGCCATATTGCTTTGTAATTTCAGCAAATACTTTGGGATTTAACATCCATTCGATGTTATCGTTAAATTTGCGTGACCTGGTGTCTGCCACTGTATTTTGCTTACCTGGTAGGTAAGTTGCTGATAAGCAAATATGTCTTTCGACACGCCGTTGCCAGAATAGGTTGACCAAGTTGTCACATGATATCGACTTTACACCACCCATGTGGTTGATACAAGCCACCACCGTGGTATTATCTAATTGCAACCGGACATGTGCGTGATGCGTATTAGATGAATATGCTTTTAAACCATAAAATGCACCCAACATTTATAAGTAGTTAATACCCCGTGTCTGTAGCAAGATGATTCAAAATTAGTCCATCTGCCACCTGTGCTGGATTGCATGTTAGTTCCTCCCCAGCCCAAAGCACTGGCATCCGTTTGAATGGTTAATACTGGGTTGGTGATTAATATGGGACTGGAGCTAAGCCTAATGTTCCTTGTCCACCATTGTTACTCTGGAATGGATTCAGCAGTTAAATTCATAATTCGGTCAAAGTGACCTGAGTTTTTCTTTAGCGCGTGCACTTTTGCTCTTTGTAAATTTTGATAGTGCAGAGGCCCAAATTGTACAGCTGGAAAAGCTGCTACCATTTTCCCAATGACACTAGCTACCTGCCGTATGGTTGGGTGATGATTAACCATTAGTTCATTGCATGATTAGTTCATTGCATGATGTTAATCGTAAATCCAAGATAGTCCATGGTTGTGGACGGTGTCAAATTGGATTTATCTGGATGTATGACAAACCCCAAAGTTTCAAACAAACGTTTGGTGGCTGCTGCTGCTGAAATGGCTGTCTCCAAGGTTTTCCCTATCATTAAAATGTCGTCTATGTACGCCATGACTATATGCTTTTGTTTCCTCAATAATGCCAAGGCAGGTTTTAAGATTTTTGTGAACAACCTTGGAGATGAGGTTAGCCTATTTGGTAAGGCTTTAAATTGCCATTGCTTTTTCATCCAGATAAACTTTAGATATTTACGATGCTCCTTGTGTATGGGTATTGAGTAGTAGGCATCTTTTAAATCAATGCTTGCCAGAAAGTACCCTCTAGAAATCAATTGTCTGGCTGTTTCAAAAGTTTCCATCTTGAAATGTATATACTTAACAGATTTGTTTAAAGAAGTTAAGTCAATGATGATGCGACATCCACCATCTTTTTTTGTTTTAGTGAAAATATTAGACACAAATTCCAAAGGTTCATGTTTTGTTCTTTCAATAACACCTTTTGGTAGTAGCCTCCTCAGTTCAGCTTGACCCTCTTGTTTCTCTTTGACTGAGAGGGTGAATACCCTTTGGGGTATATGCTGAACTGGCGGCATGTTTTCATGAACAAAGTCAATTTTATAGCCATGAATGCTGCTGAGTATATATTTGTCATTAGTGATAGACTCCCATGCATCCAAAAACAAGTGCAAACTCCCGCCTGTTAGTATAGAGCCCCTACTGAGAGGAACCAGACCCACCTACCTCCATGGTTACTGGTGCTTCTTCTGCCTCTTTGCTGGACAATGAGGTGTCTGCTGGGCTGTAGAGGGCTGCTGTTGATGTTGCTGTTGATGTTGATGTTGGGGGTGGCGCATTTTCCATGGGGTCTGCTCTGGGCCCTGGCCTAAAAAAGGCCAACGGGGAATGGTTGTGGACCCCGAGCTTTCACCAGTCCCATATGGTAGTCGGCGAGTGGTGGACGCCGTGGGGTACTGCCGCCTGGGTTTGTTAGGTCTGCTCGGTCCCAAACCTGCCCTCATGAGACCAAAGGTCTTCGACTCTTCCTCCAGGTCTTTCACATTTTTTGGAAGGTCCTTTGCAAAGAGCAGAATTGGAGGTTCTGAACCCGGTGTTTTGCAAAGTCCTGCAAACTTAGGGTTAAGGGCAGACTTAATGATTTCCTTCCATAAATTGCTAATCTCGAATTGAGTGGTGCACAGCAGAGCTAATGTATCTTGCAGATTTGTGGTGATGTCCACATCATCTATGGACCGAGCATATGAAGTTATTCCTGCTGTTAGGAGTTTTATGGTTTTCTGGAGCTTCAACTCCAGGTTCCTGATATTCTGCCCCAAATTTGGCTGTTTACAGCTGGTACATTCAGTGATGTACAATTTTTTGGGGCTGAATATAATTCAAGAGCCTCATTGACCACCCGTTCTTGTAGAGGTTTTGAGGACAGGTGGTCAATGCTGGCTGTAAGTTTCGGCTCTAAAGGCCGACCCGCTCATGGAGTGGCCACGTAGAGGTTGACCACAACCACCAGCTCTTCCTGATTCTGTACACCTTGCGTACTCCGGACATCTTCAGCCAGCGACCCCTCTTCTTGACCAGCACAGACCTGATCGCCAATGCTGCCTTCAATAGAAGGTGAAGCAATGGCCAGTGCCATAAAGGACACTGCGGGAGTGCCTGAGCTCCCTTGGCGAGTCTGCTGCTGTTCCCTCAGCAGATCTCGCTGGAACAATTGCTCCATAAGCCGTTCCATTCAGCTTAGTCGGCTGCCTTTGCCGTTCTTGAGCGGTGAGGCATCTTCTTCCGAATCGTCGGATACTACCGCCCGGTTCTGGCTGCAGGTTCCTCCAGCCCGCTGCTCAGGCTGCAGTAGCGGTGCTGGGCTCGGCTCGGTAGTTAATCCTGCCGCCACTCGCCCCCCCTCCAAAGAACGCTCCTCAACGGGAGACGAACGGGGGCGAGCTACAGATTTCTTTCCTCTGGTCTTGCTCATTCTTCTGGAACACAAAGCAGACCACAGAGAAAATACACACGGCCATGGTAAAACACTTACCTGTCGTCCCGACTTTCAAATTGTAGCGGGAGCGCCTTGAACTCCCGTTCGTCGCAGGTGCACTGCATGAACGCTAATGTCGCGCATGCGTGCTGGACGGGGTCTTCACGTAGTCACTCACGTGACTCCGAAATAAAATTGCAAGATATGTCACAAGCAGATTAGGACACAATGTGCTTTCATATGGGGTTAGTGGGATATTGGTGTGTTACCCTGCCCTTACATTCACTGGGGTAAAGCCAAAGTCATTGTCAAACATCATTTGTCACTATAACTTGACATAACATGCACGTATGAGCGAAAGAGCTGCTACTCCCAACTAAATTTTTTTTTTGAAGTATCAATTGTCTGCAAAGAAAGCCTATGGATTCAAACTGCAGATGCTGTAAACCTGAAATCAAATCATAATATTTCTGGAAACACTTGTCAGGTCAGGCAGCATCTCTGGAAAGAGAAGCAGTTGGAGAATGTCATTTCTGACAAAGTGTCTTCAAACTGGAATGTTAATTCTGGTTCTCTGTACTTGGATTCAGTGAACTAACTATTAGATATGAGCAGCTTCCTCATGTTATCAGCTCAGAGACATTCTCATGTACATGGATATTGATTAGTGGTCAAAACAACTTCTACAGAAGTATTATAATAACGTAGTGAAAGATGAGAAAATCAGGCTGGGTCGATCAACATACTTAATTCAAACCCATCCTAATAGCTGTTGGAGTATTTTAACTTTAGTTTGTTTGATAAAGAATACGTTTAATCCTTTCTAGAACTACTGGGGTTAAGCTGTGTCTTTCCCAGTGTTCCACAGTGCAAGAAACCAGTGATAAAACAAGTGTTTTGTTAATGCATAATGGAAAGGAAATAAGTGGTTGGCCAAAAAGGAGACAAATAAATTGTGAGGAAATCACAAAGTGCTGGAGGAACTCAGTAGCTTAGGCAGTAACGTAATTAGGTTACGTCAATAACGTCAAAAAGGTCAGTCTTCTCTTGTCTCTATGGAATTTCATCTCTTCCCCACCTAATCAAAAATAAATAAATGTCCCAGGTTAACTTGAGGAAGTTCTAATGAAAGGTTAATGTCAATTCTATTCCTCTCTCCGCAGTTGCTTTTTGACTGCTGAGAATGGTCAGCATATCAGTTTTGTCAGTTTTGTCCATTTCCAATATCCACAGTATTTTGTTTTCAGCTAGTGAGGTTGACGTTGAATGTTTTAAATGTTGGGTGACTGAGCAAATTCTCATGGAGAGCAGTGGCCGAGGGCAGACATCCTTCCATTATCCTGCAGCTCGTCTACATTCAAAAGGCATTGACATCACTCAAACTCAGGAAATTGCCAGTGCACCTGCTTGAAAGATCGCCGTGAACATGCAATAACGAAATGAGTCGATACTTTGCTCCATGCATTGTTCCGTCTCTTTAAACGGTCCCACCCATTGCCATGCTGACCTTTCTGTCCTGGGTCTCCTCCAATGTCAGAGTGAGGCCAAGTGTAAATTGGAGGAACATCACCTCATATTTTGCTTGGGCTGTTCACACCCCAGTGGTGTGATGATTGATTTCTCTAACTTCAAGTAACCCTTGCATCTCCTTTCTCTCCAACCCTCCTCCACCCTTGCACCGTTGCACTAGTTCCACTGGCGTCCGGGTGAGTTTCATTGTTCTTACAGCTTTTTCACCTAGCCCACAGCTAACAATGGCCTGCTTCCTTGATCATCGATAATTTTTTTTGCATATCTTTCATTTCCTTGTTCTATATATCTCCACATTGGCGTCCAGATTTCTCATTCCCCTTTCCCCTGACTCTCAGTCTGAAGAAGGGTCTCGACCTGAAACGTCCCCCTTTCCATCACTCCAGAGATGATCTCTGTTCCGCTGAGTTACTCCAGCATTTTGTGTATTTTTTCAGTGTAAACCTGCATCTACAGTTCCTTCTGACGCATTACCTCTTGGTTGTTAACATCAACTTGCCATTGCAGAATGCCTTTAGATGCATCTTGCATGGTTACTCTGTGTGGATGCATTTTAAGAAAGTATTTAGATAATTTTACTGTCAGGTCAGCCTACTGACAGCATAGCCAGATTCACCTAATGCACATAATCCCTATGTTGCTATCCTCCACTTACTGGATGTTTCTGACAAAATTATAATGCATTTTCTGGAGAAGTTATAGTCGTAGAGTCATAGAGTGATACAGTATGCAAATTGCCTACACTGGCCAATATATCCCAGCTACACTAGTCCCACTTGCATGCACTTGGTCCATATTCATCCAAACTTGTCTTATCCATGTACCTGCCTAAGTGTTTCTTAAACATTGGTATAGTCCCAGCCTCAACTACCTCCTCTGGCAGCTCGTTCCATCCATCCACCATCCTTTGTGTGAAAAGGTTACCCCTCAGATTCCTATTAAATCTTTTCCCCTTCACCTTGAACCTATGTCCTCTGGTCCTTGATTCCCCTTCCCTGGGCAAGAGACTGTGCATCTACCTGATCTATTCCTCTTATGATCTTATACACCTCTGTAAGATCACCCCTCATCCTCCTGAGCTCCAGGGAATAGAGACCAAGCCGACTCAACCTCTCCCTATAGCTCACACCCTCTAGTCTTGGCAACATCCTCGTAAAGTTGCCATAGTTTTCATCCTACGTTCAATTTCCTCTGCTTTGTAAGATAGATCTAAACAGCACAAGAACAGGCCCTTTCACCCACATTGTTTGTACCGAACATGACCCAAGTGCACCACTTATCTGCCTGCAGATAAGCCATATCTCTCAATTCTCTACCTATCCAAAAGGTTTCTAAATGGCACTAATGGTATCTGCATCCCCCACCAACCCCTGAAGTATGTTCCAGGCATGCACCACCCTCTGTGTAAAATAAAAAATTGGACCATCTCTGTTTAAACTTTGCCCCATCTCACCTTAGGGAAAACATAGAAAAATAGGTGCAGGAGTAGGCCATTCGGCCCCTTGAGCCAGCACCGCCATTCAATATGATCATAGCTGATCATCTAAAATCAGTACCCCGTTCCTGTTTCTCCCCCTTATCCTTTTAGCTCAAAGAGCTAAATTTAACTCTCTCTTGAGAACATCCAGTGAAATGGCCTCCACTGCCTTCTGTGGCAGAGAATTCCACAGATTCACAACTCTCTGGGTGAAAATGTTTTTCCCCATATCAGTCCTAAATGACCCTTCCCTTATTCTTAAACTGTGACCCCCTGGTTCTGGACTCCCCCAACATCGGGAATATTTTTCCTGCATCTAGCCTGTCCAATCCTTTAAGGATGTTATATGTTTCTCTAAGATTCCCACTCATCCTTCCACATTCCAGTGAATAAAAGCCCAGTCAACCCACTCTTTCATCATATGTTAGTCCCCCATCCCTGGAATTTACCTGGTGAACCTACGCTGCACTCCCTCAACAGCAATAATGCCCTTCCTGAAATTAAGAGACCAAAATTGCACACAATACTCCAAGTGCGGTCTCACCAGGGCCTCTACAACTGATGCTCTGTGGTATTTGATTTTGCATTCTGTGAAAAGGATTCTGACTGTGTACCCAATCTATGTCTCTCTTAATGTTATATTCTTCTATTAAGTCTCCCCGCAACCTCCAGGATTCCACAGAAAAGAATCCAAGTGTGTCCAACATCTCCCTGCAGCTAACACCCTCTAATCTGGGCATCATTCTGGTAAACCTTCTCTACACCCTTTCCGAAGACTCCACTTCCTTCCTGTAATTGGGTGACCAGAACCGTATGCAATACTCCAAATTGCGACCTTACCAATGTGCTCTAAAGCTGCAACATGAGATTCACTTTCCTGAATTATTATTTGCAATGAGCCCACAAACAAACTCCACCCCACTTTCAACTCACTGGGGTTGATATATTCTTGTCAATTTTATAACTGAATGCTAAAGGTGCTCATGCACTCATCAGTCTTGTCTCTCTTTTACTCGTCTCACCACATGTAGGTTGATGACTCTTTCACTAATTAAGATGTCATGCAAAAAATCTTTCTGAAAAGCATGCCTTCAACATTCTGTTCACCAGTGAGCAATGTTGATGCCTGGATTTGTATAATGTTACTGATCATAGGGCTTGCTTGTGGTATCACTGAGTAGATCATCTTGTACACTAGAATATGTAATCGGTTTTTGAAGTTTGTTAGTAATTATTTCCATTTCCATTTTTATGTTCAACATCTGATCTGGCATATAACATGTTTTGAAGGAAAATGTACACATTCAATTCCGCTCCCTTTTAGAGTCATAGAGTCATAGAGTGATACTGCATTGAAACAGTCCCTTCGGCCCAACTTGCTCACACCGACCAAAATGTCCCAGCTACACTAATGTGTAGGAAGGAACTGCAGATGCTGGTTTAAATTGAAGATTTAACCAGAGACAAAAAGCTGGAGTAACTCAGCAGGACAGACAGCATCTCTGGCAAGAAGGAATGGGTGATGTTTCAGGTCGAGATCCTTGGAAGAAGGGTCTCGACCCGAAATGCCACCCATTCCTTCTCGCCAGAGATGCTGCCTGCCCCGCTGAATTACTCCAGCTTTTTGTGTCTATCTCCAGCTACACTAGTCCCACCTGCCTACGTTTGGCCCATATCTCTCCAAACCTGTCCTGTCCATATACTGTTTAACTGTTTCCTAAACGTTGGGATAGTCCCTGCCTCAACTACCTTCTCTAGCAGCTTGTTACACACACCCAACACCCTTTGTGTGAAAAGGTTACCACTCAGATTCCTATTCCCCTTCACCTTGAACCTATGTGATCTGGTGCTCGATTCACCTATTCTGGGCAAGAGACACTGTACAGCTAGCCAATATATTTCTCTCATGATGTTATGCATCAACCCAAAGTCCCAACCAGTTCAACCTCTCCCTGTAGCTCAGACCCTCTAGTTCTGACAACATCTTCATAAATATTCTCTGTACCCTCTCCAGCTTGATAACATCTTTCCTCTGTCATTCTAAGGACTGGTGATTTAGAGTTGTAGAGTCAATGGAAAATAGGTGCAGGAGTTGTCCCATCCGGCCCTTTGAGCCAGCACTGCCATTCACTGTGATCATGGCTGATCAATCACAATCAGTACCCCGTTCTTGCCTTTTCCCCATATCCTTGGCTATCTTTAAGAGCTCTATTTAACTCTCTCTTGAAAGCATACAGAGAACTGCCCTCCACTGCGTCTAAGGCAGATAATTCCACAGATTCACAACGGTAAAGTGTGAAAAAGTTATTGCTCATCTCTGTTCTAAATGGCTTACCCGCTTATTCTTAAACTGTGGCCCCTGGTTCTGGACTCCCTCAACATCAGGACAGCGTGGAAACAGGCCCTTCTGCCCAACTTGCCTATGCTGACCAACATGCCTCATCTACACTAGTCCCACCTGCCTGTGTTTGGACCATATCCCTCATCCTTCTAAACTCCAGTAATTACAAGCCTAATCTTTTCAATCGTTCCACATATGACAGTCCCGCCATCCCAGGTATCAATCTCGTGAACCTGCGCTGCACTGCCCCAATCGCAAGGATGTCCTTCCTCAAATTAGGAGACCAAAACGGTACACAATACTCCAGATGTGGTCTCACCAGAGCCCTATACAACTGCAGAAGAACCTCTTTACTCCTGTACTGAAATCCTCTTGTTATGAAGGCCAACATTCCATTAGCTTTCTTCACTGCCTGCTGTACCTGCACGCCAACTTTCAGTGACTTGTGTACAAGGACGCCCAGGTCTCTCTGTACATCCCCCTTACCTAACCCCATTGAGATAATAATCTGTCTCCTTGTTTTTGCCACCAAAGTGGATAACATCACATTTATCTATATGATACTGCATCTGCCACGCATCTGCCCACTCACTCAACCTGTCCAGGACACCCTGCAACCTCCTAACATCCTCTTCACAGTTCACACTGCCATCCAGCTTTGTGTCATCCGCAAACTTGCTAGTGTTGCTCCTAATTCCCTCTTCCAAATCATTAATATATATGGTAAACAGTTGCGGCCCCAACACCGAGACTTGTGGCACTCCACTCGCCACTGCCTGCCATTCTGAAAGGACCCAATCACTCTTACTCTTTGCTTCCTGTCCGCCAAACAATTTTCTATCCACGTCTATTAGTGTCTTCTTGCCTTTGCAATTCCTCAACTGAATCCACAGTGACTACCTCATCAGTCGCTGTCTTCCCTCGCAAGGGACTGAATTCCATCCCTCACCAGTAGAGCTACCCCCCCTTGTCTACCCACCTGCCTGCCTTTCTATAGGATGTATAACCCTGAATATTAAGTTCCCATGCTCGATCCTCCTGCAGCCACGTTTCAGTAATCCCCACAATGTCACAGCTACCAACCTCTAACTGAGCCTCAAGCTCATCTACTTCTCTGCGCTTTTTCCAGCTTTCTATAGCAGGGTGATCAAAACTGACAATACTCCAAATGCAGCCTCACCACTGCCTTGTCCAATTGTAACATCATACACCAAATTCTATACTTGATACCCTGACGGATGAAAGCCAATGTACTGAAAGCCTTTAAGAATTGAACTACACTGCAGACATACTCTATTTTGCATTGTTAAATAGACCAAGTCAATGGATATTTTTAAGGGGGAAATTGACAGATTCTTGATTAATATGGGTGTCAGGGTTAATGGGGCAGGCAGGAGGAAGGGGTTGAGAGGGAAAAATAGATCAGCCATGATTAAATGGCGGAGTAGACTTGATGGGCTCGATGGCCTAATTATGCTCCTATAACTTATCAGGTTATGACATTATGATTGGTAGATGGATGGTTTTAGTGCCAAAGGGTAAATTGGAAGTTAGTGGCATTGTGCAGAAGAACATAAGAATTAGGAGGAGTAGGCCAGAGTCTGAGACTGCAATTCATCAAGATCATGGCTGATCTCTCTCAGCTGTATTTTCCCAACATTATTTCCATATCCTTCCTTTTATATCCAGATATATTTTGATCTGTATTGTGAATGAGCTCGATGACCTAGACTCTGTATCCCTCAGGGTAATGATTCACTGCACTGTATGTGAGGAACATTTTCCTTATCTCACTCTTAAACATACTATTCTTTGTGCTGAGACTGTGACCCCCTGCTTCTCGACTTCTCAACCGTATTTTTACAACCACCTGTTCAGAATGGCATCCGTTCAAAAAGATGCAAGGTTACTGTGGTCCAGAGCTGGTTGTATCCCCAGGTATAAACTCAATTAAAGCTATAACACTTACGTCTAGGAATAAATGGGAAAAGTGAGGAGGTAGTCTTAGGCTGCTGAATGGTATTGATCAGCTGATCAGAGGAATGGCAGATGAAATAAAATCCTGATAATTTTGAGGAGTCTTAAATTTTGGGGGGTATAATCAAAGTAGTGCAAACACAATGAATGTTAAATCACAACATAGAACAGTACAGCACAGGAACGGGCCCTTTGGCCACAATGTTTGCTTCGAACATGATGCCAAGTTAATTGATCTCATCTGCCTGTGCATGATCAATACCCTTCTAGTCTTTCTTTGCACTTCCATGTGCCTATATACAAGCCTCTTAAACACTACTATCGTATTTGCCTCAACCACCACCCCCAACCATGTGTTCCAGGCCCCCACTAATCTCTGTGTAAAATAAACGTTCCCCTTCTCATCTTATAACATTATCATCCAGTTTTTAGACTCTACCTGAAACTTTAGAGAGACATTTCAAAACCAGGCCCTTCAGCCCACCGAGTCCGTGCCAACCAGCGATCACCGCAAATACTAACACTATCCTACACACACTAGGGACAATTTAACAATTTTTACTGAAGCCAATTAACCTACGTCTTTCAAGTGTGAGAGGAAAGCAAAGCACCCAGAGAAAGTCCACGCGGTCACGGGGAGAATGTACAAGCTCCACATAGACAGCCCCCGTAGTCAGGATTGAACCCGGGTTGCTCGCGCTGTAAGGCAGCAAATCTACCCCTGCACCATTGTGTCGCCCCTGGTGCTGGATGGCCAGCGTGGACTCAGTGAGAGGCAGTAAATACAATATCACTGAAATGGGTTAAAAAGCATTCTGTTCATTGGTGTATGGAATTTCATTTTTTATAGAAACTTTTCCCTTCTTTAATTATCTACATCTGTGGAGAATGCCAAAACAAGGCATAAACATGCAAGAATGTATCTTTTCCTTTCAGTCATAACTCTACAATTTTGAATTAAGCTACGGTATGTATATTAGAAAAATCCTAACTTCATTGATTCAACAACGAAGATAATGGGGTTCTACAATTGACTTAACGTTCATGGGCCAGAAAGACCAACAAAAAAACATATTTCTTTGTTATCTATTGGAACCTGGAGTGGTGATTCCAAAATTAATTAGGTTTGCTAGGGGTGCCAGTGGAGGCAGCTATGATAGTAACATTTAACAGGCTTTTAGATAAGCATGGATGTGCAGGGAATGGAGGGATGGGAATCATATGTAAGCAGAAGAAGTTAGTTGAACAGCATCATGCTTGGCTGAAGAGCCAGTTCCTACGCTGCACTGTTTTATGTTCTCTATTATCAATTATTCTTGGTAATCTAGCTGCATGGATTGGGTTTGAATATCCTTGAATATGGAACATTATTGGATTTAACTGAGGCATTTCATGTGATCAAAGGACCCAAGAAGGTAGTGAGAAACTACTTCCCTATTAGTAGAGTCAAAGAAAAGGGGTTGAGGTGAATTTGAAATTTCATTACCTGAATGGATAGGTTTTTGATTAGACAACAGTTTAAAACATTGCAGAATCAAGCAATTGGATGGAGTTAAGACATTAAAATAAAAACAGAAGTGCTACAAATACTCAGGCAGCTTCTATGGAAAGAGATCAGTTAACATTTCAGGTCTGGGACCCATAAACGGAATAATTTTCATTTATAATTCTTTTATTCTTATTATTCTTTGGAGCGCAGAAGGTTAAGGGGGGACTTGATTGAGGTCTTTAAAATGATGAAAGGGATAGACAGAGTTGACGTGGATAAGCTTTTTCCATTGAGGGTAGGAAAGATTCAAACAAGAGGGCATGACATGAGAATTAAGGGACAGAGGTTTAGGGGTAACATGAGGGGGAAATTCTTTACTCAGAGAGTGGTGGCTGTGTGGAATGATCTTCCTGCAGAAGTGGTGGAGGCAGGATCGATTTTAACATTTAAAAGTAAAGTGGATAGGTATATGGACGGGAAGGGAATGAAGGGTATGGTCTGAGTGCAGGTAGATGGGACTAGGCGAAAATAAATGGTCGGCACGGACTGGAAGGGCCGAGAAGGCCATTTTCCGTGCTGTAATTGTTGTATGGTTATATATGGTTATAACTTGGGTTGTGCATAGTCAACCTGTAGCCTGAATTGTCTTATGGGACTAAATGGTCTATTCTTGCACGGATGAGAAGTATGGAATATTCCTACATAAAACCTTATCAGAGAAAAAGGACAAAAAACAAAAGACAGTTAAATAAAGAGAACATTGTAATTAGACAGGTTGGGAAGGCTTAAGCCAATGTATGTTGCTTTGAAATCGGAGAACATTCCAAAAAAAAAGGATTTTCTCCCAAGTGGGTCAACGACAGTATTTTCTAACAACTAACAGGGGCAGTTTCTTCCCAACTGTTATCAGGCAACTGAACTATGCTACCGAAAATTACAGAGTGGTCCTGAATTGCTATCTACCTCATTGGAAACCCTCGGACTATCTTTGATTATAATTACTGGGTTTTTCTTGCACTGTGTTATTCACGATATCCCCTTGAGCACATATCTGAGGATGGCTCATTGTAATCATGTATTGTCTTTCCGCTGACTGGTTAGCACACAAAAAAAGCTTTTCACTGTACTTTGGTACACAGGACCAACAAACTAATGACTGAAGACTAACAACAAGGATAATTTCATTTAAAACTCCAACAAATAAGTTGAACAAAACATTGGTATTGACAGTTATGTTAATGATTCAAACAGGGCACAATCATTGATTATTTTTAAGGACAGCAGCTTAAGTCGAAGAAGAAGGCGGGTAACTAATGGTTTTGTTCTGGCACCACTACAACAGTAGCCAAATTTATTGGTGTAATCACTGCATTTTGGCTCCAATAGATTCATTATTCGTGGCTTATTTGTGGCTTTATTTGGAATTTGAGTGATTAAGTTGTGCCATTTTTAATGTATCTGACTACTTTTGCAGTCATAACAGAAAAGATATATGAGCAATATATTTCCTTTCAGGATTTCTATATATATCTTTGTAGTATGATATGAATAGATTATGATCATTTTTTTGGATAGGTGTTGGGACAGGAAGGGTTGAGATATTTACTTGCTACAGACAGATTTGTACATGATTGAAACAGTGGTGGAAATTGCAAGGGTACTGCAGGAATTTGAACGAACAAGTATCAGCACGGTGGCCTGGTGGTGAACGGTTAGGGTGTTTGATGCTCAGTGTGGACAGTGGCGCATGATAAAGTTGCTGCCTTAGAGCACCAGAGACCCAGGTTTGATACTAACCGCGGGTGCTGTCTCATTCATTTGTACGGAGTTTATACGTTCTCCCCAGTTTTCTCTGGTTTCCGTCCATATTCCAAATGCGTACAGGTTTGTAGGTTAATTGGCCCTGGTTGTAAATTGTTCCTAGTGAGTAGAATAGAATTATTAATGGGTGATTGCTGGTCCGGTGGGCTGAAGGGCATGTTTCCGAGCTGTATCTCTAAACCAAACTAAGTGCTGCTGGAATTTTTAAGATCAATTGTTACAAGATGCTTTGGCGAATACTTTCACTGAAATTTTGTTCTGGTCTTGTTACTTCTTGACTCATAAAGCTCCACAAGTGGCAGTTGTATGCAGCTTAGAATTATTTTGTTAAACAAAATAAAAGGAACTACTCCTTTTATAAACTAGTGTAGTGTTTAGACCATCTGCAGAATGTATTATTTGTCAACCTTTTACATCATGAGGCAATGGGCAATGTTAGTATCTTCATATTAAGGCTCCATCTACTGGTAGTATGGACAATGACATGGCACAGTTAAAATTCAGCAAAGTCAAAATTATAAGAAGTTCCTAGCCTGGAGACACAATGTTATTGATTAGATCATAAGTTTGGGTTGCAGAGAAACATAGTTAACACAACCGGGGTAAAAGGCTTGAAGCTGAAATGTTAACTCTGTTTCTCTTGCCACAGATGCCGAATGGCCTGCAGAATATTTCTAGCATTTCCTGTTTTTGTTTCAGATTTTCAGCATCTGCTGTAATATATACACATATCTCACAAGTTTCTGATATGGTTGCACAACTTTTTAATCTTGGCTTTTTATCACTGTCACAACCACATGTTATATTTTGGGGGTTTGAACCTGATTACAACAGCTATAAGAATAATTGATAAGATAGAACAGTACAGCACAGGGACTGACTCTTAGGCTCACAATGTTCGTGCTGAACATGATGCCAAGTTAAACTAATCTCCTCTGCCTGCACATGATCCATATAGTTCCATTCTCTGCATATCCATGTGCCTATCTAAAAGCCTCTCAAATGCTAGTATCATACCTGCCTCCACTGTGACAGTCACAGGTAAAAGTCTCTGCTTGCATACCCAAGATATGCAACTAGTCGCCACATAAAGGGCGCTGAAGAAGTTACAAAGTATCTGCGCCAGGTCCACCCTTGTTCTCTCCCCCCTCCCCTTCCCCCCACGTTGGGTCCTCTTTTGTTCCTTCCCCCGCCAGTGGCGTCCTCACTTCCACATGGTCTGTCTTCGTCCATCTGTCAACGCCCTCATCGACCGCCGCACCGACTGCTCCACTATCGCTGCCGGGTCTCCGCTGGATACCTCCGTGGCTCCAACCTGATCCAATCAATAATAGAGAAACATGTTTTTTTTGGTCTTTTTTGGTCAATGTTAGTCAATTGTACAACTCTGATCATATTGAATGGCGGTGCAGGCTCGAAGGGCCGAATGGCTTACTCCTGCACCTATTTTCTATGTTTCTAACCCCATTAATATCTTTGTTGAATCAATGAAGTTTGGACTTTTCCAATATACATAGCTCAATACCAAATGGTGCATTGCTCTATACCGCTGTGACAGTAAGGAGAAGATGCATCTTGCATATTTATGCCTTGTTTTTCCATTCTCCACTAGATATAGATAAATTAAGGAAGAAAGGATAATATTTGTATAAAATATCAAATTCTAGGTTAACTCGTGCTATTTTGTTCCAGTTTAGCAAGTGGTCATCACTCATGGGATTTATAGCAGTAATGTTGATTGGTTGCATTAAACTCTCTCCATGTCCATTTACTCACAAACGTACTTGCATAAAATGTTAATTTCGAGAAAATCTTGAAGTAGGCGTCTTGCTTAAGGTAGGTAGAACCTTTTCAGTAAATTGGATTACCATCTTTCATTTTATTACATGGCATTTACACTAAATTAAATTGAAGTGCATTATAGCTTTCTGAATTGAAATGTGATTATATTGCTAATAGAATGGGAACTTCTATTAACTATGTTAAAAACAATGTGTGTGTGTGTGTGCGACTAGGTTAGGTAATCTAGAAACAAGAAACATTTCTGGTAATCATAAATAAATATCTCAAATCTAAGAGAAGATAAATAAGCATAAATTTAAAGCCAGTCACATTAAAAATGTGGAAACAAAGACGTTATTAAAAAGGGACTATGAAAAGTTAGATTGCCAATGACATTGAGGAAAGATTTAAGGTAGACAAAAATGCTGGAGAAACTCAGCAGGTGAGGCAGTATCTATGGAGCGAAGGATATAGGCGACGTTTCGGGCCGAGACCCTTCTTCAGACTGAGGAAAGATTTAGGTCATTTTTAGATGCCCAGCTTTATATGTGACTTCAATATCACTCTAATGTTGCTGTACATACAGTAGGTTTCCTCTAAAGCATCCAGCCTTGCCAATCTTTCACATCAAATTGATTTTGGAAGGTCTACTGTCATTCTTAAACATGTTGGCTTTGAAAATAATTATCAGCAATGTTTGTATCCAAGATAAAACATACTTTTGTAAATGGTGTACATTATTGAAATCAAAGCAAAATACAAACCAACAAATGTATCAAAAATGTGATAGTTCAGGTGCCAACATTGCATCTTGCAATTATAAGAGTTTTGTCACCAAAACTATGAGAATAAGTTTGATAAACCTTAAATATTCTGTGTGAATCTTTGTTTGGGGGGGGGGGGGGGGGGGGGGATTGGCAATCTAACTTTTCAATGAACAATGTCAATGAACCAATTGCCTGTTCATTATGGAATCTGGTGATTTTCACCATATACAAGACAATTGTAGGTGGGAGCAGGAGTGGCAGCTTTGAACAGCAGCTCTGTTGATTAGCTGGAGCATCCAAATTGGCTAATTGAGTCTACTCTAGTTTAGTTAAGAGATACAGCACAGAAACAGGTCCTTCAGCCCACCGAGCTCACGCCAACCAGTGATCCCCATACACTAGCACCATCCTACACACTAGGAACAATTTACAATCCTAAAGCCAATTGACCTACAAAACCTGTACATCTTTGGAGTGTGTGAGGAAACAGGAGCACCCGGAGAAAACCCATGTGGCCACGGGGAGAACGCACTATGGGATCTACACTCGCCCCCCCCCCCCCCCTGCAGGACCTATACACCAGGAGGTGCAGATCCAGAGCCAGCAAGATAATGAAGGACCCCTATTTCCCCAGCAACGGACTGTTCCAGCTGCTACGGTCAAGCAAGCACCTCCGCTGTCATGCTGTGAAAACAGAGAGGATGAGACTGAGTTTCTTCACTCATTAGGACTGTAAACTATAACCTCACCAGGGACTAATTTACTGTTGTGTTGCGTCTTTTTAATTTTCTAAAATGGAAATACTGGTTCTGTTCTGTTGTTCTGTTGTTTTACACAATCCAAAGACATTGCCACTTTCATTTCACTGCACATGTTGTATGTGTATGTGACAAGTAAAGTTGACTTGATGAACCTGGGTCTACTAGCACCATTAGTTGCTAATAAAAACAAGGCAAGGTATATTGGGAGTGACTGTGCTGGGAGAGAGGCTGTGTCGAGGTGAAGTCCTGCATAGGTGGGGCATGTTGGCCGGCGTGGGCAAGTTGAGCTGAAGGGAATGTTTCTACGCTGCATGGCTATATGCAATCAATGGAATAATAGTTGATTAAGTTTGGAAATGGATGAGGTGTCAGTCATTATGTATAGAATACATTTCCAGTGATTTCAGTTGAATGATCTGCACAATCCTCCCGTCATTACACTGGTCAGGAAACAAATACTTAAACTCAGCCCTATGTGTCAGTGTGAGGTGCAATAAATGTAATTTGATTTATAATACCAAATATTCTTTTTTTTTCATTTGTATGTTAATACTTTTTTCCAGTTTACTGAAGGCAGGTGTAATTGCAGGTTTTCATGTGACATTTACTTGTTTCATAAATTAATGAGATGAATCATTAATTCCTTCATACTTTCCCGTTATTTTAAGAAAAACTCAAGACCATGTCTTTATCTGCGATAATCTGTGCACCTTGGCTCCGCAATTCATTCCTGAATAACAATTTGATTGACTTTCCTAAATTCCTGGCAAATTGTCATTCATCTAATTTTTTATACATGCTCCTATTTGGTAAAGTTATGGTTAACATGTTATGCTCTTTTGTGCAGGGATTAATTTTCTCATATGAAGAGTTTATACTGTAAGTGATAGAGACAGAATTAGGCCAATTCGACTCATCAAGTCTACTCTGCCATTCAAGCCTGGCTGATCTATCTATCCCTCCATTCTCCTGACCTCTCCCCATAATCCCTGTCAGTACCCGGACAGGATGTCGAAGGGCGAGAAGCCGAAGAGAAGAAGTGGAAGCCAAGATGCCGAACAGAAACGATGGTGACAAGCCAAGTAAATAAATGGACACAACGCCAAAAAGCCAAATAACCGAACGGACACGATGCTTAAAAGCCAAATAACCGAAAAGGCACAATGCCAAAAGGATACAAACCCGAACGGACTCCACGCTGAAAGTATAATATACAGAACGGACATGATGTTGAAAAACCGCCGAACAGATATGGCGTCTCCGGGGACGGGATTGGCCCGAGACCTTGTCAACGATTGGTCCAGACCCCCGCGTTCATCACATCATTGGCCAGGGGAGATGGGAGGGATTTTTTATTTTCCTTCACCGCTTTTGGACTTTCCTAAATATAAAATATAACCCTGTGTGATTGGAACTTTCGGTTGATTTAACAAAATGATAATCCAAATAGGTTCCGTAGATTTTTACACCAACAGTAACGCTGTAACAATTATATTTTGACTACCACAATACATACAATTCGACTGCACAATCAAAAATGCACAACAGAGGAGGTACTCCCTGTGGCAGCTGAAGAAGCACAATCTGCCATAGGCAATGATGGTCCAATTTTATGCAGCCATCGTAGAGACTGTCCTCACCTTCACCATCATGGTCTGGTTTGGCTCAGCCACCAAGCACGACATCTGGAAGCTGCAGCGAATCGTCCAATTAACTGAGAAGGTTATTGGCTGCAACTTTACCTCCATTGACGAACTGTACACGGCAAGGGCCAGGAACCGAGCGAGTAAGATCATCTCTGACCCCTCTCACCCTGGCCACAAACTCTTTGAATCATTTCCCTCTGGAAGGCATCTCCAAACTGTCAAAACTGCCACAGCCAGGTATAAAAACATTTTTTTTCCATGAGTAGTAGCTCTACTCAATAACCAAAAATCTTTAGCCTCGTTTTGCTCTGGTATTTTATTTAATTCTCACTAGACTAAGTGGGACCCATTGGGTCCCATGTTCACAGGGGGGTGGTCTCCTAACGTAATATTCTGCCAATTCTAATATTGCTGACCAGTGGTGGGGGGGGGGCTTTCTGGAGTGCTAGTATAGGTGCTGTTGGCCGAAGGCACTGGTTTCCAGAGGGCTAGTATGGACATTGTGGGTTGAATAGTTCATTCTGGTAGTTCAGTCACTCAGGCCTGGTGGGCTGGCAGCTCAGTCACTCAGGAATGGTGGGCTGGCAGCTCAGTCAATCAGGGCTGGTGGGCTGGCAGCTCAGTCACTCAGGGCTGGTGGGCTGGCAGCTCAGTTACTCAGGTCTGGTGGGCTGGCAGCTCAGTCACTCAGGCCTGGTGGGATAGCAGCTCAGAAACTGCCAGAAATTCTGCCCAAAACAGGTGAGAGACTGTGAAACAGAATGGGGAGAGGGTGGAGAATCAATTTTAGACATTTTTCATCTTTTTCTGCAGATCACAACAATGAAGGAGGAAAGTCTATCCCGCCCTGGATCTCACAGGGAGCAAATGAAGGGAGGGAGAAAAATACTGGGGTGAGGTTTAATACTTGCAGGGGGAATACTTACTGATGGGCCAAAGGGACTCCTGGGCTAGTATTGGCCTGATGGGCCGATGGGCCTCTTAAAACGAAAGGCATATTTTCTGGACTTTTCCTGGCCTGGCATGGGCCTCTGTGGCCAAAATGCTCCTCCTGGTCTAATACAGGCATTTTGGGCAAAAGGGACTGGTTTCTCCACTAATAGGGGCCTTGTGGGCCGAAATTTGTGGTTTCAGGCAGGCCAAACAACTCATTTCATTCCATTTCCAATTGCACTGCAGTTTCAAGCACAGGGCAGGCCGAATAGGTAATTGCATTTTCATTTCACTTCCGTTACCATTGCAGTTTCAAGCACAGGGCAGGCCAAGCCAAACAGCTGATTGCATTTTCACTTCATTTCCATTGCTGTTGCACTTTCAAGCACAGGGCAGGCTCAAGCCAAACAGCCCATTGCATTTTCACTTCACTTCCATTGCCATTGCACTTTCAAGCACATGGCAGGCTCAAACCAAACAGCTCATTGCATTTTCACTTCATTTCCATTGCCATTGCAGTTTCAACCACAGGGCAGGCCAAACAATTCATTTCATTTTCATTAAGGGCTAACAAATCATTTATTCAAGTACATTGCACACTCACAGTGTTCTGTAGTTTCCCAGCTCGGACAGAGAGCCATGACCTTTCCCTCACCATCTTGCAGACAGACTGAGCCATGCCCAAATTTCCGGTTTTATAGTCCTCCCCCTCCCACCGGAAGGGGCGTGGCCTTCATGGTGGTGCTTGACAGGAGAGAGAATCTCAAGATTATTTAAACACTAATAAGTCTTTTATTTTTTATCGATGCGAAAAATCCTCAGGGCCTGCACAGCGGAGGAGGACTCTGAGTAAGATGGCCAAAAAATCACAGCCATATGTGGTAGCGTTTTTTCTAAAATCAAAGAACAACTCAACCAGGAAGTGGTCAAGATGAGAGTTTTAATTATATAGATGTTTAATCAATAATGTTTTATTGTTAATGTTTAATGTTTTTTGTGTAATTCCTAACTGTCACTGTAAGTTATATTGTCACTTGCGGGCGGAGCACCAAGGCAAATTCTTTGTACGTGAATACTTGGCCAATAAACGTATTCATTCATTCATTCATTCATTCATTCATTCATTCACTACCATGCATCATGAAGGCCAGTGGTCCTTTGTGCATGAATCGAGAAAACAAGCAAAAAAAATTACCCTTTTTTTAAAGATATATTAGCTCCCTGAGTCGGTCCAGTGAAATGACAGTACTAGTTGTTTTGCACTCTGCGATTTCCTTTCGGGTTCAAAAAGAGGATCAGTTGTAGAGAAAACCTTTATCAAATGCATTGTTGGGGTGTGTGAGGGAGGGGGGGTGCGGGGGAGGTGGAGGGTATGGGGGAGCGGTGTGGGGGAGGAAGGGGATGGGCATGTGGGCGGGAGGCATTTGGGGTGGAGGGGGGTTTGTGGGTGGGAGGTATGTGTGGTGGGGTTGTGGTGGGGGGGGGGGGGGGAGGAGGAGTTGGTTGTGTGGGCTCAGCAGGTTCCCAGCTCCGACTGCACTCACCAGCGCCAGGACCCGGCTCCGGACTCACTCAGCGACTCACTCAGTATCTTGGCTTTCACTTTGGAAACTCGTACTTTGACGTCTTGTCCGCAAACATCCCTGGCACCCATCCTAATGAAGAATCTATCTATCTCTGCCTAAAAAATATCCATTGACGGCCTCCACAGCCTACTGTGGCAATGAATTCCACAGATTCACCACTCTCTGACTAAAGAAATTCCTCCTCATCTACTTCCTAACGGAACAGCTTGCAATTCTAAAGTTATGACCTCTGGTCTTAGACTCTCCCACTAGTGGAAACATTCTCTCCACACCCACTCTTTCCAGGCCTTTCACTGTTCGGTAAGATTCAATGAGATCCCACCCCCTCATCCTTCTAAACTCCAGTGAGTAGAGGCACAGTGCTGTGAAACACTCATTATATGTTAACCCACTCATTCCTGGGATCATTCTCGTAAACCTAAGAGCATATTGAATGGCATGATAGATGCAGGGGGGGGTGGGGGGGGGGGGGGTCTATTGGATTTTGTTGTGTTCTTGTGTTAAGATCACTATAAATGTTTCTTAAAGTTACTAATCTCTAGATATTAATTTACTATCATAGAATCAATCGATTTGTTCATATCGACCCTAGGGTTTCACACAGTCAATGTTATGACTGTGTTAGCTATTTTAATCTTTATCATAAACATCCATTTTAAACGGCAGAAACCCAGGAGGATGAGTACAAATGGCCAATATGTGTCTTCACTGGCAATCTGGTTAAGGTACCAAACGGGATTGAGGACAAAACTGACTTTTACCCAATATGTTTGTAATATCATGATGAAACAGAAAATGCTGAAAGTACTTTAAGAAAGTGTTGGAGAGTGGTGACAATTTATGTGAAGCTCCTCTTAGTTAAAAAGCCTGTTTTTATCACTTTTTCCTTATTATCTATCCATTCTAGTGAGAAAGTCATTAGTACCAGTGCTGAAAGTCTCCAGTCAATGGTCGTTAGTTCAAAAGAATTTTTGGAACTCCTGATCTATATAAGACCCAATGCTACTGGCACAGCTGTGAGTACTAACAAGATGTGGAAGCGTGGCGATCGGGGGTGGGGTGTGGGTTGCTCCAGGAGAGACTGAAGCAACACTGTACCATACCAGTACGATCCAATACGATACGATATGATAGAACTTTATTTATCCCAGGAGGGAAATTGGTCTGCCAATAGTCATAAAACAGAACAAGATATAAGAAAGCTGAAATTAAAGTGACGAATCATGAAATTAAACTAACAAACCTCCTCCCTTAAAGTACCTCGTCCACCTTCCTTGCGTTCTTCCAGCAAATTCTCAATTACTCGTGAAATACTGTAGCTTAAATAAATCGGGGCAAGGCTGTTGTTTCAAAGGAAGACAAGGGTCCTCTATGTTCTTTGTTTCACTGACTTACTTCATAAGCTCATAAGTTGTTGGAGCAGAATTAGGCCACTCAGCCCATCACATCTACTCTGCCATTCAATCATGGCTGATCTATCTATCCCTCCCAAATTTCTATCAAAGGCCATCAAGAAGGTGATGGGGATAAGGCGCAGGGTTGGCCACCTGAGGTTTAGTTGCCTCCAGGAAGACTACTGTGGAGACCACCATCATAGCCCATCCTGTGGGTGTTGGAATAGGGCATGAAGGTGCTGCAGGATTAGCACAGGAACGGAGTGCAAGTAATGGGTCGGATTGAGTCTAATCCAACTCTTTCCTTTTGTAAAACAGATAATTTAATCATCAATTTTGCTCTGCACAGCCCTGCTACACTCAAACAATGGTCGTCCTGCAGGGCCTGTTTCCATGCTGAATGAATCTTTTAGTTTTTTATTTTGGAGATACAATATGGAAACAGGCCCTTCAACCCACCGTGTCCACGCTGACCAATGCACTCTAACACTATCCCACACAAGGGACAATTTACAATGATACCAAGCCAATTAACATACAACAAACCTGTATGTCTTTGGAGTGTGGGAGGAAATCGAAGCTCCCAGAACCATCTCATGCAGGTCACTGGGCGAACATACAAACTCCACACCAACTACACCCGAATCAGGATCGAACCTGGGTCTCTACCGCTGCACAATGTGACACCCTCCGTGCCACGGTGTCCTCAATATAATTCATGGCACACATATCTGTATTTATCATTGGCAGCTGTATACTAAAGCTTAAATCCCTTTACATAAATAAATTAATACCTTGTAGTAAACAAGGTAATTCAATGGTTGTATCTCATTAGAAAGATCTGAGAGTCTAATTATCCCAATATATCTGCTCCGAGAAAATTACCCCACAGCAACCAATCATCGTCTGAAAGCAGATGTGCTTAGATCATTAGAACATAGAATAGTATCACACAAGAACGGGCCCTTCAGGCCACAATGTCTGTGCCAAACATGGTGGCAAGACCAACTCTTGCCGGCCTGTGCATAATCCGTATATCTCCATTCCTGCATATCCATATTCTATTCCAAAAGTCTATTAAATGTTACTCTTGTGTCTCTCTCAACCACCAACCCTGGCATCACGTTACAGGCACTCGCCACCCTCTGTGTAAAAAACTACTTGTCCTGCACATCTCCTTTAAACTTTACCATCTCACCTTAAAATGATCAATTCTTGATTAGTATGGGTGTCAGAGGTTATGGGGATAAGGCAGGAGATTGAGGTTAGGAGGGAGAGATAGATCAGCCATGATGGAATGATGGTGTAGACTTGATGGGCTGAATGACCTAATTCTACCCCTATCAGTTATTACCTTAAACCCTATAGAATTTGACTTTTCTATCCTGGAAAATCCATTCCATCTGATTTTTTACCCTATCTATGCCTTTCATGATTTTTATGTACTTATATCAGGAGTCCCCACAACGGTTGATGTTCCAGAGAAAACAATTCAAGTCTGTCCACCCTCTCCCCATAGCCAATACCCTCAAATCCTGGCATCATTTTGGTAAACCTCCTCTGCACCCTTTCCAAAGCTTCAACATCCTTCCTGTCATGGAGCGACCAGAACTGCATGCAATACTCCAAATTGATCCCCAAAAAACAAGCAGCATTTGCCTTTTACATAATGAAATAATGTTTCATAGTTGAAGTATCTAACTTTGTTCAATAATGTGATAGCCGCCTCACGCCTTCCCCAAGTATGTTGGTGGCGTCTGAATGATGCTAACACAATTGAATGTCAAGAGTGGGAAGATGTCTGCCACTTATCAGCTCTGACATGAAAAATATCCATATTCTTACTGCATGAGAGGGTGGGTGATTTCATGTGCTGAAATGAAGGAATATCCTCACTCCTTACCCCACGATGAAGAAAGGTCTTTGCTATAAGATGTACAATTGTAAAGTTGGAGTTTGAATATTGATTGTTTGTAACGTTTTTGGTGTTTTGGTCCAAAGGTGTAGGAGTAAAAAATTGATGGAATTTAGTTTTTTCCAAAGAGCAAACTCCGATGAAGTTTGTGCAGTAATTTTAATTCGGAAGGAATTGCTTTAGAAACAATCAATTGAAATGTGTATTAACCTGGTCCGGTAGCCTTCTGTTTAAAAAAAAATTGCTTTTCTTTTATGCACCAAGGACACATGATGCCTAGCAGCTCTGTTGATTAGCTCCTGACAGGTTTGTGTCTCATTTTGCCTGTCATACTGAGACAACCTCCCCGCGTTGTCTCGCTTTGTATTGATCTTTACACTGACTTTTCCCTCATTACCTGATCCCGAGCTCCGTAGCCTTTCTGTTATTGTTATAGTTTTTGTCATTGCAACCTTCACAGTTTGTGTTGAGTGGTTATATCTCTGCATGCACAACATCTATTCAAGTAAGATCCTACGCATAACATGAATTTTAAAGGATTCTTGGGCAAAATACTGAAAAATGGTCGTGTCTTTGTAGAAACCAAGATGTAGAGAAAACAACAAATCTTTCAACAGCCTTTATCACTTGCAATATTTAGTCACTGCTGTTACCTAAAGGCACTCTGCTATTCACTGAACATATAGACTTGTATTCAGTCAAGGTAAAAGCTACTCTTTCCTTCCTGGTTTGACCTTCTCCAGAAACCTTCAACTTTTTCTCAGTGATAACTGCTAGTCTGTGCTGAAATGAAATAATCTTTGGTTTAGTTTAGTTTAATGTCACATGTACCGAGGTACAGTGAAAGGCATTTGTTGCTTGCCAACCAATCAGTGGAAAGGCAATACACGATTACAATCGAGCCATCAACAGTGTATGGATACATGATAAAGGGCATAACGTTTAGTGAAAGATAGAGCCAATAAAGTCTGATCAAAGATAGTCAGATGGTTTACAATGAGGTAGATAGTAGTTCAAGGCAGGTCAGCTAAGAGTTCAGGTACTCTTAGTACCAACTGTACTCCGAGACTGAATCGAGAAGATCTTTCAGTGGCCATGATGAGATTTTACATAAATCTACTTAACTTGGAGTCAAAGACTTCTAATCCTAGTTCATGTCTTGTACTTTAATTGTGGGCTCCTAGCAAATTTTGTTATGCTAGTCTACACTTCATGAGTGTGTGGCGTCAGCCTATACATGGGCCACTTATGCTTGAACCCTCGTCAGGAGATACGAGAGCGGGCACGTGACGTTGTGGGCTAGAGGGAGTGTCCTGGTACTTAAGGTCTCTCACCTCGAGACCTTAAGCAGTCAACAGGTAGCTGAGCCCGAGAGTACAACCTCGCTCAGCTACAGCAACATTGTAATATGGTTAGCGCACCCACCTAATGGGTCACTACTGAATAACCAACACTTTGAACTGACCTAATGTCTCACCTTTATTCACCACGTATGGTGCCGCCACAATTTGGAGTCAAAGGCTTCTAATCCTAGTTCATGTCTTGTACTTTAATCGTGGGCTCCTAGCAAACTTTGTTATGCTAGTCTACACTTCATGTGTGGATATTAAGTGGAAAAGATTCTTAACTTTTCTACCGAGCATTGAGGGGCATTGAGTATGTCAGGATATCACAATCCAACTCTAAGACTTTGGTTAGACCATATTGGAGTATTGCATGCAGTTCTGGTCGCCTCATTACAGGAAGGATATAGAGACTTTGGTGAGAGTGCGGAAGTTGTTTACCAAAATAGTGCTTGGATTAGTGAATATTAATTTCAAGGAGAGGTTTGACTGACTTGGATTGTTTATTGAGGCGCATCAGAAGTTGAGGAGAGACCTGATAGAAGTATATAAAAGTATGAGAGCCTTGGATTGGGTAGACAGTCAGTATCTTTCTTCCTAGTGTGTAACCGTCAAAGACTAGAGGGTAGACACAAAGTGCTGGAGTAACTCAGCGGGTCAGGCAGTATTTCTGGAGAAAATGAATGGGTGACATATTTTAGATTGGAACTCTTCTTCAGACCTGACCTGGGAATATCACCCTTTTTCTTCAGAGATGCTGCCTGACCCGTTGAGTTACTCCAGCGCATTGTGTCTATCTTCGGTATAAACCCACATCTGGAGTCCCTTCCTACACAAAGACTAGAACAGTAATGCGTTAAGGTGAGGAGGTAGCGGGTGGTGCGGTACGATGGCAGCCTCACCAACAGTCTGTCTCATCCTTTTCTTCTTTTGTTGTTTGCAGGCTGTTGTTAAATGTATGTTTAGTGTATCTTTAGTTTTGTGGGGCGTGGGGGGAATCTTTTTTAAAATCTCTTTCCTCAAAGGAAACTTTTTCCATATCGTATTTCCAACTGCACTGCGACCTAACATCGTGGAGCTGGTGGTCCCTTTGCTGGGGATCGACTTCGGGAGCTCCAACCACGGGAACTTCGACCGCCAGCTGTGGGAGCTTCGATCTCCCCGACTGCGGATGGCTCGACTGCCCCAACCGCTGGAGAAAAGGAGGGAAGAAGATAACACGTTATTGCCTTCCATTACAGTGCGTTGTGGTGGATGTTTATGATACTTTTTATGTAGTTGTGTATCTTGTTGCTTTTTTGGTATTACTGTATAGCAAATCAAATTCTTTCTTTGTTTTTACATACTTGGCTAATAGCAAGCAAGTTTATTTATATAGTACATTTCAGCAACAAGGCAATTCAAAGTGCTTTACACAAAGCATTAAATAGCAATCAAAAGCAATTAAAAAGAATAGAAGATAAAAACAAGCTAAAATAGAATAAGACAAGTATAAAATACAAAAATAAAAGTTACAGCCCAGTGTAAGAAATGAATAATTATTTAATTTAATTAAAGACAGCGTCAAACAGAAAAGTCTTCAGCCCCGATTTAAAAGAATTTAGAATTGGAGCATGTAAATAAGCAATTCACATACTCTTGAAGTGTATAACATCCTTTAATGATAGCACACGGTGTAACACACGTCAGCAAGCACTGGTTACATACTTCTGCTGAACTATACCCAGGGAAGGGAAAGCGTTATGATTGATGTTAACTAAGGCGGGGTTAATGGTACTGAGGTAGCTATATTATTGGTTGCATGCATTAACCATCTACATCTTTCCCCTTAGAAAATCAAAACAGATTGGAAACTATGACAACAGAATTAAACACAATCGCCATAACGAACAGGTGGCCTACTAATCCGACCCGAGCGCGTACGCGTCTCTCCCCCTTCCCCCAAAAGATCAGAAGGAACAGGAGGCTGCAAAACAGCTGGGGAACCAGAGAAGGGCTGCGGGGTGGGAGAAGCAGGAGAGTCAGAATTGCGAGCGGTGACCCGCGCAGAGGGGAACAGGGCGCGCGAGATGGGGACCGAGGCATGCAGGGAACACTGGCTGGGACGGCAGCCGGCTGTTGGTATGAGAGTGGCGGGGCACAGGGGCCCGGAGGCTGCGGCTTCGGTTCGTTCACCGCAAGCAGGTGTTGATGGCTTCTTCGGTAGATAGTTCCCTCAAAGTCGACCAGGTACGAACGAGGTGAATCAGCCATCCCAACTACGGTAGCCAGACGGGAGTAACCACTGGTGGTTTGCAACCGAACAACCTGTCCAGGCAACAGAGGATCGAGTGGTCTGCACGACCGATCGTGGGAACGCCGCTGGCTGTCATGTTTCTCCTGAATGCGCCTCTGCACGGAGGCGGGCTCCAGCACCCGAGGTTGCAGCTGGCACTGAGCAATTGGGATAGTGGGTCTGGTCATTCTGGACATCAGACGCTGAGCAGGGGACCCCCATGGCCGGATTCCTGGAAACATTCCTGAGGTTCAGGAGATCCAAATACAAATCAGAGTTAGACAGTTTCGCCTGCTCCATCAGAAGCTTGGCGCTGCGGATCGCCCGTTCAGCAAGGCCGTTGCTCTGTGGGTACTCTGGGCTGCTGGTGAAATGCACGAAGTTCCACTTATCGGCAAAAACCTTGAACTCTCGGCTGGTGAACTGCCTTCCATTGTCAGTCTGCAACCGGACAGGAGACCCAAAGGTGGAGAAGTGTTTCCGCAGCTTACGGATAACCATCTCCGACGTGAGGGATGTCAGCAAATCCACCTCGAACCAGTTTGAGTACGAGTCGACCAGGACAAGGTAGTGGTTACCACGCCACTCGAAGATGTCGGCAGCCAGCGAGGACCAGGCCAAGGCAGGAGCAGGTTGTTGCAGCAGGGGCTGTCGCTGTTGGTGTGGTGCAAGACTGTCGCACGTGGAGCAGGCAGAAACGTGGTCCCGGATATACTTGGCCATTCCAGGCCAGTAGAACTGGCACTGAGCGTGAGCGAGTGTTGCATCGACCCCGGGGTGTCCGCTATGGGCTGCGCGACAGTAGAAATCAAACAGGGACGACGGGACTTTATGTCCCTTCACCTCTAACGGACTAAAACACAAACCCTTTGAAGGCGGCTGCCATCTCCGAGATGGTAGCCCCCACCGACGTGCCAGGTCTGCAACGCTTCCTGGGCATGGTGAATTACCTTGGGAAGTTTATACCAAATCTCAGTGAGCTGAGTGCACCGCTGCGGCAGCTGACAAAAAAGGATATTGCCTGGGCCTGGTTCCCATAGCACCAGCAGGCTTTCGACTGTCTCAAGTCCAGACTGATTACCACACCGACATTGAGGTTCTTCGACGTGAGCCGCCCCATCACTGTCACCTGTGAGGCTTCCATGTTCGGTCTGGGCGCGGCCTGCCTTCAGTCTGTCGATGGATCGTTACAGAGCAGACCTGCATTTTTCTGGAAGTTTGTTCCATATATGTGGTGCATAAAAACTAATCGCTGCTTCTCCATGTTTAGTTCAGACTGGGGACAGAAGCAGACCTGTCCCAGACCACCTCAGAGGTCTGGATGGTTCATAATGTAGCAGAAGATCAGCAATGTATTTGGGCCCTAGACCATTCAGTGCTTTATGAACCAATAGTAATACTTTGAAATCAATTCTTTGACAGACTGGAAGCCAGTGTAAAGACCTCAAAACTGGAGCGATGTGACTTTCTTGGTCTTAGAGAAGACTCGAGCAGCAGCGTTCTGAATCAGCTGCAGCTGTCCAATCAATTTTTCAGGGAGACCTATGAAGACAGCATTACAGTAGTCAAGTCTACTGAAGATAAATGCATGGACAAGTTTTTCCAAATCCTGCTGAACCATAAGTCCTTTAACCCTTGATATATGCTTAAGGTGATAGTAGGCTGACTTTGTAATTGTCTTAAAGTGGCTGTTGAAGTTCAGGTATGAGTCCATGACTACACCAAGAGTTCTGGCTTTGTCCGTAGTTTTGCCGATTGAAGCTGAGCACTGACTTTTAATTGTTCCTCTTTGGCTCCAAAAACAACTACCTCAGTTTTGTCTTTGTTTAATTGAAGATAGTTTTGGCACACCCATTCATTGCTTTGTTCGATGCACTTACTCAGTATTCGTATTGGGCCATAGTCCCCTGGCGATATGGTTATGTAAATACATTAATTACAATTAAAGTTGAAAAGAGATGTGGGGGGCATGTTTTTTACACAGAGGTTGGTGGGTGCCTGGAACACACTGCAATGTGTGGTGGTAGACACATATACAATGGTGGCATTGAAGGGGATTTTGGATAGGCACATGACTATGCAGAGAATGGAGGAGTATGGATAAATTGCAGGCAGATGAGATGAGTTTATCTTGCCATTATGTTCATCACCGACATTATGGGCTGAAGGGCCTGTTCCTATGCTGTACTGTTCCACGTTCTAATTTTTTAAATGACAATGAATTGCAAAATAATTTGAATGTAACATGTTTCAAAAGATATAGATCTAGAAATACAGAGTTTTCCGGCAGTTGTTCTCAGGGAGGATAAGTAACCAGGCATCTACAATTATAAATTACACCAGGTGCTCTTTGGGTTTAACTGCCATATTAGATTAAACAATATCCTGTAGTCACTGCAATAAGGCTATTTTAGGACCTGATTTACCAAATTTAGTTATGTTTAGAAATACAGCATGTACCAGGCCCATTGGCCCACCAAAGTCCATGGTGACCATTGATCACCTATTCACTCTTGTTCAAAGTTATCCCACTTTTCATCCACTCTGTACCTGCTTAGGGCAATTTACATAGGCCAATGGGCAATTAACCTACAAAGCACCATGTTTTTGTGCTGTGGGAGCTCTTAAAGATAGTGGAGTCAAGGGATATGCGGAGAAGGCAGGAATGAGGCACTGATTGTGGATGATCAGCCATGACGACATTGAATGGCGGTGCTGGCTCGAGGGGCTGAATGGCCTACTCCTGCACCCATTTTTTATTGTCTATAAAATGGAGCACCTGGAGAACACCCACGTGGTCACAGGGAGAATGTGCAAATTCCACGCAGACAATACTCAAGCTCACGATCGAACGCAAGTGTCTATGCCGAGAGGTAGCCGCTCTACCAGCTATGTCACAGTGCAAGTGTTAAACCCACTCACCTATAATAGAGACTGTTTTCCATGAAGGACCCATGAGCACTGCAGTTTAAAGAGCTTCCCCCTACATATAAACAAAGAAACATAGAAAATAGGTGCAGGAGTAGGCCATTCGGCCCTTCGAGCCTGCACCGCCATTCAATATGACCATGGCTGATCATCCAACTCAGTATCCTGTACCTGCCCTTTCTCCATACCCCCTGATCCCTTTAGCCACAAGGGTCACATCCAACTCCCTCTAAAATACAGCTATACCCCCTTCAATATAGCTGAATATATCAGATATAGATCTGATATTTGCTTGCTCCCCCATGTTTTAGAGTCATACAGCAAGGGAACAGGCCTTTTGGCCCAATTTGCCCACACCGACCAACATGCCCCATCTGCACTAGTCCCACCTGCCTGCATTTGGCCCGTATCCCTCTAAAGCTATCTTATCCATGTGCCTATCATCCATGTACCTATCCCACCCATGTCCGAATGTTTCTTAAACATTGCGATAGTGACTGCCTCAACTATCTCCTCCGGCAGCTCATTCCATACACCCATTCCACAAAACGTTACCCTTCAGGTTCCTATTAGATCTTTACGTCCTCACCTTAAACCTATGTCCTCTGGTTCTCAATTCCCCTACTCTGGGCAAGAGACCCTGTGCGTTTTCCAGATCTATTCCTCTGATGATTTTCTATCCTTTCTTCTGATATGAAAATGTATTTGTGTTTTAAGTGGTTTTGCTTTATGTTCCTTCACATCACTAGTAATCATAGAGGGTCTGGTAAGGTTATCAATTTGGCTAGAAGATAATGGAAGGCAGGAAGTCTTGCTGACCCCTACCTGACGGTGGACTGTGTGTACATTCTACTGTGTAGTGCCTCAATTCTTCCACTGTAATCAGCTCCAGGCCTTGCCTGAAGATAGACTCCAAAGGCTGGTGTGTAACTCAGTGGGTCAGACAGCATCTCAGGAGAAAAGGAATAGGTGACATTTCGGGTCAAGACTCTTCTCCAGAGTAAGAGTCAGAAAGGGAAAGGGAAACGAGAGATGTAGATGATGATGTAGAAAAAATGAATGAAAGATATGCAAAAAAGTAGTGATGATAAAGTAAAGAGGCCATTGTTATCTGTGGGCTAGGTGAAAATGAATTACCGACAATGAGACTTTGAAGCTAGTACGACTTACGTCATTTCTCCACAGATACTGTCTGACCAGATGAGTTACTCCAGCTTATTCTGTCTTTCTTTGGTTTAAAGCAGCATCTGCAGTTTCTTCCTACACACCAGGTCATGCCTGGCAGAAGATGGAATAGACGCACATCATACAGGACGACATGCGCGCAGTCAGTCTGCAGGGAGCAGTCAGCAAGGTTTTCTGTCCTAAGCAGCAAACCACCTACAAGCAGTATGAATTATGTGGGCAGCTTGCTTTCTGGATGTAAATGAGACTCGACCATGAATGCTGATCAGAATTTACAAAAATATTGTAAGGCAGATAGGTGGGTGGTGTGGGCATCTGCCCATTGTTCATTCTACGTACATCAGAGTCACAACTCAACTCAACTTCCCATTTACTTTTAAGCTTTTCAGAATCTCTTCTGCGCAACAATTTATCAAACACCCTTTGCAAATTTATTTACAAGAAATTGATTGCTTTATCTTTATCGATATTCCTTCAATGTCATAGTTAAGTTTGACGGATGTAACCTGAGCTTTGCAAAAATAATTTTCAATTAAATGTTTCCGAGCAGTTATCCATATTGATGATGCACATCTACCAAAAACTAGAATTATTTGTCGGTTTTAACTCAAAAAGCATTTATAAATAAGAATGTTTGCTACCCTTTAAAAAAAATGTCCTTGAATCTGACGTGAACATCATTTTATTCCATATTACAGATCCACGTAAGCCAGTTTGACGTTATTAAATTTTAAAATACTATTATCCATATTCTGAAGGTTACATTTTCCTTTTGGCACAAAGGCACACGATTTGAGATTGTGCAACAGAATGTTTTATATCGGGGTAACGGTGAGAATCTGTTGAAAGTAGCCTGGCATTGATTTTTGTTTTTGCCAGCTGCAGTTGGCATATCATGTCGTTTATTTACTGCCTCGTTCCCTTTTCCCCAATCAAAGAGCACGGCAGCAGAACGCGATGCTGCTAAATTGTACTCAGTGCATTCATTTATATTTGAAGTTCTGACATGGTGCTGCGTGTGGCCAGAATAAATAGTCCACACTGCACCAGTGCAAGAATAAAATGGAAATATTGTGCTCATTTCTAATGCTCATCGTGATGCTTTGCTGGCACACAGCTCCTTCCAAGACTCTCTGACAACATGTTTAATGATAAGAGACGCTTGTTACTCTCCTTTCAACCTGCAAAAATAGATTAACTTTCAGGCCGGCCGATATTTGCTATTCTATGGCTAAACTGTGTTTATTTTATCTCAAATACAGATTTTTGAAGTTCCTTTTGACAAAATAGTTAATCTATACCTTTCACTCGAGGATTTTCTTTGCACATCAACGGGGGAGACAGTTCTTGCCTGACTTGAAGAGTTATCAGTATTAAACAACAACAAAACAATAGAATATACTTTACATATTGTTAAATATAATTAGCAGATCTTTGGAGCGAGAAACAGAGATTTCTGGTTTATGACCTTTCTTCAGAAAGGGGGAATTATTCCTTCTAAAATTAATTTTGGAGGAAAGGTTGTAGTAAATCGATGGGACTGAGATCTGACTGATCCCCTGGCCCTGATGGCCTGCAGTGTACGGTCTGAGCGGAAGTGGCTAAAGACATAATGGGTGCCCTGAGATCTTCTAAAGTTCTAAACATCCTGGAAAGATGTCAGCACATGAAAAATACACAAATGTAATGTCCCAACTCAAGAGAGGAGGGAGACTATAGTTTAATGGGAAACCACAGAATTTGGTAATAATCAAGTGGTAACAAAAGGTTAAGAAATCATAATTATATGATAATGATCATATAGGGCAGAATGGTGGGGCAGTGGTACAGTTGCTGCTTTACAGCGCCAGAGACCTGGGTTTAATCCTGACTACGGGTGCTGTTTGTACGGAGTTTTTATTTTCTCCCTGTGATCACATGGGTTTTCTCCGGGATCACCGGTTTCCTCCCACACTCCAAAGATGTATAAGCTTGAGGGCTAATAGGCTTGCTATGGACTCAATGGGCGAAGGGCCTATTTGGAGTCATAGAGTGATACAGTGTGGAATCAGCCCAACTTGCTCACACTGGCCAACATGTCCCAGCTACACTATTTCCACCTGACTGCTTTTTGTCCATATCCCTCCAAACCTGTCCTATCCATGTACCTAAGATAGACACACAAAGCTGCAGTAACTCATCGGGACAGGCAGCATCGTCGCTAAGTTACCCCAGCTTTTTGTGTCTATCTTCGGTTTAAACCAGCATCTGAAGTTCCTTCATACACACTATCCATGTACCTGTCTAACTGCTTCTTGAACATTGGGATAGCCCCAGCCTCAACTACCTCCTCTGGCAGCTTGCTCCATACACCCACCACCCTTTGTGTGAAAACGTTGCCCCTCAGATTCCTGCTACATCTTTTCCCTTCACCTTAAACCGATACAGGATTTCCACTTTGTATCTCTAAACAATAGACAACAGACAATAGGTGCAGGAGTAGACCATTCAGCTCTTCGAGCCAGCACCGCCATTCAATGTGATCATGGCTGAATATCTCCAATCAGGACCCCATTCCTGCCTTCTCCCCATATCCCCTGACTCCGCTATCTTTAAGAGCCCTATCTAGCTCTCTCTTGAAAGTATCCAGAGAACCGGCCTCCACCCCCTTCTGAGGCAGAGAATTCCACATTTGCACAGCTCTCTGTGTGAAAAACTAAACTAAAAACTAATACCCTAGCGGAGTCAACATGGTTTTATGAAAGATAAATAATATTTGTGGAATCCTGATTGATCGTGATGAGATCTGTCACTGCACTTGCTTACACCTACGTACCTTTTGAGGCACCACATGACTGAATGACTTGGGAGATGAGAACACGTGCATTTGGTCAACCAGAGCTGACAACAACTAAAGCCCCAACTCTCAATGCTCAGATGGTCTATTGATAACAGTTCACATAGATTTAAATAAGTTTATAGTAACCATATTAGCATTTTAGGTCAATAATGTTTCATCATGGGGTCATTGACGTGAAATATTCAAGGAGAATCAAAAGACTGAAAATACTTGTTTGTTTGTGATCAGACACTCAATTGACCTAAGAGGTAAACTAGAGAAACTAGGAACTGCAGATGCTGGTTTACAAAATAAGACACAAAGTGCTGGAGTAACTCAGCGGGCCAGACATCATCTCTGGAGGCGATAAACCGAACTTCAAACAACCTTAATATCTTTAATATGGTATTTGTCTTCTGAACGATATGAACATTCACCCTCAGAAATACTACCACAAAGTCTGAAACATATTAACTAAAAAATATCGACTTCTTTGTTTCACCGGTAAAAACCTTCTCTTACACATACTAAAGTTAAGGTTTTGAATGTAAGAAATAAAAGAGAAGTGTTAAATTCCTTTTCGGAATATTAAAGTTCCACAGGCACTGGGGAATGTGAGAATATTTCCCCCATTTTATAATTGAAAATATATAGGTCAGATTTTCATAAAAATAAATCAATTTTATCTCAAAATAAGAGCTAAACAAATATTTGGTAAAGAACAAATATAGCTAGAAATGGAAGAGTAGAATTTGGAGTGTGGGCATCGAGTGACAACTGAAGGAAGTTTTAAAATCAATTAAACAGTGTCATGCTAGTAAGTACACTTCGGAAAGTAACATTTAATTTATAAAAATGCCGGATATTTAGAAAATCTATGCTGAAAGAATCAAATTGTACAAAAACGATTTCATGCAGATTATGCTGCCAACCACATAAAATTGCCAGTTATAGTTCACTGTATTTTAAATAAGAAAACCATTATTGACTTGATTTTCTTTAGTAGCAATATGGGCAGAAACTAGGATGTTAATAAACCTTAGAGTTTGTGTCTTCAGGAACGTGACTAAAAATATCAGTCGCTGGTTATGTGTTGTTAAAACAAATGTATCAATTTCTGGGTGCTAAAAAATGATCTGAATTGTCAATTTGTCCATCTTCACAGAAACATATTCACCACTGAGGTGGATGGTTCCCTGAACAAAGGTGGTCTCTGATGTAAAAAAGGCAAGGGGAGTGGACAGGAAAAGGGAAAAATGTCACATTCAGATCAAAAGCTGTTGACTGCTCATTGGATAGATGAAAGCCACCCCCAGTGGAGCTCTAACTATTTGTATCAAATTGTCATCCATCAAGCACCAGGATTTACTGTAGGATCTCGCCAAAGTAAGTGGGTAGACAATCTTCATAAGTTCCAGGAGCAGAATTAGGCCATTCAGCCCATCAATTCTACTCCACCATTCAACCTGCAGATTTATCTTTCCCTCTCAGCCCCATTCTCCTGCGTTCTCCTCATTACGTCTGACAATTACTGATCAAGAATCTGTTAATTTCTGCCTTAAAATATCAATTTACTTGGCTGCTACATTCTTCTGTGGTAATTAATTCCACGGATTCACCACCCTCTGACTAAAGACATTTCTTCTCATCTCCATTCTAAATTCTATTGCATACAATATATTAGAATCATAGTCATAGCATGATACAGAAACGGGGTTTTAGTCTCTCCCTTCGGGGGGGATGTGACTTTTCTTGTCGTGTCCCACGTCACCGTCTCCGTCTGTGCTGAGGCCCTAATGGCGGAGCTGGCGGCCTTCCAGCTTCCAGCGGCGGCGGTGGAACGGCTTCGGAGCTTCAGTGGCGACCTGGCTGCAGTGCTCCAGCGGCGACTTGGCTTTCGGGGCTGCGGTGCTCCAGCGTTCCGGCAGCGGGCCCTGTGACGGTGTTCCGGCGACGGCGGCGGCCCGGCTTCGGGGGCTCGGCCGCTGGCCTGGTGGACGGCAACATCAGAGGCCTGGATCTCCTCAGCACAGAGGGAGAACAAGGAGGGAAGAAGACAGAGACTCTAAGACTTTTGCCTTCCACCACAGTAAGGAGGTGTTTGGTGAACTCATGGTGGTGGATGTTAAATTTGTGTTCATTGTGTGGTTTTGTTATTTTTTATATATGCATGACTGCAGGCATGAAATTTCGTTTAGACCAAAAGGTCTGAATGACAATAAAGGCAATTCATTCATTCATTCAACCACAGTCCGCAGAAGACTTGAACAGAAATACAGAGGCTGCACTGCAAGATGCAAACCACTGGTTAGCTGCAAAAATGGGATAGCCAGGTTACAGTTTGCCAAGAATTACTTATAAGAGCAACCACAGTTCTGGAAAAAGGTCTTGTGGACAGATGAGATGAAGATTAATTCATATCAGTGTGATGGCAAGAGCAAAGTATGGAGGAGAGAAGGAACTGCCCAACATCCAAGGCATACCACCTCATCTGTGAAACACGGTGGTGGGGGTGTTATGGCCTGGGCATGTATGGCTGCTGAAAGTACTGGCTCACTTATCTTCATTGATGATACAGCTGCCAATGGTGGTAGCATAATGAATTCTGAAGTGTATAGACACATCCTATCTGAGGAAAGACATCCTTGCCATAGAGGGGGTACAGAGAAGATTCACCAGACTGATTCCTGGGATGTCAGGACTTTCATATGAGGAAAGATTGGATAGACTCGGTTTGTACTCGATGGAATTTAGAAGATTGAGGGGGGATCTTATAGAAACCTACAAAATTCTTAAGGGGTTGGACAAGCTAGATGCTGGAAGATTGTTCCCGATGTTGGGGGAGTCCAGAACAAGGGGTCACAGTCTAAGGATAAGGGGGAATTCCTTTAGGACCGAAATGAGGAAAACATTCTTTACACAGAGAGTGGTGAGTCTCTGGAATTCTCTGCCACAGAAGGTAGTTGAGGCCAGTTCATTGGCTATATTTAAGAGGGCGTTAGATGTGGCACTTGTGGCTAAAGGGATCAGGGGGTATGGAGAGAAGGCAGGTACGGGATACTGAGTTGGATGATCAGCCATGATCACATTGAATGGCGGTGCAGGCTCGAAGGGCCGAATGGCCTACTCCTGCACCTATTTTCTATGTTTCTATGTTTCTATCTGTTTAAGTTCAAACTAATGCCTCAAAACGCCTTGGCCGGCGGTTCAGTCTATAACAAGGCAATGATCCGAAACATGCTGCTAATGCAACAAAGAAGGTTTTCAAAGCTAAGAAATGCTCAATTTTTGAGCGGCCAAGTCAATCACCCGATCTGGACCCAATTGAGCATGCCTTTTATATGCTGAAGAGAAAACTGAAGGGGACTAGCCCCCAAAACAAGCATAAGCTAACGATGGCTGCAAAACAGGCTTGGCAGAGCATCACCAGAGAAGACACCCAGCAGCTGGTGATGTCCATGAATTACAGACTTCATGCAAAGGATATGCAACCAAATACTAAGCAAGACTACTTTCATTTACATGACATTGCTGTGTGCCAAACATTATGGTGCCTTGAAATGGGGGAACTATGTATAAACACTGTTATAATTCCTACATGGTGAAAGCAAAATGTATAAAAATGGCCTTTATTAAAATCTAACAATGTGCACTTTAACCACATGTGATATTTTCTGTTACAAATCTCAAATAGTGGAGTATGAAGGCAAATAAATAATTGATGGGTCTTTGTCCCAAACATTATGGAGGGCAATGTACACTAGTCCCACCGGACTGCGCTTGGTCCATATCCCTCCAAACTCCATGTCCTATCCATGTACTTGTCTAACTGTTTCTTAAACATTGCGATAGACCCAGCCTCAGCTACCTTCTCTAGCGGCTTGTTCCGTACACCCACCACCCTTTGGGTGAAAAAGTTATCCCTCAGATTCCTATTAAATTTTTTCCCCTTCACCTTGAACCTATGTCCTCTGGTCCTTGATTCCTCTTCTCTGGGCAAGAGACTCTGTGCATCTACTCGATCTATTCCTCTCATTTTATTAGGGAAGAAAAAATAATGTGTGGCCAAATTCTAAGGTGGTGCTTTCTCCTGCAATTGTATAATCCTCAATAATTGCTGCATAAAATAAATATTTAATTATTGCTAGGAAAGTATCTTCAATTTGTGGAATTTCAACGCATCTATATTCAAATCAGATAGCTCATGTTCTGAAACTATACTGACCACTGTTAATTTTTATGCTGCTCACACTCCAATTTTCCAGTCAGGATGTCACTGTGGTGCAGTGCACATCAGGGGATCAAAACAAACAATCATTAAAAACCTGAGGACAAGTCATGCATTCTACATTGCTTCAGAGATCCCTGTGAGCTGTACTGAGTAATTCTGGTAAGTGCATCATCTGCAGACGAGAACATAGACGATACTTCGCAAAAAGAAAAAATTAAAAACATCTTTTTGTTTATGTGCTATTTTTTTAGAAATATTTACGCTTCTACAGCCACCACCATTCCTGCGAACAATTAATATCATCAATTAGTATTTAAGGTGGCACAGTGACGCAGCGGGACAGTTGCTGGCTTACAGTGTTGGATACCCGGGTTCGATCCTGACTATGGGTGCTGTCAGTACACAGTTGGTACGTTCTCCCTTTGACCGCATGAGTTTTCTCCGGGTGCTTCGGTTCCCTCCCTCACTCCAAAGATGTGCAGGTTTGTAGGATAATTGGCTACGTAAAATTGTATATTAACCCTAGTGCGTATGATATTGCTAGTGTACGGGGTTGGCGTGGACACAGTGAGCCGAAGGGTCAGTTGCCACGCTGTATCTCTAAACTAAACCCTCACAAATCCACAAAGATACTGTTACGACTCCCGAAGGCAGGTACCTTAGAGTCGCGTAACATAATCAAAAACCAGGTTCAAGGGGCCTGCACTCAGGAGAGAAACAGAAAAGGTAAGTACATAGCATTCACCGGGGGGGGGGGTGGAGCGCCTAAGAGATACCGAGCAAAATGTTTCTGTTAGAGGTCACACACTGCACGTTTTTGCATGATTTTGTATCAGCCTGGAGCATGAGGTGGAATGATTTTTGCTGCTTAAATAAATAATTACCATTATATGGCAGAGGTATTCTTAAATTAATTTGTGATTTGTGCCTATAAAATCTCACAACAGATACTGTAATACCTATAGTGCTGTGTGAAAATTAGTTCTAGTTACAGAGGAAGTATTCTAACGTTGCACAAATGTTATTCCTTATGGGCCTGTCCCACTTAGGTGACTTTTCAGGCGACTGCCAGCGACTGTCAAAAACCGGAACAGCGACTGTCAGAGAAAGACACACACACACACACACACACACACACACACACACACACACACACACACACACACACACACACACACACACACACACACACACACACACACACACACACACACACACACACACACACACACACACACACCACCCCTACCCCTTCCTTCACCAGTCCGTTATGCAGGTGGGGGACAGGGTAAGCGGGGGGAGCGCTGTCTGAGTGAAATTCACACGGTGCAAAGCCAAGATGATACTGACACACACTGCGATGAACAGGCACTGTAATTAAGATGGATAAAGCACTGTGTAGTCAATAGTCAATTTTATTCGTCACATACACCCAAAGGTGCAGTGAAATGAATTTGCCAGCAGTAGTACAATTAAAAAGAACACACAATACACAATAAAATTTAACACCAGCATCCACCACAGCATTCTCCACTGTGGTGGAAGGCACAAAGTTCAGTCAGTCCTCCTCCTTGTTCACCCGTGGTCGGGGCCATAGACCCTCCACAGGCGCCACTACTGACGGCCTGATGTACAGGCCCTCTCGTCGGGACGGTTGAATGCACTCCACGGCTTGGCGGTCCCAAATCGTCACTTTCTTACCTGAGACCGCGGCTTCATGATGTTGTAGGCCGCAGGCTGGCGGTTGGAGCTCTTCTCTGGCCATCACCGGCGAGGGATCCCAGGCTCTGGATGGTAAATGCACGGGCTAGCAATTGGAGCACTCCCTTCTGGCGACCTCAGCAAGGGTTCGCCCACTCCGCGATGAAAAGTCCACGCTGTGCCCGCTGCTGAAACTCCGAGCCTGACTCCGGGAAAGGCCACTCCAATCCATTGTGTTAGGCCATGAGGGAGGTGACCGATAGCCTTTCCCCCCTTATTCCCCCTTATTCCCCCTTATCCCCCCCCCCCGTATCCCCCCTCATTACCCCCCACGCAAGACACACCGAGAGACACTATGGTAAGTCCTGGGGGGGGGGGGGGGGCAGAAGGGTGGAGAAGGGGGGAGAAGAAGGGAGAAGGAGTGGACAACTTTTAAGAAGCCAGAGATACAAGGCTGTGAAGCTCGGCGGACATTTAACATTACCGGTCGTTTACCCTTCGTTCTGAAAACAACTGCTTACGTTTTTTTTTATCACAATGACCCAATGAAATTCACCAGTCAGCACTGGCTGCAACCTGCGAGAACCTACGAGAACCTTCGACCTTCTGGCGACCCACTAAGACCTCCTGGCGACCCACCTACGGTACGAGAATTCTCGCTACTCTCCATGGCGGTTTCATACTAGTCGCCACTAATTTTTCAACATGTTGAAAAATTCGCGGTGACCATAATGAGGCCGCGACTAGTTCCCAGAATGCGGGCACTCCTCACGATCATGAAGGCGACTCCCCGACAACCACCTGCGAACATGAGGCGACCATGTGGCGACTGCACAGTCTCCTGCAGTCGACTAAAAAGTCGCATGTGGGATAGGCTGATGAGGCTTCTCCCCAGTTTTTTCAATGTGTTTCTTGCAAAATCCTGTCCTTCCTTAACTGGATATTATGACTTTGTGGATGCTATTATTTTTTTGGGTTATTGGGCACTTTGTGAGGATCAAAATGTATGTATTGTTCAACAAAACATGAGTACGTTTGCCTACAGTAATTCCAACACTGGAAATCTGTATCACAGTCTATGAATATTATCACCATTACCCTTTCCTAAGTCCCTCTCATGCCTCCCCAAATCCCATTGTTACTATGGAATTGCTTCCTTGCCTTGTGTGGTAGAAGTGGATGTATTAACTTTGACTGTGGTTTCGCTTGGTCAAGTAAAAACCAATCAGGAAGCATAGAATCTAAGAATGTAAAAGCCAACTGGTGCTATCAGAAATGGCACAACTGAAGTGGTAAATATCTCGATATTGATTTCACAATCAATGTAACAAGAAATATTTTCATACTGATTTCACAAAATGTAACAAGGCATTATTCAAAGGTACACAAAAATGTTGGAGAAACTCAGCGGGTGCAGCAGCATCTATGGAGCAAAGGAAATAGGCAACGTTTCGGGCCGAATTCAAACAAGGGGTGCTCCAACATTTTTGGACAGATACATGAATTGATGCGGTATAGCTGCTGCCTTTACAGCGCTTGCAGTGCCGCAGACCCGGGTTTGATCCCGACAACGGGTGCTGTCTGTACAGAATTTGTACGTTCTTTCTGTGACTGCGTGGGTTTCTCCAAGATCTTTGGTTTCTTCCCACACTCCAAAGATGTACAGGTTTGTAGGTTAATTGGCTTGGCATAAGTGTAAATTGTCCCCCTTGAAGTGTGTAGGATAGTGTTAGTGTATGGGGATCGCTGGTGGGTGCGGACTTGGTATGCCGAAGGGCCTGTTTCCATGCTATATCTCTAAACCAAAATACACGAAAGGCGATTGCTTCTGAGCTGGGTGGGATGGACAAGTTCCCTCAGGCCTTTAGCCCATGCTTGCTTGTGGCATGACCAAACTATTTTCATGGATATGCTGTTCAGTAGAAGGCAACATTTTGACAGAGCTTTATCACCATACCTTCATCATTGCAGGTTTTTAGATCCTACACTACTTCAAGGGGGTACCTTTATCAGAAGGTTATTCAAGAAGGTAACTTACCATCACCTTCTCACAGATAGTAATGAATAGGTAATCGAAGCAGGCTACCAGTGGCCAAATCCCATAGCTTTCTCATTGGTGAGACAGTTTAGTTTGGTTTAGAGATACAGTGAGGAAACAGGCCCTTCGGCCCACCTAATCCGTGCCGACCAACAAGCCCCGCACATTAACACTATCCTACACACAGTAGGGACAATTTACACTTACAGCAAGCCAATTAACCTACATACCTGTACGTCTTTGGAGTGTGGGAGGAAACCGAAGATCTCGGACGAAACCCTAGTGGTTACAAGGATAACGGACAAACTCCATACAGACAGCATCCATAGTCTGGATCAAACCCGAGTCTCTGGCACTGCAAGCACTGTAAGGCAGCAACTCTACCATTGCTCCACCGTGCTGCCCTCAACAAGTTGGCTTAGCCCTACCACTCCCTCGTACTTCTTTACTTTTTACTCAGTTGCCTTGTTGTAAGCCTTTATTTCATGCTCTGATCATTGTGCTCCAAACTATTTTGAACTGTGTCCCTCTCCAACCTGATCAGTGAATAACACATTCCTAAAGGGGAAGTCCTCATGCAAAGAAAAACTTTTCACTGTTCACATGACAATAATAAACTGAACTAAAGTAACTGGAGAAGGGTCTCGACCCGAAACGTCGCCTATCTCCTTCGCTCCTTAGATGCTGCTGCACCCGCTGAGTTTCTCCAGCTTTTTGTGTAACCCTGCAAAATTAATAGTCTTTCTGATACAGGAAACAGTGACAAAATTAATTTAGATTTGAATGTTTTAGCATAAATAGAAAACATTAGAGTATTAATCATAGAGTCATAGTCCTACAATGTAGAAACTGGCCCTTCAATACAACTTGCTCACGCTGTCCCATCTACACTAGTCCCACCCGCCTGCATTTGGCAAATATATTCCTCTCAACCTGTCCTGTCCACGTGAAAAGAATAAATCACGATCACCTCTATCAACATTTTTCTTTCTCCTCACAAAGTTATGGATATCAGGGCGTTGGGAATAAAAGCCACCGATGGCCATCTTGCAATTAACTTCCCAAATGCACCCACAACTGATCCAATTTCTGGACCTTTGCTTTGTTTCAGGTGTTTGCCAGTTGAGAGCAACAAGCTTACATAAAGAGCTGTGTTTAACAGAGGAATCAATTTCTTTCAAGCACGAGCATGTCCAATGCAAGCAATTTCTAGCAGCCAGATTCTGGTCGCATGCCCTTGACTGAGGATACTTCAAAGTTGCTATTGAACATTTTACAAACCACTTCACTGCAAGGAACTGAAGTACTTACTAATTCGTTCTCACAGAGAGCAAAACTGAATTATATTGTTGAATATTTTGTCCTTGCAATTTATAAATAAGAGGAATGAATGAAGATGAGCTATTGTAGTTTGGAAGATTAACTGTTACAGGCATATGTGACAACTTGAATTATCTGGAGTGCCAATAAAGTAGAAATGAAAAACAAAAAATCAAGAAGGCAAATTGATTCCTTACTTATGCATAATTAACAACTAAGGTGCATGTTGAAAGCTGAGAGGGCCTAGTCATCACAGAACCAGTGCAAACAATTAAAACTCTGTTGTCCTGTCACATCCACTTGTGAGCAGTGCTGAATGATTACACATCCAACAACAGGTAAAGTCCACAAATGTCCTAATTCTCAATCATTGTGGAGGTATTGCATTTTTTGAAGTCAACACAGTGCATGGTAGGGCTCTGGAGAGTTTTAGAGAGCAGAGGGATCTAGGTGTGCAGGTACATGGTTCCTTGAAGGTGGAGTCGCAGGTAGATAGGGTGGTCAAAAAGGCATTTGGCACATTGGCCTTGATCCTTCATTATATTGAGTATAGAAGTTGGGAGGTCATGTTGCAGTTGTATAAGATGTTGGTGAGGCTGCATTTAGAATATTTTGTTCAGTTCTGGGCACCATGTTATAGGAAAGATGTTGTCAAGCTGGAAAGGGTTTAGAGAAAATTTACAAGGATGTTGCCAGGGCTACAGGTCTGAGTATAGGGAGAGGTTGAGTAGGCTGATATTCCTTGGAGTGCAGAGGATGAGGGTGCATAAAGTAGTAATTAAAAACATTTCTACTTTACAACCTGGAGCTCAATGCTCTTAAGACAGTGGAATTGATTGTGGACTTTAGGAGAGCTCCCACTCCCCTCACCCCACTCACCATCAACAACAGCACAGTAACATCTGTGGAATATTTTAAGTTCCTGGGAGCCATCATCTCCAAGGACCTTAAATGGAGGGCCCCCATCGACTCAATAGACAATAGACAATAGGTGCAGGAGTAGGCCATTTGGCCCTTTGAGCCAGCACTGTCATTCAATGTGATCATGGCTGATCATCCCCAATCAGTACCCCGTTCCTGCCTTCTCCCCATATCACCGGACCGCTATTTTTAAGAGCCCTATCTAGCTCTCTCTTGAAAGCATCCAGGGAACCTGCCTCCACTGCCCTCTGAGGCAGAGAATTCCACAGACTCACCACTCTCTGTGAGAAAAAGTGTTCCCTCATCTCCGTTCCAAATGGCTTACTCCTTATTCTTAAACTGTGGGATCTGGTTCTGGTCTCCACCAACATCGGGAACATGTTTCCTGCCTCGAGCGTGTCCAAGCCCTTAACAATCATATATGTTTCAATGAGAGCTCCTCTCATCCTTCTAAACTCCAGAGTGTACAAGCCCAGCTGCTCCATTCTCCCAGCATATGACAGTCCCGCCATTCCGGGAATTAACCTTGTGAACCTATGCTGCACTCCATCAATAGCAAGAATGTCCATCCTCAAATTAGGGGACCAAAACTGCACACAATACTCCAGGTGTGGTCTTACTAGGGCTCTGTACAACTGCAGAAGGACCGCTTTGCTCCTATATTGGATTCCTCTTGTTATAAAGGCCAACTTTCTTCACTGCCTGCTGTACCTGCATGCTTACTTTCATAGACTGATGTACAAAGACCCCCAGATCCCATTGTACTTCCCCTTTTCCCAACTTGACGCCATTTAGATAGTAATCCGCGTTGCTGTCTTTGCTACCAAAGTGGTTAACCTCACATTTATCCACATTAAACTTAATCTGCCATGCATCTGCCCATTCCTCCAACCTGTCGAAGTCACCCTGCATTCTCATAGCATCCTCCTCACAGTTCACACTGCCACCCAGCTTTGTGTCATCTGCAAATTTCCTAATGTTACTTTGAATCCCTTCATCCAAATCATTGATGTATATTGTAAATAGCTGCGGTCCCAGCACCAGGCCTTGCGGTACCCCACTAGTCACTGCCTATCACCAATTATCACCAATGCATTTCTGGAGCCACTTCCTTAAGTACCCTGGGATGCAGACCATCAGGCTATCCAACACCATTTCCTGCCTAATGTGGATTTCCTTCAGTTCCTACATCACCCCAGATCCTCTGGCCATTACTATATCAGGACGATTGTTTGTGTCCTCCTTAGTGAAGACAGATCCAAAGTACCTGTTCAACTCATCTGCCATTTTCTTGCTCCCCATAATAAATTCACCTTTTTCGGTCTTCAAGTGTCCAGCTTTGGTTTTAACTATTTTTTCCCTCTTCACATACCTAAAGAAGCTTTTACTATCCTGCTTTATATTCTTGGCTAGCTTACTTTCGTACCTCATCTTTTCTCCCTGTATTGCCTTTTTTGACTCCACAGGCACAACAGAGGATGTACTTCCTACGGCAGCTGAAGAAGCACAATCTGCCACAGGCAATGATGGTCCACTTCTATACGGCCATCGTAGAGTCTGTCCTCACCTTCTCCATCATGGTCTGGTTTCGCTCAGCCACCAAGCTCGACATCTGGAGGCAGCAGAGAATCATCCAATCAGCTGGGAAGGTTATTGGCTGCAACCTTCCCTCCATTGAAGAACTGTACACTGCAAGGGCCAGGAAGCAAGCGGGTAAGATCATCTCTGACCCCTCTCACCCTGGCCATAAACTCTTTGAATCACTTCCCTCTGGAAGGCAACTCCGGACTGTCAAAGCTGCCACAGCCAGACATAAAAAATGTTTTTTTCTATGAGTAGTAACTCTAACTCAATAACCAAAACTTTGTAGCCTCCTTTTGCTCTGGTATTTTATTTAATTCACATGTTTAATTGATAATGTTTTATTATTAATGTTTAATGTTTTATGTGTCATTCCTAGTATGTCATGTTGTCACTTGCGGGCAGAGCACCAAGGCAAATTCTTTGTATTTGAATACTTGGCCAATAAACTTATTCATTCATAAAATCACGAGAGGAATATATCGGGTAGATACACTCTTGCTCAGAGTAGGTGAATCGAGGGCCAGAGGACATATGTTTAAGGTGAAGGGGCAAAGATTTAATAGGAATCTGAGGGGTAACTTTTTCACACGAAGTGTGGTGGGTGTATGGAACAGAGGATGTCGCTGAGGCAAGGATTATCCCAACATTAAGAAACAGTAAATGGATAGAACAGGTTTGGAGGGATATGGGCCAAAGGTGGGTAGGTGGGACGAGTGTAGCTGGGACATGTTGGCCGGCATGGGCAAGTTGGGTAGAAGGATCTGTTTCCACACTGTATGACTCTATGGCTCTTTGACCTAGAAAATTAGATCAAAAGGCAAAGTATGAAATACGCTGAATTCATTAGTGCATAAGTTCTAGGAGCTGAATTAGACCTTTTGGCTTATGAAGTCTACTTCGCCATTCCACCATGGCTGATCTATCTTTCCCTCACAACCCATAAGTTGACATATGATGAGCGTTTGACGGCACTGGCTCTGTACTCGCCGGAGTTTAGAAGAATGTGGAGGGACCTCATTGAAATGTACAGATTAGTGAAAGGCTTGGATAGAGTGGATGTGGAGAGGATGTTTCCACTAGTGGAAGAATTTCGGACTAGAGGTCATAGCCTCAGAATTAAAGGACATTCTTTTCGGAATGAGATGAGGAGGAATTTATTTTGTCACGGGGTGGTGAATCTGTGGAATCATTTGCCACAGAAGGCTGTGCAGGCCAAGTCAGTGGATATATTTAGGGCAGAGATAGATTCTTGATTACTACAGGTGTCAGAGGTTATGGGGAGAAGGCAGGAGAAAAGGGTTAGGAGGGAGAGATAGATCAGCCATTATTGGATTTTATTGCATTTAGTGTATTATGAGATATATTGGATGGTGTCAGGAAACAGCAACATATCCATATCATGCACATCTCATATATGAATCATAAATTCATAATAATGCTAAATATTATGAATTTACTAAATGTTACCTTTGTTATTGTGTATTGTTGTGTGTACATACTGAAGGAGGAGTAAAGTTAAACGTTGCTACAGAGCTCGTTGAGTCTAAACACTTTATGAAAGTTATGGAAACTTCGTGTGGGTTTCAATAAGTGGTCTGTCAGAGGTGATGGTTTGCCATGGAATTTGATGTCAGCCTCTGAAGGCCATCAGCAAGTATTTTTGAAACTGTCTCATGGAAGCAATTTTTGCCTGTGTTAATAAAAGAGCCTTACAATAGTTGACTTTACAGCTATGAGGAGGTGGTGAGATCAAGGACAAATTGTCATTGTACAAGACTGATGGAATATGATGTAGAGTCAGAGCTCTTTTCACTCTTTTCATCTTCACCTTCAGTAACAATGAAGATTTTCTTTAATGCCATTACTCTTTATAAAACAAATATAGAAGTGAGGCTGTGTATTCAAAAACCTCAGACAATATGGATAATTGATTTATTGTTCATATATTGAAAGCTAAAATCATGCAACATGCCTTGTCTGTAATTCTGTTCAACATTTCATGGAATACTTACGGAAAGAAAAATTTGCGGTTTGCCAGCCGCAGCATATTGGAGACAATGAGAGTCACGTTGTTTTTCCTGCAGCTCGTAGTTGTGAACTATGCTGCAGCCCTGGTGTGGTGGAAGCTGTAACTCGGAGGAATTGCCACCTGCAGTGGGTTGAGTGGCTTTGCAGAGGATCATACGATCATAAGATGTGGGGGTATGGGGAGAAAGCAGGAAATAGGTACTGATTTTGGATTATCAGCTATGGTCATATTGAATGAATCATGCACCTTTTTTCTATGTTTCTAAGATCATAAGTGACAGGAGTAGAATTAGGCTATTCGGCCCATCAAGTCTACTCTGCCATTCAATCATGTTTGTCCTTTCTCTCCCTCCTAACCCCATTCCCCTGCCTTCTCCCTATAACCTCTGACACTTTATGAAAGTTATGATGCACCATGACAGTGAGTGGGGGATTGGGCTCAATTTGGAAGAGAGCTAATTCCCAGCAATAGAGAGTGGGGACAAGCCAGGAGACACTTGAACTTAAAAAGAATCAAATAATAATTTATTCAAAGTAAAATAAATATACAAAACAAGAACTGTGCAAAAGTTCATCTGACATTCTCAGAGGCTAAACAGGGCATGCATTCATTTGCATTGAATTGTAGCGTTCACAAATATTTCCTATCTAGGATATGGTTAGGACAGATTTGGAGCAATATGGACCAAATGCTGGCAGTTGGGATTGGCGTAGCTCGGACATGTTGGACGGTTGTGGGCAAGTTGAGCTGAAGGCCCTGTTTCCACACTGATTCACTCCATGACCCTAGACTGTGGTCCTCCCCCACAGAGTCTTGGCATTGCCTGCACCAAGCTTCAGTGCGTCCCTCAGCACATACTCCTACATTCTGGAGCGGGCCCGTCGGCAGCATTACCTGACTGACATCCAGCTCTGCTGGGAGGTCAACAAGGTTCGGGTAGACCAAAGAACGTCCTTCACCGATTAGATCACCTTCCAGCAGAACTTGCTGTTAATCCCTGAATGTGTCCCTGACAATATTCCATAAATCCGAGACTCCTCTGTTACAGAGCTGTTGGAGATAAACCATGATAAGGTCCCTTGCAACATTCAGGAGGCACCTGAACTGGATGGGTGGAGATTTGCTCGTGCTAATTGAATTGAATCGAAATATACAGCATGGAAGCAGGCCCTTCAGCCCGCTGAGTCCATGCCAACCATTAACTGATCACACTAGTTCTATGGTACCCCACATTTGCATTTTCTCCCTACACACTAGGGGGAATTTACAGAGGCCAATTAATCTACAAACAGGCACCGCTTTGGGATGTGGGTGGAAACTGGAGTACCCAGAGGAAACTAATGCAGTCGCTGGGGGATAGTGCAAACTCCACACAGACAGCACAGGAGTTTGGGATTGAACCCGGGTCTTCGACGCTGCGTGAGGCAGCAACTCTGCCAGGTGTGCCAGTGCACCACCACTTGGATGCAGTTAAACTAGATTGGCAGGGGGAGCGCCCAAGAGCAGAAGGAGATGGATGAAGTTGGGGGCAAATACTGTAGTCAAGGAAGGTACGATTACCAGACAGGGTGGGCAGGAGAATGGTAAAGGGAGAGGAAAGACCGATGGTTTAAACTTTATTTATTTTAATGCTAGAAGCTTAACTGATGAGGCGATGAACTCAGGATGTGGATTAGCCTGGGAGGCTGGGATGTAATAGCCATTACAGAAACATGGCTGAGTGTGGATTGCTGCACTGGCAACTCAATGTTGCAGGGTACAGATGCTCTAGGCATGATTGAGATGGATGATAGAAGAGTGGGGGTTGCCTTTCTGATTAAGGAGGACAGAACTCCAGTGGTCAGAGAGGATATTCCTGGGGGATCGCCCATTGAAGCTTGTGTAGAACAGATGATCAACTTTTAATTATCTTATTATCAACATGTACCACCCTGCATTTCACCACACTGACATTAGTATCAGGAGGCCTCAAAAGGCACCCTGCGACAGCAAAGAAAAGTGGACCATCATCGGCAAGAAGAGGGGAAGAAAAATGAATTAACAATATAAGGGAAGGGGATTGGGTAAGCAACTGGCTCAAGAGTCAAGAATCAAGAGTGTTTTATTGTCACATGTCCCAGATGGGACAATGAAATTCTTACTTGCTACAGCACAACAGAATATGTGAATATGTAAACATAGTACATAACGGGAGAAGAGAAAAAAAGTTCAATAAATAACAAATGTAGTGCAGTAATACTTTGCAGTTCAGAGCTCAGAGCTTATTTGTGGTTGTGTTTACTAGCCTGATGGCTGTAGGGAAGAAGCTGTTCCTGGACCTGAACGTTACAATTTTCAGGTTCCTGTACCATCTTCCCGATGGCAATGGTGAAATGAGTGTGTGGCCAGGATAGTGTGCTCAAACAACAGGTTTAGTAGCAATGTTACAAAATTTTGAGATTTTAAAAATCAAGTCTGCAATTTATCCCATCAGATAAAGCATATAAAGAAGTTTGATTTGACACCTAATTCACTTTCATAGCTTCAGTATTAAGAAAGTTATGACCATTTTCATACTCGGAAATTAGCATCTTGTTCCCCATTGCCTTTCAATTGACTTAACTCAAAAGCTGTGATCTAGAATCGTTAAAAGCCCATAACTTTGTTAAAAATTAAGAGAACTCAATGAAATTTCCAGTTATTATAGATTGAAGCATTCTGAAACAAATATGAAACAATCTTACTTGGATGACCTGAAATTAAAGCATATAATTAGTTAGTTATCTAATTGTAGCTAATTACAAAATTCAATGAGTAGATCTAAACAAATATCCATTTCTTAAGAAAAGATAAACTTTTTTAAAATTGCCCAAGTGTCCAAATAACATTCACACAATAATCCACAATATAACATAATTTTAAAATCTCATTTTCATTAATTTCTGGGCCAAATGGAAGGAATTTAGTGTTTAATGCCTGTAAATTAATGGCCATTTAAATCAACTAGCGAGTGGGTTTTAGTGGAATGCGGTGGATTGGAACTTTGCGGTTTGCAGTGAAGTCGGTATAAAAAATACAGCCGGTTCATATTTTTTTTTTGGACCCCATTTCGCAACATGAAAATATTATTAAAGCCTCCATAAAAACCAACTTTTAATATAAAAATAAACTATTTACCTTTTTTTCTCCCCTACGCAAAATCCTTCCCGTTATCGGTGCTCACGGCTTTTGAAGGTGATTTTTAAATTACTCTAGATAATAAATAATCTAGTGTAATTTAAATATACCTTCATTAATGAAATGTCGGAGCGATTTTTCTTCCGCAACGAAATTGCCCGACATGGATCGATTTGCCCTGCCTGTGGAAAAACGGCACTGTAAGCCCGCCCCCCTCTGAAAGGCGCCAAAGTCACGCACACGGTGAGCGGCAGAACGGCAGCGCTGTTCAAGATAAGTTTTGTAACATACCTAGGTTTAGGTTTATGATTGTGCAGGAAGGATCTGCAGATGCTGCTTTTAACCAAAGGTAGACATTAAAAAACTGGAGCAATTCAGTGGGTCAGAGAACATCTCTAGGGAAAAAGAATAGGTGATGTTTCGGACTGAAGAAGGATGTCAACCCGAAACGTCACCTATTCATTTTCTCCAGCGATTTAGGCTAATTATTATCAAATGTACCTAGTTGCTGTGAAAAGCTATGCTTTGCATGCTGTCCAATCAAATCAGAAAATACTACACATAAATACAATCAAGCCAAACTCGAACCATAGGCATGTCAAAGGGGAAGATATAGAGTGCAGAATATAGTTCTCATAATTGTAATGCAGCAGTTCCAGAGATAAAGCCCAATGTCTGCTATGGGGTAGAGATGAATTGGACAGTAGCTTAGCTTGTGGAATGATTGTTCACAAGCCTGATCACTGAGAGGAAAAAGATGTTCCGGAGTCTGGTGGTGGACATGTAGCAAAGTAGCCAACATGATAGGAGATAAAAACTCTCACTGTAACTGGGAATATAGAGCTTATTACGACAAGGGGCATAAAATGCCTTTGTGGCTTGAGGGTGGGGAAGGGAATAAGTCGCCAAAGGCTGTGTTGAGGAGCAGTGGAAGCAACCCTGTACTTTGTGGCCCAAAGAGTATGTAAAACATATCAATTTTCTGTTCCACCTCCTTCTCATTGCTGGGTATTCTGACTGGGATTTACAAGTGGCAGCGGTGAATTTCAAACCTAACTCCCAATTGCATTATGCAAGCCCAATTTATAAATGAATAACGATGTTTCCTGTTTCTCTGCGGTGGGTGACTTGGACACCAAAATGTCTATCACCTTGTTGCTAATGGGTTCTTTATATCAGCATTCAATTCCAATTCTTTTCTTATCCTCCTCTCCTTGCTTTACCCATCATGTGGTCTCTGTTTCAATCAGAGAGATCATTCTTATAAGAGAGATAAGTAAAGAATGAATGATATATGCCAAAAAGGAGATTAAATGATACGGACAGGGTAAAATGAAAGAACTGGAATAGATGAAATAGAGAAGAAACCTTGTAAATTCAAGAAAATTAAATTCAGTTTCAATAGACAATAGATGATAGATGCAGGAGTAGGCCATTCGACCCTTCGAGCCAGCACCGCCATTCACTGTGATCATCCACAATCAGTACCCTGAACCTGCCTTCTCCCCATATACCTTGACTCCGCTATCTTTAAGAGCTCCATCTAAATCTCTCTTGAAAGCATCCACAGAATTGGCTTTCACTGCCTTCTGAGACAGAGAATTCCACAGATTCACAACTCTCTGGGTGGAGAAGCTTTTCCTCATCTCTATTCTAAATGGCCTACCCCTTATTCTTAAATTGTGGCCCCTGGTTCTGGACTCCCCCAACATCGGGAACATGATTCAGGCCTCTAGCGTGTCCAATCCCTTAATAATCTTAAATGTTTCAATAAGATCTCTTCTCATCCTTCTGAATTCCAGTGTATACAAGCCCAGTCTCTCCTTTCGTTTAACATATAACAGTCCTGCCATCCCGGGAATTTACCTCGTGAACCTACTCTGCACTCCCACAATAGCAAGAATGTCCTTCCTCAAATTTGGAGACCAAAACTGCACACAATATGCCAGGTGTGGTCTCATTAGGGCCCTGTACAACTGCAGAAGGACCTCTTTGCTCCTATCAAGTTTCAAATCATTACTTGTAGAAGTGAGGCCAGGAATAGATCAAACTATAGACACAAAATGCTGGGGTAACTCAGCAGGATAGGAAGCATGTCTGGGTAGAAAGAATAGGCTTCCAGAGATGCTGCCTTTCCAGCTGAGTTAGTCCAGTATTTTGTGTCTATCTTCGGTGTAAAGAGCAATATTATTGTAAAATACAGTACACTGCTAATAAAAGTACCTTTTAATCTATGAACGCATGATATCTTATGTCTGTAATGTTGGAAAAAGGACTTTGTGTCTAACGTTTCTGAGCTTATGAAGAGATTTAGTCTAGACCAACTGCTCCCCCAATGCAACCCAGAGAGGGGGGGTGGGTGGGGGTGAAGTGGGGATGAGGTGGGGGTGAGGTGGGGGGGGTGAGGTGGGGGGGTGGGTTGGAGGGGCGGGGGGCGTGGGGTGGGGGGGAGTGGGGTGGCGGGGGGAGGGGGGGGTGGGGGGGGTGGGGGGAGTTAGCACGCAGGGTCGTGCCGAGGCCAGCGAGTGGGGCGGGGCCAAGGCCAGCAAGCAGGGTGGAGCCGATGCCAGTGAGCGGGGCGGGGCCGTGGCAGTGAGTGAGGCAGTGCCGAGGCCAATGAGCGGAACCAGATTGACACACACACACTGACACAAACAAGAAAAATACTTTTAGTTATATAGAGATGGTAAAGGCTGGGAGGTTTGTAGAAATCTGCAATCCAACAATTATAAATATCTATATTACTAAATGTTTGATCTTGACCACTTCCTGTTCTTCTGTATATTGATTTTAGAAAAAGATACTGCCACTTACGGCTGTGATTTTTGGCCATCGTACTCAGAGTCCCCTTCCACTGTGCAGGACAAGAGGATTTTTCCCATCGATGAAAAATACAACAGTTATTTGTGTTTCAAAAATTTTGAGATTCTCTCTCCTGAAGGCCACGCCCCTTCCGGAAGGACTATAAAACTCGGAAGTGTTGAGTGCCTCAGTCAGTCTCTGCAAGATGTGGGAGGGAGAGGGTCATGTCTCTTGATCTGAGCTGTGAATAACACTGAACACATATCTACTAAACTGTGAATGTGTTTTTACTGACCTTGAGTGCCTTTAATGTGGTTTGAAAATGAAAATGTTTTTGGTTGGTTTGAAATAAAGCACAGTAAATGGTTGGTGGTGGTTGGTTTGAAATAAAGCACAGCAAATGGTTGGTGGTGTTTTGGTTTGAAATAAATCACAGCATATGGTTGATGGTGGTTGGTTTGAAATAAAGCAAGGCAAATGGTTGGTGGTGGTTGGTTTGAAATGGCAAATGATTAAAAGTCTAAACTTGACAACTTCCTGTTTGCACTGTATATTGATTTTAGATAAAACGCTACCACTTACGGCTGTGATTTTTGGTCATCTTACTCAGTCCCCCTCCACTCATCAGGTGCAGAGGATTCTTCCCATCAAAGAAAAATAAAAGTGTTATTAGTGTTTAAAATATGTTGAGAATCTCTCTCCTGTCAATCACGCCATGAAGGTCACGCTGCTTCTGGTGGGAGGGGGGAGGGATCATAAACTCGGAAGTGTGGGTGTGGCTCAGGCTCTGCAAGATGGGGGAGGGAGAGGTCACAACTGTTTGAGTTGTGAATCAACTGAACACACTGAATGTCCACTGAACTGTGAGTGTGGTGTTTATGTGGTGTTTTGTGTGGTTTAATTATGGTTTTATGGAGTTTTCACCCTGCTTGAAATGGTATGAAACTGCATTTGAATGTGGTGGCCTTGCACCCTGCTTGAAATGGCATGAAACTACACATGAATTTGATAGCCTTGCACATTGCTTGAAGTGGCATGAAACTGCACTTGAATTTGGTGGCTTTGCACCCTGCTTAAAGTGGCATGAAACTGAACTTGAATTTTGAAGCCTTGCACCCTGCTTGAAATGGCATGAAACTGCACTTGACTGAGCTGCCACCCCAAGAATCCATTTGGCCCACAATGTCCATACTAGCCCTCTGGAAACCAGTCCCTTCAGTTCTCTCCCGGTTATGCCGACTGGTCTCGCCGATCGACAAACCTTATAGGCGGGTACCATGGCCGTGGCACCTCGGGAATACCTCCACTATGTAGCATCTCGAGAAGGCCTCCACCACCTGGCAGCTTCTCCAAGTTAGCAACTTCAATAGTGGCAGCTTTAAAAATATAGAGATTAAAAAGAAAATGAATGTTAGTCAAATTGTTAGGCGGAAACTTGGGAGCAATAGCAACAACACTTTGCAGTTATATAATCCCTTCGATTTAGTAGAACATCACAAAAGTTCTTCATGTGATCCTTGTCAAACAAACTTTGATATCAAGCAACATTAGGTCATGTGAGGGCTGGTGATAAAAACAAATTGTGTAAAATGTAAGTTTAAAGGATTGTTTTAAGGGCTCAGACAGGATAACTGAGTCAATTTCAGGGCAGATAAATTTACCAACATAATGTATGGATCCTAACAATACGCTGAATAGAATGAGGGACGTTGAAACCAACAAAAAATCGGGCCAATGTCTTGGAGCGTTGTAGTTTTGGAGCAGTTTACAGAAATGGGGAGAAGTGACAATGAAACAATCTGAGAAAAAAGATTCATATTTTGAAGACAGGAAAGACTGCTGATGCTGAAATGTGGTGAGAAAACAAAACAAACTGCTAGAGGAACACAAAGGGTCAGGAGTTTCAGGTCAAGACACTTCTTCTCATTTTCCTTTGCAAACTCTGAGATTGAGGTTCTGCAGATGTTGGTTTACACCGAAGATAGACACAAGATACAAATCTGAAGATGGGTCTCAACCCGAAATGTCACTCATTCCTTCTATCCAGAGATGCTGCCTGTCCCACTGAGTTACTTCATCATTTTGTGTCTAATTTCCAGTAAAATCAGATTAGCTAACATAGAAAATAGAAACATAGAAAATAGGTGCAGGAGGTGGCCATTCGGCCCTTCGAGCCAGCACCGTCATTCATTGTGATAATGGGGTCAAGGATAGAGCGTTCACGTCACGACCCTGTTTCCACGAATCTTTCCACCACCACGCACAAGAAGCACAAGAAGCGCAAGACAGACAACATTGTATGCAGATGCCGAGATGTATGTTCAGCTCTGGCTGAACAACTTCTAATCTTATGTGTGGACTCGATAAGAAGAAGAAGTTATCTTATCACAGGCTGCCATCATGTCATTTTTTGTAGTAATTTCTTATTGACAGTGGTCTTCGTGATGATGATAGCTTGTCAATGGATGTGGATCTGTTGGCTTAAATGAGCTGATGCTGATATCAACCCTTTACGATGTGTAAACTGACTGAAAACAAGGAAATAAATCTGCATATGTCTTTAACATTTCGTGTAGATCAACTATAACTTCATTGTATGTAGGAAGAAACTGCAGATACTGGTTTACACCGAAGAAGACACAAATGTTGGAGTAGGCAGCGGGTCAGGCAGTATCTCTGGAGAAATGGAATAGGTGATGTTTTGGGTCGAGACCCTTTATCAAACACTGATCAGATGCAGGTCTGAGGACCTGAAACGTCACCTATTCCTTTTGACCAGAGATGCAGGCTGACCCACTGAGCTACTCCAGCATTTTGTCTCCCTTTAACAATTCTGTCTGTCAGGTCACTGTTCATGGAGTGTGTGTGGATTTACTGTGAATGTGGCAATTATGCAAAAGCTTAATAAGATACCAATTTCCTCTCTGTATTATCCAAGCAGAATTCTGAGGAAATAATTTCTAATGGATTAAATAGATTAAAATAACAAAGGGAGCAATTTAATATTGACACTAACATCGCTCATTTCCAGGTTTCAGCTTTCCTTGCAGCTGATGAACAATTAAACCAGAAAACAAAAAATATTTGATAAAATATTTTTGAGAAGCCAATTATGTTTATTATCAGACAGTGAAGGACATTTGAGAGATCTGTTTGGCTTCCATGACTTCCTGATTTGAAAAGTGTCCAGATTGTAACACTCAAATTGGAGCTTGGTATTTTAATTTAGTAGCCAGCACATCAAAATAACAAGTCCTGAGCTATATTTGAGGTTGAGTATTTATTTTCAGGAACAAGTTTAGAAATCCAAATCTACACGTCAATGAAAATAGTCTGTGATTTCCTTGATGGATTATTTCTGGTTGATTCTTCTTATTTTCTATCCTTAGGCTGAGGTAGAATTTGCTACTTTTAACCAATGTGATATAAATCACTTGTTCTTGACAAATTTAAAAATAGCCCCAGCCACACAGTTATGGAAGTTTAATGCTGCAAACCCATGAATAAAGATGAATTAATTACAATTCCCTTGCTTGGCTTTAGCAGTATTTATTTTTGAAACTGTAACAAGAGGAAATACTGATTCCCAAATTTAAAAACCTCATTTTGGTTAGGAGACGGATACATGTTAGAAGGTTCAATCTTTATTATATAAATAGTTGGCTATTATGATGGAAGACAGGTTTATAATAGATGACTCTGAATAAAGGCCGTCTGATACATTTTGTCATTCAACAGCCTTTCATTTGCATACATTTATTCACGGATAGAGAAACGGGTCCAATTCACTTTAACATCAAACCATTGGAATCGCTGCAGTTAATAATCCAAAAATAATATACTTTAATAATCTGTCAAAATGTTGGTCTAAATTTCTGGCTGCATGACTCACAGGCACTGAAAATGTAAACATGTTTTAAAATTTGCAGTTTGAGAGGGTACTATAGCAGGATGTGTGTCTGTGTTGCCTGTGGTTGGAGAAAAGGCAATATAATGACAGTATGTCTTATTTATAGTCTTGCTAAGATTTAGATTGTGAATGAGTCAAGTAAATTAAAAATTCAAGCCCGATCTGAAACATATGATTCCAATATATAATAATTATATTTTAGCGGATGCAGAAACGACAACCAAGTTTTCTGAACGGTTTTAATTACACAATCACTCCTTGGCAAAGAGGTATCTGCAAACACGTCTGATCACAACGGTGATCAGCAAAACAACTGTGGCGCGAAAGTGAAACCTCGCGAAAACAGCAGCCCCTCCCGAGTCACATGACCGCGACTTCCGAACGCCGGGTTCTATATCTGCGTGCGCCAGCAGGCGCTGCTACAATGTATTATATACATGTAATTAATATATTTGTGATTTTTAAAGCATTCTGGCCACTTAAGGAAAAATATTAAAATCTTCTGCAGCAGACAGGTAAAAAATCTTCAACCAAAAGCACCATTTTGCATTGGCAAATGCTTGAATGAAATTAAAACAATTATGAATATTAGACACAAAAAGCTGGAGTAACACATCAGGGCAGGCAGCATCTTTGGAGAAAAGGAATGGGTGACGTTTCGGGTTGAGACCTTCAGACTCTTCTTACACAATTATGAATATTACATTGAAATAATATTTAGTCATAATAATATACTTTAATGCATGATGCTTTAAAGATAATTTGATAGTATGTTTTTGATTTTTGCATACATCCAAGCCAAGATCACTTGCATGAATATTCATGATTGCTCCCTACTCAATCAATGCTTATATTGATTAAAACAAAAGTAGCTAAAAATCACTTGGGAACAACATTTTTCATGTCAGATTGACTGCAATCCGTGGCACATTTTTCTGAACTGATGGTAAAACTTCAGTTTGTTAACATATCAAAATCTGAATCACTTAAATTTTGGGTAGAATTATTTTATCATTATTTATAGAAATGTAGAATAGATAATGTGGCATGGTGGCACAGTGGTAGAGTTGTTGCCTTACAGCGCCAGAGACCTGGGTTCAATCCTGACCACGGGTGCGGTCTGTACGGAGTTTGTACGTTCTCCCCGTGACCCGTGTGGGTTTTCTCTGTGATCTCGGTTTCCTCCCACACTCCAAAGACCTATGGGCTTGTAGCTTAATTGGCTTTGTATAATTGTTAATTGTCCCTTGTGTGTGTGGGATAATGTTAATATATGGGGATCGCTGATCGCGGACTCTGTGGGCCGAAGGGCCTGTCCCTGTGCTGTATCTCTAAACTAAACTAAACTAATATCAATCAAAACCAATTTGTGTGATTAACATATGTTACTAGGTTAACTGATTAGGTCATCACAGCGTTCATAGCCAAGGATCACATGCATCTTAATCAATGTCTAAATTAATTCAAGATATGTATTAAAGGAATCTATTTGCAAGTCCAGTCTTCCTGTGTGCAGTCAACAGATGATCAATACCATTTAATTATCCCCCAGGGTAAGAGAAACGGGAACTAAAGTGCATAGGTTTAAGGAGAGAGTGGAAAGATTTAATAGGAACCCGAGGGGCAAATTTTTCACACTGAGGGTAGTAAGTATTGTATATGGAATGAACTACCGGATGAAGTAGCTGAAACAGGTAAAGTAACAATATTTAAAAGACATTTGGATAGATATATGGTTATAGAAAGGTTCAGAGGGACATGGGTCTAATGCAGGCAAATGGGACTGGCTTAGGAGTGCATTGGTTGGCATGGATATGTTGCGACGAAGGGCCTGTCTCTGTGCTGAATGACTCTGTGACTCTAATCAGTTAATCAGAATGTAGATGAAGAAGAAATTTGGCATTGAACAATCTAAATTAAATTAAACTTGTCACCTCATAAGGCAACATTTTGGGATAATTAATAGTGATTAGAAACCAGGTAGTTCTACGATAACACAATAGTTACATTTCTATAGAATATCGCCTTAAAACAAGAGTTTAAAACTTGCAACGACAATAATATTGTTCCTGCAGGATTTTTGAAAATAAATGTCTATTCAATAGCAGTATCTTTATTTTAATCACTGCAAGCTAAAAATACTAAGGACTGTATGTTACGTTGTTTATTGTTGCTGGGGAGTCAAGAGAAACTAGTACCTGTTGTACTTGTGTATAGCTTGATTGTTCTTGAGTATGGATCGAAATATCAAATACTAGAGGATGTAGCTTTAAGGTGAGAGGGGCAAGTGTAAAGGGGGAAGTTTTTTTATGGAGAGTGTGGCGAGTGCCTGGAATGTGGTGCTGGAGGTGGTGGTTAAACCAGATACATTAGTAGCATTTAATTGGATAGGGATATGTATATGCAGGGAATAGAGGGGTGGAGATTTTGAGCAGGTAGATGAGAGTTCATAAGTTCAGAAGATCTAGCAGCAGAATTAGGCCTTTCGGCCCATCAAGTATACTCTGCCATTCAACATGGCAGATCTATCTTTCCCCCTCAACCCCATTCTCCTGCCTCCTCCCCATAGCCCCGACACCTGTACTAATCAAGAATCTGTCAATCTTTGCCTTAAAAATATCCATTGACTTGGCCTCCACAGCCATCTGTGGCAAAGGTTGGTCTTGGCATCATGATCGGCACAGACATTATGGGCCAAAAGGCCTGTTCCTGTGCTGCACCATTCTATATTTCCTTTGCAGCTTTGGCTTGCAACATATCACAGACATTCCCACTGTTTTCACAAATTTTCTCTGCCATTTTTTACAGTTCTAATGAAAGGTGCTTGACCCAAAATATTGCCAATTTGTCTGCCGCCACATATTATTCCTGACCCTCTGAATGACTCTTGCAGTTTTAACTTTTGGTTCAGATTTTGAACACCTGCAATTTTCTGCTTCATTTAACCTTTTGAGTTGGGTTCATTTGAGGCATTGCATTTGTGAGTGTAGTAAGAGCAACAATGATTCTATGAGCTTCACTGGAACAGCACAATAGTGGAAGCATATTGGCAAGATAAAGTACACTTCCATGGCATGGCATTATAGTGACAAAAAGGTTATTTAATTTTAAAAACATTGCATTATTTTCACAAGTTTATCATTATTAGTCAGGGCATCCAATAAACACTTATGTCACAAGGAACTGCAGATGCTGCTTTACTAAAATGGCACAAAGTGCTGTAGTAACTCAGCATGTTGGGCAACATCCCTGGAGTACATCCCTGGAGAATATGGATAGGTGACGTTTTGGGTCGGGACTCTTCTTCAGACTAATTGTGGTTTGGGGGAGGGGAAGAAGACTGGGGGCAGAATAAAGCCTGACAAATAATAGGTGGATACATGTGAAGGAGGTTTTAATAGGTAGATTGTTGAACATAGGCCAGAGATGCAGAGACTAAAAGTATGAGTTAAGGATAAAAGAGGTCCGAATTGTGAAGCCAGAGGAGAGAATATATATGAAAGGTGACAGGGGAGAGGAAAGGGGAGGAATGGATGTGAATCCAGGTGGGGCACAGGGAAATGAGGCCCCCGCATATTAGTCGCTTATTAGTTTAGTTATCTGAAATTGGAGAAGGCAACGATCATACCGTTTGGATGCAAGTGGAATCCGAGGTGCTGTTCCTCCAGTTTGTGTGTGGCCTCACTCTGGCAATGGAGGAGGTTCAGGACAGAAACGACAGGATGGGAATGGGAAGGGGTGTTAAAATGGTTAGCAACCGGGAGATCCAGCAGGCCTCGGCAGGCTGAGCGCAAGTGTTTGGCGAAACGGGTGCCTGGTCTACACTAGTTGTGTCAGCTATGAGACAAAAGTAACATTAAAATATGTGTTGGAGGTCAGGACTGTGTATAACATATCACCAGTGCATATTTCAGAGTTTAGTGTGCATTATAAAAATAATTTTTCAAAGAATGTGATATTCTCTTATGTTTCTGCAACATTGACTCATCAACTTGATATGCAGTTAGGCACCTCCTCACTTTACGTCATCGTCATTGCAGTTGCACAGAAAAAGTGACAATAATAACAGAAGTTAAAAATAAATTGATGTAAACATTGGATGAGTGGCAGAAGATTACAGGCAGTAATCCAATATTCGGATCCGATGACTAACACACTACTCGTCCTTTGCTCTCCAGGTATACGGTGTTATCTGACCTATGTGATTGGATTATTGCCAAGTAATCTTCTTTCAAAATCACAGAACTTTTATCCAGGGAAAGATTAATGAGAAGAAAATGTATATTTATTGGTATATAGCATCTAAAATTTCTATTTACTGGTGTATAGCACCCAAGTTTTTTAAACAATACGACAATATAGTTTTAAAATGATGATATGAACAGCCAACCTGCATCCAGTGCCTGATTATATGGTTTACAAATTAGGTTTACCAGTCTGTGGGAAGGGTTAACATGAACAAGAGGCGGTACAGTCAGCGGGGGTGTTGTATGTACAGAGGTTGTACCTTCTCCCTGTGACCGCGTGGGTTTTCTCCAGGTGCTCTGGTTTCCACCCGCATTCCAAAAATGTGCAGGTTTGTAGTTTAATTGGCTTTGGTAAAAATTGTAAAATGGCCCTGGTGTAGGTAGGATAGTGTTGGTGTACTGGGATCACTGGTTGGCACGGACTCGGTGGGCAAAAGTGCCTGTTTCCACACTGCATCTCTAAAACTAAACTAAGCTAAAGAGGTGGCACAGTGGCAGAGCGGTATAATTGCTGTCTCACATCTCCAAAGAACTGTGTTCGATCCTAACTTTGGGGGTGCTGTCTGTACGGAGTTTGTACGTTCACCTCTTCGACCGTGTGGATTTTCTCCAGGCACTCTAGTTTCCTTCCACACTCCAAAGCCAGGCAGGTTTGGAGGTAATTGACTTCTGTAAATTGCCCCTAGTGCGTAGGATGCAAAACTTAGATAACATAGAACTAGTGTATGGGTAGGCCGGTGCCCTTTTCCACGCTGTATCTCTAAACTAAACAATTCAATCAGTTCATAAGTGATAGGACAAGAATTAGGCTATTTATCATAAGCAGGATCACACTGATTGATCTAAAAAGCCATGTTTATTGGCTAATATTTTGGCGAATGGGAGAGTGAGGATGTCAATATTTTATGCTGTCAATTACATTCAAAAGTGATTATGCTGAAGATTATTGATGAGAATAGGCACGCATCTCACTATCCCTATTTTTCTGTGGCTGTTGAGGTTATTGAATATCCCATCCTTGGATACTTTTAATGAAAATTCATCATTCTTTGCCCTGCATAGCCTGCAGAATGTTTATGCGAACTATTACGTCCCTACCTGCTCAAATCATTTGTTTTGCTCTTCCCTCTACATTATTTTTTTCCTGACCATTTGACATACCTGAAATGAGTTTCCCATTTTGTCGAGAGATCAGGTGAAATAGTAGCCAAAGCAACACTGTAATTTTGTTATCTGTGGCTGTTTTGACAACAGCTGTTTGCAGGAGATAGTCTTCTGCCCCAGAAATATATGCAAGTCAGGATCCCAGCAAGCACATTGGTTCCCTGGGCAACTATAACAACTTTCTGGCAAAAGTATTAGCTTTAAATGCTCCAACTCGTAAAACTTGCTGGAATCCCAGTAGGTATTGATGCAATTTATGTTCGTTTGGACAGGAACTGCAGAGATTTCTTACCACAGTTGAAATAATAAAACCTATGGAAGCTCTCGGCTCATTTGGTGGAAGTGCTGCCTCTGAGTCAGACGGTTGCGAGTTTACGTCATATTCCTATGTATGAGCACAAGACCAAAGATGACTCTCCAAAGCAAGATTTTTAAGACGTGCAATATTTTTCAGACATGATAGTGAGGAAAGTAAAAGAGTGGGTTGTATTACTAATCAGGTAGAATTTCACAATGGCAATCGTTCATTCAATGGAGCTTCATTTGTCCCATGTGCAACAGAATAGTGAAATTCTTCATGCATATTTACACATGCAGGCTCCGCCATGTTTTGGCATCATTTCCAAAGACCGAAGTCCGGTCCCCTTGGTCTACTGGAGAGTCTACCGTTCCAGCTAAGCCCCGGCTAAGCTCCTGTCGGGACTTCCTCCATTGCCTTCAGCCAGATTGGCCCACAAACTGATGCCCCACTCCTCTCCCAGCCGTCTTTATATCCCAGGAGCACCTCCTGCAGATGAACTTGAAGACGCTGGAGGCAATAGTCCAGTTCCCCCTCCTACCGGCTCTTGCATCTCGCAACCTACATCTTCCTAGCTCCTGCATAATAATGTTATGATCTGCCTTTTCCAAATGTAGTACCAAACCCAAGTTTGAGATATATCCTTATCTATAACTATCTTAAAACTTATGGTGTTGTGATCATGGGTCCCAAAATGCTCTCCAACTAAAATGCCAGTTGTCTGACCAAGCACATTGCTCAATACAAGATCCATTATGGACCTTGCTCAAGTTGGACTGTCCACATACTGTTTCAAGAAACCCTCTTGGATGCACTTGACAAATTCTGCCCTGTCCACGCCTCTTGTAGTCAGGAAGTTCCGATCAAAATCGGGGAAGTCAAAGTCACCCACTATGACAACCCTGTTGCTTCACCATCCGTCCATAATCTGTCTACATATCTGTGCCTCCATCCCCTGCTGGCTCCCTCCTCATCAGTTCTCCAGTCTTCGGGGGCTGAGCAGTGTTTGGGTATGGCAGCTTCGCTCAACACGTGGCCGAGTCCTTGGGTCCTCCGGGCGGTTTCGCGGTACTGCGGTCCACCGAGCCTTTGATTCTTCCGGGCGGTTTCCCAGTTTTGCAGCCGCAGCACTCAGAGAGGACCTGCATTAGGGTTCATCCATGGCTGGAGTTCATTCCATTGACTCAATTTATACCTCAGGCCCTATCCACTCTCTCTTCTCCTCTTTCCCATCAGGCAAAAGGTATAAAAGTGTTAAAAACTCACAGCTCATTCAGGGACAGTTTCTTCCCAACTATTATCAGGTAACTGAATCATCCTGCCACAACGAAAGAGCAGTCCTGAACTACTATCTACCTCATTGGAGACCCTCGGACTGTCTTTGATAGGACTTTACTGGCTTTACCTTGCATTAAGCCATTTCAAGTGTCTATACTCTGTAAATGGGTTGATTGTAATCATGTATTGTCTTCCGCTGACTGGTTAGCACACAACAAAAGGTTTTCACTCTACCTCAGTACAAATGGCAATAAAGTAAACTGAACTGGACAGTTCAGTGGGGATAGTAAAAAGTAAGTTGTGAGTGAAAGTCCATGAGACTTAACCTTATGTTAGCTGTGTTTCCCATTATATACAAGCAGAACTATATTGTGCAAGCATTGAATGAGTTTAACATGCAGTGGGCTGACAAAGAAAGTATATAAATTGGAATCCATTTTTAAGTACCCACATCTTAGGTTATGTCAAAGGACTTTCAGAACTAAAATTAGATATTCCCACTTGATCTGAGTTATTAACAATTTGGAACTCTTTTTCTCAAAAGGCATGAAAGCAAAATTCATGAATATTTTGAAGTTAGAATTGAGTACATTCTTGATAAGCAAGAGGATGAAAGATTAACAGACTGAAATATGGACTTGATATAATAATCACATCAGCCACATTCTTATTATAGGGAGGTGCAAACTCAATGGGGCTGAGTAATATCTCTAAATTAAACTAAATATGCACTTGATCCTAATTTGTATGCTAAGTGTTCTGCCACAGAATGAAATTGCCACTTGAATCTGAAATCTAAAAGAACAATGGCCAGGTTGTGTTGGTGAATGGGGAAAATGGGGATCACAAGAATGCAGGTCTGTTTTTTAATTTTTAATCTGGTCAGATAGACGGCTAGTACCTTTGCATTGTATTCTCCACTAATTTTGTCAATGTAAAACTATTTTACAATAATGTAAAACTATTTGCAATATTAACTCAATAGGGGCTAGAAAGGAGGCATGAAGAAGGGAGGTCTATCACAGACTGCAGAGGGAGTTTGTACAGTGAAAGAGAATTGATTGGAGTTTGAGACTGTTTGAAATATAACAAGAAAGGAATATATAGCTATTTTAATACAAAAGAATCATTGCATTGTTGTGATTTTGTGATGGCGGTGCGCTCAGACGCAGCGGCTTTGCGCTCCTCAGTCCGAGTGAATTCGGAGCAGCCCGTGACCGAACGCGGCTGTGAAAACAAGGTATTTCAAAACCTTAAAACCCCGAGAACCCCTAGAAACCCCAGTACCCCCCCTAGAATTACCAGTACCAAATCACCGTAAGGGACTCGCCTCCGGGACGGGGAAAATCAGACACGGCAGCTTTGCGCGCCCCAGTCCGAGTCAATAAGGAGCAGCCCGGTACCAAACGCTGCTGTGGAAGTAATGCAGCTAAAATCCTCAGAACCCCTAGAATCCCTAGAAATCCCAGTACCCCCCGAAAACACAGTAAGGGACTCACCTCCAGGACGGGAATATTCAGTACCTGCACTGTGATCCCGGCAGGTCGCACGTGGAGCCGAACGGAACTGCTGAACATTGGACGTGGCTGCGAGAAACTGGCTGGTGAGTACTACAGTACCCTCACCAAAATCCCGATGGAGCTTGGCAGAACAGCCTCCTGGATCACCACCCCGGAGGGTAGGAGACGGAGAATGCGCCGAGAGAGGAAGCAGAAACGTGCAAGGCGAGCGGGGGTGCAGGACAGGCTACGGAGGGCCCCACAAAGACCATCGCTACCAAGCGTCTTTCTCGCGAATGTCCGGTCACTCACCAACAAGCTGGACGAGGTGAGGTTCTGGATCAACACCCAGCGATCCCTGAAAGACTGCTGTGTGCTGATCTTCACAGAGACCTGGCTCATCGCGCTGGTTCCCGATGAGGCTGTGGACCTAACCAACCGATCACTGCATCGTGCTGATAGAACAAAGGACTCCAGTAAGAGCAAGGGCGGCGGGCTCTGCATCTATATCAACAAGGACTGGTGCACCAACCACACTGCAGTAGAGAGCTACTGTTCCCCAGACCTGGAATACCTACTGCTTAAATGTAGGCTGTTTTACCTGCCTCGGGAGTTTACTGTGGTTATCATCATGACCATATACATCCCACCACAGGCTAATGCTAAACTAGCGCTAGCACAGCTGCACTCGGCCATCAGCAAGCAGCAGGATGCTCACCCCGGCGGTGCCTTCATTGTTGCAGGGGACTTTAACCAGGTGGACCTACGAGCTGCACTCCGAAAATTCCACCAGCATGTGCAGTGCCCTACCATGGGTTCAAACACGCTGGATAAAGTGTACACCAACATCAAGGACGCATACAGAGCCCTCCCCTGCCCTTCCCTGGGAAAATCCAATCACCTCTCACTGTTTCTACTGCCTGCATACAAACCCCTCATCCACAAGACCAAACCTGCAATAAAGACGGTCAAAATATGGCCCGAGGACGCCACCCTACAACACCAGGACTGCTTTGATCGCACCGACTGGGACCTGTTTGCACAACAGGCTACCAGTGCTACAGAGGTGGACTTGGAGGAGTACTCTCCTACATCAACTGCTGTGTGGAGACTGTCACAGTGGACAAGGAAATAAAGATGTTCCCAAACCGCAAACCGTAGATGAACAAGGAGGTTCAGAATCTGCTGAGGGCACGCAACATTGCCTTTAAATCCAGGGACACTTCTGCCTACAGTGCTGCCAGGTCAAACCTGAACAAAGGCATAAAAAAGGCCAAAGACATCCACAGGGAAAGGGTGGAAGACCACTTCAACACAGCGGACACCAGAAGCATGTGGCAGAGTGTCAGGGACATCACCGACTACAAGAACAGCCGCGTCTGCCCCCACAGTGATATCACACTGGGCAATGAATTAAACACCTTATTTGCCCGCTTTGAAACTGGCAGCACCACCAGGAGAGGAACAACGCCGGCTAGCGGAGGGACAGGCCTTAACACTGAGCACCCAGGAGGTACAGTGCGCTCTGCGTCGGATCAATCCACGCAAGGCTGCAGGCCCGAATGGAGTCCAGGGTAGGGTACTAAAGGACTGTGCTGTACAGCTGGCGGAGGTATTTACGAGGATCTTCAACCTGTCTCTATCTCTGGCAACGGTCCCCAAGTGCCTGAAGACAGCTACCATAGTACCGGTGCCGAAAAAGTCTTAAGTCACCAACCTGAATGACTACCGCATGGTTGCCCTAACTCCAATACCAATGAAGTGCTTTGAAAGGCTGGTCCTCTCCCACATCAAATCCAGCATCCCTGCATCTTTGGACTCTCATTAATTTGCATACAGGGCAAATAGATCCACAGAGGATGCCATCTCTGTGGCTCTTCACACTGTCCTGACCCACCTGGAAAGACAGGGCACCTACGTGAGGATGCTCTTCATTGACTATAGCTCTGCCTTCAATACGGTCATCCCCACCAAGCTCACCACCAAACTCCACCAGCTAGGCCTCAGCTCACTGATATGCGATTGGATCCTGAATTTTCTGACGGAGCGACCGCAAGCAGTGGGACCAAATCGATATGTGATTGACCACGTACTGTGACGTATAACTATAAATTTGATAGTAAGTTTGCTGTCCTCCACTATCACCCTGAGCACCGGCACACCACAGGGCTGTGTACTGAGCCCCATGCTCTACTCCCTCTTCACCCACGACTGTGTCCCTGCATTTGACAACAACACCATTGTCAAATTTGCAGACGACACAACGGTGATCGGGCTGATCACCAATGGTGATGAAACAAACTATAGAGCGGAGGTGCAGAACCTGGCAGACTGGTGCTCACGGAACAACTTGTCGCTAAACACCTCCAAGACCAAGGAGCTGATTATCGACTTCAGGAGGTCACAGAATGGGGAATATGCCCCAATCTCCATCTACGGAGACAGTGTGGAGAGAGTGTCCAGCTTCAGGTTTCTGGGCACTCACATCTCAGAGGACCTCACATGGTCCACCAACACAGCTGCGCTGGTCAAAAAGGCACAGCAACGACTGTTCTTCCTGAGAACATTGAAACGGACTGGTCTGCCCCAACAGCTGCTGACGACCTTCTACCGCTGCACCACAGAGAGCATACTAACGTATGGCATCTCTGTGTGGTATTTCAGCAGTACGGAGGCGGAGAGGAGAGCTCTTCAGCGCGTTGTCCACAGAGGCAACAGATTATTGGGACACAGCTACCAGCCTTGGAGGGCATCTACCACACACGGTGCCTCAGGAAGGCCGTCAGCATATGTAAGGACTCCTCTCACCCTTGTAATGGACTGTTCGAGCTACTCCCTGCCGGCAGACGTTACAAGGCCTTCTAGGCCCGCACTACCAGACTCAGGAACAGCTTCATTCCCAGAGCTATAGCGGCCCTGCTGAGTAACCCCCCCCCCACGGACTGTCTCTCCCGGCCTCGCACTTTAGTCTGTGTTGATGTTACTGGTCAAATGTTTGTTTTTACAAACCTTGTTCTCGAGGGTTGCTAACCGAAATCTCGAAACTGCAAACAAAATCTCGTTGCACTTATGTTTGATGACAATAAAAGATATTATTAGTATTATTGTCATGCTTTTGGTAGTTCCATATCCGTGACCACTCTAATCTGATTTCACGAAGGGTTTCTTCAAGAAATTATATAATTCCCTCTTTATTGTCATGATTGACTTGGTTTCAGTAGCTTCTTGTAATAATGCATTCCATATTCTCACAGTCCTTTATCCGACAAGAAAATCTGAGCTGCCATTTCACACTCCCTGTGTTCATTCTAAATTGATATTCCTTGTTACAAACTCACCGACAATTGGAAACAATTGTTCATGCTTCATCATGGGGCCTTTCACCAATTCTATGAGATACAAGAGAAAGAAAGAGCAAAAAAAGAACTCAAATTAGTTTGGCTCACTGGTGTGTCATTTTCATATCAATTTCATATAATTGGGTTGAGAGAGCATTAAACAATACAATCTCATGACCCCCATTTTTACATCAAAATGATTGCCCATTCTTTTAACACAATGCTTAGAAGCGTTAATAAAAAACCCTTGCATTAGTTCCTGAAGAGTCTCAAGTACAATATATGTGTACTTAACCAGTAAATCAATTCTGATTTGACAAGCAATCCCTCAGTCCTCCTTGCACTTAATACAGTTTGTGCGACATGTAAAGGACATATTACAGACTTCCATTTTTCTAGTTCCGCAATATAATTTGCTGCTAATTATACGATGTGGCCAAATATTATCATGGCCAAGGGGATATATCTTATCAAACTTCCAAAAGCGATCTTCTCAACATTGCTTCAGATTTTGTGCCAGAAAGACTAAATTGTGGTTGTGTGATCATTCAGTTCAGTTTAGTTTATGGTCACGTGTACTGGGGTACAATGAAAAGCTTTTGTTGCATGCTAACCAGTCAGCAAAAATACAATACATGATTACAATCAATGCATTTACAGTGTATAGATACATGATAAGGGAATAACGTTTACTGCAAGGTAAAGCCAGCAAAGTCCGATGAAGGATAGTCTGAGGTTCTGCACCGCTCTCTGGTTGTGGTAGGATGATTCAGTTGAGTGATAACAGTTGGGAAGAAACTGTCCCTGAATCTGGAGGTGTGTGTTTTCGCGCTTCTATACCTTTTGCCTGATGGGAGAGTGGAAAAGAGGGAGTGGCCAAGGTGTGACTTGTCCTTGATTATGCTGCTGGCCTTGCTGAGGCAGCGTGAGATATAAATGGATCATTGACCGATTCCCAAGGCTTACAGCAGAACTGAACAGTATTTTGTTGCCTTTCTATAAAACAAATGGTTAATAAAAGTTGAAGAATAATCATCATTCTACAAGCCGCAAAACATCCAACCTATTAGAGAAGATATGATTAAGTTAATGAGGTTGCTGAAAAGATTTTCTATGATATTGGCAGGACGGGCGGGTTTGAGCTTTGCGGTTCAGATGGATAGGCTGAGTATTTTTCCGGAGTGAAAGAGGCTGAGGAATATCCTTATGTAGATTTATAAAATCAAGAGGGGAATATGTGTATGCTCACAATATTTCTCCCATGGTAACAGCATTGAGATGGAAGGAAACATTTGCATTTGGAGGTGCTCTATCTATACGTAACTAAAACTCTGATCTTGTTATCTTCTGGTTTGTGCATTCGAGCTCACTCCACCCACCTCCCCGCCCACACACCCCTCTCCCCCCACTACTCCCCCACACGCCACCTTCACAACTCCCTCCCCCCCACCCACACCCCCCTTCCCCCCACAACACCCTCCCCCCCGCCCATTCCCCCCCCCTGAAAATGATCAGACCAGTTCGAAATTTGGGATTTGGCTCTACAGGTAAAGGGAAATCTAAATTATTAATCTCAACAAAAGAATTAAGAAACAAAAATAGAATGGAAGAAAAGGTCAAGGAGTTCGGTCTGTCTGTTCACACAAGCACTTGGAGTATTGGAAAAAAATTGACCCAATTGAAGCCCTAAATACAAGATGGAGGATGCAATATAGAAGCCAGTATTGAGTCACTGTGACAAGACAGTCTTGATTCTTGATTAGTACGGGTGTCAGGGGTTACGGGGAGAAGGCAGGAGAATGGGGTTAGGAGGGTGAGATATAGCAACCATGGTTGAATGGCAGAGGAGACTTGATGATCCAAATGGCTGAATGTCATAAATTCAAAATTTCATAAATTCTAGAAGTATCTAGAACTTAAGAACTTTTGAATTTATGACATTCAGCAGCATGCTGTGAATTTTCAGGGGTGTGATATTCACAGGAAAGGCAGTGATTCGTGTAGATGAGAAGGAGAAGCATTAAGGATTAAGGATGAAATGGGATTAAAGATGAGATTACTTCTATAATAAGAGATGATGTGTGAAAAGATGACTCAAATGGTGGAGTTTTTGTGAACCATTATGAAATAGAAAGGGATTTGTGAGTATAGAGGGAAAATATTGGCCTTAACGAGTGCAGCGTTGATTTATCAAAATGATAATAAACTCCTAGGGATAAATGATTGGGAGAGATTCCGCAAACATATATTCCCTGACATTTAGAATATTAAGGGGAATTTGATTGTGTTTTTGAAGGCGTTTAGTGGAAATTAAATGGTGGATGGGGCAAATCTATTTAGGAGTGAGGGAATTTTCATAAATTCATAGTTATAGGAGCAGAATTAGGCCATTCAGCCTGTCGATTCTACTCTGCCATTCAATCATGGTTGATCATCTTCTGCTTTCTCTCCATAAGCTTTAATACCCTTGCAAATCAAGAACCTGTCAATCTCTGCTTTAAAAATACCCGATGACTTGACCTCCACAAACGTCTGTGGCAATTTATTCCACTGGGCAACAGACTAAAAGTTGTAGCCATGTCTTTCTGGAGTGAAGTTCAGAAGGAATTATACATGAAAGTATTGATAGAGTGTCCTCCCTCTTCCATAAATAGTGATTGATCCTGGGCTCATTTTAAATCCTTGATTGACATATTTCAGTTAACCCACCAGTGATCACCTCGCACACTATCCTACACACTAGGGACAATTTACACTTTTTTTACCAAAGTCTATAAACCTACAAACTCGTACATTTTGGGAGTATGGAAGGAAACCAGAGTACCCAGAGAAAACACACGTGGTCACAGGGAGAACGCACAAACACCGTACAGACAGCACCCATAGTCTGGATCAAACCTGGGGCTCTGGCACTGTAACGCAGCAACTCTTGGACTCTATGAAAATATTAATTGAACAAATTTCCTTGAACTGCAAACCATTATGTTATATTAGATTACTTCCCCACAAGAGAAATACGTGTGATTTGAAACATCCAAGCAAGTTTAATAATAAACAAAAAAAGTCTGCTCAGTGAGAAAAAAGCATTTCAGATCTGAACAATGGATCTTCAGTTATATGAAAATTGAATATTATGTATGAATGAATATTAAGCAATTAATGTAAGAAATATCTGCCAAGAGTTCACTGCCTTTGGTATACTGCTCAATGGCTACATTATGCTGCTGAATAGCAGCTACCAATTACAACAGGTATTCATGTAATTGAGTGTTGTTCCAATGAATGGGAAATGGAAGCTTTTGCAAGCATAAAGAAATCAGTGGATAATGAAATCATATTTCCACGCATTTTCCAAAAGTGTTCAGGATACATGATTACCAGAAATCAGAAAATTCAATAACAGAGAGCTCACTTAGATGTTGCCTGAGCCCTTTACAGACTCAACCGGCCACATCCTGCAGTTCTGTATTCAGAGGTCACACGTCTGATGTACCCTCTTACGGTCGGGCTGACTCCTGCCTCACACCCAGCTGCTGCAGGGCCACCACTAACTGTGCCCCCTGCGGCCTCACAACATTCGGCGCCCCGCTCACCGGCTTCACTGCCTCCTCTCTGCGGGTCTCCGGCACCATCCCCGGTCACTTCCGTTGACGGGAGGAGACGCGGATTTATACCGCACGCGCGCGGGATGGGTCTGTAGGCCACCACTTGGATATGGAGATTTTGTGTTACCATCTATACGTCCCTGTAAGCGTTATTAGCATTTAGGGTACCGTATTATTTAGCCATCACATATTAATGTGTTTCTGCTTATTGGCTTGCATTTAGTCGTGCTTCATTTTATTAAAACAATTTTTTTTTAACTCCACATTTATTGACAAAACAAAATACACATACAGGCAAAACAAAGAGACACACAAAAGACAATCGCAAAATGACAAAATACAAATCACCTAACCTCTATTTGCATCACATCGGATCCTCTTAACATTCTATCATAGAAGCATCTTATTCACAGGCACCATAGCAAGCTCATCCATTCATAGCCTTAATCAATGTTGGCATTTGTAATAGTACCGGTTTCCATATAATATTAAAGGCATCAGTCCCCAACTGGAGTTTAGCAGTTATACTTTCCATCAAGTATAGATTTTTCAATCTTTCGCTCCACTACTGAACATTTGGTGGCATTTCCTTTCTCCATAGCACTGCTATCATCTTTTTAGTAACCAACAGCATCACCCCAAGCAAATAATTCTAATTTTGAATACCTGTTGCTGCTGGAGTAACTCCTAATACAAAACAAGCCGGTTCCAAAGGTAGATCCACTCCCAGAATTAATTTAATCTCTACCTGGATGTCTCTCCAGTATTGGTACAATTTGGGACAATCCCAAAAAATGTGCGTGATCACCGATCTTCCCACATTGTCTCCAGCATAAATTTGAGGTGTTACTGTATCTTGTCAGCACTAAAGGGGTCCTAAATACTCATTTTAATTTTCCAGTCGAACTCCCTCCAAGAGGGGCTGCTTGTCAGCTTATGGCCCAAGAGACATATCCTTTCCCATGTTTCATCTGTAATAATAATGTTCATTTCCAATTCCCATTTCTGTTTTGGTTCTATAATATTTCCTTTTATATAGTCTTGAAGTCCTTGATATAAATGGGATATCAAATTCTATTGTAACACTCCCTCTATAGTCATCAAGAAAGTATTCACACAGAGAGTGGCGAGTCTCTGGAACTCTCTGCCACAGAGGGTAGTTGAGGCCAGTTCATTGGCTATATTTAAGAGGGAGTTTGATGTGCCCTTGTGGCTAAGGGGATCAGAGGGTATGGGGAGAAGGCCGGTACGGGATACTGAGTTGGATGATCGGCCATGCTCATATTGAATGGCGGTGCAGGCTCGAAGGGCCGAATGGCCTACTCGTACGCCTAATTTATATATTTCTATGTTTCTAATATAGCTGAGTATCTTTAAGTCATTGCATAAGAGACTTATCGGTCTGTAGCCTTCACATCCTGTGGGATCCTTCCCTCCCTTATAAATAACAGAGATTATAGCCTCAGCCATGATCTCGGTGGGTTGCCTTCAGCCAAGGCATAATTATAGACTCTAGCCAGAATCGGAGAAAGCTCGTTCTCAAAACATTTATAAAACTCTCCTGGAACCCATCCATCTCTGGGGACTTGTTGTTCTTTATTACTTCTTTTATTTCCTGCTCTTCTATTTGTGTTGTCATATTTCTCGCTTCTTCTTGAGAAAGGCAGGGCATTTTTAATCCAGAAAAGAAAGTTCTGATCTTTTCCTTTATCTATGATTTCAGGAGAGTCGTATAACTGTACATAGAAGGATGCAAACACTTCTGTGATTTCTCGTGGTTGTGAGACAAAATTTCTAGAAATCGGATGTAGAACTTTAGAAACTGCTCAATTAGCTTGCTCCTTACGCAACTGAAATGCCAGAAGGCGACTAGCCGTATTTCCCTTCTCATAGTATTTTTGATTTAAGAATCGAAGGGCTCCTTCCGCTTTATATGTTAGAAGCTCTTCTAACATATCTTTTTTGTTTTAGTTCCTTTAACAAATTCTTGTTTCTATTGTTATTTTTGTGTTCTACTAATATCTTTATTTTACTTTCCAAGTCAGATTGCTTCTTCAACCTATTCTTCCTTACTCTACTCGATATTTCAATCATTTTGCCCCTCATTTTACTGCTTTTGCACCGTCCTAAAGCGTGCATAATGTTACTTCACTATTGTCATTGTGGTCAAAATACTCTTTGATACAATTCCTAACTTCCTGTGTCACTACATTATTTGTCAATAAATAGATGTTTGCTCTCCAATATTTAACGGTCTTTTCAGCTCGTAACTCCAAGGTAAGGATTATGGGCTTACCTTGGTCACTGATCGTTATTGAACCAATTTTACAATTTACCACTTTATATGTATATTATTTGAGAACACAAATCATGTCTATACGCGAGTAGCTCCCGTGCACATACGAAAATAAACTAATCCCTCCCTCTTGGATTTTTATATCTCCATGAGTCTACTAATTCTAACTCCCCTAGCATACTATTTAATATTTTGTTTTTTTTTGTTTGGTTGTACTCATCTGGTAATCTATCCAGCTTCCCATCAAGGACCACATTGAAATCACCCCCTAGTATTATCAGACCTTTGGCATTTTCTGCAATTGTATTTGCAATGTCTCTAAAGAAAGAGTAATCATCTTCCATTGCTGCATAAATATTTATAATCGATACTACCATCCCACTTATTGTACCAATTACCATTACATATCTCCCCAATGTATCTTGAAGTACTTTTTCCACAGAGAAAACTACATTTCTATTGAAAATAGCCACTCCTCTCCTTTTCTCATAGGAGGCACTAAATACCTCACCAACCCACTCTCTTCTAAGCTTTTTATGTTCATTTTCCACCAGATGCATTTCCTGAATCAATGCAACTCCACATCCTAAATTTTTGAGTTGGCTCAGAATTTTTCTCCTCTTTATGGGGTGATTTAAACCGTGGACATTATAACTTACTATCTTTAAATTTGTCATTATCCCACGTGGTGTAATCTACTAGTAGCTTTCTATACCATTTTTGTTTCTTGCTCTGGTTAGCCTGTGAATATCCGCTGTGCTCAATATACAAGTTACTAGGGTCCGATGTAACAATGAAAAACATTTGCCAAACTAACAAATCAATAAACAATAAACAAATCATTAAATCAATATATAATAAAACTTTACACATAGGACCAAAAAACAATAAAGAAAAAAGGGACTTCCTACCTAACAAACCCATCTAGACACCCTAAACTAGGTGGTGTACCAGCTCCTCATAAAAAGGCGAAGAGATGTGACTAGGTCTCTCCTGGGTAGCCCACTTATGTGTGGTTGCAACTCCAGTAAGGTTGCTCTAAATCCCACTTTGGGACTTTTGAATTACAATTATAAACAAAAATAAATGCAGGTATCTCCCCCCCAACCGAGAGAGCCCCCCTCAATCCCTCTCTTTGATAGTACATTTAAATCAATTAGAAAATATAATACATTACAAAACCAGTCGTATATGTGCTGTAAAACATGGCATAATTACCCTTCGTCAAGAAAACAAAACAGAACCAGAGAGTATATGTATATGCAATTCCGTATCCAGAGGTCACATGTCTGATGTACCCTCTTACTGTTGGGCTGACTCCTGCCTCGCACCCAGCTGCTGCAGAGCCACCACTGACTGTGCCCCCTGCGGCCTCACAACATTCGGCACCCCGCTCACCGGCTTCGCTGCCTCCAATCTGCGGGTCTCCGGCACCATCCCCAGTCACTTCCCCATTGATGGGAGGAGACGCAGATTTATACCGCACGCGCACGGGATGGGTCTATAAGCCGCCACTTAGATATTGAGATTTTGTGTTACCATCTATACGTCCCTGTAAGCGTTATTAGTGTTTCGGATACCGTATTATTTAGCCATCACATATTAATGTGTTTCTGCTTATTGACTTGCATTTAGTCGTGCTTCATTTTATTTCTACAAGGAAAGATGTAGATTGGTTACTCCACACTAACCAATTGTGGTGCTTTATTAGTAGAAGCTCCGCCTACCATGCGGTTTACATTATCAGTACTCAGCTCATGCTGGCAGTCGAATAGTTTCTACGCTTGTTATAACAACATGCTGCAGTATACTGTAAGTGATCTTTAATAAACAATGTTGTACCATGTTGTGCGAATGACTGGGTCATTTACACATACTACACAATTAAAATGCGAGATACAATTTGATCCACTTCCACTGTACAAAAGATTGAACCTAAAATCACCTGGCTTTGCACTGATATCTGAGAGGTGGCAAATGATTCAGTTGGGAAATAAATTACATAGATTTTTTCAAAATCTGACCTCTTTCATTTGTCTGCATCAAGCCTTGGTTATCTCAATATCTTCATCAGGTTGTGAAGGAAGTATCATGAAATAAATTATCCAGAGTATCAATGATTTCAAGAATAAAATGTATTCCCTTAACATGTATCTGTACACTGTAAATAGATTGATTGTAATCATGTAATAACAGAAACATAGAAAATAGGTACAGGAGTAGGCTATTCGGCCCTTCGACCCAGCATCGCCATTTAATATGATCTTCCAAAACCAGTACCCTGTACTGGCTTTTTCCCCATATCCCTTGATTCCCTTAGCCCAAAGAGCGAAATCTAACTCTCTTGAAAGCACCCAGTGAATGGCCCCCACTGCCTTCTGTAGCAGAGAATTCCACTGATTCACAACTCTCTGGGTGAAAACATTTTTCCTCATCTCCGTTCTAAATGGCCTATCTCTTAAACTGTAACCCCGGGTTCTAGACTCCCCCAACATTGGGAACATTTTTTATGCATCTACCCTGTCTAATCCTCTAAGAATTGTGTATGTTTCTAATTTTGTATGTTTCTAATAGCTGGGGACCCCAGCTATTTACAATATATATTAATCGTCTGGGCGAGGGAATTGAATGCAACATCTCCAAGTTTGCGGATGACACGAAGCTGAGGGGCAGTGTTAGCTGTGAGGAGGATGCTAGGAGGCTGCAAGCTGACTTGGATAGGTTGGGTGAGTGGGCAAATGCATGGCAGATGCAGTATAATGTGGATGCCACTTTGGCGGCAAAAACGGGAGGGTAGATTATTATCTGAATGGTGGCTGATTAGGAAAAGGGGAGATGCAACGAGACCTGGGTGTCATGGTACACCAGTCATTGAAAGTAGGCATGCAGGTGCAGCAGGCTGTGAATAAAGCGAATGGTATGTTGGCATTCATAGCAAAAGGATTTGTGTACAAGAGCAGGGAGGTTCTACTGCAGTTGTACAGGGTCTTGGTGAGGCCACACCTGGAGCATTGCGTACAGTTTTGGTCTCCTAATCTGAGGAAAGACATTCTTGCCATAGAGGGAGTACAGAGAAGGTTCACCAGACTGATTCCTGGGATGGCAGGACTTCCATATGAAGAGTGACTGGATAGACTCGGCTTGTACTCGCTGGAATTTAGGAGATTGAGGGGGTATCTTATAGAGGCTTACAAAATTCTTAAGGGGTTGGACAGGCTGATGCAGGAAAATTGTTCCCGATGTTGGTGAACTCCAGAACAAGGGGTCACAGTTTAAGGATAAGGGGGAAGTATTTTTGGTCCGAGATGAGAAGATCTTTTTTCACACAGAGTGGTTAGTATGTGGAATTCTCTGCCACAGAAGGTAGTTGATGACAGTTCATTGGCTATATTTAAGAGGGAACTAGATGTGGCCCTTGTGGCTAAAGGGATCAGGGGGTATGGAGAGAAGGCAGGTACAGGATACTGAGTTGGATTATCAACCATGATCATATTGAATGGCGGTGCAGGCTCAAAGGGCCGAATGACCTACTCCTGCACCTATTTTCTATGATTCTATCCCCTCTCATCCTTCTAATTTCCAATGAATGAAAGCCCAGTCGACCCATTCCTTCACACACGTCAGTCCCGTCATCCCAGGAATTAACATAGTGAACCCACGCTGCATTCCCTCAATAGCAATAATGTCCTTCCTCAAATTAGGAGACCAGAATTGCACACAATACTCCAGTTGCGGTCTCACCAGGGCCCTGTACAACTGTAGTAGGACCTCCTTGTTCCTAATATCAAATCCTCTCACAATGATGGCCAAAATGCCATTGGCTTTCTTCACTGCCTGCTGTACCTTACTTTCAATGACTGATGTACAAGCACACCCCAGTCTTGTTACACCTCTACTTCTCCTAATCTGACACTATTCAGATAATAATCTGCCTTCCTGTTCTTGCCACCAAAGTGGATAACCTCACATTTATCCACATTATACTGCATCTGCCATACTTCTGCCCACTCAACCAACCTATCCAAGTCACAGTGCAGCTTCATAGCATCCTCCTTGAAGCTCATACTGCCACCCAGCTTTGTGTCATCCACAAACTTAGAGATGTTACATTTAATTCCCTCGTCTAAATTGTCAATGTGTATTGGAAACAGCTGGGGTCCCAGCACCGAGCCTTGCGGCACCCCACTAGTCATTGCCTGCCTGTTACGACTCCCGAAGGCAGGTACCTCAGAGTCGTGTAACATAATCAAAAACCAGGTTCAAGTTTAAGAAAAACAGTCTTTAATTTTGTTAAAAGACAAAACCCGAACCTGATTTAAACAACACAGTCAGGGACCAGAATCGACTAACAAATAAATATAACCGAGCTCCAGCCAGTCTTGAAATGGGCCATCGAACTTGAGACTCTAATCTTGCCTAAATATACATAACCCTGCAACAAAATACAAGAAAACCCTCAGGTCATCCCTTATCCGTCCCAATACAACATTAATTTACAAATATAGGAAACAATATACAAAGTGTTATGCCATGTGGCCAGGCCTCCTGCAGCTCAGACCGGCAGCCTGTTCACTTGTCAGGGATCAGCGAAGAAGAGAGAGAATTCTGGGAACTTCTGCTATTTAAGCTTCCGATGAGTCACCAGTCACCTGACGCAGCTTGACCAATCGGGTACAGATGCTCTTAACCCCTTGATTCCTGACTCCCAGCCATGGGGCCTGCACGCAAGAGAGACACAGAAAAGGTAAGTACATAGCATTCACCGGGGGGGAAGTACCTAACATCTGAAAAGGACCCATTAATTCCTACTCTTTGTTTCCTGTCTTCCAACCAGTTCTCTATCCATGTCAATACCCTACCCCCAATAACATGTGCTCTAATTTTGCACACTATGTGAGTCTCTTATGTGGGACCTTTTCAAAGGCTTTTTGAAAGTTCAGATGCATCATATCTACTGTCTCTCCCTTATCCATTCTATTTGTTACATCCTCAATAAATTCCAAACTTTTGCGAAAACACACACACTAACCCCTCCCCCCTTGATATTATAATTAATGTGGGTCAGACAGCATCTCTGGAAGACGTGGATAAGTGACATTTTGGATCAAGACCCTTCTTCAGATTTATTTAGTTAGTTAGATTTAAATCCCACAGATGCTTTAAAGGAATTTGAACACCTCTCTCTGGTTCCACGCACTGTCAAGCACATGGTTTACTGATCAGGAACTTTGACCTGCGGAGTAAATCTGACAATTCCAATTTGGAAAATATCTAATGTTGAAATGTTGTAGTAATTTAGTGGTTTTGGCACAAAGTGACCACGGAGCACTTGGAATCCTCAGCGTCAAAGGTGGATGGTGCTGCAAGGTTTGTAAGTAAGTAAATTTTATTTTTATAGCACATTTAAATTAACTTGCGCTGAAACCAAAGTGCTTTACATAGAAGAAATTAGGTTTCCATACATCCGTATAAAATAAAAAATAGAAAAGACACAACGCAATATAGAATTTACCATGAACATCCCCCCCCCCCTGCAGAATCAGCATTTTCCACTGAGAGGGAAGGCACTAAAAAGGTCAGTCCTCTTCCTCTGTGTTTACCCAAGGTCGGGGCCTATTTGAGGCCTCCGCAGTCGCCGCAATGACGGCCCGATGTTACAGGTCCTCTCGCCGGATGATGGAGTTCCGGCATCGGGAGTACACTCTTCAGTGGCTTGCAGTGTCTGGAATGGCCTCTTCCTCCCCGGAGACCGCGGCTCCCGAAGTTGACAGGTTGCACTGGTCGGAGCTCAGGCACTGGCGATCTCGGCGAGAGATCCCATGCTCCGCGGTGTTTGAAAGTCAGCGCTGCCCGCAGCTGGATGCTCCGCGACCACAGCTCCGCGGTGTTGGAGTTGGCGGTCTCAGCACTCTGCAGCTTACCGCACGGCGATCCTCTATAAGGCATCGCTCGCTCCATGAAGGTGCTTCAGCGCTGTGCCGCCGCCGAAGCTGGGCTTCTGGCCGGTCCCGGCATGGAACCATCGCTCCAGACCCGATGGCAGGCTGTAGGGAAGGGGCGAAGATGTGGCCCGGAGGAAAGCCGCCTCTCCGAGCAGGTAGGGGACTAAGAAATACATTCCCCCTTCCCCTCCCCCCACCCCCCACATAAAAGAGGTAGAAAACCTCTAAACTAAAGTTTTTAAACACACTGAAAATAAGGGTGAAAGGACAGACTGCAGGTAGAGCAGCCGTACACAACGGCACCCCATTCCCTCAGTACTAAAAATAAAAAAGGGTGAAAAGACGGACTGTAGTATGAGAGATTGATTCCCATCTGCTTACTTCCATTCTCATTCTGGAACCTGGTCTTTGGTTCTCTTCAAACTGATTTTCCATTTTTTGTTTTATACTCATGACACAAATCCAGATTTAAGTCTGCAGACTGTTTCTTCTAAATATATTAAACCTGGGAGTTTTGTCTAACCTCAGTCAGGATCTGGGACTTTTACAAATGCAGTTTTGATGACAAATGTATTATAATGGAGCAGGTCAATGATTTAACTCCCCATTCCAAAACTAACCTTTTTGCCCCAGGCTGCTCCACTGTCAGTGTGAGGCCAAATGCAAATTGGAGGAACAGCACCTTTTACTGTTCTTGGGCAGCTTACAACCCAGGATTTGAACATTGATTTTTTAAATTTCAACACTTTCATTCGCTCCTTTACCCTATCCCCCGCTCTACCCACCAACTGCGCAGGTGTGGCGAGAGAGGAAGAGGGAGGGAGGTAGAGGGGAGGGGGAGGGGGTAAAGAGTGAGGGGGTAGAGAGGGAGAGGGTGAGGGGGTAGAGAGAGAGAGGGGGAGGGGGTAGAGTGAGAGAGGGAGGTGAGGGGGGTAGAGGGAGGGGGTAGAGAGGGGCAGAGAGGGAGGGGGTTACAGGGAGGAAGGTGGAGTCAGGGGAAGGGGGTAGAGTGAGGGTGGGGGGGGGGGGGCGGTGGAGTGCCCCTCGTGCCCAGAGCGTGCGAGTGGATTGTGACATCAGTTGGAAGTCTTCAAAATGGGTGAGCTTGAAGAACTTTAATTTTTTTTACCAGTTTTTAAAAGATTATTAACTTGGGAAATATAGGTTGAAATGCGACAGGAAGATATTTAACACGTCCGTGGGAAAAATGCCAGTAGCATGTGTGAAAATGGGAAGGCTGTGGCCCAGAGTTTGGAAGAAGATAGGAATTAAGGAGATTAACAGAAAGCTGACACAACCCTGTCCCACACAGACACAAGAAGAAAGGGAAGAGTGTTAGTATAATACTAGACTAAGTGGGACCCATTGGGTCCCAGCATCATATGGGAGGGCTGGTTCCCCCAACGCAATATTCCACCTCTCCACCAATTCCAATATTGTTGGCCAGTAGGAGGGGGGGGGGGGGGGGGGGGAGGTTTGGAGTGCTAGTATGGATGTTGTGGGCTGAAGGGACTGGTTTCCAGAGGGCTAGTATGGAAATTGTGGGCCGAATGGATTCATGGGCTGGCAACTCAGTCACTCAAGCCTGTTATGCTGGCAGCTCACTCACGGCTGTTGGGCTGGCAGGTGACTCACAGCTATTCCTTGAAATTCCATTTCAAGCAGGTGCAAGGCCACCAAATTCAAGTGCAGTTTCATACCATTTCAAACCATACCAGAAGGCAAGGCAAATTTAATTAGGCAAGGCAACTTTAATTAGGCAAGGCAACCTTAATTAGGCAATACAGCTTTAGCATTTCCAAAGCAAAAGCAACACAGCTTTAGCATTTCCAAACTATATTTTTAAACCACATTAATGGCACTGACAGGTCAGAAAAAACACTCACAGTTTAGTAGACATGTGTTCAGTGTTATTCACAGCTCAGACAGAGAGACGTGACCCTCTCACTTCCCTCATCTTGCAGAGACTGACTGAGGCACTCAACACTTCTGGGTTTTATAGTCCCTCCGGAAGGGGCGTGTCCTTCAGGAGAGAGAATCTCAACATTTTTTAAACACTAATAACTTTATTTTTAATTGATGGGAAATATCCTCTTGTCCTGCGCAGCGGAGGGGTCTCTGAGTAAGATAGCCAAAAACCACAGCCGTAAGTGGCAGTGTTTTCTCTAAAATCAATATACAGAACAACAGGAAGTGGTTAATATCAGACTTTTAGTAATATAGATATAGATAGATTTGCCTAGCCAATTCCTGTCTCATGCCAAAGTCAGGAGCCTAGTCTCTGAATTAACCGTGTCACTCTCCATCCTAATGCAGAATTCCACCATATTATGGTCACTGTTGCCCAAGGGGCCTTGCTCAGTAAGATCGCTAACTAATCCTTCCTTATTACCCAAACCCAGTTCAGGTTGGCCTGCCCTCCAGTCAGGATTGTCTTTCTGTTGACTGGTTAGTACGCAACAAAAAGCTTTTCCATGTACCTAGGTACACATGACAATAAAACTAAACTGAACTGATCTGAAAATTGAGATATAGATTACATTGAATACAGAGACTCTGATTAAAGCTCATTAGTGTTGACACATATATGATCACAAAACAAATTAAGGACAATAGAGTGGAATTAACCTAAATGCAAAAAAAAGAATTTGGATAACAGAAATATTTAATTTGTAAGTAAAATTAATGGGCAAGGTGGTGCAGCGGTAGAGTTGCTGCCTTACAGCACGAGAGACCCAGGTTCAATCCTGACAGCGGGTGATGTCTATATGCAGTTTTTATGTTCTCCTCATGACTGTGTGGGTTTCTCTGGGAGTTCCTGTTTCCATTTACATTCCAAAGATGTGTAGGTTTGTAGGTTAATTGGCTTTGGTAAAAAATTCTGTGGCAGAATATGTGGGAATCACATTGGCTGCATTAGTTATTATCAGAAACCAGGGATCTGGAGTGGAAGCATATTCTTTTCATAGAGGACTGCCTTAAATTAAGTGTAATACATTACTTATATAAATTGCCCTTTGGTGTGAAAATTTTAATAGTTATTTCGCTAACTGCGATTTCATCCACAATCATTAATCTTTCCTACTCAATGTTTTCATATAACTTTGAAATGATATGATAAAGCTGTGAGAGTCACGGATTTACACTCTGGGAATCATTTGTTAGCTTTTGACTTGGCTGGCATTTCCCTCATAATATTCCAAACATATTGGGAGAATAAGATGTAAGGTTGATCAATAGGCTTTCATGACTAGGAAACAACTCATCATAAATTCTATTTTCAATAACTTATTAAAATATGCAAAACAGAAGACACTGAAAGCATGCAGTAGCATTTTCAATTTAAATAAATAGTTTTGCCATTGGACTGGATTTAAGTCAGCACCACTGGGACTTTTTGCTTTGGAGTGTCGGAGGCTGAGGGGTATTCTTGTTGAGGTGTACAAATCATGGGGGCATGGATAAAGAGAATGTTCACAGTCTTTGTCACAGGGCAGATGATTCTAAAATTATGGAGCATTGGCTTAAGGTGAGAGAGAAGAGGTTTAAGAGGAACCTCAGTTGAAACTGTTTTATTCCGAGGATAGATAATCTATATCTAAAACAAGCTGCCAGGTGAAGCTATAGAAGCGGATACAATTGTGGCTTTTAAAGGACATTGCACAGATATATGGATAGTGAAGGTTTAGAGGGCCATGGACCAAATGCAAGCAAATGGGACTCGCCCAATATGCCAATTTGGTTCAATGAACAAGGTGAGCTGAAAGGCCTGTATCTCTGCCATGGACTCTATGACTCCCAGATGACTGAAACTGTATAGGAAGGAACTGCAGATGCTGGTATATATCGATGATAGACAAAAAATGCTGGAGTAACTCAGCGGGTCAGGAAGCATCTCTGGAGAAAATTAATAGGTGATGTTTTGGGTCTGAAGAAAAGTTCCAACTTAAAGTGTCACCTATTAATTTTCTCCAGAGATGCTGCCTGACCAACTGAGTTACTCCTGCATTTTGTGCCTATCCACTGAAACAGTATTTGAGTTCCGTATCTTGGATATCATCAATCGTCCTGACCTGGACTCTAAATTTCCATGGTCTTCAAGGAATTTCAAAGACTCAAAATAAAACATGTTGGTGCTGTAGTAGACCCAACCACCTAAAGTAGCATGGCTAAAATCAGAACTATCTATCTAAACACAAATGCACCTTTTCTCAATAAGACACTCGCAGATATTTCTCATTCTCAAAGAATAGAGATATTTTGAAAACATTTATTTTATGGTTTACTGTAGTTTAATTTAGAGAACGTTTAATTTAGTTTAGAGATGGAGTGCAGAAACAGGACCTTCGGCCCACGCAGACCAGCGATCCCCACACAGAAACACCATCCTACGCACACTGGGAGACAATTTACAATTTTACCAAAGCCAATTAACCTACAAACCTGTCTTTGGAGTGTGGGAGGAAAGCGGAGATCCTGGAAATAACCACGCAGGTCACAGGGAGAACGCACAAACTCCATACAGACAAACCTGTAGTCATGATCGAAACCGGGTCTCTGGCGCTGCAAGCTCTATCACTACGCCAGCGTTCTGCCGTTGGAGAGATTGACCTCCAGCTTTGTAGGATCTATTGTATATAATGACATTTCTGAAGGTGGCAGGGCAAGTTGCTAAGTCTGCAACAGAAAGCCTACGGCAGCGTAACTTCATAAAAAGATGCAAAGACATCAAGCTAAATATTTATGATTCATTGGTTTGGATTCAGTTAGAATGTGGTGTCCAATTCTGGGTAGCGCTCAGTAAGAAGGATGACAAGACCCTGGAGCCTGGTAAGCGTTACCAGAATGATTCAGGGGTGACTATGTTGCTGCTGACTCCTTGGGTAAAATGGCATGCAATCCATCCCCAGGTCCATGGGCCATTTGATCCAATTGGAAAATAAACTGTCCTTTCCTCTCAGGGCAAGGAAAATTGGTGGGATAGTGGAGCACTGGGAATCAATAGGCTCAGCTGGGTCTTAGAGCTAGTAACGAGATGCCTCTCCATCTGTCCTTCTCATTAGATACTCTGCATAATGAAACAGGCTTGTCAAAAATTCCTTACAGTATATGTACTTTAAATCTTCGATCGCTGGCCTAATTAATTAATGTTCGTAAGCTAAAGGGGCAGAATTAGGCCATTTGGCCCATCATATCTAATCTATCTTTCTCTCTTAACCCCATTCCCCTACCTTATTCCCTTAATCCCTGACACCCTTATTAATCATATAAATTAGTAAATTCCTTACACCTTAGTAAATTCTTGGCAGGACATTATATCTTTTCCTGCTTTGATAAGTACAGCAAGGGTGCTTCTCATCATTGCTAATGACCATGTCTTATTCAAGCATAAACCATCATCTCAGGGATTTAGAAATGGGTATCGCAGAGCATATGTATAAGAATACCTTTAAGTACTGTGAGTACTGCCGCGATATGATTTTGACACAGGATTACAGCATTCGTGGATAGGATGTTATGTTGGTGGCTCATTCCTTGTTACTTGCTTTAGTAAACAACAAACCCAAAGAGACTACAAGCACCACCTTGGTGACAAATTTAGAGACTTTCTGCTTGGAATAGCAGAGTAGTAATTAACCATGACGTTCTCTTGATACATTAATCATCATAGTGGGCAAAAGATGGAATTCAAAAAGTCTCAAAAAGATTGTTTGCAGTCTTGAATGTATGAAATGTGGTTAGGTATCTTCAGGTGCCTGTAATTTCTATGTAAGGATTTCATTGCTCTTCTTCGGTACATTTGTCAATAAAACACTATTGACTTGACTCTTGATCAAGATGATATAATTTCGGTCATAAGTAATAGGAGGAGAATTATGCCATTCAGCCCATCAAGTCTATTCTGCTATTCAATCATGGCTGCTATTTCATTTCGGAGTCACGTGAGTGACTTCGTGAAGAGCCCGCCGGCGCGCATGCTCGACATATCGTCGTATCGCGTTGCTGCGACGGCTGACGGAGGAGCGAGCTCCTCGCCAGCCCTTCATAAGGGAACCACGCAGGTAAGTATGCTACCTTAAGTTGGTGGTTCTTGTTGTGTTTGCTTCACAGCAAGAACATGGATGGGAGAGGCCGGAGTTCGAGGAGAAGTCGCCGGCCAGCAGTTCCGGAGCGAGAGTTGTCGGGGGTACCTGCAACGCAGACCGGAACGAGGGCGGAGATGTCGGTGAGCTCTGTATTTTCAGGTCCGGACCCGCCCGCACACCACAGCTCGGAGGAGTCCGACGAGGAGGAGTGTGGTGTGCCGCCAGAGCAGGACGACTCTGCCATGGCAGCCAGGTCGTCAGCAGGCTTGCTGACGGCTTCGAGCAGAAGGGTCCGTGCGGCTGCACGGCCCGTTTCACGCAGCCCTCTGAGAAGGGGAAGGGCAGGAGCCCAGCAGCCTAACCCTGTTGGGGCTAAGGCTCTGCCTGCCGCCAAGGAGCGGTCAGGTTCCAGGACGGGACCCGGGGCAGCTGTGAGGTCCAGCCGTCGCCCCCCAACTTTCGACGCCGGGACGAGTCAGTTGGGGGTCCCGTCACGGTCGCCGAGCCCCCCATGGATGGGTGGGCGAGACCATGCGTCGGCAAGGTCCACGATGTGGGCAGCTGGCAAGCCTGCACGGGCCCAAGGTATCCAGGCTTCGGCTGGTGCCGACACCATGCCGCATCTGTCCATAGAGGCAACGGCTTCCGCTCCCGCTAAACGGAGGCGGTTGAACACGCCCGTGCAGGAATCGCGCAGTTTCGCCTCGGCGGCTGTCGACGACAACTACCGGCACCGGCAGGGCCTCGACGAGGTGCGGGCCGATGACAGGAGCCCCGGCCAATTTTCAGAGCCGGAGGACTCCGACCACCTGAGTGTTCAGGGTGAAGGGCGTATTGACCGGATGGAGCGGCTGCTGGAGCTTCTCCTACAAGGTCAACAACAACAGGCATCCAGCAGCGACAGGCACAGGGCTTCATCACCAGCTTCGTACACCAGCCTGGAGCAGCAGGACGAGGAGGCCGTGGTTGACCCCATCCCACCCCCGCCTGAATTACCGGCGGAGGACCTCCTCGATGTGGCTACCAAATTTGCAGCCCCTCATTCGTTGGGGCTTCCCATCAATACGAAGTTGGCAGCCACAGTGGACTTCCTAAATAATCACCAGCTTCAGGAGGAAGTCCTACTACAAGCCATGAGCCGCCACAAGGCTCCATCAAACTGCAATTCCCTCAACGTGCCTGTGGTCAATACGCCAATATGGGGCAACATCAGTGCGGCTATCCGTCAGCAGGAGCTGAAAATTCAGCGGATCCTGAAACTCCTCATGGCCGGGATTACTGCCTTTGTGCGGTCGGTCGACGGAGAGGAGCTTAATTTGGACCAGGAGGATGCTCTGGCGCTTCTGTGCGCTACTCAAAACGAAATAAACGGCTTTCGGAAAAACAGCATCCGCCCAGCGCTCAACCCTAAGTTTGCAGGGTTGTGCAAACCACCGCCGCCGCCGCCGCCCCGTCAGCTCTTTGGCGAAGACCTCTCCAAAAGGGTCAGAGAGCTGGATGAACAAGCCAAGACCGTGGGGCTCATGCGCTCTCACAGTGCCCCCACGCCATCAGGCTCGAAAGCCCCACTTGGCCGTTCACGAGGGTCTGTCAGCACTTCCACCAGGAATTACCCTCCAGCTCCAAACCGATATCAGCCACCCCAACCCCAGGGGTCTTTTTTAGGACAGGCTCGGCAGAAGCCGAGGTGGAAAATGAGGACGCCACGACCTCAAACCAACCCAGCACCTCCACGACCACCCACTCGTGTCAGGGACCGCCGGTAACCACAGAGGTGAGGCGATCTGGTTCTCTTTTTTCTCTTTGTTTAACTCCACATGTTGGTGGGCGTTTGCGGTTGTTTGCGGGTGCATGGGGTGACATTACCAGCGATGAGTATGTGTTACGGAATATTCAGGGCCATAGTATTGAGTTTATTAATGGGGACATCCCTCCACCTCAGCATAGACCGGGTCGTACTTTCAAACTAACGGCTGCGGAACAGTCAGTAGGCTATAAGGAAATTTTAAGGTTGGAACAGAAAGGGGTCATAGAGAGAACGGTTCATGAGCCCGTTGAATTTGTTTCCAATATTTTTACTAGACCTAAGAAGGATGGAGGCTGTAGAGTCATTATTGATCTAACCACTCTGAATAACTTTGTAACATATACTCATTTTAAAATGGACACGTTTGAAACGGCCAAATCATTGATTTCACAAGGGTGCTTTATGGCATGCATTGATTTACAGGATGCGTACTATACCGTACCTATGAAAAAATATTACAGAGGGTTCTTAAAATTTATCTGGATGGATCAGCTGTGGCAATATAGGGCATTGCCTAATGGGCTCACCACAGCCCCTCGCTTATTTACTAAATTGGTGAAGCCAATTATGGCTTATTTAAGACAAAGACATCATATTGTTATGGCCTATTTAGATGATATTTTAATTGTCGGCCACACCTTGGAATTAGCACAACAAGGGGTTGCAGCTGCGGTCAATTTGTTCCAACAGCTTGGGTTCATTGTTCATCCAGAAAAATCTAAGTTCTGCCCCACCCAGGTAATTAATTATCTGGGGTTCCAGGTGAATTCCATTAGCATGAGAGTCACCATACCAATTAACAAAATTGAGGAGGTAACACAGGTGTGTACAGACTTGATTAATACTCGTATACCATCGATTCGTCACACAGCTACTGTCATTGGCAAGATTGTGGCTTTGTTTCCGGCAGCCCGGTATGGACCTCTGCATTATCAAAACTTGCAGAGAGCCAAGATCGCTGCGTTGCGACGGCATGCTGGTCATTATGATCGATCAATGCGGCTGCCGCCTGCAGCATTGGATGAATTACGATGGTGGGTTTGCCACATTAGTAAATCGTTCAAAACTATTATTGAGGCGAAACCGATGATATACTTACAAACTGATGCGAGCTCTGATGGCTGGGGAGCTACGAATCAATTCTCTAGTTGTGGGGGCCGATGGGATACCCTTGAGAATACGATGTTGGTATCACAAGGGATCAACTATTTGGAGCTGCTTGCAGCGTTTCACGGACTTCGTGCATATTGTTCCAAGATCATTGGAGCACATGTCCGGCTCCAAATAGACAATACCACAGCGGTGGCATATTTAAACCACATGGGCGGTACCAGGTCAGTTTCATGTGATAAATTGGCTAATTCAATTTGGCTCTGGTGTGTCAAGAGAGACATTTGGATTTCAGCTACCTATTTGCCAGGTGAGCTTAATATTGTGGCGGACGCCAGGTCACGCAAGTTCAATGATAATATTGAATGGATGTTACATCCTGAAATTTTTGCAAAAATCACAGCCAAATTTGGGAAACCGGACATTGACCTTTTTGCGTCCCGGTTGAACCATCAGGTACCAACCTACGTCGCGTGGGAACCAGATCCTGGGGCTATAGCGTTAGATGCATTCTCGCTAGACTGGGGGAATTGCTTTTTCTATGCATTCCCCCCGTTTTGCCTCATCAGTCGGGTATTACGTAAAATTCAGATGGACGGTGCCAAGGGCATCCTTATCATACCCGACTGGCCTACACAGCCGTGGTATCCGATGGTCTTTGACACGCTCAGTGAACCTTGGGTCCGTTTGCAGGGTAGCCCAGAATTAGTTACTCACCCTGTTTCAGGGGAGCCACATCCCTGCCATGGCTATTTAAATTTGTTGGCTTGCAGATTCTGAATCGGCCTTTAGAACAATACGGCCTTTCTACCCGGACCATGGATACCATTGCGGCGTCGTGCCGAGAGTCTACAAGGCGAAGATACCGCTCTCACATCAGGAAGTGGGAAGCCTTCTGCAGCCGCTCTCGCATCACGTACGATGCCGTGACTATAACCGACGTCCTGGAATTCCTCGCGGGGTTGCACCATGATGAACACTTAAGCTACAGTGCCATCAACAGCGCCAGGAGCGCTCTATCATTCTACCTCAATATTGAGGTGGGATCCAACAGGCTAGTGTCCAGGCTCATGCGGGGTATTTTCAATACGAATCCGCCTACACCACGTTACAATATCACCTGGGATGTCAGGGACGTTTTAACTCTGCTCAGGACGTGGTCCCCCATGGAAGGGCTCCAGCTGGACAAACTCACCATGAAGCTGGTGATGTTACTAGCGCTGACTTCAGCACAGAGGGTACAGACACTCCACAAACTACGTGTCGACAGAATGATGTCTACCCCCACAGAAGTAGTTTTCTTTGTTGACGAGCTACTAAAGCAACACAGACCTGGGTGCACAGGGCTGCAGCTGAAGTTCCCGGCATACCCCGCCGATGCTAGGCTATGCTTAGCCTCCCATATCCGTTACTACGTCAAGGTGACGGCAAGCATCAGAGGAATGGAGAGATACCTGCTTGTCACTCATAAGAGACCTCACCATCGAGTGACAACACAGACGATATCCAGGTGGCTTCGAGTCGTCTTGGGTAAGTCAGGTATCGACACTAATGTGTTCAAATCTCATTCCACCAGGGCTGCATCGACGTCGGCGGCGAGGGTCATGGAGGTGCCCATGGACCATATTCTCGCCACAGCAGGATGGGCTAATGAGACGGTGTTCCAGCGGTTCTACAACCGGCCCGTTGCTGCGCCTCTACAGTTCGCAGAAGCCGTGCTAGATGCGGGGCAAGAACGTGGAGATGTCCCCGAATGAGGGGTTTTGATTTGTTTGTTAATAAATATGCTTTGTTTTGCAGTATGGACTAGTCAGCAAGTTATTCCTCCCATCCATCCCTGGTAGTGGTGTGACAGCATGGACGTGGTCCAGGGCGTGTCATCACAGAAGCTTTGAAGTCTTCACGAAGTCACTCACGTGACTCCGAAATGAAATAGTAAGATTGAACGAGAACTTACCAGTTCGAAGGTTGATCATTATTTCATGAGGAGTCGAAGTGAGGGATTTCGTGCCCTCCTCGCCCAACCCTCAATCACCTTCAGCTGGTAATCTTAGTCGTTTCATTCTTACTATGTGAAGTCATTTCTTGATTGGTTTCTGTGATTCCACGCCGCTACTTTGAAGTATGTCGAGCATGCGCGCCGGCGGGCTCTTCACGAAATCCCTCACTTCGACTCCTCATGAAATAATGATCAACCTTCGAACTGGTAAGTTCTCGTTCAATCTTACTATTCCTCCTAACCCCATTCTTCTGCCTTCTCCCCATAACCTCTGACACCCATACTAATCAAGAATCTATCTATTCTGTTTTAAAAATATCCATTGACTTAGCCTCCACAGCCTTCGGTGGCAAAGAATCCCACAGATTCACCACCCTCTGACTAAATAAATTCCTTCTCATCTTCTTCTTAAAGGAACATCCTTTAATTCTGAGGCTATGGCCTCTAGTCCTAGAGTCTCCCATTAGGAGAAACATCCTCTCCACATCCACTCTTTCCAAGTCTTTCAATATTAGGTACATTTCAATTAGGTCTCCCCTCATTCTTCGAAACTCCAGTGAGCACAGGCCCAGTGCCGTCAAATGTTCATCATAAGTTAACCCACTCAACCTGGGATCATTCTTGTAAACCTCCACTGGACACTCTCCAGGGCCAGCACATCCTTCCTCAGATATGATGCCCAAAGTCCTTCACTTTTGAAAAACTGGTGTGGGTAAATAGGGATTTCAAGGGCAACAAGTATTGGCAGAAATAAGGTGGGGAGAGAGTGGGGTGGGGGGGGGGGGGGGGGGGGGAGGGAGAGAGTGGGGCAGCATTGCATTCAAAAGAATCAACTAATGTTACTGAAATGTACTTTCTCTTGGAATACTTTTATGTTATTTGGCCATATTACTGGGTCTCCTTCACTAGTTATTTTATTCCCGTCACTGGCATTTGAAGTAATAATGGGTGTATAAACTAGGTAAATAAAAACTTAATCGTGAAACATTTCTGGGGTTTATCGTCAATTACAGAAAACAATACATATACTACACAATGCCTCCCACTGTTCAGTTAATGGGGCCATTGCCAACATTAGAGACAGGCATAAAATTCTGGAATAACTCAACGGGTTAGGCTACATCTCTGGAGAAAATGGATAGGTGATGTTTCGGGTTGGGAGTGAAGAAGGGTTCCAACCCGAAATGTCACCTATCCATTTTCTCTGGAGATGCTTCCTGGCCCGCTGAGTTAGTCCAGCATCTTGCGAATAGCTTTTGTATTAACTAGCAGCTGTAGTTCCTTTTTTTAAACCAACATACTGGAGACAGGTTAAATTGTGCCAGTTGCATTTACTTCGGCATCCTCATTTTCAGCAAGAAGGGATACATACTGACTGCAAAACAAAAGGCTGACCTTTATCTTTTGTGGTTACTTGCTATGGTCAGATCTGTGCTGCTCTATTGAACACATTTCATGGAATCAAGATGGTGCAGTGGATGCCTATCACAGCTACTTTACAAGGAGCTACAATTTTTAATTGCAATTTGCTGCTGCAACTTTGTTTCAATGAGCTTAGCTTAGTTTAGAGATACAGAGCAGAAACAGGTGTGACCCACCGGTTTCGTGCCAACCAGCGATCACCCCTTACAACAGCAGCAGCAGCCTACGCACCAAGGACAATTTACAAGTTTTACAATTTTACTGAAGCCAATTAACCTAACAAGCCTGTACACCTTTGGAGTGTGGGAAGAAACTGGAGCACCCGGAGAAAACCCACGTCATCACAGGGGGAACGTACTCTCTCTGTGCAGACAGCACCCATAGTCAGGATCAAATCCGAGTGCCTGATGCTGCAAAGCAGCAGCTCTTCTGCTGCGCCGCCAGGCTGCCCTGATGAAAATGGGAGAAAGTGGGGCTACATTGGACACGAGAAAGCCAAGAGCAGAAGTAACTGAATGTCCGGCCCACTATTTGAGGCACAAATGGAATGAATTTCAGGTGGGAGCGTGGCTCTTCGGGAGATATTAGAATGCTCTTTTGGGGAAGTCAACGGCACCAGAGTGGTGATTCACCAGTACAACATAATGAAGGATTTCCATATTCGATGTGGGGAACATGTTCACCTGGTCAAAATGCTAAAGTTGCCTTTGATTTGAAAATGCTAAAGTTGCCTTTGGTTTGAAAATGCTAAAGTGCATTTTGGTTTGAAAATGCTAATGTGCATTTTGGTTTGAAAAGGCTAAAGTGTGTGTTGGTTTGAAAGGGCTAAAGTGCGTTTTGGTTTGAAAATGCTGAAGTGCGCTTTGGTTTGAAAATGCTAAAGTGTGTTTTGGTTTGAAAATGCTAAAGTGTGTTTTTGTTTGAAAATGCTAAAGTTGCATTTGGTTTGAAAAAGCTACAGTTGCCTTTGGTTTGAAAATACTAAAGCTGCCTTTGGTTTGAAAATGCTAAAGTTGCCTTTGGTTGGAAAATGCTAAAGTTGCCGTTGGTTTGAAAATACTAAAATTACCTTGCCTTATTGAAAAGTGCACTTGCGCTTGGTGGCCCTGCACCCTGCCTGAAGTGGCATTTCAAGGAATAGCTGTGAGTCAACTGCCAGCCCCCAACCATGAGTGAGTGATCTGCCAGCACACCAGGCTTGAGTGAATGAGCCATCAGCCCAAGAATCCATTCGGCCCACAATATCCATACTAGCCCTCTGGAAACCTGTCCCTTCAGCCCACAATACCCATACTAGTGCTCCAGAAAGCGCCCCCCCCCCCCCACTGGCCACCAATATTGGAATTGGTGGAGAGGTGGAATATTGCATTGGGGGACCAGCACTCACATGCGAAGCTGGGACCCAATGGGTCCCACTTAGTCTAGTGTAAGATTAAAGGAACAAAGTTGAAATTTAGAACCACCCCTCCTACAACATAATCTGTTAATTCTCTACATAAAATCCACTTCTGATCCATCACCACATCCCTCAATTCCCTTAGCACTCAAACTCCACAGCCTCACATCTTGAACACACTCCACAACTGTGCGTTCACTGCCTTCCACAGGTGACAAACATTCTCAACACAGACATTTCTCTTTTTCACAATATTAAATAACTATCACCTTATCCTGAGACAATGGCAGCTTCAGCTTAGAAACATTGGAATTGAAGATACATGTTATTAATTTTCAGTTAATTTTGCACCGATTGAGAAATTGGTCTGCCATTTCTGTGTTCGAATCTCATAAGTGCAGCTGATATTTTTTCCCATCTCAATCACACACATAATCATACATCGCAGGTTACATTTCCTTTAATCCTGGTGGAAATTGGAGCTTCATGATCATGATTATTAACCGAGGAACTGGGAGATCATTGCACAGTACACAATGACATTCACGTCCTTGCCATGGGGTCAGTATTATGGGGATTATTTTGTTTAGCTCATTGGAACATAGAACATGGAAAAATAGGAACAGGAGTTGTTTGTTTAACCTCCTTTACCATTCTGTATGATTGTGATGCATCCTCTATTTCAATGGCATATTGCCTCTCTCTTCCCATTCCCCAATGATTCTGCGTAAGTCTACAAAGCCGTGCAGATTTGTAGGTTATTTGGCTTTTGTAAATAGTAAATTATCCCTACCGTGTAGGAAAGTGCTAGTGCATGGGGTGATCGCTGGTCAGCAGGGACTCATTCGGCTGAAGGGCCTGTTTGCAGCTATAACTCTAAAGTCCCAAGTCTAAATCTATCCATCCCTTCCTTAAATATCCTCCAAACATGAATCCCTTTGGCAGCCAAAGAACAATGGTGCTCGGACAATTTGGGCTCCAAGTCAATTAAAAACCATTTCATTGTTAACTTCACCATGCAGCCAAATCGTTTAGCCTTCTTGTTAGATATGTTTTTTTTTGCGAAAGGTCCTTTAGAAAAAAGGACCATAGCAAACTGAGCCAACTCTAGCTGGTGACTCAGCTGCTTATTGAAAATCAATTCCTTCGGAAAGCCATGAGTGACAATAACAGCCCCTGGGGTCCATGCTAGAGAGGCTCAGGACTTGAAAAACAACATTCCATCCCTTTTCGACTCTTTGACTATATATGAAGCTCTCACCAGGGTCTCTTCTATACCCCGTAACTCTCCTCTCACTCTCCGTCCCCCCACTCATAACAAGGGCAGAGTCCTCACCTTGTCCTCACCTTCCACCCTACCAGCCGTCACATACAACAGATAATCCTCCGACATTTTAGCCACCTCCAACGGGATCCCACCACTGGCCACATCTTCCCATTTCCTTCGCTGTCAGCTTTCCGCAGAGACTGCTCCCTCCCTAATTCCCCGGTCAATAGTTCCCTTCCCATCCAAACAACCCCCTCCCCTGGTACTTTCCCTTGCAAACGTAGGAAATGCTCCACTTGTTGCTTTACCTCCCCCCTTAACCCAAGGACCCAAGCAGTCTTTCCAGGTGCGGCAGAAGTTCACTTGCACCTCCTCCAGCCTCATCTATTGCATCCGCTGCTCTACATCGGTGAGACCAAGCGTAGTAGGCTTGGCGATCACTTTGCCCAACATCTCCATTCAGTTTGCAATAACCAGCCTGATCTCCCAGTCGCTCAGCACTTCATTACCCCCTACCATTCGGAATCTGACCTTTCTGTCCTGGGCTTCCTCCATGGCCAGAGTGAGCCCCACCATAAATTGGAGGAGCAACACCTCATATTTTGCTTGGGTAGTTTACACCCCAGCGGTATGAACATTGACTTCTCCAATTTCAGGTAGTCCTTGCTTTCTCCCTCTTTCCCCTCCCCTTCCCAGCTCTCCCACAGCCCACTCTCTCCGCCTCTTCCTTTCTTCTTCCCCCCCCCCCCCCCCCACCCCCCCGATCCCCTCAACAGTCTGAAGAAGGGTCTCGACCCAAAACGTCACCCATTCCGTCGCTCCATAGATGCCTACTCACCCGCTGAGTTTCTCCAGCATTTTTGTTTACCTTCCATCCCTCTTACGTGCCACTTGACGGCTGGAAAAAAAAGATGCCATTCCCTGCTGGGAAAAAAAATCTCACCATGCATCCATTTAAAAGGAAGGACCAGTCAATTCAACGTTTGCTTTGGAACACATGTGGTGTTCTGACACAAAGTGCTGGGGTAACTCAGCAGGTCCAGCAACATCTGAAGAGAAAAAGGATGGGTGATGTTTCGGGTCGGAACCCTTTCTTCAGACTGAAACTAGAGGGGAGGGAACTGGAGGTTAGAAAAGGCCTGTACTAAGCAGGGCTGGTAACAGAGGACCAAGGAAGGGTGGAGCCCATAATGGCCCATTGTTGGCTGGGGAAGACGTGATAACAAAAGGATACAAGAGTGGAAACAGTAGGATGACTAGGCCAGGGGAGAGGGGGGGGGTGGGGGGGGGGGAGAGGGAATGCAGGGGTTAGTAGAAATTAGAGAAATCTACGTTATTACCAAAGATCCTATGGCAAAGCAAGATAGATCATTCGACGAAAAAGACATAGTACGGTCATGGGCAGATTCATGGGTAATTTTAGGCCCCATTTCCGTAACAGACTTCCGTCTCCGCACCAAAGATCCCATAACAGAGCAAAGATAACTAGTGCGGAGATGGAAGCCGGTTACGGAAACATCCTCGTAAAAATAAAAGTTATTTGGTAAAAATCTTCTCCTCATTTTCAGAATTTTAATTTATTAACACAAACTGTTCCCCCTGTTATTACCAAAGATCCTATAGCAGAGCAAGATAGACCACTCCTGTTAAATGCAATTGGGCTGACGTGTAGTACGCAACAGAACGGAACGTGGGCCTTTTTTTCATCCATTTCCGTAACCGGACCCGACCCGACCCGACTCGCAGTGTAATCAACGTTGCGGGGGATCAGTTTTTCTTAATAAATTAAGATTCTGAAAATGAGGAGAAGATTTTTACCAATTAACTTTTATTTTTACGAGGATGTTTCTGTAACCAGCTTCCATCTACGCACTATTATCCCATGGGATCTTTGGTGTGGAGATGGAAGCCGATTACGGAAATGGGGCATTAAATTACCTACGAATTTGCCCACGACTGTACTACGTCTTTTTCGACGAGTGGACCATCTTGCTCGCTATAGGATCTTTGGTTATTTCTGCTAGGTTGTAAACTGCTCTAGCAAAATATGAGGTGCTGTTCCTACAATTTGAGTGTGACCTCACTCTGATATTGGAGGAGGCCCAGGACATAAAGGTCAGTATGGGAATGAGAAGGGGTGTTAAAATCTTTGGAAACCGGGAGATCATATTTCTCTGAGGAATGGAAAATACAGCAACCTTAAGCAAGGCCGTCGGTATCAATGAACATTGAAATTAACAATAATTGTTAATTACAGGGTTCTTTTAGAGAGCTTCAGCTGACAATCAACTCACTGGTTACTGCCAGAGAGATTACAATGAGAAGGGTCACATTAGTATGGAGAGTACAGCGCAGACCCACAGATAGAAAGAGCAAACACTGTGGGAGCAAACACAAATATAGCAGTTGGCATTTTATGTGGGAGCTATTTGTTGAAAGCATAGTGTTGGGCAGGAGCGCTCCGCTCAAGGTAACGTGCATTGCTAAAGGTTACAAGTAAGAAAACAATATATTAGTTGTTTACAGGGAAAATATGATTCTGGTTCTTTGCCAAGTTGCACTGCTAATTTGCCGTTTAAGTGCTGATGGTGGCTCCTTGCCCTTATAGCTTGCCTTTCTCATCAAGTGATATTTGCTCCTTCCCCTCCTGGAACTCTGCCTCTATCAGACATCAGCCCCAATTGCACAATCATAGAATGGTCAACTGTAGACCATTTGTCCTTACATCTTACTGCCACAGCTCGAAAAGAACTGTGACTTGGTCTAATTACACGTTCTTAATCTTTCTCAAAATGCCCCTCCTTCAATTATTCAGTGGCTCTGTACCTAAAATCACAGCTGTGTTGGGTTGTGAATACCAGGCCATAAACTGTAGTTCTTGTCCCAATCTGTCCTCTGAGTTTTGCCAGTTATGTTCATCTGCATCATTTGTTCATTGATTCCTCGTCTGCTAGAGACAGTAACTCTATGTTTAGCCCATAAAACAATACGAGACTTTAAGAAACTTTGTCAAATCACTCCTTGATTTCTTTGCTCTGGGGTGATTAACCCTAGTTTTTCAATTCTCTCCAGATTATGGCGTGGCATGATGGCGCAGTGGTAGACTTGCTGCCTTACAGAGCTAGAGACCCGGGTTCAATCCTGACTGTGTGGAGTTTGTACGTTCTCCCTGTGACTGCATGGGTTTTCTCCGGAGGCTCTGGTTTCCTCCCACACTTTAAAGACTTGCAGGTTAATTGGCTTTGGTAAAATTGTAAATTGTTCCTAGTGAGTAGGGTAGTGCTAGTGTACAGATTGATCGTTGGTTGCCACGGACTCAGTGGGCTGAAGGGCCTCTTTCCATACTGTTTCTCAAAAGTGTAAAGCTTATAAATATGTGAACAGCTGCAGTACAAAAAAGCTAATTCCTAATTTCTTGAGGAGAATTGGGAATGGGCACTAAATGGTGGCCTTGTGTCTGGAACACAGACCCTGCAAAGATATTAAGAAATGAGATGTTGGTTGGAGCTTGGATCTTCAAACCTATGTCATTGGCATCACATCAACGTGACTGTTACAAGTTGTGTGTACGAGCAACTTCACAAGATGGTGGTCAGTGCACATTATGGTAGTGTGCAATGCACATTATGGTAGTGTTATGGTACCATTTGTAATACTTCAAGGATTCTTTAATGTCCACTAATCTGACATTCCCATGCCCAATTTGTCCTCCATTAAATGTCCACATTTTATTTAATTTTCGTACATAGGGTAGTTCAGATGTTGAATCTACTGGTGCTGATCTATTCAGCCTTCAAAGCACAAAAAAAACCTGACTTGTTACCGATGAATCACCCCTTCTGTTGCTGATATAAATCACAACAGAGGACATGTTTTGGCTGCATTTATGTGCTTGTAGCATCATAACCAGCTGCCTCAGGGTAAAGGTGACAAATGTGTCAAAATAACAGCCACTACTTCCTAGTAGGCTCAGAAAAAAATAATATTTTGTCAAAGTTTAATAAGATATCAAATTGTATGATTTAAAAATATCAATCCTCTTAAAGAAACACAACTTTACCACAAAGTATGAAACATTTTTTTATTTTGTCGTTTCACTTGTGTGTATTTCTCATCCCTTGTATGGAGCCTGTAACATAACATTTTATATAATATCAGGGTTCATCAATCATTTTAGTTCTCTATTTAAATACAATTGCACTTATATGTTGTCATTGTTATAAATTGAAGTATAATGGCTTAATTCACTGGTGTGTCAGCACATTGTACCTTGATGTAATGAGATAGAGGGCTTTGATTACAACGGAGTCCACTAACAAGGTTTTAAAGAAGGAACTGCAGATGCTGGAGAATCAAGGGTACACAAAAAGCTGGAGAAACTCAGTGGGTGCAGCTGCATCTAAGGAGTGAAGGAGATGGACAACGTTTCGGGTTGAGACCCTTCTTCAGAAGAAGGGTCTCGACCCGAAATGTCGCCTATATCCTTCGCTCCTTAGATGCTGCTGCACCCGCTGAGTTTCTCCAGCTTTTTGTGTACCCACTAACAAGGTTGCTTGCTTACTAAATTCCATAATTTAGTGATCATTTAGCAAGCACTACCCACAGAGATCCCGAAGCAGATCTCCAGCCTGACCTTTTGGTTATTAATGGGGAATGGTTTCTGAAAATAAACATGGTGTCTGTGTAAAATAATAAAAGTTAAAATGTCTTGTTTGACAGCTGCACTACTAGAACTGTGGTGGATCATGATGTTCATTTGCCAACCTGTCCTGGTTAAGACCCTGTGTAGAAAGGAATTGCAGATGCTGACTTGCACCGAAGATAGATACGAAGTGCTGGAGTAACTCAGCGGGGCAGGCAGCATCTCTGGAGAAAAAAGGATGGGTGCTGTATTGTGTTGGGACCATTCTCCTGACTGAAGTCCGAAGACTGAAGAAGGGTCCCAATGTCACATATCCTTTTTCCCCAGAGATGCTGTCTGACCCGCTGAGTTCCTCCAGTACTTTGCATCTATCTCTGGTTAAGACAATTATTATGTCACTATTTCTAATAACTAAAGTGCAACAGCAATTAAAGAATGATCTCTGGGAAGCACAGAGTATTAAACAAAATGTGCATATCTTAATTATATATCTTTTTGGTTAGATAAACATTTGTAAGACACAGTTCCACAGAGAATGGGTCTTCTGCCTAGTCATGAATGATGATGGAGTGTTACACAGCCAAGGGGAGGCAATAGGTCCAAAATCATGCCTATCTTAAAGTCAGTGCAAGTCGTAAAAGTGAGCTGAAGTATTTGCAACCATGTTCAGATCCATTGTATCCACTTTCTGAGGCCATTGCCTTTACAGAAGCCAATTCTCAGCCAATGTTGTTAATTCTACATTATATTAATAAGGCCAACTTATATGTTGTCATTGTTATAAATTGAAGTATAATGGCTTAATTCACTGGTGTGTCAGCACATTGTACCTTGATGTAATGAGATAGAGGGCTTTGATTACAACGGAGTCCACTAACAAGGTTTTAAAGAAGGAACTGCAGATGCTGGAGAATCAAGGGTACACAAAAAGCTGGAGAAACTCAGTGGGTGCAGCTGCATCTAAGGAGTGAAGGAGATGGACAACGTTTCGGGTTGAGACCCTTCTTCAGAAGAAGGGTCTCGACCCGAAATGTCGCCTATATCCTTCGCTCCTTAGATGCTGCTGCACCCGCTGAGTTTCTCCAGCTTTTTGTGTACCCACTAACAAGGTTGCTTGCTTACTAAATTCCATAATTTAGTGATCATTTAGCAAGCACTACCCACAGAGATCCCGAAGCAGATCTCCAGCCTGACCTTTTGGTTATTAATGGGGAATGGTTTCTGAAAATAAACATGGTGTCTGTGTAAAATAATAAAAGTTAAAATGTCTTGTTTGACAGCTGCACTACTAGAACTGTGGTGGATCATGATGTTCATTTGCCAACCTGTCCTGGTTAAGACCCTGTGTAGAAAGGAATTGCAGATGCTGACTTGCACCGAAGATAGATACGAAGTGCTGGAGTAACTCAGCGGGGCAGGCAGCATCTCTGGAGAAAAAAGGATGGGTGCTGTATTGTGTTGGGACCATTCTCCTGACTGAAGTCCGAAGACTGAAGAAGGGTCCCAATGTCACATCCTTTTTCCCCAGAGATGCTGTCTGACCCGCTGAGTTCCTCCAGTACTTTGCATCTATCTCTGGTTAAGACAATTATTATGTCACTATTTCTAATAACTAAAGTGCAACAGCAATTAAAGAATGATCTCTGGGAAGCACAGAGTATTAAACAAAATGTGCATATCTTAATTATATATCTTTTTGGTTAGATAAACATTTGTAAGACACAGTTCCACAGAGAATGGGTCTTCTGCCTAGTCATGAATGATGATGGAGTGTTACACAGCCAAGGGGAGGCAATAGGTCCAAAATCATGCCTATCTTAAAGTCAGTGCAAGTCGTAAAAGTGAGCTGAAGTATTTGCAACCATGTTCAGATCCATTGTATCCACTTTCTGAGGCCATTGCCTTTACAGAAGCCAATTCTCAGCCAATGTTGTTAATTCTACATTATATTAATAAGGCCAGCGCAATGATGCAGCTGGTAGAGCTGGCACAATGCCAGAGACCCGAGTTTGATCTTGATTTTGAGTGATGTCTGTTTGCATGTTCTACCTCTGGATGCTACGGTTTCCTCACGTATCCCAAAGACGTATCCCAAAGGGTTGTTAATTTATTTCCCTCCCTTTGAATGTGCAATAATAAGATTATAAGACATAGGAGCAGAATTAGGCCATTTGGCCCATCACGTCCATTTCTCCATTTGATCATGGCTGATCTATTTTTCCCTCTCAAACCCATTCTCTTGCCTTCTCCCCATCACTTTTGATGCCCTTACAAGAACCCATCAATCTCTATGTTAAAAATACCCCATACCAAATTGCCATCATAAAATAATTCTTTATTTGAGCTTTCCTCAGCACTCTATGAAATTTAGGGACTGCCCTTTCTTTCTTCCGAGAAAAAACATACCAATTGATTAATCAGTAATAAAGTAAAACTCTAAAGAAACACAATTAGAATTAGAGATTGTAGAAGGGTCTCGCCCCGAAACATCACCTATCCATTGTTCCTATTGTTCTCTAGTAATGCTGCCTGAACCTGCTGAGTTACTTTATTTTTATAAGGCTGGCCAAGAGACCAGGGCAGCACAGTGGCACAGCTGGTAGAGATGCTGCCTCGCAGTGCTAGAGACTTGCGTTCAATCCTCACCTTGGGTGCTGTCTGCGCAGAGTTTGCATGTCCTCCCTGAGACCGCATAGGCTCCTCCTACTTTCAAAAGCTGGGCGGGTTTGTAGCTTAATTCGCCTAATTAGTAGATTAGTTGTAGATATATTCAAAGACACACACCATCCTGGCCATGCACTAATCTCACTGCTACCTTCAGGTAGAAGGTACAGGAGCCTGAAGACTGCAACGACCAGGTTCAGGAATAGCTACTTCCCCACAGCCATCAGGCTATTAAACCTGGCTCGGACAAAGCTTTGATAACTAATAACCCATTGTCTGTTATTTGCACTTTATTAGTTTATTTAATCATGTGTGTATATATTTATATATGGTATATGGACACACTGATCTGTTCAGTAGTAAATGCCTTCTATGTTCTGTGTGCTGATGCAAAGTAAGAATTTCATTGTCCTATCAGGGACACATAACAATAAACTCATTTGAACTTGAACAATCCCCCTTTAAAATAGTTAATGAATAGTAACTAAGACGTATACTTGCTTATTTAAATTAAACTTCCCTCCTTCACTGAACAAATTGCATAAGAATATTCAATATTGGAAAACACTACCTATCTCAATGTTTGGTAGAATTACTGCCATAAAAATGATTTTTCTTCCGCAATTATTGTACCACTTTCAATCAATCCCGATATATCTTCCAAAACTTTTTTTTTTTAAAGGTTGACTCCATAGTCACAAATTTTATCTGCAATTATAAGAATCACAGAATAAACAAAAAACATTTATGTAAATGAAAAATAAATGGAGGTTTAGCTTTACCAAATTTCATGCTCTATTTCTGGGCAGTTAACATTAAAAATATGAACTTCTGGTTGGAAGAATTGGACCAGCAACCAGACTGCTTAGAAATGGAAAAGAAAGACTGTTTACCCTTTGAAATTGGTTTGTTTCTGTTTGTTACCGCTAAATTGTGCAAAAAGACTTATAGTGAAAACCCTATAATATTCAGTGGTTTATGAATTTGGAAACAATTAAAAAAGACTTGAAAATTGGATAATCTATCACTCTTTCTCCCCATTGTAAACAACCCTGCATTTAAACCTTCAATGTTGGAAAAATGTTTTTCACAATGGAAAATCTCGGAATTAAAAAGATGGGTCATCTCTATAGGAAAGGTACATTTCTTTCATTTCAGGAGTTACAACAAACTTATGGACTTCACCCAAATGACTATTTCAGATATCTACAATTTAGAGATTATGCTAAATCAAATACACAGGATTACAGAACTAGAGATCCAGAAACTCTTGATGAATGTTTGAATAAACACCCTAATACAGAAAAATTAATATCTCATATCTATAATATCCTATTAGACAGTGAGGCACCAACGACGGAAATAAATATGCAAACATGGGAAAACAAACTAGGCCAGCCAATAATTAAAGATATTTGGGACAAAAGCTTACAACATATACATCAATGCTCGTTAAATGCCGGACACTCTCTAATACAATTTAAAGTATTACATAGATTACATTACTCAATAACGAAATTAAATAGAATCTTCCCACATATATCTCCTATCAGCGAAAAATGTCAACATTTAGAGGCTAACTCAACTCACACATTTGTAAATTGTATAATAATTAAAAACTTTTGGACGGAAATTTTTAAGATAATTTCAGAAGTTGTCAACACCCAATTGGACACCGACTCAAAACTAATAATATTAGGAATATTAGAACAGTCAAACACTTACTACAAGCAAAATAAACTTATCGACTATAGTATGATAATTGGGAAAAAATCATACTAAAGATAGTATGGAGTTATAGGACCTTTCCTTTTGGAAAAGTCCTATAAGTCCCACAATTAAAATGTGGTTTATGGAAATGTCAGAGACCCTACATTTGGAAAGAAACTTTGTCACTGGTCTTAATGGACAAACAAGAACTTTTTATCAGAATATGGTCTCCATTTATCGATTATCTGAAGGGGCAAATTAGTTCGGCACGAGAACCTGACTGAAGCTTGAATTAAGGATTAGATTAAGAGTTATACTTTATAATTTACGAACATATCTCCAATGATGTATTATTAGTAAATTATTTCATTCTTTTTTATTATACCTTCTTGTTTTTTTTCTTTCCTTATTATTTTCTACCTATATAAAAAATAAAAAAATATAGCAGAGATATTAATGAATTGATAATATTGATAATATTAGTAATGTATGACTGTTACACATGAAATGTTTTTATTATGTACTTGCTTCTAATAAAAACAATTCGAAAAATTAAAAAAAAGATTCAAGGAACAGTAGATGCTGGTTACAAAGAAGTACTGGAGTAACTCAGGAGGTCTGGAGAATGTGGATAGGTAATGTTTCAGGTCAGACTGAAGAAGGGTCCCGACCCAAAAAAAACCAATTCGTATTCTCCAGAGAAGCTACCTGACCCGTTAAATTACTACAATACTTTATGTCTTTACTTGAGTTTGCTAATCTGACATTGTCACCAACAATTACAATCTTCATGTGATCCACCCTATTTCGACTAATGCAATCATCCTGACACATACATGTAGTATTTTGTCCGGCTGTGCATATCATACGCAAGAAGACTAACAATCTCATAGTATCTTAGAAACATATAGTGTAGAATGCAGCCATTGAAATTCTAATCTTTGCACTGTTTTTTTTTTTAAAGACAGCCCTGGAGTTATCTGTCACCCAAGCAGTTTGCTATTCTTATTCACTCATCCAATTTCATTTCGGAGTCACGTGAGTGACTTCGTGAAGAGCCCGCCGGCGCGCATGCTCGACATTATCGTCGTAACGCGTTGCTGCGACGGCTGGCGGTGGAGCGCGCTCCTCGCCAGCCCTTCATAAGGGGCCACGGAGGTGAGTATTCCACCTTTAGTTGGTGGTCCTTGTTGTTGGTTATGTCTTGCAGCAAGGACATGGATGGGAGTTCGAAGGGCCGGAGGACGTCAGGACGAGTTCGCCGGTCAACAGTTCCGGGGCCTTTACCATCGGCAGTACCTGCAGTGCAGGCCGGGACTCAGGCGGAGATGTGGGTAAGCCCTGTGATTACAGGTCCAGATCCGCCAGCACACCACAGCTCGGAGGAGTTCGACGAGGAGGAGTGTGGTGTGCCGCCAGAGCAGGAGGACCCTGCCATGGCAGTCAGGTCGTCAGTGGGCTCGCTGGCGACCTCGAGCAGGGGGCGTGCGGCTGCACGGCCTGTTCCACTCAGCCCCCCGAGAAGGGGCAGGGCAGGAGCCCAGAAGCCTAACCCTGCCAGGGCTAAGGCATTGCCTGACACGGAGGAGCGGTCAGGTTCCAGGGCGAGACCCGGGACGGCTGTGAGGTCCAGCCGGCACACCCCGACTCTCGACACCGGGACGGGTCGGTTGAGTTGGGTCTCGTCACGGTCGCCGAGCCCCCCATGGATGGGTGGGCGAGACCATGCGTCGGCAAGGTCCACGATGTGGGCAGCCGGCAAGCCTGCGCGGGCTTCAGGTAGCCATGCTTCGGCTGGTGCCGACACCACGCCGCAAGTGCCCTTAGTGGCAGCGGCGTCAGCTCCCGCTAAACGGAGGCGGTTGAACACGCCCGCGCGGGAATCGCGCAGTTTCGCCTCGGCGGCTGTTAGCGACAACTACCGGCACCGGCAGGGCCTCGATGAGGTGCGGGCCGATGATAGGAGCCCGGTTTTCTTTTCAGAGCCAGAGGACTCCGACCACCTGAGTGTTCAGGGTGAAGGGCGTATTGACCGTATGGAGCGGCTGCTGGAGCTCCTGCTTCAAAGCCAACAACAGCAGGGCAGCCACAGGCACAGGGCGTCGTCACCAGCCTCTACCATCAGCCTGGAGCAGCAGGAGGAGGAGGTTTTGGTGGATTCCATACCACCTCCGGTGGAGGTACCAGCGGAGGATCTTCTGGATGTGGCGACCAAATTTGCGGCCCCACATTCATCTGGACTTCCTTTAAACACAAAGCTGGCAGCCACTGTGGACTTTCTTAACAACCAGCAACTACAGGAAGAAGTCCTCATTCAGGCAATGAGCCGTCACAAGGCTCCATCCAATTGCAACTCCCTCAACGTGCCTGTGGTCAATACGCCGATATGGGGCAACATCAGTGCGGCTATCCGTCAACAGGAGGTAAAATTGCAGCGGATCCTGAAGCTCCTCACGGCCGGTATTACCGCCTTTGTGCGGTCGGTGGACGGGGACGAATTGAATTTGGTCCAGGAAGATGCCCTGGCCCTCCTGTGCGCGACCCAGCACGAAATTAACGGGTTTCGCAAAACCAGCATCCGCCCAGCGCTCAATCCAAAGTTTGCAGGATTGTGCAAACCACCGCCGCCGCCCCCGCCCCGTCAGCTCTTTGGGGAGGACCTCTCGAAGAGAGTCAAAGAGCTTGACGAGCAAGCCAAAACGGTGGGGATCATGCGCACTCAGAGTGCCCCCACACCGTCAGGCTCAAAGTCTCCATACATTCGATCACGAGGGTCTGCTAGTACCTCGACGAGGACCCACCCTCAAGCTCCACAACGACAGCAACATCAGACCCAGCACCAGGGGTCTTTTTTAGGACAGGGTCGGCAGAGACCCTGGTGGAAAACGAAGACGCCGCGCCCTCAAGCCAACCCAGCACCTCCACGTCCGCACACGCGTGTCAAGGACCGCCGGTAACCACGGAGGTGAGGGGGTCTGGTTCTCTCTTTTCTCTCTGTTTAACTTCACATGTTGGTGGTCGCCTTCGGTGGTTTTTGGGTGCATGGGGTAATTTTACTGGTGACGAGTATGTGTTGCAGAATATTCAGGGGCATAAAATTGAGTTTATTAATGGTGACATTCCTCCATCCCAGCACATGCCCGCTCGAACGTTTAAATTATCTGCTGCAGAACAGGCAGCCGGCTATAAGGAACTGTTAAGTCTTGAGCACAAAGGAGTGATTGAGAGAGTGGTGCATGAGCCAGTTGAATTTGTTTCGAACATATTCACCAGACCTAAGAAGGATGGAGGTTGTCGTGTCATTATTGATCTAACCCGTTTGAATACTTTTGTAACATATACTCATTTTAAAATGGATACGTTTGTAACAGCCAAATCATTGATTTCTCATGGTTGCTTTATGGCATGCATCGATTTAAAAGACGCATATTATTCCGTATCCATCCAGAAATGTGACAGAAGGTTTTTGAAATTCATCTGGATGGGGCAACTTTGGCAGTACAAGGCTTTGCCTAATGGGCTCACCACAGCCCCTAGATTGTTCACTAAATTAGTGAAGCCAATTATGCCTTATTTGAGACAACGACACCATATAGTTATGGCCTATTTAGATGATATCTTAATTGTGGGCCACACCCTGGAATTGGCTGAACAGGGTGTTGCAGCTGCTGTCAATATATTTCAACAATTGGGGTTTATTGTCCATCCAGAGAAATCAAAGTTCTACCCTGCCCAGGTGATTAATTACCTAGGGTTCACGGTGAACTCTATAAGCATGAGGGTTACCATTCCAATTAACAAGATTGAGGAGGTTACCCAGGTGTGTCAAGATTTAATCCGCACCAATATACCATCGATTCGGCACTTAGCTACAATAATTGGGAAGCTGGTAGCTTTGTTTCCAGCAGTGCGATATGGACCTTTGCATTATCAGAATTTGCAAAGAGCTAAAATTGCTGCGTTAAAACAGAACGCTGGTCATTATGATCGGTCCATGCAGCTGCCGCCCGAAGCGATAAATGAGTTGCAATGGTGGGTGTGTCACATTAGCAGCTCATTCAAGCCTATTAGGGAGGCTAATCCGGTGGTATATTTGCAAACTGATGCAAGCTCCAATGGTTGGGGAGCCACGAATAATTGCTCTAGTTGTGGTGGCAGATGGGACACCCTTGAATCAACGATGTTGTTAACTCAAGGGATTAACTATTTGGAGTTGCTGGCAGCATTCCACGGACTTCGTGCGTATTGTTCCAAGCTTGTTGGAGCACATGTCCATCTCCAAATAGACAACACCACAGCAGTGGCATACTTAAACCATATGGGTGGTACCAGGTCAGTTTCGTGTGACAAATTGGCTAACTCAATTTGGCTCTGGTGTGTTCAAAGAGACATTTGGATTTCAGCTACCTATTTGCCAGGTGAGCTTAATACTGTGGCGGACACCAGGTCACGCAAATTTAATGACAATATTGAATGGATGTTGCATCCTGAGATTTTTTCTAAAGTCACAGCCAAATTTGGTAAACCGGACATTGACCTCTTTGCGTCACGGTTGAACCATCAGGTACCAACCTACGTTTCATGGGAACCAGATCCTGGGGCAATAGCGCTAGATGCATTCTCGCTGGACTTGGGGAATTGGTTTTTCTATGCCTTCCCCCCGTTTTGCCTCATCAGTCGGGTATTGCGAAAGATTCAGGCAGATGCTGCCAAGGGCATCCTTATTATACCCGACTGGCCCACACAGCCTTGGTATCCGGTGGTCTTTGACATGCTCAACGAACCTTGGGTCCTTTTGAAGGGTTGCCCACAATTGGTTACTCACCCTGTCTCAGGGGAGCCACTTCCCTGCCATGGCTATTTAAATTTGTTGGCTTGCAGGTTCTGAACAGGCCGTTAGTCCAATACGGCCTCTCGGCTCGGACCATGGATACCATCGGGGCGTCGTGTCGAGAGTCCACAAGGCGAAGATACCGCTCGCATATTAAGAAGTGGGAAGCCTACTGCAGCCGCTCTCGCATCACGTACGATGACGTGACAATAACCGACGTCCTGGAATTCCTCGCGGGGTTGCACCATGATGAACACTTAAGTTACAGTGCCATCAACAGCGCCAGAAGTGCGCTATCACTCTACCTCAGTTTGGAGGTAGGATCCAACAGGCTAGTGTCCAGACTCATGCGGGGTATATTCAATATGAATCCGCCTACACCACGCTATAATATTACCTGGGATGTCAGGGACGTATTAACCCTGCTCAGGACGTGGTCACCCATGGAAGGGCTCCAACTGGACCAACTCACCATGAAGCTGGTGATGTTACCAGCGCTGACTTCAGCTCAGAGGGTACAGACACTACACAAACTTTGTGTCGACAGAATGACGTCTACCCCCACAGAAGTAGTCTTTTTCATTGACGAGCTACTAAAGCAGCATAGACCTGGGTGCACAGGGCTGCAGCTGAAGTTCCCGGCATACCCCGCAGATGCTAGGCTATGTTTAGCCTCACATATCCGCCACTATGTCAAGGTGACGGCACGCATCAGAGGAATGGAGAGATACCTGCTTGTCACTCATAAGAGACCTCATCATCGAGTGACAGTCCAGACGATATCCAGGTGGCTTCGAGTCGTCTTGGGTAAGTCAGGTATCGACACTAATGTGTTCAAGTCTCATTCCACCAGGGCTGCATCGACGTCAGCGGCGAGGGTCATGGAGGTGCCCATGGACCAAATTCTCGCCACCGCAGGATGGGCTAATGAAGCAGTGTTCCAGCGTTTTTATAACAAGCCTGTTGCTGCTCCTCTACAGTTCGCAGAAGCCGTGCTGAATGCAGGTCAAGAACGTGGAGATGTCCCCGTATGAGGGGTTTTGATTTGTTATTAATAAATATGCTCTTGTTTTGCAGTATGGACTATTGAGCAAGTTTGTTCCTCCCATCCATCCCTGGTAGTGGTGTGTCAGCATGGACGTGGTCCAGGGCGTGTAATCACAGAAGCTTTGAAGTCTTCATGAAGTCACTCACGTGACTCCGAAATGAAATAGTAAGATTGAACGAGAACTTACCAGTTCGAAGGTTGATCTTTATTTTATGAGGAGTCGAAGTGAGGGATTTCGTGCCCTCCTCGCCCAACCCTCAATCACCTTCATCTGGTAATCTTAGTCACTTCAATCATACTATGCAAATTCATTTCTATTGTTGGTTCTGTGATTCCACGCCGCTACTTTGAAGTATGTCGAGCATGCGCGCCGGCGGGCTCTTCACGAAATCCCTTACTTCGACTCCTCATAAAATAAAGATCAACCTTCGAACTGGTAAGTTCTCGTTCAATCTTACTATTCTTTTTTACAAACCTTTATGCGTTCAACTTTTCAGGCTCTCTCCAAGTTGAAACTTTCAGATCTAATAACAATCTGAGTAATTGGATGGCATTTTCAAGTATTATGTCATATAATTTTAAGTCTATAAATTTGGGTTATTGGTACATTCGGTAGATCAGAGATTTCACAATCATCTTGAAAGATTCCATTAAGCAACCTCTTAACCTTTGCTAAGAAGAACAGTTTTAAATTGTTTCTCCAACATTTCTATCTATCTATCTATCTATCTATCTATCTATCTATCTATCTATCTATCTATCCATCTATCTATCTATCCATCTATCTATCCATCTATCTATCCATCTATCTATCCATCTATCTATCCATCTATCTATCCATCTATCTATCCATCTATCTATCCATCTATCTATCCATCTATCTATCCATCTATCTATCCATCTATCTATCCATCTATCTATCCATCTATCTATCCATCTATCTATCCATCTATCTATCCATCTATCTATCCATCTATCTATCCATCTATCTATCCATCTATCTATCCATCTATCTATCCATCTATCTATCCATCTATCTATCCATCTATCTATCCATCTATCTATCCATCTATCTATCCATCTATCTATCCATCTATCTATCCATCTATCTATCCATCTATCTATCCATCTATCTATCCATCCATCTATCCATCCATCTATCCATCCATCTATCCATCCATCTATCCATCCATCTATCCATCCATCTATCCATCCATCTATCCATCCATCTATCCATCCATCTATCCATCCATCTATCCATCCATCTATCCATCCATCTATCCATCCATCTATCCATCCATCTATCCATCCATCTATCCATCCATCTATCCATCCATCTATCCATCCATCTATCCATCCATCTATCCATCCATCTATCCATCCATCTATCCATCCATCTATCCATCCATCTATCCATCCATCTATCCATCCATCTATCCATCCATCTATCCATCCATCTATCCATCCATCTATCCATCCATCTATCCATCCATCTATCCATCCATCTATCCATCCATCTATCCATCCATCTATCCATCCATCTATCCATCCATCTATCCATCCATCTATCCATCTATCTATCCATCTATCTATCTATCTCACAAAATGCTGGAGAAACTCAGCGGGTGCAGCAGCATCTATGGAGTGAAGGAGATAGGCAACGTTTCGGGTCAACACCCTTCTTCAGACTGATGGGGGATGGGGGGAGGCGGGGGGAAGAAAGGAAAAAGGAGGAGGAGGAGCCCGAGGGCTGAGGGAAAGGTAGGAAGGGGAGGAGTCAACAAGGGTTAACAGAATTGAGAGAATTCGATGTTCATGCCAAGAGGATGCAGACTCCCCAAGCAGAATATGAAGTGCTGTTCCTCCAATTTGCGGTGTTGCTCACCCTGGCCGTGGAGGAGTCCCAGGTCAGAGAGGTTGGATATGGAATGGGTGGGGGAGTTGAAGTGCTGAGCCACCAGGAGGTCGGGTTGGTTAACGCGGACCGAGCGTAGGTTTTCGGCGAAATGATCGCCAAGCCTCCGCTTGGTCTCACCGATATAAATCAGCTGACATCTAGAGCAGTGGATGCAATAGATGAGGTTGGAGGAGGTGCAGGTGAACCTCTGTCGGACCTGGAACGACTGCTTGGGTCCTTGAATGGAGTGCAGGGGGGAGGTAAAGCGACAAGTGTAGCATCTCTTGCGGTTGCAAGGGAAAGTGCCCGGGGAAGGGGTGGAGCGGGAGGGAAGGGAAGAATTGACAAGGGAGTTGCGGAGGGAGCGGTCTTTGCGGAAGGCAGACGGAGGGGAGATGGGGAGATGTGGCGAGAGGTGAGGTCAAGTTGGTGGTGGCGAAACTGGCGGGGGACTATGTGTTGTATGTGCCGGCTGAAAGGTGAGAACCAGGGGGGCTCTGCCCTTGTTGCGACTGGGGGGATGGGGAGAGAGGGCAGTGTTACGGGGTATGGAGGAGATCCTGGTGCGAGCCTCATCTATGGTGGGGGAGGGGAATCCCTGTTCCCTGAAGAATTAGGACATTTCTTATGCCCTGGTGTGGAACACCTCATCCTGGGAGCAGATGCGGCGTAGACGGAGGAATTGGGTATAGTGAATGGAGTCCTTACAAGAAGCAGGGTGGGAGGAAGAGTAGTCCAGATAGCCGTGAGAGTCAGTGGGTTTATAGTGGATGTCGGTCAGGACTCTATCACCTGCGATGGAGATAGTGAGGTCAAGGAATGGAAGGGAAGTGTCGGAAATGATCCAGGTGTATTTGAGTGCCGGATGGAAGTTGGTGGTGAAACGGATGAAATCAGTCAGTTGTGTGTGGGTGCAGGAGGTGACACCAAAGTAGTTGTCAATGTAGCGGAGGTAGAGGTCGGGGATAGGGCCCTGGTACGCCTCGAACAAGGATTGTTCGACGTACCCGACAAAGAGGCAGGCATAGCTGAGGCACTTCCCCCCACATTTTCCAGCATCTGCAGTTCCTTCTTTAATACTATCCGTCTATCCATCTATCCATCCTCTCATCTTGACAAATTCTACGTTGTAATTCAATTTGTGCAATAACGCTACCCTATATTGCTAGGATTACTCATCACCTTACTCATCGTTCCCCTGTGCTCCAAGCCACCAAGTTCTGTTCCGATCGGTGGAAGATTACAAAAGTTATGAAGGTTTAACAAATCTTGAGATCAGCAGATATGTTTTCTCGCCTGTCAGTCACCATGAAGGTATTGCCCCTTCTGTCACCCGCTGAAGAATAAACCCCGGAGGCAGGGGTGAGTCAATGAGCTGCGTGCAGAAGCTGCCGCCCATCCACAAGCTGCCGCCCAACTACAAGTTGCCGCCCAACCACAAGCCGCCGCCTGTCCACAGGACCACTGGGTTCCTGGAGCCAGGAACGCCGTCGGAGCCGGGGCCAGGAACTGGTGAGCCCATACATCCCCCTCCCCTACACCGCCCCTCCCCTACACCCCCCCAATGCACCTCCCTCACCAACACCCCCCCGCACACACCTCCCCTCCCACACCCCCCCTCCCACACACCCCTCTCCCCCACACACCCCACTCCCACACACACACCCCTTCCCCCATCCCCCTCCCCCACTCCCCCCTCCCTCATCCCCCCATAATCCCCTCCCCCACACACACCCCACATTTCCCCAACACACCCCCTCCTACACACACCTCCCCTCCCACCCCCCCTCCCCACACACATCCCAACCCCCACAACCCCATCCCCCTCAACCCCCTCACCCCTCCACCACAACCCCTCCCTCATACTCCCTTCCTCACACCCACCCCACACCCCCCTCCCCACAACCCCCCCTCTCCCCCACAACCCGCCCTCTCCCACACATCCCCCCCTCCCCCACCCCCCACACTCATCCCCTCCTCCCCCACCCCCCTCCCCCACTCCCCCCATCCCCCACACACAGACCCCCTCCCCCACATACCCCCCACACACAAACCCCCTCCCACACACCCCCCTTCCCCCACACAACCTCCCTCCCCCACACACCCCCTCCTCCCCCACACACCCCCTCCTCCCCCACATACCCCCCTTCCCCCACACACCCCCCTTCCCCCACACCCCCTCCTCCCCCACACACCCCCTCCTCCCCCACACACACCCTGGCAGGCCCCGCCTGATCCCGTTCCCCTTCCCTGGCTGCAGGACGCTTCCCACCTGAAGCCATCCCCATCCGCCATCTACAGAATGCTCCCGCCGTTGCATTGGGGGAACAGGTGAGAGGTGGAATATTGCATTGGGGAATGGGTTGCATTGGGGGACCAGGTCTCCCGCGTGACTGGGACCCAACGGGTCCCACTTAATCTAGTTCCTTATAAACCTTCTCAGGACCTTTTTGAATCATGAAATGTTGTATCTCCAAAGGCCTACCCAATGATTTTTATAAAATTCTATCTGTATTTCCTTACTTTTATATCCTATGCTGCTGTTTACAATATAACTATCCTTTCGTTTCACTCAATATTAACTTGCCCTGTCACCTTTGATGAATGATGTATATGAGAATCAATAACTCTACTCAAAAATCATGCCATCTATGGTATGCAGTCTTTCCATTTTTAGTCCTCCCAAAGTGTATCATTTCACACATCTCTGCATTGAACACCATCTGCCAGTTTTCACCCTATTGACTCATCCTATCTATGTAATTCTGAATTCTGCAACTGTCCTCCTTACGCTTCAATATTTTGCTTCATTGTGAAAGATTTGTGCTGCTCCCTGCACCACGTAGATTGTTTATAAAAGAAGTAAAAAGGACGATAGACCTAACCCAGATCCTTGGGGAATCCCTGCAAGCCAATTCCCAGTGCAATAAACATCTATTTATCACAGCCCTTTGGTTCATGTTTCTAAGCTAATGCTACATTGATACTGTCACATTTATTTTATGTTCCTTGTGCTTTCATCAGCTTCATCTGCCTACAGAGCATCATCTTATCAAATGCCTTGTGAAAGCTCACATAGACTTTTACCGAACTAGCTTGATTAACCTTCTCTGTTACCTCATCAAAGAAATGTAGCAAATTTGCACACAGTCAGGGCTTATCAACCACAATGAGAGAGACTATTACATACTTCCGAATTTTAGGAATCATTAGTTGTTCAAGTGAGGAAGGCAGTTGAGAATGCGAAAGAAAAATAATTTCTCTGCTTTTAAATCACACCGAGATCTTTCTTGTCCAAAGGCAGACGGAGGTGGCCTTGAGTTCACATTGCATCCAAAAGGGCAGCATTTCTGCTGGCATTAGCATGTACACTCAACTTGTTGTAGGACTTGAACTCATAACCTATTGCCCCGAAATAGCAGAGCACTCTTTTCTACAACGAGCATTTTCTTCTTACACTTTGCAATGGGAATAACATTGAAGCTATCTGCACTGATTGTTATTACCGCAGATAGCAGGCAGAAACTTTGGAAAACTAAACGCACCACTTAAACTTAAAATTTAACTTGTGTGTAGGAAGGAACTGCAGATGCTGGTTTATGCTGAAGATGGACACAAAATGCTGGAGTAACTAGTGGAAGCTAGAGGTATGAAAAGGTGCGAAGAACAAATCAATGAAGGGTATGAAAAGGTTACCTTTTACTAATTTGTTCTTTGAGTCTGAAGGATCTTTTCAGTCTGAAGGATCTTGACCCAAAACGTCACCGACTCTTTTTTTCCAGAGATGCTGAATGAACCGCTGCGTTGCGCCAGCATTTTGTATTAAACTAACTAGTGCCAGAAATATCCATTCCAATGCTAGGCCATCAAAAGTAGCTCAATTTTTCTATCGCCACGGGCGATACCTGATCTGTTGGGTATTTCCCGCATTATCTTTTCATGAGTTGTGAATTGTGAAACCAGAGGAAGGAATGTATTTGGAAGGGAAGGGGGAGGAGGGAAATAGGTGCAAGCCCAGTTGGAGCATAGGAGAGGGTGGGAGAAAAGGATTGTGAGGCACAAAGGGAGTAAGGGGGGAGGGAGGGGTTGGGGATTGTTAGAAGTTAACAAAATTAACACACTCTCCATCCCACTCCCCTTTATTCCCCCACACTCCACTTTCTCTGCCCCCTCCCCTGTGCCCCACTTGGACTCACACCTATTCTTCCACTCCCCCTCCCTCTCCATCTCACTTCCTTCCTCCGGCTTCACAATTTGCAATTCTTCTATCCTTTTGTCTCACCCCTTTAATTCATCACGGACCTTTGTCCAATCATCTGCCTATCTAAAAATCCCATTGTCTGTGTTCACCTAGCTGATACACTTTGTACTATCTCTCCCCTCTTCCACCCCCCTCCACCTCCAAAATCAGTGTAAAGAAGGGTCCTGACCTGAAACGTTCCCTTTTCATGTTCTCCAGGGATGCTGCCTGACCTGCTGAGTTACTCCAGCATATAATGCCTTTTTTTTTGGAAAACAGCATCTGCAGTTTCTTGTTTCTAAACTAAACTAAACTTACTTTTAGATCTGCAAAAGCTCTGATATCTCCGTAAAATCTGTCAACCAAGCCCGCAGTTCCACGCATATGGTCTATCCTGCTCTTGAGTGCTTGACTGTTCAACAGTAAATCTACTACCACAATGAACACACAGCGCTCCAACCTGAGTCCCTGCCACCATGGTGAAACTGCAGCCTGGGACCCCTTGATAACATACTCACCAAACCTCTGGAGCTCCTGGCACTGGACCAACCATGCAACTCACCTCGGCAGCTGTAGCAATCACACTGTCCATTGATAATGCAGCCAAACTGAATTAGGATACAATGGATGGACCAGTAAGTTCATTAGTTTATAAGTTGTAGGAGCGGAATTAGGCCATTCAGCAAGTGAAGTCGACTCTGCCATTCTTTCAAGACTGATCTATCTTTCCCTCTCGACCCCATTCTCCTCCCTTCTCCCTATAATCTATGACACCTTTACTAATCATGAGTCTATCAAGAGATGCTCAATGTCCTGCTGAGTTACTGCAGCATTTTGTGTCTATCTTTGGTTTAAACCAGCATCTGCAGTTTCTTCATACACAAGAATCTATCAATCTCCATCGAGTTTCTATCAAGTTCCTCAGTGACTTCCAGTTCATCAAACTCTGCACCTGCAGTACCCAAACTGGAAGAGTGGGATAGTGAAACAAGACTTGAGGCTTGCAAGTTGTAAGATGGTGCTGCAATGTGGCGAATCTTTGAGCGCTGTTACGGAAGAGAATCTACTTACAACTGTTTCTTTCCATTACTTATGTACAATCGTTCTCATGCAGTTTGATTTGAATGGTAAGCACATAGAACAAGCTTTTCATTGTACCATGGTACATGTCACAATAATAAACTAATCTAAGCTAGGCTTTGTAAAGGAAACAGTTATAGACTTCCAGGCCGAATTTTACAAACAGGTGCATGTATCCATAAATCTTGTCAGATTGGATTGGCCTATATGGAGCTATGACTGTTAAAGGGGCAGGCTTTTGGTGCTCTGGATTAGTTTAAGTATTGCCTTAACAATAGATTACGCTTTTCAAAGCATCCATTATATTTAAATGTTATCGATCAAACCGTAAGAATAGTTAGAAAAGACAGCTTCATCTTTGTTTTGAGATCTGAAATTTATAAACGCCCTCTAATATGCCATCCTTCGTCACCAACTAATAAACGCTGAACAGCCCCTGGGTGCACTTACTTGTAACTGTTGGAATCCATTCCCTTGAAGGAATGTTAGCAAAGGTGCAGCTCCATCTCAGCAGGGGATTGTATATTGTCAGCTACATGTTATAGATTTTCTGTTAATTCTAAGTTAGTGGGTGGGAAATGGAACCAAAAACTGTACATCATTTGATTTATACCAAGCATTGCTGCAGGTATTTTATTGTAATAATCTTAAATTCCATCCTACTTTATGTTTAGCCATGTTGACCGGAACATTTGTAAGGGGATATGTTTCACTGACGCATATGTTCCTGTACATTGCTGAAGGTTTGGAAAATCTCTGATGATTCTGTAAATCACCACAATAATGTCCATTATTAAATAAATATTTCAGCTGCACCAATTCATAGAGAAGAATATTTACCCCTTTTCAAAATGGATGGTCCGTTGAATTGTTTTTCTCTTCAATTTATTAAAATTAACATCATTGCACTCAGCAAAGCCTTTGCAATGCAAAGATTAATGTGGTTAATATGGAGCTCATAACAACTTGAAATCCATATGGTAACAAAATCACACTTGTTTTTGTTATCTGTGAAAGGCAACTCCTGTTGAGAGAAATTAACTTAAATAGTTTGAGACTAACTAATTAGTCATTCTAGACCAGTCAGTCTTCAGGCTCACCAGAGACATTTGGCTTCTTGCATTTATAAAATTGACAGTCAATGGCTAAAGTAGCCTTGACAGCAGCTCCCTAAAGAATTAACACCTTGGTGTGTGTTATGTTGTTCTCTTTTATCCTCATCCACCCACTCTGTCTTCCTGCTGTTGCTATTATATATTATTCATTGCACACGCAGTTAAAAGTATATATTTATGAATAAATCTAATTATTTCTTATTAAGCTTTAAACCTAACAATGGTTGCACCTATTTATTTTAGCTGCTGCACTGTTATTTCCTGAGCAAATGTGTCTCACAGAATTTTCTCCAAGATTACAAAATATTGCCACTTAACTGCTGCCTGGGGTTAAAATGTTGCCTTTTATTATGATTGATTTCTTCAGCCCACGATTTGTAAACTGCCCTACATTTTTTTGATCGGATAAATGATCAGATTGAATTTTTTTTTCAAAACATCTGGGGTCCCAGATGGATTTTCCATCAACCAAAAACAGCATTGACCTTTTCCTGAGGAGTTTTGTTGGTGGGCTCAATATATGAAAAATCAGGCTCATAAATTTCCAATCAAGGAGCCTCTGTTGTGGCTGGTTCAATGCGTTCATTGCAGCAAATTATTTGCAGAAGACTCATTTAAAAAATTTTAGGATTACATTTCTTTACATTTTCTCTAGATGCATCATTTATTGGTGTGAGTACAGGTTTACCAGTTCCTTATTAGTAAAGCTACATGTCTCAAGTAGTACAGAAACAGGCCCTTCGTCCCACCGAGTGCTGATCCCCGTGAACAAGCACTATTCTACATGCTACGGACAATTTACAATCTTTTACCGAATGCAACTTAACCTACAACCTACATTTATGGAATTCCCTGCCACAGAGGGCAGTGGAGGCCAAGTCACTGGATGGATTTAAGAGAGAGTTAGATAGAGCTCTAGGGGGCTAGTGGAGTCAAGGGATATGGGGAGAAGGAAGGCACGGGTTATTGATAGACATGATCACAATGAATGGCGGTGCTGGCTCGAAGAGCTGAATGGCCTCCTCCTGCATCTATTTTCTATGTTTTTATGTTTCTATGTTACAAGCCTGTAAGTCTTTGGAGTGTGGGAGGAAACTGGAGCACCCGGGGAAAACCCAAATGGTCACACGGAGAACGTACAAACTCCATACAGACAGGACCCATAGTCAGGATCGATCCTGGGTCTCTGGCGCTGTAAGGAAGCAACTCTAATGCTGTGTCACTGTGCCCCCCCCCCCCCCTTACACAATACATGCAGCTTTACCAGCAGGGAAGTATTGTATGTTTAACATCCCATATTCCTTACCGATTTCTTCACTTTTTAATCTACATTTACCTTTATGAATACTCTTATGTTGCACAGAAACTTAAATCTACAATTCAGTGAAATTTATAATAACCATATGCAGACATAAACATCATATAGAACGTAGAAAACATAGAATAGTAAAGCAAGGAACAGGCTCTTCAGCCCATAATGTCCATGACAAATATGATTCCAAGTTAAACTGAAGATAGTCACAAAATGCTGGAGTAACTCTGTGGGTCATGCAGCATCTCTGGAGAAAAGAAATAGGTGACATATTGGGTCAGAACCCTTCTTTAGACATGTTTAATTTCCTATGCTTGCACATCTATATCTCACCATTCTCTGCATTTCATGTGCCCTAAAGAAGTGTTTAGTGTATTATTGCCATATTTATCGAGATATGGTGTAAAGCTTTTGTTTTGCGCTACCCAGTCAAAGTAAAGACTGCACATGATTACAATCAAGCGCCCACAGTGTGCAGATAATGGACAAAGGGCACAACATTTAGTGTTAAATTCCAATAAAGATAAAATAAAGATTAAAGATAGTTTATGATCTCCAATCAAGTAGACGGGGGTCAGGACTGCACTCAAACTGGTGAGAGGATGGTTCAGCTGCCTGATAACAGCGGGGTAGAAACTGTACGTGAATCTGGAAGAAGCATCCCGACCCAAAACATTGCCTGAAGTAAATGGCAAAGATAGCAGAAGAGTATGTAACCAGTGTGTATAAAGCACTGTCTATGGGGTGGAGACAGTCTATAATTTGAGTTAATTGTTACAGTGAGATAATAATTAATAACTGGCAGCAGAAGAATACATTACTGATGTATGTAATGAGCAGTCCACTGGAAAATAATTAAGAAACATGTGGACAGATCTTTGAACGAACAAGTAGGATTAGTGCAGATAAGCATGAGGCCAACATAGACATAGTGGGCCGAAGGGCTCGGTTCTATGCTGACTAGCTCTATGTCTCTGAGACTGTATGAGAAGATGGTGAGCCATATTGATGCATGTAAATGTCAGGCAAATTAATATCAATCACCAGACAGCAGTTAGTCACTTAACCTCAGCTTCCAATTAGTTATATTCAACAACATCAACATTCAACATTGAGGGGGTCACAATTCATCAGAAACAAATTCACCAGCAACATGGATGCTGCTTCAAGAGGAACAAGATGAAACGTTGGGTATCCCCTGATAAACCATCACATCCTGACTATCACAAAGCTTTCTGCCAGAAATAGGGTGCAAATCAAGGGTGTGAGGGAATAATCTTAACTTCCTAACTTAGGTGCAGTTCCAACAACACTTTGGGTGAGCAGTATGCATGATGAAGCAGTACATTTCAGTAACACCCCAGCCAATGCCTTTAGCTTTCGCTTGCTCTGCTGACACCGGAGAATCAGTTGCAATGTTTATCATCAAATGGATGCACTGCAATTACTTATCAACCTTCTGCAGCATCACTTCACAAGCTGTGATCACCACTACTTGGGCATTAGTTGCATGGGAACATCATCACCTCTAGGTTCAAATCAAGATCACTGCAAAAGAGGTGGCAAGTTTCTGGTGGGCTTGCAAATAAAATAAAATGCCAATTTTGTTCAATCCTTTAATGGCACAATGTACTTTATTGACACGCGTACAAGGGTGTTGTCAGGGCTTGAGGTTCAGAGCCATAGGGAGCGGTTGAGCAGGGAGGAATTCTATTCCCTGGAGGACAGGAGGATGAGGGGTGGTCTTATAGAAGTCTATACAATCATGAGAGGCCTAGATTGGATGGATGCACAGAGTCTCTTGCCCAGAGTGTGGGAATCGAGAACCAGAGGGCATAGGTGAAGGGGAAAAGATTTGATATGAATCTGAAGGGTAATTTTTGCGTGCAAAATGTGGTGGGTGTATGGAACAAGCTCCTGCAGGTAGTTGAGGCAGCTTGGTCGTGTGGGCAAGTTGGGCCAAATGGCCCGTTTCCACGCTGTATGACTCTGTAACTCAATGTACACATACATTGGTACAGTGAAATTCCTTTTTAGCATACAATTCAGTAAAAAACTGTACTATACTGCACAATTATAGCTGAGTACAATAGTAGATTGCACTGAGGCAGTTCACAAGAGGCTCCATTGCTGTTATTGTATTCTTTGATTGCTAGAGGTATATTTCAGCTCACCATTTACACACACTATTGTATATGATCTTTCCTCTGGTGTTTCCAGATCGTGACAGCTGATGAGAAATAAATCCAAACAATCGGGGCGGCAGTGGTAGAGTTGCTGCCTTAAAGCGCCACAGACCTGGGTTCGATCCTGACTACAGGTGCTGTCTGTACGGAGTTTCTACTTTCTCCCTCTTACTGCGTGGGTTTTCCCCGGGTGCTCCGGTTTCCTCCCACATTCCAAAGACGTACAGCTTTGTTAAAGAATGTAAATTGTCCCCAGTGTGTAGGATAGTGTTAGATTGCGGGGATCACTGGTTGGCGCAGACTGAGTGGGCCAAAGATTTCACTCCATATCTCTAATCTAAACTAACTAACATCCACTAAATAGCCTAGAGAACGTGAGGAACAACACCAGAGAGTGTGTCGAGAATACCGATTCCATCTTTGCCCATCCCCACAGTTCCAAAAAAAGCTTTGTAAGATTCAGTATAAGTAGGATAGTTTTTGTTTTGGAAATTTAGATCCTAGTGTAGGTGCCATCATCAGCAAGAAGATGGACCGAAAAAATGTCCTCAACATTCAGCACGCACAATCAATTTTCCAATCATTAAAATAAGCAGAACATTTGTAGCAGCATGGATTGTATCCAAATTTCCAGCCTTTGTTCTCATTAAGGAGATCGTACTAATAACTGTACAGAGGGTAGAGTTGTCATCGTTTACACAATAATCAAATATCTCCTGCGCTCAAAGTAAAATATAATTTCCATTTACATACTTGCTACCTTGATTTATTACCCCAAATCTGAACGTCTTAAATTTGTATCAAATGAAATGCATTTGCCATCTACAAACTCAAGTATAAGACTGATTCTGAAATAGAATTATTGAAAATTAGAGTGCATAATTTTCAGCTACTTCTTTGCCTAAAATTACAGAAGTAATTGTAGAAATTCTTTAAATGTAGTTATTTAGGACTAGAGATTACTTTTTACAGATAGAGTGGATCCTAGGGCCATTGCATGTGATGTTGCACAAATAACTATCTTAGTTTAATCTGCTTCTCTCTGCCTTTCTCTCTGTCTTCCTTTATCTTCATCTCCATTGTGTGAACTTGTCACTGCATTTTAAGTGTGTTGCAGTGATTACCTCTCCCTCATGCACGATCCCAGTGAAATGTTCAAAGACTTCGAATAAGTTCATTAAGTATGATCGCATTTTCTTGAATGCACGCTGGTTGTCCTTTAGCAAGCTGTGCTTTGCCACATCCCCTTCCCTTCTCTCAGATTTGTGCAAACTGTTTGAAGGTTTCCTCTATACTTAATGAAAAGCTGTGATGTTGAATAACCTTTTCATCTCTTATTTTTTTAAAATTATGTTTACTAGCTTTTAACATCTCCATGAAACTTTCTTGAATCAAGCAAACTAATAGAAGGTATCCACCTCTATAGACACAAAATGCTGGAGTAACTCAGCGGGACAGGCAGCATCTCTGGAGAGAAGGAATGGATGATGTTTCGGGACGAGACCCTTCTTCAGACTGCTTAGGGGAAAGGGAAACAAGAGATATAGACAATTATGTAGAGAGATAAAGAACAATGAATGAAAGATATGCAAAAAAGTAACGATGATAAAGGAAACAGGCCATTGTTTGCTGTTGGTCTATCAACCTCTATTTTGACCCAAATGTATATTTCAAAACCCTTCTGGATTTTCATGATCCAATTATAAAATTCTTCCCATTCTTCTCTTTCTCTTACCTTTACCCAAAGAATGATAATAGGCAAAAGAATGTTCATGTTTTGAAATGTATACTATTCAGCTTCTAAGGTTTTCTTCAGTTTCTTTTATTGACATTTAATCTTGTCTACATCACTATGACATTCCTTTCACTATTCTGTGCTTCAAGCCTTAATTCCTCCAGATTTCAACAGCATGTTTGTTGTCTAATTGTTTGCACTTAAGTAATTTGCAGCTTATACTGTGCAACTGTAAAAGTCGAATTTATTTACTGGGAATCAGCTTGGAAGTTTGATATGTAGAATAGATCCTTACCGCAGTTACTAGAGATTAGATATCCCTCTCTCACAACACTGCTAATAGTTCAAAGTATTTTGCAAAACAATACGAGAGAGATGTTTTTTTTAATTATCAAATTTCCACAACATTTTGAAGTCTGACATTGAAGCAATTGTTCCTGGTGTAGCAAATGCTCTGAAAAAATGCAATCCATTTTGTATTGTTAGCAGGATAACCTTGGAAATGACTCAGATGTCTCTTTGCTGGAGAAGGAGTAGTGAAGCAAGACAAAGATGGGTCTTTTTTTATCATTGAAAAAACTGAAAAGAGGTGGAGATAAAGAATGAAAGGGTGAACTGCCACAGTATTTCGGAGCCTGCCTGAATTTGTCATTACCACAAATTCAGGAGTTGAGTAATTCCATTGTAAAAAATTAGGAAATTCAAGCCATCACAGTCAAATATATAACTCATGATGCAATGTTAATTTAATAGCAGTGTCTGCATAATCTGGGCACAACAGTTAATTTTATTTCAAAGTCACATGAGTGACTTCGTGAAGAGCCTGCCGGCCCGCATGCGCATCAATTCGTCGACGCATGGTGCGAGAATCGGAGCAGTTCAAAACTGCACCGACAGGTAAGATAATTTTTTTCTTTCAGGAACTGCTGCTCGATAAACAGGGGCAGCATGCCCAGAGAAGCTGGCACAGCTTGTGCAGCTGCCGCCGTGGAGGCGGGATAAAATTAGCGACGGCCGGCGCGGCCGGGATAGCTAAACTCTGTGGAGACTCCTCGGGAGCTCATGTACTAAAAATAGCAGCGACCGGAGCAGCCGGGATAGCTGAATGCTGTGAGAGGCTCCGTGGGAGCACGGTCTGTAAGGAATGCGTGCACCGGAGGCATTTAAGAGGCGGCTCCAGCCAAGTGCCTGTGGCAACACCTGGTTCAGGGTTGCAGTATTCCTCCCACTCTGATGAGGGGAGTATCGGAGTATTTTACAGAGGTGACTCTGAACATTAATATCCCTCCATATGTTGTTTGCACTTTATTAATTTATTAATTCATGTGTGTATTTACGTATATAATTGTAGTCAATGCCTACTATGTTCTGTTGTGCTATGCAAAGAAAGAATTTCATTGTCCTGTCAGGGACACATGACAATAAACTCTTTTGACCTTTGACCTTTGAGGTGACTCTGATTATGGGCTGAGGATATATAGCGCATATGCTGCAAGGCTCAGCAGGAGCTGGCGATTAAAAAAAAAATAAATATATATATATATATATATATATGTATGTATATATAGCACTGCCAGCATGACCGGTACATATGGGGCTTCACTGGAGCAGGCGGCTGTTCGGAGCATCTGACGGGCAATGTCTGTACAGATTGGAGCTCCGAAAGGGAGTCAGCTAGAGGCCTGAGGAGGCAACACCTGGTTCAGGGTTGCGTTCGATTTCCTCCCCTAAAATACTCCGTTTAGGCTCCAGAAGGGAGCAAGGACTTGGAGTCACTAGCAGGCGCAACCTGTCTACTAAGTAAAATAAATAAATGATTAAACAAACAAACAAATATATAGAAAAAAAATCAATGGATGAATAAATAAAATGGAAAAAAGGGAATGTGCTCCTGGCGCAGCAGACAGTTTCAGTCAGATGACTGTGTCAGTCAGATGACTGTGGCAGCAACACCTGGTTCAGGGTTGCATTATAATATCTCTCGCTCAGAAGAAGGAAAGCAACACCTGGCTCGGGGTTGCGTTATTATATTTCCCGCTCAGAAGAGGGGAGTGTTGGAGATTCTTACATATGTGACCAACTAGGTGGATATCGATAAGGTAATCGAATCCCTGAACTAATGGGGGATATGTTTCATTTTTAATCATATGAAGGAGCTGCCGGCTCTTGTCACATATTTGCCATCCCTTCGGGGATTGGAAATTCACTGGAGAAAGATCTGGCTAAACGTATCCGGGAAATATGCAAGTCCAGATAATAGCCAGACTTTTGGATGTTTCCATACGTCAATTTCATCAGTTCGGATATTCCAGTGATGATATGTAGGCAACAAAATTATGTCAGCAAGTCCAAAACCGCTCTGGAGTCATTTTGGTCTTTTGCAAGTCAGTAGACGGGCTCAACTCTCGGAAATGCAGGAGATTGCATTATCACTCCTTTGTAATACCCAGTTGGGGCTATTGCCTTCGCAAAATGCTATAGGCATGAGATAATTCCCCAAATGGCTCATGTTTACAGGGCCAGTAACGTGCAACCTGCATAGTATCTCTTCAGAGAGGACTTATATAGCAAGTTGAAGACTTGCAGGGTTTAAGGCGGCTGCGGGGGTGGAGTATCATTCTAGGTGGTTAAAGCTCCAGTATTTGGCGGGGTTTCACCCTGTATTCATGGAGCAGGAAGCGCCATTGAAGCTCCGGAAAGGAGCAGACGGGAGTCACAAGCTGGCCTCGCAATAACAGCTTGTTGAACCAGGTTTGCAGTAATGGCAGGCGTGACCTGTCCACTGAGCCCGCTGAGGCTCCAAAGGAGCAGCTGGCCAAAGGAACAGTCTGTCTAACCAGGCTGGGAATAAACTGAGAGCGTGGCCTGAAAATAAAGCTCCAGCAAGGCTCTAAGAGGCTGTAGGTCAAAGAAGTAGTCTGTCCCATTCAGTTCAGGAATGCTGGCAGGCGTGCCTTGCACAGCAATATCGCTTTGAGCTTCAGAAACGAGCTGTTGGCAAGCGTGGGGCTGAAGATGTGGTCAGACATGGTCTGCAATGGAACTTCGCTGAAGCTCCAACAAGCAGGTTGACCCGGGTTCAGAGACGCTGGCAGGTAAGGTCTCTTTATTCACCCCCGTAAAACTCCGAAGTGGAGCAGTCTGTCGGACCAGGTTTGGATTTACTGGCAGCATGGGCTGTCTAGTATCTTTCACTGTCTCTGGAGAAGATCAGGTTGATGCAGAGACATTGGCAGGGTGCCTTGCATAGCAACCTCTGTAAGTTCCAAGTAGGAACAGTTTGGCTACCCTGGTTCAGGGTAGACCATCTTGGAACTGGCTGGCCATATGGGTTATATTGACCAGGGAAGCACTGCCTCAACATCTGTGATTGAGGTTATCAGGCTGCTCAGTAGAGTGAAGTAGTTGAAGTCTCCCTCAACACATGTTTAAATTTCTGCTCAGTTAAGTGGAGTTGTCAGTTCGTTGGAAACATCATTGCCATCCACTTTAGGATAGGTAGTTACCAGCAGGTAGCCGGTCTGGCATGTAGTATTTTTTATCCGACCTGCAGGTTCATGTTGTAAATCAAAAATGTTTATATAATAATCTGTAGGATCTCGATACCAGTATTCCTGATTGAGTGGCTGGTCGATGAGATTGTGTTGCGCACACTGGCGACTCTGACAGGTGGTTTCAGTCAGAGGACTGTAACCTTTATTTTCTGAATTTATTTCACTCTCAGCCAGAACGTCCCATGACAGAATAACTTAATTACTATAGACAGAATTGTTATAACAACATTTAAAAGATATTTGGACAGGTACATGGATCGGAAAGGTTTAGAGGGAAGTGGGCCGAATGCAGGCAAGTAGGACTAGAGTCATAGAATCATAGAATCATAGAATCATACATCAAGGAATCAGGCCCTTCGACCCAACTTGCTCACATCATCCACCATGTCCCATGTACACTAGTCTGACCAGCCTGTGTATGGTCTATATCCCTCGAAACCTATCTTGTCCATTTTCCTGTCTAAATGTTTCTTAAAGTGTACTCGTTACTCTTGTTGATGTGACATCTTGGTCGGCATGAGCAAGTTGGGATGATGTGCCTGTTTCCGTGCTGTATGACTATGCCTCTGTAATGAATGAATGAATAAGTTTATTGGCCAAGTATTCACATACAAGGAAACTTATTGTTGTCAGGAATTTTGCGAATTATAAGGAGGATGATTAGGTTATAGTTTGGTTAACCCTGGAGCTCACATACTGGGGAGCATGATGGGAAAATGGTTAAGATAGTATGTACTTAAAATAGCTAAAGCTGAACCATTCTGTTGAGAAGCAGGCTTTCTTATCACTAGTGGGGGGAGGATAGTCCTTTGCAGTTCTGTCTGGATTCTTACTGTATCTGTTGCAATCTTGTAACCAGCTGTTCGTGGTTACTGTGTTCAGCAGACAAGTCTCCCAAAGGTTAACAAATTACCTGTTTTACGAGGGGACTCCATTTGGCAAGGAGAATCTGGATATTTATGGTATCTACATGTTAGATATATAGGAGAGAGATTTCTAAACAGCGAGAAACGCAAGATTAAAGTTAGTACAATTGGGGAAATACGAAGATGAAAGGTTACAGGGACATTGATTAATGATGGTTTATTTCAACTCCACAAGTAACCATGAGGGTATAAGAATCCTACAGTTACTATAGGATTTTGAAGCAGCTTTTGCTTGCTCACACTGTTTCCCGATGTACATCACTAAGGCCTTTATTAAACTGACTTGTTCAATGGACTCACCACTGAATATGAGCTGTTTTATTTAGTGTCTGTGCATATCTGCGTAAAGTCAGATATAGGGTATGGGTAAAGTACAAGATTCCCTCCTACACTTTTATAATACATAAATGAGCTATCTCCCACACATGTTTTTATATATCCTGATAGCTCAGATTTTAAGAAAGAACATGCCAAAGTACTTCAGGCAAATATAAAAAACACGACTGAAGGATCTTCCATAAATAACCTGCCCTGGAGCTGTGTATTTGGTTTTGCAACTTGAGGCTCCTAAACTAATCTGGGTGGCAAAGCAGCTTGACTGAATTGGGTCTTTTACACTCAATATGTTAAAAATGCAAATTGGCAGGAATTTGAAAGCAATGACACTTTCTACATGGACACATATATAGAATAACAGTTGTGGTTCCAAAACTGTAACATAACTAAACAGTTCTGATAAAGACATGCGTTTCATGCTCAAAAAAACATTCTCCATAAAGCCTGTAACTTCCTTCATTCCAAATGTTATTCGCCATTTACAGCCTCTAAACTTCAAAATAGTTCACCAAACCCTAGACACTATCACTTCCTGATAAGTAGAAAATTGGAGTACAATACACTGTACACATTGGGCCTGTACTCGCTCGAGTTTAGAAGAATGAGGGGGGACCTCATTGAAATGTACATAATTGTGAAAGGCTTTGATAGAGTGGATGTGGGGAGGATGTTTCCACTAGTGGGAGGGTCTAGGACTAGAGGTCATAGTCTCAGAATTAAAGGACATTCTCTTTGGAAGGAGTTGAGGAGGAATGTCTTTAGTCAGAGGGTGGTGAATCCATGGAATTTTTTGCCACAGAAGGCTGTGGGGGCAAAGTCAGTGGATTTATTTAAGGCAAAGATAGATAGATTCTTGATTAGTAAGGGTGTCAGAGATTATGAGGAGAAGGCAGGAGAATGGGGTTAGGAGGGAAAGATCGATCAGCCATGATTGAATCACACAGTAGGTGGGCTGAACGGCTTAATTATACTATCACTTATGAACTTATGAAAAGACTGAAGAGAAGAATTGAGAGCTTGAGCTAGAGGGCGAGGTTGGGCAGGCTATGACTTTATTCCTTGGAGCGCAGGTGGATGAGGGGTGATTTTATAGATGTGTATATGTTCATGAGTGGAATAATAAGAATAAATGCACAGAGTACTTTATCCAGAAGGCACACAAAAATGCTGGAGAAACTCAGCGGGTGCAGCAGCATCTACGGAGTGAAGGAAATAGGCAACGTTTCGGGCCCAAACCCTTCTTCAGACTGAAGTCTGCCTATTTTCTTTGCTCCATAGATGCTGCTGCATCCGTTGAGTTTCTCCAGCATTTTTCTGTACCTTCGATTTTCCAGCATCTGCAGTTCCTTCTTAAAGTACTTTATCCAGAGTAGGGGAATTAAGAACCAGGGGATGTAGGTTGAAGGTGAGAGGGGAAGATTTAATAGAAACCTGAGGAGCAACTTTTTTCACACAGAGTGGTGGATATATGGAATGAGCTGCCTCAATGAGAAGGTAGTTGGGGCAGGTGCTATAATGATAATTAAAATACATTTGGACTGGTATATGGATAGAAAAGTTTTAGAGGGATATGGGCCAAAAACAGGCAGGTGGGTCCAGTGTAGATGGGGCATCTTGGTCAGCGTGGGCAAGTTAGGCCAAAGGCCCTGTTTCCATGCTATTTTACTTTATGACTAGACAAGTTCGACAATAATATAACAATAATATACCTTTTTTAAATAATTTGATAATCGATAAAAAATAATTATTGTGTGCTTAATTGTGTTATTGCATTAAGGTGCCTGCAAAGCTGCAGCAAGTAAGAATGTCATTGTCATGTTTCATTGACATGGATTGTTTTCTGTGGAATGTCTGTGGTTGAGGGGAGACGAGATAAATATAAACCATTATGAGAGGCATTGATAGGGTTGACAGTCAGAACCTTTTTACCAGGGCGGAAATGTCAAAGACTAGAGGGCATAGGTGAGTGGAGCAAAGTTGTAGTGAGGAACATGAGCAATTTTACTTCGGAGTCACGTGAGTGACTACGTGAAGACCCCGCCAGCACGCATGCGCGACATATCGTCGTACGCATGCGGAAGCGACGGTCGGGAGGAGCGGGGCTCCTCCAGCGCAAGTTTAAATAGCTTACGCCAGGTAAGTCTCACCGGAGGTAGTGAGTCGACGACTAGCGAAATGGAAAGAAAATCGAAGAGAACAGCGGCCAAAGCAGCTGCCAAGGAGAGCAGCCAGCAGAGAGCCGCGTCTCCAGAGTTACAGGTTTTACCTGCAGCTCCCGACTTTTCGCCCTTTGGGACCGTTGGTACGCCACGGTCGGGCGGGAAAACCACCCGGAAGTCGGCCGGGGCCGACTCAGCGGAGTCCGGTCCCGAGGACACCCCGTTCGCAGAAGGCGACGGAGGTCGTCTAAACCGCATAGAGCGGATGATGGAGCAAATGCTCCAACGTGACCTGCTAATGCAGGGGCAGGGTCACAGTGGGACTCCTAGCAGGCCCACGGCAAGTTCCTATCGAGGACTGCCCAATGTCTCCCCCTCTATACAGGGGAGCGTTGAGGGTCAGAACTGGGCTGACCCAGAAGAAGGGGAGCTGGTTGAACTGCCGAAGGTGTCAGGGGTGTGTGAAGACTACATGGATATGGTAAGCAAGCATGCTATGCCCAACAAAAAAGGCTTACTTATCCACCCTAAGCTGGCTGCCAGCATCAACTATATGGCAACAAATCAGTTGCAGGAACAGGCCATTAATGCTACAGCAGACAAATATATGGCACCTGAGAACTGCAACTCATTGAATGTACCTGCAGTAAATAACCCTATTTGGGGAAACATGAGCCCCTCTAGTAGAGGCCAGGAGATTAAACTTCAGAGGATTCTGAAGCTCCTAACCGCAGGGATTACGGCAGTAGCAAGAACTGCAGTGGGTGTGGATATGCCGGAAGAATTACAGGATGCTTTGGCTCTACTCTGTAATACTCAATTTGAGATTAACAGTTTTAGAAAGAACATCATAAAGCCGGCGCTTAACCCCAAGTTTGCGGGGTTGTGTAAGCCTGGGAAGACTCAGCCTCCTAGCCTGCTGTTCGGGGAAGATCTCCCAAAGCAGGTTAAAGACCTTGACGAGGAGGCCAAGGCTTTGGGCCTTATAAAACCTGGCTACACTAAGCCGCAACACCCACACAGACAGCACCCCTACACATCCACCGGGCAGAGTTACCATAACAGGTCTGCCGGTGGTGAAAGCTCGAAGGCCGGCTTTCCTGCACAGCGGTCTTTTTTTAGGCCAAGGCCCAGGCCGGCCTTCTTGGAAGATGCGCCACTCCCAGAACACCCACAACCAACCAAGGAAGCAAGGACAGAAACCTCCACACCGGCAGTAACCATGGAGGTAGGTGGGTCTGGGGTCCCAGGAACACATCTGGTCTAAATTCACTTTGTGTAGGGGGCAGGTTGCACATGTTCTTCGAGAATTGGCTCACTTTTACCTCTGATCCTTATATACTCAGAAGTATCCAGGGCTATAAAATTGAATTTGTTCATGAACTCCCTACCCCGGTACAGCATGCACCTAGCCGGAAATTTGTCCTTTCCCTAAAAGAAAGGGCAGCAGGGCATGCTGAACTACAAAGATTAATAGAAAAAGGGGTAGTTGAGAAAGCCATCAAAGAACCTCAGGAGTTCGTGTCTAATATATTCACCAAAAATAAAAAAGACGGCGGGTGCCGCATCATTATAGATTTGACCGATCTGAATACTTCTGTCCAGTATATTCATTTTAAAATGGACACCGTTAATACTGCAATACAGTTAATAGCCAATGGATACTACATGGCATGCATTGACCTCAAGGATGCATATTATTCAGTACCCATACACAAGGATCATAGGAAATACCTAAAATTTGTCTGGATGGGACAATTATGGCAATACAAAGCTTTGCCCAATGGGTTGTCGTCAGCACCCAGATTATTTACCAAGATATTAAAACCAGCTTTGGCCTATTTAAGGAAACAGAAACATACTGTTATGGCCTATCTTGATGACATCCTCATAGTGGGGGAGAATTTGGAAATGGCTACTTTGGCAGTTACAGCCACGAAACGTCTTTTTCAGAAGCTGGGGTTTATGATACATCCAGACAAATCAATATTGGAACCGTCTACCACCATGAGATATCTGGGGTTCATTATTGACTCAGTGCAAATGTCTGTCACGTTGCCACCAAGCAAGGTGGAAGACCTGATAGAGGCTTGCAGGAGCCTCATTGGCATTAAGGTCCCATCCATTCGGCAGGTGGCCAGAGTGATTGGGAAGATAGTAGCTGCATCTCCTGCAGCACAATTTGGGCCCTTACATTACCAAAACTTACAAAGAGCCAAAATTACAGCGCTCAAAAATCATGCTGGCCATTTCGATAGGCCCATGAAAATTTCGGGAAAGGCAAAAGCCGAATTATATTGGTGGATGGGTAATGCCCAAAATTGTTCTAAACCTATCAATATCATCAATCCCTCGATCATCTTACAAACGGATGCCAGTGCCAAAGGGTGGGGAGCTACTAACACTACCTCTAGTTGTGGAGGTAGATGGAGTGCACCAGAGTTAACCCTATTCAAAAACTTGGGGATTAACTATTCAGAAATGCTGGCAGCATTTCACGGCCTTAAAGCATACTGCACTAATATGCACAAAGTTCATATAAGAATACAAATTGACAACACCACGGTGGTAGCATATATTAACCATATGGGCGGTATAAAGTCAATATCGTGTGATGAATTGGCTAACAATATCTGGCACTGGTGTCTGCAAAGAGAAATTTGGATTTCAGCTACTTACCTTCCAGATAAGCTAAATACAGTGGCAGACACCAGATCACGTAAATTCAACGACAACATAGAATGGATGTTGGATCGGAATGTGTTTTCAGATATTGTAGAACGTTATGGAACACCAGATATCGACCTTTTCGCGTCCAGGCTAAATCACCAACTACCAACATATGTTGCTTGGGAGCCAGACCCGGGGGCAGTAGCGATGGATGCCTTCTCGCTACATTGGGGGGATCTATTTTGCTACGCATTTCCTCCTTTCTGCCTCATCAGTCGGGTCTTGCAGAAAATAAAGCAAGACTCAGCATCGGGTATTTTGGTGGTGCCCGACTGGCCTACCCAACCATGGTTCCCTATGGTACAGAAGATGGCCACAGAACCCTGTATCAGGGTGAACAAAAGACCAAGCCTGCTCGTTCATCCTTTTACAGGAGAATGTCATCCATGTCATGACCGCAAGGACTTGTTAATTTGCAGATTTTAAAACGGCCACTTCACGGATTCGGGCTCTCCAACAGGACCATTGATACCATCACAGCAGCCTGCAGAGAGTCCACAAGAAAGCAGTACCTGACCTACATCAGGAAATGGGAAGGATACTGCGTCACAGCCAACACAACATATGAAACCGCCACCATAACGGAAGTGCTGGAATTTTTGGCTACCCTTCATTTCGATGAGGGTTTGAGTTACAGTGCCATTAACTGTGCCAGGAGTGCCCTATCGTCCTACTTGGGCAAGGGGAGTGACCAATTGGGAATTGGGTCACATCCTCTAGTATCCAAATTTATGAGGGGAATATTCAATTCTAATCCCCCCAGGGCTAGATATAGCCATATTTGGGATATCAGCACAGTCTTGACTATGCTGCGAGGATGGACACCTAACACGGGACTCCCTTTGGCGAAACTCACCTATAAGATGGTCATGATTATGGCACTTATCACGGCACAACGGGTCCAGTCCCTGCACAAACTTAACCTGGATGATATGGCAATCACCAGTGACAAAATCACTTTCTATGTGCAGGGACTGCTGAAACAAGATCAACCCGGAGTGTCTGGACATACTTTGGAGTTTCTGGCTTACCCAGCAGATCCTCGTCTTTGTATCGTCTCTATGATATCACGATACATTACAGTCACTAAAAATCTTAGGGGCTCGGAAACAGCTTTGCTTGTTAGTCACAAGAAGCCCCATCACAGAGTCACGGTGCAAACCATTTCCAGATGGTTAAGGGTGGTACTGGATGCAGCGGGGGTGGATACTAACAAATTTAAATCTCACTCCACCAGGGCAGCATCCACCTCGGCGGCTAGAAGGATGGAGGTACCTTTGGATCACATCCTGGCTACAGCGGGTTGGAGTAACGAAAAGACCTTCCACCGCTTTTACTATAAACCCGTGACCTCCCCTGACACTTATGCAGGGAGGATTTTAAGTGCTGCCAGATAGTTACCCTTAGGGGACACTATTTTTGTTTGGTATGAATAAATACCTGATTTTGTTTTTCAGCCAGTGTCTTGTCTGAATTACGTTCATCCTCTTATCCCAACTTTAGCGGTGTGTGAGCATGGAGCTTCCAGGGCATGAAATCACAGAGCTTTGAAATCTTCACGTAGTCACTCACGTGAATCCGAAGTAAAATAGTAAGATTAAACGAGAACTTACCAGTTTGAAGTTTGATCTTTATTTTATGAGGAGTTACGATGAGGGATTACGTGCCCTCCGCTCCCAACCCTCTATTATAAAGATCACCTGGTATGGAAGTTCTCTTGTTTATCTTACTATATTAGTCATTGTGACTGTATTTCTGTGATTTCACACCACTGCTTTGAAGAAATGTCGCGCATGCGTGCTGGCGGGGTCTTCACGTAATCCCTCATCGTAACTCCTCATAAAATAAAGATCAAACTTCAAACTGGTAAGTTCTCGTTTAATCTTACTATTATCCTCCTCTCATTTCGCACGCATGTTCAGTTGATAAACACTCGGCTAGCCAGCAGAAATTGACCTTAGTAGTGGAGTGGTGGTGTTGCTGCCATACAGTGCGAGAGACCTGGGTTCAATCCTGACAACGGTGACTGTATGGAATTTGTACGTTCTCCCTGTGACCGTGTGGGTTTCCTCAGGGTGCTCCGGTTTCCTCCCACAATCAAAATATGTACAGTTTACAGGTTAGTTGGCTTCTGTAAATTGCCTCTAGTGTGTAGGATGCAAATCTAGGATAACATAGAACTAGTGTTCAGCGTGAACTCGGTTTGCTGAAGGACCTGTTTCCACGCTGTATCTCTGAACTAAATTGGACTAAAGGGCCTGTCCTACCAGCATCCGACTCCATGTGATGCGCACGATCAAACTAGAAGTGGGGGCCGCACGGTGGTCGGGTGATCCCTGTACAGGGCCGTTCCCAACAGCATGCGGCAAGCACGCCAAACCGGCATCGGGTGAGTGGCGTAACATGGTGCAAAGTGAGGCGAACTTGGAGCGAAGTCTTAAAGGTAAGTTCGCCAGGACAGAGAGGGGCACACAGAGAGGGGCACGGAGGCACCTACAGAGAGGGTCACGGAGGCACGACGTCGAGGCGGTGTGTAATGCATCGAGGCAACTGCGAGCCGACAAGCCGTTGCCGCGCGGAATTTTTGAACATGGTCAGTTTTGTGGAGCCCCGCGCGATGTCGGGGCGAACTCCGCACAATTCCGCATGGCTCCGGCGATCGAAGTGGGACCCGCGACGCCGGACGGCTCAAGCGACCACGTTAGGTCGCGCTCATTGCATAGGGTTGCATGCTGGTGGGACAGGCCCTTAAAGCTCCTGAATACAATCTCCTGAATGCAATCTCTATTAAACCAGTGGGCAGAGCCACAGTATGACTCATAGCATAAGGGACACTGATCTACAGGTAGTGGGCTTGAAGGACGTAGGCAAACAGCCACCAGTCAACATCAAATTACAGGGTTCCTTTACCAAAGAACAACCATTTGATGAACATTGGTCTTTAAACTATGTGATCGCCCCTGAGGTCCCTCTTAAATCTCTCCCATCTCACCTTAAGCCTATGCAGCAGTTTTAGAATCCTCCACGCTGGGGAATAGACTGTGGGCATACACCTTCAAGAAGACAACAATGCTGTGTGACGGCCTTTAGAAGAATCACAAATAACTAGGACAGTTCCTTAGTCATGTCCAAGCAAACATTGTGGGGCCTAGTTCACTTCTGATTAAAATTGACATTGGTCCACTGGGAATTCTTGAAACCTGAACCCATCTGCTTTCATCCATGGCGCAGATAACTATTATGTTGCAGCTTTTCTGAGGACAAAATAGATTCCAACAGGAATGCACATCAAGAGTCGAGAGTGTTTCATTGTCACGTCCCAGACATATAAATACACACACACACACGCACCGATACAGACACACACACACACGCACCGCACACACACACACATATACATACACACACATAAATATATATGCACACACATACATATATATACACACACATAGATATACACACACACACACATATATATATATTTTGTGTATATATATATATATATATATATGAAACACTCTCGACTCTTGATGGGCATTCCTGTTGGAATCTATTTTGTCCTCAGAAAAGCTGCAACATAATAGTTATCTGCGCCATGGATGAAAGCAGATGGGTTCAGGTTTCAAGAATTCCCTGTGGACCAATGTCAATTTTAATAGAAGCGAACTAGGCCCCACAATATTTATATATATATATATATATATATATATATATATATATATATATATATATAGACACAAAATGCTGGAGTAAAAACAGATAATTCTAAAGAAGGGTCTTGTCCCTTATATATATATACACACACACGATATATGTGATATATATACACACACATATACACACACACACGCAAATATATATGTGCGCGCACGCACACACACACACACACACACACACACACACACACACACACACACACACACACACACACACACACACACACACACACACACACACACACACACACACACACACACGTGTATATATATATATATAGACACAAAATGCTGGAGTAACAACAGATAATTCTAAAGAAGGGTCTCGACCCAAAACGTTACCCATTCCTTCTCTCCAGAGATGCTCCCTGTCCCGCTGAGTTACTCCAGCATTTTGTGCCTCTTTTTGGTTTAAGCCAGCATCTGCAGACACATTTTCTATATATATGTACATACACACACACATACATACAAATAAAAACAAAGCAGACAAACAATAATAGTGCAAAAAGACAAAACCAATGCCCTCAAGTATATGTAGTTCAGAGCTAATTTGGAGGTTGTAATGTTCAATAGCCTGATGGCTAAGGGTGGAAGCTGTTCCAGAACCTGGACCTTACAGTTTCCTGGCTCCTATATCTTCTTCCCATGGCAGGAGTGAAATGAAAGTGTGGCCAGGGTGATGTGGGTCTCTGATGATGCTGGCTACCTTTTTGAGGCACAGATAAATAGATATTGGCAAAGTGAGGAAGGTTCGGTTGAGTGCTAACTGATACGAGATAAAGAAACAAAAGAAACGATAAATTGAAATGTGATGGTAGATTCCAAAGGTAAGTACAGTGCTCACAACCCATGTAAAACCCCAAGATGACTAAACAAAACCAAAACATAGATTATTTATTGCGAACTTCTGATTGTTTAGATGTGAAAATATCTAATTGGAAGAGTGCTTCTACTCAGCGGCTGTGGAAAGCATCTTGTCCGGAAACATTACAATCTGGTTTGGGAATTGCTCTGCCCAGGACAAGAAGGCTCTGCAGAGAGTAGCGCGTTCGGCCGAACGCACTATGGGAACTTCACTCGCCCCTCTGCAGGAACTATACAACTGGAGGTGCAACTCCACAGCCAATAAGATCATGGGAGACCCCTTCCACCCCTGCAATGGACTATTCCAGCTGCTACGGTCAGGCAAACGCCTCCGTTGCCATGCTGTGAGAACGGAGAGGTTGAGAAGGAGTTTCGTCCCAGAGGCCATTAGGACTGTAAACTCCTATCTGACCAGGGACTAACTTTACTGGACCACAATACCGCCCACAATATTTAATATGTAAAAGAACATGTGATTCTGTTCCATTCTGTGTGTAGTTTGTTTGGTTGTTTGTTTGTTTTTTTGCACAAAGTCTGCGAGCATTGCCACTTTTCATTTCACTGCACATCTCATATGTGTATGTGACGAATAAACTTGACTTGACTTGACGAGTTATTGGTAATTGGTGATTGGAAGAGTTAAGCAAAATTCTGAATCCGGAAAGTATTTCACTCAAATGTATACAATTTGCCTCTAATGAATGAAGCAAGCCTCCAGATCCTGCAGCAACAGCAAAATCCTATGTCCAATATGAGCTTTTGCCAGATGGTTATATTATCCACTTGCCTTGGGTGCTTGGTTTATATTTCCTTGTGCCTTTTGTCATGGCTGCATTACAGGTTTACAGATTTATTGTTTAAATTTTAGATTTTTGATAATTTTCTTCTTCAATAGAAATTAGTCCAGAGAGTACAGATATACAGTCTGGAAATAGGCTGAAGAAGGGTCTCGACCCGATACATCATCATTCCTTCTCTCCAGAGATGCTGCCTATCCCGCTGAGTTACTCCTGCTTTTTGTGTCTATCTTCGGTTTAAACCAGCATCTGCAGTTCTTTCTTACAAATGGAAATAGGCCCTTAAGCCAACTGAGTCCACACTATCGATCACCCATTCATACTAGTTCCACGTTGTCCCACTTTGTGCCGTCCTGATTATCAAAGTTATTGAGTGAGGGATGGCATCTATTCACCTTGAACATGTTAGTTTGAGATATAGCGCGGAAACAGGCCATTCGGCCCGCCGAGTCCGCTCCGACCAGCGATCCCCGTACAATGACACTTATCCTACACACACTAGGGCCAATTTTTACTGAAGCCAATTAGCCTACAAACTTGTGGGAGGAAACCGGAGCACCCGGAAAAAACCCATGCAGGTCACGGGTAGAATGTACAAACTCTGTACAGACAGCACCCATAGTCAGACCCGAACCTGGGTCTCTCATGCTGTAATGCAGCAACTCTATCATTACGCCACCGTGCTGCCCACTTGCAAACACATTAAAATTGCGCCCTTAAATAGTTTCTCCTTCATTCTACCCATAACACACTTGCTCAGTAATCACATCTCATATCACCCTTTGGTTTAATGTGGTCTGGCACCTCCTCTTACAAGCTGTGATACATTTTTAAATCCAATTATCAGGCCCCGGCAGATGTGAAAATGGTCTGCTGTGATTCTTTCTAGTCCAAGTCTTGAGAAAGCAGTTTGGCTTATTTCCTGAAAGCCAAACTCCATCACATTGTGTTATGGAAACACAGAAACAAACATATCTTTTCTTGGCATTACGATCAATCTGTGCAAACCTTATCAACACTTTACTTGACACCGTGCTGATATGTTCTTCCATTCCTTTCCTTTCCTTCTTTTTCCATATTTCTTCTCCTCTGATTTTCATTCAGTTCTGAATTGCATTTGAATCTGCCCATGTGAGCTGATGGGTTTCCCTGCATTTATTGGCTGTCCTGGATCTGTAATCACAATTTAGCTATTAGATTTTCTGAAATTGCAATTAAAACACAAAGTACATATGCTATAACATCAGGACATGCGCTCAGCCATGAAAACCAAGCCCCAAGCCAAAGCACAATCTAAGCTGATTGTACAAACTTATGCTAAGGACAATAACTAACTCCATATGCAGTAATCAGCTATCTACATGTTAACAAGCACATTTTTAAAAAACTGTTCATGTAGTTGCAAGTATATCATTGGGGTTATCAAGTGGGCACCTCCCTTCACTGGTCTTTCATTGAGTTAGGCCCACGACACCTCGGGAAGGCTCAACAGTCAGTTCTGGCCTCCCAGAACAACCCCACTCAATACCTGCTCTCACCACCTATGCTGCCAGTAACTACTAAATAAAGGAAACAACAGACAATTAATTCACTCAAGCAAATGCTAAACACTCGCATCCAATCTTCCACTTATCCTAACCCATCATTAAACTTGCAATGCCACAAATATCATATGAGACATCATTCCTCCCAAAGCAAGAGTAGCTTAAAGAATGTATCCAACAAAGAATACATATGAGTTTCCTTTTGAGTGCACAGAGCTGTTTTGAAGTGCTGAGGTAGGTTATACATAGATATTAATGTGGAAAGAATGATCAAGTTCTGGCATGTTTAAGAAAGAACTGCAGAGGCTGGAAAAATCGAAGGTAGACAAAAATGCTGGAGAAACTAAGTGGGTGAGGCAGCATCTATGGAACGTAGGAATAGGTGATGTTTTGGGTCGAGACCCTTCTGCAGGCTGATGTAGGAGTGGGGGGGGGGGGGGTCGGGCGGGTAGAGAAATGAAGAGGTGGAGACATTAGGCTGTGGGAGAGCTGGGAAGGGGAGGAGAAGGAGGGAGAAAGCAAGGACTGCCTGAAATTGGAGAAGTGAATGTTCATAGCGCTTGGGTGTAAACTACCAAAGCGAAATATGAGGTGCTGCTCCTCCAATTTGCAGTGGTCACTCTGGCAAGGACAGAAAGGTCGGATTCTGAATGGGATAGGGTGGGGGGGGGGGATTAACTAACCTGATCTCCCAATGGCTCAGTACTTCAACTACCCTTCCCATGCAATGTCTACCTTCAAGTTCTGATATTGATGCTTTAGGTGAGGACTTTGCTGGATCAAATATATACATATTTTTTAAATATGGTCTCACTGATAATAAATGACTAGGAAACAAAATTAGCACAAATTGCAACCAAGTTACGTGTTTACTTTACCTGTGGTATCATCACTACCATTGTTGTAATGCTAGTCACACTAGCTTCTCGTTTTCACCTAACAAACAGCCTAATCATTGTTACTTTTTTGTATATCTTTCACTCATGGTTCTTTATCTCTCTACATCATCGCCTATATCTCTTGTTTCCCTCATCCCTAACTAGTCTGAAGAAGAGTCTTGACCCGAAACGTAACCCATTCCTTCTCTCAAGAGATGTTGCCTGTCCCGCTGAGTTACTCCAGCCCTTTGTGTCTATCTCCAGCAATATTAACTGCAGACTCTCAACATCACAGAGGTGGCAAATGTTCCACCAGCAGCGGGTGTTAGTCACTGCGCCTGCCTGAACTAGACGGCCTACCTAATGCCAATTTCACCAGGGAAGTCTGAACAAAACATGACAGATGATTCAAAGGACAGCATGGTACCCGAAAGGTCAGTTAGCAGGGTCCCTGAGTGGAGTCTGTTGACTTATATCCACTGCCCCAGCAGGACACTGGAGCTTCAGTCACAATTAACTTAAAATATGTAATTGCAACCCACACAAAGGTGTTTGGAAGGATCATGAAAAAGCCTGCTAATGACACCCGACTACAGTTTGTCTGTTCATGTTAATTGCTCAAACCAGATGAGACCCTGGATAATGGGAGTCATTTTACAATGCATTGTAAATAGTTTGTTTTTTGCAATACATTTCTACCTACAGGGTATCTGGCTAAATTAATTACAACAAAACTACTTCCTGAAATTTAATGATGTCCAAGTAATTATATATGTATTACATTTTACTGCTAAGGGTTATTTTTGCACTAATAAAGACCATCAAACTTCCAATTTGAAGCTTCATGCCTAATTTGAAGCTTCATGTGCTCAGCTGTATTTAACATATGAAGAAGCAGGCCATAAATCCTATGTAACAATGATGCTTATTATGTTGCTTGCTCTGTGACATTTATTATCGTGTTGACTTAACAAGCATCCTTAACATTTGTTTTCACATGCAAACAGCGAGGATCATAGCTCATTGTTCGAGGATCATAGCTCATTGTTCGTCACGCTGTGAGTCCTGTAACAGCATGGTGCGCTACTTTAGACTAATTGCGAGATTGCAGCAAAATGACATTTTTTGCAGCCCTGTCACACTGACTCAGACGGTCAGCAAAATAAGCATCATGCAAAAAAAGCAGAAACTTGAAACCGAAACAGGGAATTCCCTGCAGCGCGTGAGCAAATATATTTCTCTCAGCTTTCAGTTCATCAGCAATTGTTGGATTGTGTGGGAAAGAACTGCAGCAACTGGTTTAAACCAAACATAGACACAAAAAGCTGGAGTAACTCAACGGGACAGGCAGCATCTCTGGAGAGAAGGAATGGGTGACGTTTCGAGTTGAGACCCTTCTTCAGTCAGACTGAAGAAGGGTCTTGACCTGAAACGCCAAGCATTCCTTCTCTCCAGAGAAGCTGACTGTTCTGCTGAATTACACCAGCTTTTTGTGTCAACATTTTTGATTGTATTTTACTCGGCAGAGGTGGAGAATTAAAGGCATTACGATTTTGCTGCTGCTGCTAATGTCTTGCAGTTAATGGAATAAAATTGAGTAATTGTGGATAAACATGCACGGTTGTGGATAATGGATTATGGATGCATCTCCACAGGTTTCTCCTGATTTTTGTATCAATTTTAAACTTTTTCACCTTCCTGTCACTATTCCTTGGCAGTTGGAATGTTGTACGTAAAATGCCAGAGTCCCAGCAGTGTGATCATATCAAAGTTAAGGCAGACGTATTACTACATTATATACTGTATAGGAAGGAATTGTAGGTGCTGGTTTACACTGAAGGTAGACACAAAAGGCTGGAGTAACGGGCAGCAACTCTGGAGAGAAGCAACGGGTGACGTTTTTGGGTCGAGACATTTCTTCAGACTTCTTCAGAGTCTTAAGAAAGGTCTTGACCCATTCCTTTTCTCCAGAGATTCTTACTACCTTATACTGTCTAATTGAGCAGACATCTCACCCACTTCCTTCTGCTGTTGGTGAGCAAAACTTTGGTCTAAATGCAGCAGCAGAACACAAGCAAGAGGATATTAGTAAAACTCAGTTTAATAGTTAACAACAGCAATGAAGACTTACACTTCACACTTCGCAGCACAGAAATTGACACTCCAGCTCAACGTTCTACTAGATTTTCTATGAGTGTAACAATGTTCTGTTTTTTTTTAGTTTAGAGATACAGTGCCGAAATAGGCCCTTCAGCCCACTGAGGCGGCATCAACCAGTGATCCCTGCACACTAATGCTGACCTGCACACACTAGGAAACATTTACAATTATCCCAAATTAATTAAACCTACAAGCCTGTACGTCTTTGGGGTGTGGGAGGAAACCGGAGCTCCCAGAGAAGACCCACGCAGTTCACGGGGTGAACGTACAATCACCGTACAGACAGCACCTGTAGTCAGGAGTGAACCTATTCTCTGGCTCTGTAAGGCAGCATCTCTATCGCTGCACCACCTTGCGCCAACGTTCATGTGGAAATACATGAACAGTTAAATGTTATTATGATGCAACTTTGGTTAGGTCGCATTTAGAGTATTGCGTGCAGTTCTGGTTATCCCATTACAGGAAGGATGTGGAGCCTTTGGCGAGGGTGTGGAGGAGGTTTACCAGAAGGCTGCTTGGATTAGAGAGTTTCAGCTACAAGGGGAGGTTGGATAAACTTGGATTGTTTTCTCTGGATTGTCGGAGGTTGATAGAAGTACATAAAATTATGAGGAGCATAGATAGGGTAGACTGTCGGTACCTTTTTCCCAGGTTGAAAATGTCCAAGAAGAATAGACATAAAGTGAGATGAGGAAAGTTTAGTGGAAATAGGCAGGGCAAGTTTTCTACACAGAGAGTGATGGTGGAGGTAAATATGACAGTGGCGTCTAAGAGGCTTTTAGATAGGCACATGGAAGTGTAAACAATAAAGGAATATAGATCATGTACATGCAGATGAGATCAGTTTAACTTGGCACCATGTTTGCCACAGACATTGTGGACCGAAGAGCCAGTTCCTGTACTGTACTGTTCTATGTTCTACGTTATATTAGATCATTTGTGCTAACAGAGTAAAAAAATGGACCTGGTGTTGTCAAGTGGGTGTAAAATGGTTGCGACAGAGACTGCTTTCAGAGGTCAACGTTCTAGGTCCACAAACTTACTGAAGTGAGTTACTTACTCACTAACTATGAAGTCAGACCACTTCTCAGGCATTCTCCAGCAGCCACGTAAACACACACGTAAATAAGAGCCTGAGTTAAGAGTTGGGAATAAAACTGTTGGATGAGCTGCGAATAAAACGGTTTTAAATTCTGCAGCTACAAAAGGTTAGTTTTCTGTCAAAGTTTCCATGGACCAGAAGGAACAGGTAAAACCCGACAGTACCTGTATTTCATCAGAAACACTGTCCTACATCCTATGTACAGTTCACCTCTCATCTCCACCCCAGCTACAGCCAACTCCATTAACTCCAGCATTTTGTGTCTATCTTCTGTGTAAACCACAGATCCCTCTTACATAATTTTAGTTTTGTTTAGTTTAGTTTAGAGAAGCAGCGTGGAAATAGACCCTTCCGCCCACCGAGACCACACCGCCCAGCCATCCCCCCACACTAACACTATCCTGCACACATAGAAACATAGAAATTAGGGGCAGGAGTAGGCCATTCGGCCCTTCGAGCCTGCACCGCCATTCAATATGATCATGGCTGATCATCCAACTCAGTATCCCGTACCTGCCTTCTCTCCATACTCTCTGATCCCCTTAGCCACAAGGGCCACATCTAACTCCCTCTTAAATATAGCCAATGAACTGGCCTCGACTACCCTCTGTGGCAGAGAGTTCCAGAGACCCACCACTCTCTGTGTGAAAAAATTCCTTCTCATCTCGGTCCTAAAGGATTTCCCCCTTATCCTTAAGCTGTGACCCCTTGTCCTGGACCTCCCCAACATCGGGAACAATCTTCCTGCATCTAGCCTGTCCAACCCTTTAAGAATCTTGTAAGTTTCTATAAGATCCCCTCTCAATCTCCTAAATTCTAGAGAGTATAAACCGAGTCTATGCAGTCTTTGTTCATAAGACAGTCCTGACATCCCAGGAACCTTTGCTGCACTCCCTCTATGGCAATAATGTCCTTCCTCAGATTTGGAGACCAGAACTGTACGCAATACTCCAGGTGTGGCCTCACCAAGACCCTCTACAATTGAAGTAGAACCTCCCTGCTCCTATACTCAAATCCTTTTGCTATGAAAGCTAACATACCATTGGCTTTCTTCACTGCCTGCTGTACCTGCATGCCTACTTTCAATGACTGGTGTACCATGACACCCAGGTCGCGCTGCATCTCCCCTTTTCCTAATCGGCCACCATTTAGATAATAGTCGGTTTTCCTATTTTTGCCACCAAAGTGGATAACCTCACATTTATCCACATTATACTGCATCTGCCAAACATTTGCCCACTCACCCAGCCTATCCAAGTCACCTTGCATTCTCCTAGCATCCTCCTCACAGCTAACACTGCCCCCCAGCTTAGTGTCATCCGTAAACTTGGAGATATTGCCTTCAATTCCCTCATCCAGATCATTAATGTAGATTGTAAATAGGTGGGGTCCCAGCACTGAGCCTTGCGGTACCCCACTAGTCACTGCCTGCCATTGTGAAAATGACCCGTTTACTCCTACTCTTTGCTTCCTGTTTGCCAGCCAGTTCTCTATCCACATCAATACTGAACCTCCAATGCCATATGCTTTAAGTTTATATACTAATCTCTTATGTGGGACCTTGTCGAAAGCCTTCTGGAAGTCCAGATACACCACATCCACTGGTTCTCCCCCATCCACGCTACTAGTTACATCCTCGAAAAATTCCACAAGATTCGTCAGACAAGATTTACCTTTCGTAAATCCATGCTGGCACACTAGGGACAGTTTCACAATTCCACCAAGCCCATTAACCTACAAACCTGTATGACTTTGGAGTGTGGGAGGAAACCAGAGATACGGTAGAAAACCCACGCAGGTCACGGGGAGAACGTACAAACTCCATACAGAGAAGCACCTATAGACAGGATTGAACCTGGGTCTCTGTCGCCATAAGGCAGCAACTCTACCGCTGTGATAGCACGACATAGAAACATAGAAGATAGGTACAGGAGCAGGCCATTTGGCCCTTCGAGCCAGCACCACCATTCAATTTGATCATGGCTGATCATCCAAAATCGGTACCCCGTTCCTGCTTTCTGCCCATATCACTCGATTCCCTTAGCCCTAAGAATTGTATCTAACTCCTTTAAAAACATCCAATGAATTGCCCCCCATTGCCTTCTGTGGCAGAGAATTCCACAGATTCACAACTCTCCGGTTGAAAAGTTTTTCCTCATCTCAGTCCTAAATGGCCTACCCCTTATTCTTAAACTTGCCCAAGTCTGGGGCAAGTGATCGAAAGACCAATTTCCAGCAGGACATCAGCACCCAATGGGGCCAATTCACTGCACGCATCATCCAGCCGTGATCCAAATTTAAACCGAACCCAGAAAACATCCTGCCCTTATGACTGAAGGTGCTTAAAGGGGAAATAACCTGTTGGGAAGCGAACGGTCAGTCAACTTGAAATGACATGAGGGTTACACAAAAAGCTGGAGAAACTCAGCGGGTGCAGCAGCATCTAAGGAGCGAAGGAGATAGGCGACGTTTCGGGTCGAGACCCTTCATGACATGATGTTGCTAATGCACAGTCTACCCTGAAGTTAGGGTGTAGGTCTGATCTTCCAACCTACCTCATTGCAGACCTATGACTTTTTCTCTGTAACAGTAATGCTATAATGCTGTAACTATATTCTGCACTGTTATTTTTCTCTTTGAACTACCTGTCGTATTTGTGGATGGCTTGAATGTACAGATGTATAGTATGATTTGCCTGGATAGCATGAAAACAAAGCATTTCACATGTATCTCCATACATGTGACAATAATAAAACAATATCAATAGCAATTATTAAGAGTTTAAGTTTTTGAATTATATTTCTGACCATCGGGTATTGACCCCCCCCACCCCCCCCCCCCCCCCCCCCCCCCAATCTTTGCACAACCCCAATCCTTTCCACTCTTCACTTTAATTTCATGTCTCATGGATTTTGTGTTTCTGTAACTGTTGGCGGATCAATTTCCCTCCTGGGATAAATAAAGTTCTATCGCATCGTGTCGTATCCGGTCTGCACTGACCAGCAAAACCTGATACCCTAGCACTATCCTACATACTAGAGATGATCTTCACTGAAGCCAATTAACCTACAAATCTGTGCGTCTTTGGAGTGAGGGAGGAGACCCATGTGGGGGCATCCGGGGAAAACCCACGTGGTCAGTCGGAGAACATGCAAACTCCACACAGGCTGTACCTGTAAGTCAGGACTGAACCAGGGTCTCTGGCATTGTAAGGCAACAACTCTACCATTGCGTCACTGTGCAGAGGTTGAGGAACAACTCAGCCTGCAGCCACTTGCGTGGTATCTGTTATCTTCCTCACAGTTATGTGGATTAAGTTGAATTGTTTGATGCAGAACCAGTGGCTTACTCGAAGAAACTTGTTAATCGCACAGGAACTAATTTGTTCAAGCTATATGAAGATATTAATTAATCATTGTTCTTCGCTCACAAGCTGACATTTTTGATTGAAGTAAGCTCATGCCAAGTAATTGGCTGATTATGGAGCACATCCACTTTCTATCGTAAGTCCTTATATCGTTAGGTAATTTACAGACAGAATAGGATATATCTTTTTCTTTATGCGATGACACATGGCATCTTTAATTGTCACTAACGATACAGCGAAAGTCAGTCGAGTATAGTTTAAAATGAAAAAAAAGAAATAATTTTGATTCACAAAGGAAAAGATTGCTCCTTGTGGTTTGTAGATAAATATGTTGCTCGTAAGGCCCAATTCTCCTTATGCTAACAGAAGACATTTGCTGCAAAATAAAATCAGTCGACACATTGCACTGCGAAATGATGAATGTTGATACGTCAAATGTGCTTATTCAATGTACAAGTTTGTTTGGTTTGGTTTGGAGATACAGTGCAGAAACGGCCTTCAGACTACCTTGTCTGCATCGACTAGTGATCCCCGCACACTAGTTCTATCCTACATACTAGGGACGATTTTTACAAGCTTTACCGAAGCCAATTAACGTCCAAACCTGTATGTCTTTGGAGTGTGGGAGGAAACTGGAGGAACCGGAGAAAATCCACGCGGTCACAGGGAGAATGTACAAACTCCCTACAGACAGTACCCCAAGTCAGGGTCAAACCCGGGACTCTGGCGCTGCAAAGCAGCAACTCTACCGCTGCACCACTGTGCCGCCCCTCAATGTTATTATTACAGTGTGGATACAGAGTGTTGCTTATTGACAGTACCCTTCACTTTGACTGTGGATACCCATCACGTAATGTTCTCTTTAACAAGTTAATATAATTTATGCCCTTTCATGTGGTATCCCGGCAATAGCAACATTTAGTGCCCATACTTAATTGTCGAGAAGATTCCAGTGAGCGACTTTCATGAAGTGCTGTGCATTTCCTGAAGGTAATCCATGCTGGTCTTAGATAAATAGACACCTCTCTCCCCTTTCGTGATTGTCTCCATCTCAGAAGACAAACTATCCACTGATATTTACCGCCGAACCACTAACCCTCCCATAGCTGCCCAGGCTACACCTCCTCCCGCCTTGTACCTTGTATGGATGCCACCCCTTTCTCGAGATGTGTTACATAGAAACATAGAAACATAGAAACTTAGAAAATAGGTGCAGGAGTAGGCCATTCGACCCTTTGAGCCAGCATCGCCATTCAATATGATCATAGCTGATCATCCAACTCAGTATCCTGTACCTGCCTTCTCTCCATACCCCCTGATCCCTTTATCCACATGGGCCACATCTAACTCCCTCTTAAATATAGCCAATGAACTGGCCTCAACTACCTTCTGTGGCAGAGCATTCCACAGATTCACCACTCTCTGTGTGAAAAATGATTTTCTCATCTCAGTCCTAAAAGACTTCCCCCTTATCCTTAAACTGTGACCCCTTGTTCTGAAGTTCCCCAACATCGGGAACAATCTTCCTGCATCTAGCCTGTCCAACCCCTTCAAAATTTTGTAAGTCTCTATAAGATCCCCCCTCAATCTTCTAAATTCCAGCGAGTACAAGCCGAGTCTATCCAGTCACTCTTCATATGGAAGTCCTGCCATCCCAGGAATCAGTCTGGTGAACCTTCTCTGTACCCCCTCTATGGCAAGAATGTCTTTCCTCAGATTAGGAGACCAAAACTGTATGCAATACTACAGGTGTGGCCTCACCAAGACCCCGTACAACTGCAGTTGAACCTCCCTGCTCTTGTACTAAAAAAACCTTTTGCTATGAATGCCAACATACCATTCGTTTTCTTCACAGCCTGCTGCACCTGCATGCCTACTTTCAATGACTGGTGTACCATGACACCCAGGTCTCATTGCATCTCCACTTTTCCTAATCGGTCACCATTCAGATAATAGTCTACCCTCATGTTTTTGCCACCAAAGTGGATAACCTCACATTTATCCGCATTATACTGCATTTGCCATGCTTTTCCCCTATCCAGTCACCTTGCAGCCTCCTAGCATCCTCCTCACAGCTAACACTGCCCCCCAGCTTCGTGTCATCCGCAAACTTGGAGATGATACATTCAATTCCCTCATCCGGATCATGAATATATATTGTAAATAGCTGGGGTCCCAGCACTGAGCCTTGCGGTACCCCACTAGTCACTTCCTGCCATTCTGAAAATGACCCATTTACTTCTACTCTTTGCTTCCTGTCTGCCAGCCAGTTCTCTATCCACATCAATATTGAACCCCCAATACCGCGTGCTTTAAGTTTGTATACAAATCTCTTATGTGGGACCTTGTCGCAAGCCTTCTGGAAGTCCAGATATAACACATCCACTGGTTCTCCCTTATCCACACTAGTTACATCCACGAAAAATTCTATAAGATTCGTCAGACGTGATTTACCTTTCATAAATCCATGTTGACTTTGTCCAATGATTTCACCACTTTCCAAATGAGCTGCTGTCCCATCTTTAATAACTGACTCTAACATTTTCCCCACTACTGATGTTAGAACTGATGTTATTGGTCTGTAATTCCCGTTTTCTCTCTCCCTCCCTTTTTAAAAAGTGGGGTTACATTAGGATGTCACTCTCCATCCTAATGAAGAACTCAACCATATTATGGTCACTCTTGCCCAAGGGGCCACGCACAACAAGACTGCTAACTAACCCTTCCTCATTGCTCAGTACCTAGTCTAGAATAGCCTGCTCTCTCATTGGTTCCTCTACATGTTGGTTTATAAAACGATCCCGCATAAATTCCAAGAAATCCTCTTCCTCAGCACCCCTGCCAATTTGATTCACCCAATCTATATGTAGATTGAAGCCACCCATTATAACTGTTTTCCCTTTGTTGCACGCATTTCTAATTTCATGTTTGATGCCATCCCCAACTCCACTACTACTGTTAGGTACACAACTCCCACTAGCGTTTTCTGCCCCATAGCGATTCCACATCCTCCAAGCTAATGTCCTTTCTTTCTATTGCGTTAATCTCCTCTCTAACCAGCAAGGCAACTCCCTTTTCCTTTCCTATCATTTCTGAATATTGAATATCCCTGAATGTTCAGCTCCCAGCCTTGGTCACCCTGGAGCCATGTCTCCGTGATCCCAACTATATCATATTCATTAATAACTATCTGCACATTCAATGCATCCACCTTATTACGAATGCTCCTTGCATTGAGACACAAAGCCTTCAGGCTTGTTTTTACAACACTCTTACCCCTTATACAATTATGTTGAAAAGTGGCCCTTTTTGATTTTTGCCCTGGATTTTTCTGCCTGCCATTTTTACTTTTCACCTTGCTACCTATTGCTTCTACCCGCATTTTACATCCCTCCGTCTCTCTGCTCATGCTCCCATCCCCCTGCCACATTAGTTTAAATCCTCCCTAACAACACTGGCAAACACTCCCCAAGGACATTGGTTCCCTTCCAGCCCAGGTACAGACCGTCCTGTTTGTACTGGTCCCACCTCCCCCAGAACTGGTTCCAATGCCCGAGGAATTTGAATCCCTCCTCCTTGCACCATTTTTCAAGCCACGTATTCATCTGCAATATCGTCCTATTTCTACTCTGACTAGCACATAGCACTGGTAGTAGTCCAGAGATTATTACCTTTGAGGTCCTACTTTTAAGTTTATCTCCTAGCTCCCTAAATTCGCCTTGTAGGACCTCATTCCGTTTTTTACCTATATCGTTGGTGCCAATGTGCACCATGACAGCTGGCTGTTCACCCTCCCCCTCCAGAATGTTCTGCAGCTGTTCAGTGACATCCCTGACCCTTGCACCAGGGAGGCAACATACCATCCTGGAGTCTTGTTTGCGGCTGCTGAAATGCCTATCTATTCCCCTTACAATTGAATCCCCTATTACTATAGCCCTTCCACTCTTTTTCCTCCACTCCTGTGCCGCAGAGCCACCCATGGTGCCATGAACTTGGCTGCTGCTGCCTTCCCCTGATGAGCCATCTCCCCCAACAGTATCCAAAATGGTATATCTGTTTAGGAGGGAGATGACTGCAGGGGACTCCTGCTGTTATCTGCTGCTATTTCAAGATGAGCCGTTCAATTCCAAGACATCTGAAATGTCCTCCTTTTTCAGGAAACATGGCTTCCCCCGGGCTGTAATTGATGGATCCCACGTTGCAATCTCAACCATTTCCAGCACCTCCATTCTCACCTCACCTTCCCCCAGACAGAACCGAGTTCTCGTGGTCCCTACCTTCAACTTCACAAGCCTCTGCATCCAGCACACCAACTCTTCGACATTTCTGCTAGCTGGAATGTGATTGCACCACCAGTCTGTGTCCATGATGTGTGACTCCACGATTCTATGACTCTATCTGCATACTGATCAGGTATGAAAATAATTTTCAATGATGTGGCCACCACTCAGACACAGACACTGGATGTGGAGGATAATATTGGCTTGCAGCCAGGAAGGGAAAGGATAGCACAGGTTCCAAATTACTAGAGGCTGAGGTTACTCACTGATTCTACTGCAGAGTACTCAGATGATGACTTCAAAGGGCATCCACAAAGCAACAGCATTTGGCAAACTACAACATATTAGTTTTGTTTAGTTTATTATCATCACGTTTACTGAGGTATGGTGAAAAGCTTTTTTTTGTTGCGTGCCATCCAGTCAGTGAAAATACTATACATGATTTCAATCAAGTTGTCCACCGTGTACAGATATAGGAAATAGTGTATAATGTTTAGTGCAAGATTAAGTCCAGTAAGGTCTGATTAATGATTTTTCGAAGGTCTCCAAGGAGGTATATGGGAGGTCAGGATCATGCTCCAGCTGGTGAGAGGACAGTTCCGTTGCCTGATAACAGCTTGGAAGAAACTATCCATGAATCTGGAAGAATGCCTGTTCAAAATGCTGTGCCTCTTACCTGATGGGAGAAGGGAGAAGAGGGAGTGGGACTGTGATGCGACTGGTCCTTGATTATACTGGTGGCCTTGCCAAGGCATCGTGAAATGTAAATTAAGTCAAGGGAAAGGAAATTGGTTTGCGTGTTGGTCTGGGCTACGTCCACAACTCTCTACCATGCTGTGATGCATCCCAATAAAATGCCTTCTACAACACATCCGTATAGGTTGGTGAGGGTTGCTGGGGACATGCTGAACTTCCTGAGCCTTCTAAGGAAACCAGTAAAGGTATTGGTGTGCTTTCGTGGCCATTGCTTTGATTTTCCAGTTTTCTCCAGCATGGAAAGACCCTGTTACGCAAAAAGTCATGGCTGCCGTGACTGGTCACATTGGCACATTTTATGGAGGAAGTCCTCCTCAAGAGACGACATTTCCCAGTCCAGAGTATCGGATTATATTCTGCCCTCGGGTGCTGTTAGTGTGGAGTATGCACATTCTCCCTGTGACCACGCAAATAATTTCTGGTGCGTAGGGAGTGGATGCAAAAGTGGGATAATAAAGATCTAGTGTGAAAGGTGATCCATGATGGGCATGAACTCGGTGGGCAAAGTGCCTGTTTCCAAGCTGTATTTTTGAACCTCATAAAGTTTCTCACTGAAATATAAGTAGAATCATCCTGGGTAGTTAGAGCACGCTGCTGAGATCCTTGGTCCTTCTCCTCCTTCTGTCTCGTTCAACAACTTGTCCTGTTCTGTAAATCCTCTTCTCTTTCTTCCATTCACATCCCCTCTTGAGGGGAAATGCCAACCAAGGCACCCAGTCTTTGGAGCAATGGTGAAAACATAGGCCATGAACCCAAGACAATCTCCTTTGATGTCGTGGGAATTACAGAGACATGGCTGCAAGAGTGCCGGGGCTGGGAATTGAATACCCAAGGGTATACCTCCTATCGAAAAGGCCAGAGGGGGTGTGGTCACTCTGTTGGTGAGGAATTAAATTCAGTCCCTTGCAAGTGACATTAAAACAGGAGATATGGAGTCAGTATGGATAGAACTAAGGAATTGCAAGCGTAAAAATATCCTAATGGGACTTATCTACAGGCCCCCAAACAGTAGCCTGGTCATAGGGTGCAAGTTGAATCAGGAGTTAAAATTGTCATGTAGCAAAGGTAATCCTGTGGTTGTTATGGGAGATTTCAACATGCAGGTAGACTGGGAAAATCAGGTTGGTACTGGACCCCAAAGGACTCTGTAGAGTGCCTTTGTGATGGATTCTTAGAGCAGCTTGTATTGGAGCCTACCAGGGAGAAGGCAATTCTGGATTTAGTCTTATGTAATGAATCGGATTTGATAAAGGAACTTGAGGTTAATGAGCCATTAGGAGGTAGTGACCATAATATGGTCAGGTTTAATCTACAATTGGAGAGGGAGAAGCATAGATCGGAAGTGTCAGTGTTGCAGTTGAATAAAGGGGACTATGGAGCCATGAGGGAGGAGCTGGCCAAAGTTGACTGGAAAGATACACCAGCATGGATGACAGTGGAACAACAATGGCAGGTATTTCTAGGAATAATACAGAAGGCGCAGGATCTGTTCATTCCTTGGATGAAGAAAGATTCCAAGGGAAGTAAGGGGCGACTGTGGCTGACAATGGACGTCAGGGACAGTATAAAAATAAAAGAGAAGAAGTAGAGATGAGCGGGAATCAAGAGGAATGGGTAATGTTTAAAGAGCAACAGATGATAACTAAAAAGACAATACGGGGAGAAAAGATGAGGCATGAAGGTAAGCTAGCCATGAATATAAAGGAGGATAGTAAAAGTTTCTTTAGGTATGTGAAAAGAAAAAAAATAGTTAAGTCCAAAGTTGGACCCTTGAAGACCGAAAAAAGGTGAATTTATTATGGGGAACAAGGAAATGGCAGATGAGTTGAACAGGTACTTTGAATCCATCTTCAATAAGGAGGGCACAAACAATCTTCCTGATATAGTAGTGGCCAGAGGATCTGGGGTGATGTAGGAACTGAAGGAAATCCACATTAGGCAGGAAATGGTGTTGAGTAGACTGATGGGGTTGAAGGCTGATAAATCCCCAGGGCCTGATAGTCTGCATCCCAGGGTACTTAAGGAAGTGACTCTAGAAATCGTGGATGCAGTGGTGATAATTTTCCAATGTTCTATAGACTCAGGATCAGATCCTGTGGATTGAAGGGTAGCCAATGTTATCCCACTTTTTAAGAAAAGCAGGAGAGAGAAAACAAGGAATTATAGACCAGTTAGCCTGATATCTGTGGTGGGGAAGATGCTGGAGTCAATTATAAAATATGAAATAGCCACACATTGGAGTCAGCATGGATTTATGAAGGGGAAATCATGCTTGACTAATCTTCTGAATTTTTTTGAGGATGTAACTAGGAAAATGAACAAGGGAGAACCAGTGGATGTAGTGTACCTGGACTTTCAGAAAACATTGGATAAGGTCCCACATAGGAGATTAGTGGGAAAAATTAGGGCACATGGTAGTGGGGGTAGAGTGCTGACATGGATAGAAAATTGGTTGGCAGACAGGAAACAAAGAGTAGGGATTACTGGATTCCTTTCCGAATGGCAGGCAGTGACTAGTGGGGTACCGCAAGGCTAAGTGTTGGGACTGCATCTATTTACAATATACATCAGTGATGTGGATGAAGGGATTCAAAGTAACATTAGCAAATTTGCAGATGACACAAAGCTGGGTGGCAGTGTGAACTGTGAGGAGGATGCAGGGTGACTTGGACAGGTTGGGGGAGTGGGCAGATGCATGGCAGATGAAGTTTAATGTGGATAAATGTGAGGTTATCCACTTTGGTAGCAAAAACAGGAAGGCAGATTACTATCTAAATGGCATCAAGTTGGAAAAAGGGAAAGTACAACGGGATCTGGGGGTCCTTGTTCATCAGTCTAAGAAAGTAAGTATGCAGGTACAGCAGGCAGTGAAGAAAGCGAATGGCATGTTGGCCTTTATGACAAGAGGAGTTCAGTATAGGAGCAAAGAGGTCCTTCTGCAGTTATACGGGGCCCTAGTGAGACCACACCTGGCATATTATGTGCAGTTTTGGTCCCCTAATTTGAGGAAGGATATTCTTGCTATTGAGGGAGTGCAGCGTAGGTTTACAAGGTTAATTCCTGGGATGGCGAGACTTGTCATATGCTGAGAGAATGGAGCGGCTGGGCTTGTATACTCTGGAGTTTAGAAGGGTGAGAGGGGATCCTATTGAAACATATAAGATTGTTAATGGTTTGGACACACTAGAGGCAGGAAACCAGGGACCAAATTTTACGAATAATGGGTAAGCCATTTAGAAAGGAGACTAGGAAACACTTTTTCTCACAGAGAGTTGTGAGTCTGTGGAATTCTCTGCCTCAGAGGGCGGTGGAGGCCGGTTCCCTGGATACTTTCAAGAGACAGCTAGATAGGGCTCTTAAAGATAGCGGAGTCAGGGGATATGGGGAGAAGGCAGGAACGGGGTACTGATTGGCGAATGATCAGCCATGATCACATTGAATGGCGGTGCTGGCTCAAAGGGCCAAATGGCCTACACCTGCACCTATTGTCTATTGTCTATTGTCTATCTCTTATCAATGGACAGCTTTAACACAGTCTAGAAGCCCATTCCGAATTCCAAGAAACAATCAGTGGAAATCAATCAGCAACTAAATTGAAGATAATTGACAATCATTTTATGTTGGAAAGGAACATCCTTCCTTCTACTTAACAGCTAATGGCTTGAAGATGTTTTCCTTGAAATTCATCCTATAGTATGTAGGGCTAACCATGCAATACAGAATTGTTTAGTGGAATAAATTTGAGGATGCTATTGCAACTATGTACTGCACTACGGACTGGAGATGAATTTGTAGCTAATGCTGCTCACTGCCAATTTGCCAGCCCTGGAATCAAATCAGATTTTCACAATGATTGATGTCTCACTCTGTCTGTTTCCAGTGGGGAGACACAAAGTGCTGGAGTAACTCAGTGGGTCAGGCTGCATCTCTGGAGAAAAAGGATGGGTAATGTTTTGGGTCGGGACACTTCTTCGGACCCCAAACGTCACTAATCCTTTTTGTCCAGAGATGTCGCCTGACCCACTGAGTTACTCCAGCACTTTGTGTCTACCTTCGGTATTAACCAGCATTTGCAGTTCCTTCCTACACATTGTTTCCAGTGGATGTTATCTTTGAGCGGCCAATATGTTGGCTGACTCACACTAATACTGGTGTAATAATATTTTAGAAACCTTCTTGAACGCATACTCTCATGTACCTAGTTTGAACAGCTGCTAGGCATTGACATGATTGACCTTCTACTGGTGGAGCACAGCTTGCAATGCCCAAACACTGATATCTCATCAACCAGGTAGCATGAATTTGATGCGGATCTGAAGGCACAATGAATAATTTACATCCTGATGCAAAGTGCAATGTGAATATGCTTAAAGTAGCTTAATCATGTATTGTCTTTTCGCTGACCGGTTGGCATGCAACAAAATATTTTCACTGTACACTTGACAATAAACTTAACGCAACTCAAAATGGTTGCATATTCTTGCCTAGTATTTTAATAACTTTGATCATCATCATCAGAACCCAGGTTTCCAACATGCGCATAAGTGTGAATATGTTGGGAAGTGGTAAAAACATTGCCATTTACCTTCTGAAGAAGGGTTCGGATCCCAAACGTCACCTATTCTTTTTCTTCAGAGATTTTGTATCTATCATTGTATTTTACAACATCATTAAGTGTGATGGTATTGACTTGAACTGTATTTCACATTTTAAGTCAAGCTTGATGGTATAGAATTACACATGCAGGAGTATTTTGGAGGCAAATTTCAGAAAGGAAGCTGTCCTTAAAGTGCTTTATAAAATCATGAGAGCAATAGATAGGATGGATGGCCAGACTCTTTTTCCCCCAAGGCAGGAGAGATTAGGGCACAGGTTTATGGTGAAAGGGGAGAAATTTAAAGGAAATCTTTAATTTAGATTTTGGAGATACAATAGGGAAACGGGCCCTTCGATCCACTGAGTCAGTGCCAACCAGCGATCACACTGTACACTAATATTATTCTACACACTAGGGACAATTTACAATTTTACAAAAGACAATTAATCTACAAACCTGCACGTCTTTGTAGTGCGGGAGGAAACTAGAGCACCCAGAGAAAACTCGCCATGTCACAGGGAGAACGCACAAACCCTGTACAAAAGGCACCTGTTGGCGCTGTAAGGCAAGCCAATGTGCCACCACCGCACGCCCTCAAACTGAGGGTTACGTTTTTCACATGGTGGGTGACGATTATATGGAATGAGCTGACAGATGGTAGAGACAGATACTATTATAAAATTTAAAAGCAATTTAGGCAGGTACTTAGATAGGGTGGACACAGAAGGATCCAGGCCTAATGCAGGCAAATAGGATTTGCTTTGAGTGATATGCGACCAGTACTTATTATCTGGAATATAGTCAAAACATGAGACTTACTACCACATTGGTAACTCATACAATTACCATAAATGCCTTGAAGGGAGAAAAGTAAAGCAAAGCACATGTTAATATAGTTCCTTTCTGTGTATTGTAGGATAACCCAGGTTACTTTGCAGCCTTTTGTAGGAGAGACAATTTTGTCATGTACGAAGCTGAAATTAAATTAAGGGATATATTGTGAAAATCCAATGAAAAGGGATGTGAGGAGGCTGATACGAATCATAAACATTGTTGCGGGCTTGCTGGGCCCAATTATTATTTTCAGTGCTGTATATACGCTGCATTGCAATGTAATGATGTGCTCCTATCATTCATATAAATTGTGCATCTAAAATAATTGAACTTTCTGTTCCCTGTCTTTGACTTTTACGATAATTATACTCTTGTAATCAATCTAAAATCCCTGCTCCCATGATAATGTCAAAACTGCAATTAACAAGTCTTTGGAAACAACAACTATAATTGTTTATAAAGGATTTGTGTATTTTTGTTGCGTTGCTGTGGTATAGACATAGACATAGACATAGAAAATAGGTGCAGGAGTAGGCCATTCGGCCCTTCGAGCCTGCACCGCCATTCAATGTGATCATGGCTGATCATCCAACTCAGTATCCCGTACCTGCCTTCTCTCCATACCCCCTGATCCCTTTAGCCACAAGTGCCACATCTAACGCCCTCTTAAATATAGCCAATGAACTGGCCTCAACTACCTTCTGTGGCAGAGAATTCCAGAGACTCACCACTCTCTGTGTAAAGAATGTTTTCCTCATTTCGGTCCTAAAGGAATTCCCCCTTATCCTTAGACTGTGACCCCTTGTTCTGGACTCCCCCAACATCGGGAACAATCTTCCAGCATCTAGCTTGTCCAACCCCTTAAGAATTTTGTAGGTTTCTATAAGATCCCCCCTCAATCTTCTAAATTCCATCGAGAACAAACCGAGTCTATCCAATCTTTCCTCATATGAAAGTCCTGACATCCCAGGAATCAGTCTGGTGAATCTTCTCTGTACCCCCTCTATGGCAAGGATGTCTTTCCTCAGATTTGGAGACCAAAACTGTACGCAGTACTCCAGGTGTGGCCTCACCAAAACCCTGTACAACTGCAGTAGAACCTCCCTGCTCCTATACTCAAATCCTTTCGCTATGAATGCTAACATACCATTTGCTTTCTTCACTGCCTGCTGCACCTGCATGCCTACTTTCAATGACTGGTGTACCATGACACCCAGGTCTCGTTGCATCTCCCCCTTACCTAATCTGCCACCATTCAGATAATAGTCTACCCTCATGTTTTTGCCACCAAAGTGGATAACCTCACATTTATCCACATTGTACTGCATCTGCCATGCATCTGCCCATTCACTCAGCCTATCCAAATCACCCTGCAGCCTCCAAGCATCCTCCTCACACCTAACTATACCCCCCAGCTTGGTATCATCTGCAAATTTGGAGATGTTGCATTGAATTCCCTCGTCCAAATCATTAATATATATTGTAAATAGCTGGGGTCCCAGCACTGAGCCTTGCGGCACCCCACTAGTCACTGCCTGCCATTCTGAAAAGGACCCGTTTACTCCTACCCTTTGCCTCCTGTCTGCTAGCCAGTTCTCTATCCACATCAATACTGAACCCCCAATACCGTGTGCTTAAGTTTGTATGCTAATCTCTTATGCTTTACTTTGTGTAAGATACCAGGCACAGATTTGCACAACATTTAAATCAATTGGCCATATACACTCAAAATGGGAAAAGGAAACTGATGTATTTGACTACATTTGTTAGACACTAAAGAATAAAAACATATGCTTAAAGTACAATTTAAATATTGTAACACGAGCAAATTCTGTCGCTCTCTGCACTAACTGAAGTGATTAATGTGTTGCGGGGATGGCTCTGCTAAAAAACAACCAGGTGGACCTTTTTTTTAATGAACACTAATTTGCACAAAGACATAGAGACAGAACCTCCTGCTGAGTGAAGAAAGCTGAGACCTTTGAGTTATGTTAAATATTTAAAGGGACTTTATTATCAAATGTTATTGCTAACATCTCCTTCCTTCTCGTTGTCGGAGGATCAGAGTAGATTCATCGTGAAACTTTACTATTTTCACAAAGTAATGTGTGTGGGCAATCATGCTGTTATATTATTCATTTCCAAATCAATTAAGCAGCTAACATGGTTTCAGGATAACATTTTTGCTTTGTTTATGTGCTCCCATATGGCCCCTTGTTTGGTGTACGAGGTTACTCCCTGGAGTTCCAGTTGCCATGGCAAATAGCCCTGTCTTTCCCTTTACACTGCAGAGTGAATACTACACCTCAACTAGTAAATTATATTAAAGTCCACATACTGTGAACATTGATAGGAGTCCATCTTACCAAGTGAAACAGAATAAATGAAATCATGGTGCGATTTTTAATATTGTTGGTCTTGATACCACACCAATCCTTCCAACAAAAATCAGGATCCTTCATTGATTCCTACAACTATTTTCAGAATTGATTATATTTAAAAAGTCAGTGATTCAATGCATGTACATAATTGATATTGGCTATATAAAATAAATTGCTGTGGTCATGCATCTGGGCAACCAGACCAACACCTTTTAAACACACAAACATATTCGGTACAAAGCACTAGTCTCACAACAGTGTTTTTCTTTCAGTTGCATAAGACATTCAGTGACAGGCTCAATGAACATATGGCATATATGTGACATGCATGCACTTGGTGTGCATGCTGGTAAGCATTTTTTTATAGTTGTGTTTTTTTTCTTGCAGTAATTTAATACAATAATGTTGCATCAGAAAATGATTTCATGTAAACACATATTGTGTGTAGTTTCTTAATGCAAGCAGAAAATCTTCCATTGAAATATTGCTGAAATAAATTTGTAAAAGCTCACAATTTATTTATTTGTTGCTGGATATCTTCAACTTTAATATATAAGCAAGAATATCAGAGAATAATTCCAGGGATGATTGGGTTAACATACGAGGAACGTTTTGATGGCTCTGGGCCTATACTCGCTGGTGTTTAGAAGGATGAGGTGGGGGGGGAGGAAATGTACTGGATAATGAAAGGATGTTTTAACTAGAACCAGAGGGCACAGCCTCAGAATAAAAGGACACACCTTTAGAATGATAAATGGAAGAATTTATTTAGCCAGAGGACGGTGAATCTGCGAAATTTATTGCCACAGATGGCTATGGAGGCCGACATTGGGTATTTTTAAAGCTGAGATTGATAGGTTCTTGATTAGTATGGGTTTCAAAGGTTACAGGGAAAAGACAGGAGAATTGGTTTGAGAGTGAAAAAGAGATCAGCCATGATCGAATGACACAGTAGACTAGATAGAGAGAATGATGGACCAATTCTTCCCCTATGACATATCATCTTATGGGCTTATCAATATAGGAAGATAAGTCTATGGCTAGTTGGTTTCCTGGACATGTTTATTACTCGAGGAATGGCAAAATAAGAATCAACCCAATCTTCCCTGCAATTGTGAAATAAGGGACTAAATTCTGACTGGGTCATTTTTCTTCACAAACTGGTCCTGGCTTCTCTCTGATTCACGAATTGCAACTTCAAATTGGTTTGATGTTCTTATCGGGGCAAAACTTTAGAAAAATTATCAGTCCCTCTGAAGAATGTAAATTAAAATCAGTACGGAGAACCATTGTCAGAAGAAATTAAAACATAGCAGCTGATGGTAATGGAAGACAAATGGTGATGTATTGCTATAGGCCTGGTATGAAGTAATTGAAGTGGAACTTGAAAGAATTCTAAGTTTGTTAATACATTCAATCACTGAAAATGATCAAATCATTTTTTATCTCAGTGGCATTACTCCAGCCTCTGGGTTGTGATTTTTCTAAACTATGAGGCTGGATCTTCTGAAACATGGAAACATAGAAACATAGAAACATAGAAAATAGGTGCAGGAGTAGGCCATTCGGCCCTTCGAGCCTGCACCGCCATTCAATGTGATCATGGCTGATCATCCAACTCAGTATCCCGTACCTGCCTTCTCTCCATACCCCCTGATCCCTTTAGAATCATAGAAAAATACGTGCAGGAGGAGGCCCTTTGGCCCTTCGAGCCAGAAGATGCCGCAGCAGTTCCAGAGAGCTCAGAGTGCCATTGGATTGCGTCAGACTTTGTGTCACTGGACGGTCTCCACCACTGGTAACTCGAGCAGGAAAATGAATTCAAGTATCTGGAAGCATTGAATAGTGGGAGGCACATTTACATTTTTCACACATGGTGTGGTGGGTTTATGGACCAAGCTGCCGGAGGAGGTAGTTGAGGCAAGTACTATCGCAATGTTTAAGAAGCAATTAGATAGGTACATGGATAAGGCAGGTCTGGAGGAATATGGGCCAAAAGCAAGCAATTGGGACTAGTATAGATGGGGCATGTTTGTCAGGTTGGGCTGAATGGCCTGTTTCCATGTTGTACGACTCTATGGCTCTATGACTTGCTGGCCAGGATTAACCCAGGATTTCCTGGGCTTGCTGGGAAACAGCTGGCCCACTTTTGCCTCTAATTTCAAACACTTGGGAAATTCAATCTCAGGAGTTCACAGGGCAGCTAATTCTTCAAGCAGCTAATCCTTAAGCCCAAATTTTCAGCAATATAACTATTTTTTTGCCAAAACTCACAGCAGTAGCTGGAATCGGTGTACTTTATCATCTAATTATAAAATTTGGACTCGATTGAATTGAGTAACTTGTGTGATGGGGAAAGCCACAGGAAGAGGTAGCGTGGGATTATCCACTTGGTACTTCCAGAGTGACGTTGTTGTGAATGCTCCAGCCTTGCCTGTGTACTCATTTACTGGGCTCAGCCCCTCTGGTGAGACTGAGGAAATTTACAGAGCCTCCTCCTCCTGCCAGACTGTGCAGGAAGGAACAGCAGGTGCTGATTTCTAAACACTGAAGATAGACACAAAATACTGGAAACCCAGCGGGGCAGGCATCATCTCTGGAGAAAAGGAATAGGTGACATTTTGGATAGAGACTCTTCTTCAGACTGAGTGAGTCTATGTTCTATGTACCTGGGTGCAATTCTCTGAGAGTTGTCATGTGCCCAGTTAGTTGCTGTGACCTTTCCAGGGACTGGCCTTTCCCACACTAAATATTTTCAAACCTAGCTGTCTCCAGTTCTCAGTGGAAAATATGTAAAAAGATAACGTGAAAAAGTAAATAATTCCAAGACCTCCAAGAAGGATATTCAAAGGCACAACAGAATACAGAAGTATGATCAATTGATTATCACAGCTTTATTTTGAGAGTAATCTGTGCGACTTTTCTTAATCAGTGCTCACACATTGCTGCACACCTGCATCAGTTCACACCTTCAGCATTTAATTTAGCAAGGACAAGCCTGATCACTCCTTTCCCAGAGGAGGACTTCCTGTATTAGACTCTACGTTCGCATTGGGTTGTCAAATCGATGTGACTAGATCGGAAAAATATGGGATTTATAACAGTGTCGAGGTGCTGATTCATTTTGGCTCAGTTTCATACAGCTCCTTTCGAATCATCTCCCAAGATGCCGCCTCTCATTTGAAAGATAAACTTTAGTTAAGTTTAGTTTAGAGATACAGCTCAAACAGTCCCTTTGGCCGACCGAGTCCACGCTGACCAGCAATCCCCGTATACTCGCACTATCCTACACACACTAGGTACAATTTACAATCATTTACCAAAGCCAATTAACCTACAAACCTGTCATTCTTTGGAGTGTGGGAAGAAACCGGGGCACTCGGAGAAAACCCATGCAGCCGCCCTGTATACACCAGTAACTGCGGTTCCTTCCTACACTACATCTCTACCGACCTGCCCATAGAGTTGGAATAATGGCGCCTACCCAATAATGTGGGAAATTGGCCAAATATATCTGGACCACAATCTGTCTCCTATTCTTTATAAAGTGATGAGAAATGCTACACACAACACAATTAAGGAGGACATATAACCATATAACCATATAACAATTACAGCACGGAAACAGGCCATCTCGGCCCTTCAAGTCCATGCCGAACAACTTTTTTCCCTTAGTCCCATCTGCCTGCACTCATACCATAACCCTCCATACCCTTCTCATCCATATGCCTATCCAAGTTATTTTTAAATGATACCAACGAACCTGCCGCCACCACTTCCACTGGAAGCTCATTCCACACCGCTACCACTCTCTGAGTAAAGAAGTTCCCCCTCATGTTACCCCTAAACTTCAGTCCCTTAATTCTAAAGTCATGTCCTCTTGTTTGAATCTTCCCTATTCTCATAGGGAAAAGCTTGTCCACATCAACTCTGTCTATCCCTCTCATCATTTTAAAGACCTCTATCAAGTCCCCCCTTAACCTTCTGTGCTCCAGAGAATAAAGACCTAACTTATTCAACCTATCTCTGTAACTTAGCTGTTGAAACCCAGGCAACATTCTAGTAAATCTCCTCTGTACCCTCTCTATTTTGTTGACATCCTTCCTATAATTGGGCGACCAGAATTGTACACCATACTCCAGATTTGGTCTCACCAATGCCTTGTACAATTTTAACATTACATCCCAGCTTCTATACTCAATGCTCTGATTTATAAAGGCTAGCATACCAAAAGCTTTCTTTACCACCCTATCTATATGAGATTCCACCTTCAAGGAACTATGCACGGTTATTCCCAGATCCCTCTGTTCAACTGTATTCTTCAATTCCCTACCGTTTACCATGTACGTCCTATTTTGATTTGTCCTGCCAAGGTGTAGCACCTCACATTTATCAGCATTAAACTCCATCTGCCATCTTTCAGCCCATTTTTCCAACTGGCCTAAATCACTCTGTAGACTTTGGAAATCCTCTTCATTATCCACAACACCTCCAACTGGTATCATCTGCATACTTACTAATCCAATTTACCACCCCTTCATCCAGATCATTGATGTACATGACAAACAACAAAGGACCCAACACAGATCCCTGAGGCACCCCACTAGTCACCTGCCTCCAACCCGACAAACAGCCATCCACCATTACCCTCTGGCTTCTCCCATTCAGCCACTGTTGAATCCATCTTGCTATTCCTGCATTTATACCCAACAGTTGAACCTTCTTAACCAACCTTCCATGAGGAACCTTGTCAAAGGCCTTACTGAAGTCCATATAGACAACATCCACTGCTTTACCCTCGACAATTTCCCTAGTAACCGCTTCAAAAAATTCAAGAAGATTAGTCAAACATGACCTTCCAGGCATAAATCCATGTTGACTGTTCCTAATTAGACCCTCTTTATCCAGATAATTATATATATTATCTCTAAGTATCTTTTCTATTAATTTGCACTGAAGTCAAACTAACCGGTCTATAATTGCTAGGTTTACTTTTAGAACCCTTTTTAAACAATGGAACAACATGCGCAGTACGCCAATCCTCGGGGACTATTCCCGTTTCTAATGACATTTGAAATATTTCTGTCATAGCCCCGGCTATTTCTACACTAACTTCCCTCAATGTCCTAGGGAATATCCTGTCAGGACCTGGAGACTTATCCACTTTTATATTTTTCAAAAGTGTCAGTACTTCTTTTACTTTGAAACTCATAGTATCCATAGCTACTCTACTAGTTTCCCTTACCTCACATAATTCAATATCCTTCTCCTTGGTGAATACCTAAGAAAAGAAATTGTTCAATATCTCCCCCATCTCTTTTGGCTCTGCAGATAGCTGGCCACTCGGTCTCTCCAATGGACCAATTTTATCCCTTGTTATCCTTTTGCTATTAATATAGCTGTAGAAACCCTTTGGATTTACTTTCACCTTACTTGCCAAAGCAACCTCATATCTTCTTTTAGCTTTTCTAATTTCTTTCTTAAGGTTCTTTTCACATTCCTTATACTCCTCAACCACCTCATTTACTTCATGCTGTCTATAATTATTGGAGATCTCCCTCTTTTTCCGAACAAGATGTCCAATTTCCCTTGAAAACCAGGGCTCTTTCCAATTTTTACTGGTTCCTTTCAACCGAACAGGAACATAAAGATTCTGTACTCTTAAAATTTCCCCTTTAAAAGTCCTCCATTTCTCCTCTACATCTTTCCCATAAAACAAAATGTCCCAGTTTACTCCTTTTAAATCATCTCGCATCTCGTTAAAGTTAGCCTTTCTCCAATCAAAAATCTCAACCCTAGGCCCAGTTCTGTCCTTCTCCATAATTATATGAGATGCTGGAGATGAGGCTGGAGTAACTCAGCAGGTCGGGTAGCATCTCTGAGGAACATATATAGGTATGTTTTGGGACTGGACTGGACCCCTCCGTGAAGAAGTGTCCTGACCCAAAGCATCACCTAATGAAAGGTCCCAATGTGAAACGACAGCTGTAAAAGGATCCCGACATGAAATGCCGCCTATCCATGTTATCCCGAAGTGCTGCCTGGCCTGCTGACTCACTTCACCAGTTTGTGTCCTTTGCGTAAACCGGCTTCTGCAGTCCTTGTTTCTACAATTATGTCGGAAGTACTCCGCAAAAGCCTCCTTCTTGTTAGGGTTGTTCCAGGATCCGGCCTGATGAAAACATTCAATCAAACATGAACAAAATATTTGAATTACGGAGGTCAGGTGATAAGAAATGTCTTTGAAGCTGTGGCTACATTTCCAAGTGTGGCATAAGGAGCCCTTATTAAATTGTTATCAGTAGGAACTAATGGTGAAACTGTCACAGCTTGGAAGATTTTGAGATTCAATCATCTCAGTTTCAAGTGTCCACTGCTTAACTTTCTCTGGGGATGTTCCTTAGCTCATCCATTTTCACCTGTGCTTCAACAATTAATTTAATGCAACACAAGATTAGATCTGAAACTGGTCTCTCATGTTTGTAGATCCAAAGCTTGAGTATCTCAGTTGGTAGTGCATCAGACTTTCATTCTGAGGGTCCAGGGTTCAAGTCACTGTTCAGGCACTAATGTTAACAGGGAAACCTGTATTTTGAAAATGGACCTGATGCGCTACAATGCTGAGAACTATATTCTGCGCTATGTATCTTCCTCTTTGCTCTATCTATTGTACTTTAGTTTGACTTGTTTGTATTTATGTATTGTTTATCTGATCTGTTTGGATAGCATGCAAAACAAAACTTTTCACTGAACATCGGTACACATGACCAAAATATACCCAAACATACAACTTTTGCTGAACACCTCTGCTCAATCCGCCCAGACCTACACGATCACCTGGTTGCTAAACACTTTAAAGGGCCTGTCCCACCAGCATGTGAATCCATGCGGTGAGCGTGACCTAACGTGGTTGCTTGAGCCGTCCGGCCTCGCGGGGCCGGTCCCACTTCAATCACCGGATCCGTATGGAGTTGTGCGGAGCTGGTCCCGACATCGCGTGGGGCTCTGATAAACTGACCGTGTTCCAAATTCCGCGTGGCAACGGCCTGTCGGCCCGCAGCCGCATCGACGCATTACGCACCGCCTCAATGTAATGCCTCCGTGACCCTCTCTGTGTGTCTCCGTGACCCTCTCTGTGTGCCTCCGTGACCCTCCCTATATGTGCCTCTATGTTCCTCTCTGTGTGCCTCCGTGGCCCTCTCTCTGTGTGCCTCCGTGTCTCTTTCTGTGTGTCCCTCTCTGTCCTTGCGAACTTACTGCGGACTTGGCTCCAACTTCGTTCCAACTTCGCGCTACATCGCGCCACTCATCTGACCTCTGCCCGGCCCCCGCTGCCGGTTTGGTCACGTTCGCCGCATGCAGGCGCATGCTGGTGAGACCGGCCCTGAACGGGGATCACTCGTCCTCCGCTCGGCCCCCACTTCCAGTTTGGTCACGCTTGCAGCATGCAAGTCGCATGCTCGTGGGACAGGCCCTTAACTCCCCATCCCATTCCCATATTGACCTTTCTGTCCTGGGCCTCCTCTACTGTCAGAGTGATGTCCAACGCAAATTGGAGGAACAGCACCTCATATTTCATTTGGACAGCTTACAACCCAGCGGTATAAATATTGACCTTTCACTTCAAGTGACCCTTGCATTCTCTCTCACTGCATCCCTCCACTATCCTAGTTCTCCGACTAGTTTGACAGTCATCCTGATTACATTTTACTTTGTATGCTTCATTGTTGACTTCCCACAGCGAACAATGATCTACATTTTCCTTGATCTTTGTTTCCTTTCATTTCTTGTTTTCACACCTTACCCTTCCATATCTCGATATCTCCCTCTCCCCTGACTCAGTCTGAAGAAGGGTCTCGACCCAAAATGTCACACTTTCCTTTTATCCAGAGATGGTGCCTGTCCCGCTGAGTAACTGCAGCATTTTGTGTTTATCTTCGACATAAAACCTCAACCTTTGGAACTACACAGGTAATAAAGTAATTAGATTAGATTAGATTAGATTCAACTTTATTGTCATTGCACCTTTACAGTACAACAAAATGGTTTAACCTTGCAGCCATAACATAGAATAAAACAACAAAACACACACTCAACACAGTTTAACATCCACCACAGTGAGTCCACCAGGCACCTCCTCATTGTGATGGAAGGCAAAAATCCTGAAGTCCCTGTCTCTTCCCTCTTTGCTCTCCCTCTGCGCTGAGGCGATCCAAGCCTCCGATGTTGTGACCCTGCCGGGTGATGGTAAGCAAGTCCCGCGGCTGAATCCGAGCTCCGCGAATGGGCCGGTTCAAACTCTGTGGCCCGGAGTGGTCGAAGCTGCCGAAGCTGCCGCCCTCCAGTCCCGCGGACGAAGCTGTTGTTGCGGGAGCTCCGGAAAAACAGGTCACCAACCTGTGACCTGCGAGCTCCCGACGATATTGTCCACTGGGCCCGCGGCCGAGCCTCCGAGTCTCTGAAGTTGGTCGCTACCGCCGGAATGCAACCACAGCCCCGAAGTCGGGTCGCTGCTGCCGGAACACCGCCACAGCCCCAAAGTCAGGTCGCTGCCACCAGAACGCCGCTACGGCCCCGAAGTCGGGCCGCCAGAACGCCGCCACAGCCCCAAAGTCAGGTCGACGCCGCCGCAATGCCATCACAACCCCGAAGTTGGGCCGCCGGAATGCCGCCACAACCCACAAGCTTCTCCCCCCCCCCCACACACACATACGCAACCCAACAAACCAAAATAAACTGAAACGGGACAAAAAGAAAACAAAAAAAAGAAAAGACAAAATGGACTGTAGGCGAGCTGTAAGGCAGCGCCGCCACTTCTGCATTCACTCACTTCAAAACGTGAATTACATTGGGCTGATAAGTGGCAAGTAACAATTGTGACAGACAATTACTATCAGACATTCTCCAACAAAGGAATGCTTAAAAATCACTTCTTGCACAGCCGACAGCTGAGGGAAAGGTGAAAATGGGAATGTTACTTTTCATTGGATCCCACAAAGCACCTTATTGGCGATATCAAAACCAATTAAAACTAGTGTGTATATCTGAAATTGTATGCAAGAAACAATTAAATATTTCAAATGGACCAAGATAAATATTGATTGAACAGCCACAAATTGTTTGCATTCTATTCAATATATGCTACGGCCAAACATAGTATGTAACTAAGCATGTTGGAAAAGCTGCAGAAGCTGGTTTACAACGTAAACGCAAAAAGCCGGAGTAACTCAGTAGGTCAGGCAGCGTCCCTGGAAAAAAAGAGCAGGTGACATTTCGGGTTGAAACCCTTCTTCAGACAGAGAGTCAGGGGAGGGGGATACTTGAGGTATGAAAAGGGACAGAACAAAGCAGATGCCACCGATGCCCAAAGAGCCCACAATGGTCCATCGTTGGCTGAGGAGCTGAAAATGAAGGGATAAGAATAGTGAAACTAATAGGGTGCTGTGGTAGCGAGTCCGGGAATCACAGAGGGGGAGCAGCAAGAGAGGGTGTTGCAGAACTCTCGTCAGAGAGAGGAGGAGAACCTCTTAAAGTCAAACCAAGCTAAAAGGAGCAACGCTGCACAATTCTATGAAACGGTGAAGAGGAAACGAGGAGGGAGAGGGAGATTGGCAAAAGGATTGAGGACAGCGGGTGATATGAAGAGAATGATAAATATAAATAAAAGGCGGTTATAGGAACAAAGAAAAGAGAGAAGGAAGAAGTTACAAAAGAACCAAAGTGGAAATGGATAGACAGGGAATGGAGGGATTTAGGAATAGCTGATGCAAAGTAAACTGCTTTCTGCAACCTGTCAACCATTGTGTGTGGTGGGGGTTGGGATGTGGAACTACACTATTAGACAGTCATACTGTGGAAGCTACAGTATGACAATGGTTAAGGCAGCTGTACAGCACGATGTGGAAGCTGCTGTATGACAAAGACTAGGATAGCTGTATAGGACAACACCCTTTAAGCAATCATTGGTGCACACCAATGTTCCTGATAGGTATTCCTTGATGTACACCACAATGTTTGGGCTAGGTGTGCCTTGACGCACGCTACAAGGTTCTTGATATTGAAAATTAAATAAAGGATTAAATAGCATATAGTTTTACTTGTGTTAGTGTTATTGCATTGTAAATTCATGTTTTGAGAACATGTTGCTATTAGACAATGGACAATAGACAATAGGGTCAGGGGTAGGCTATTCGGCCCTTTGAGCCAGCATCGCCATTGACTGTGATCATGACTGATCATCCACAATTAGTACCCCATTCCTGCCTTCTCCCCATATCCCTTGACTCCACTATCTTTAAGAGCTGCAACTCTCTCTTGAAAGCATCCAAAGTATGAGCCTCCACTGCCTACTGAGGCAGCAAATTCCACAGATTCGCAACTCTCTGTATGAAAAAAGTTTTTCCTCACCTCTGTTCTAAATGGCCTACCCCTTATTCTAAAACTGTGGCCCCTTGGTTCTGGACTTTCTCAGAAATTAGAAAGTGCGCAAAATTTCAAGGGACAAAATCTGTATAAAATGTTGACCGCACCGAGTGGAATTTCAAAGTAGTGCGGTAACTGGGACTGTGCCGGTCTCCTTGTGCACAAGTAAATAAAGTGTGCCTGGAAAATGAATGCAAGTTGTCAGAGAGTCCAGTTGATTGGCGACGCCAATACAGTCCTATCGCCCAACTTGCTGACCATTTTGCCTACCAGAACTAGTCCTATGTGCATTACTAATATAAATGACTCAATAATTTACCCTAAAGGTCAGAGCAAGTGGGTGCTCAGGAATATTCAGGTAAGAGGACAGTATCTTCTTTCATTTCCAGAATGTAAGCGTCATCGGCAAAGCCAAGAAGTCTGATCCTTCCCCAATTGTCCTTGAGGACATGGTGGTGATGACTTGCCTTCTTGAACTGCTGCAATACCTCTGCTGAAGGTGTGTTGTTGACCAAGGAAAGACACAAGATGCCGGAGTAACTCAACGGGTCACGCAGCATTTCGGGAGTAAACCGAAGGGTGACTTTTCCGGTCGGAACCCTTCTTCAGAATGCAAATAGAGGCCAAAAGGTCATGTGATAGGAGGAGAATTAGCCCATTCAGCCCACCAAGCCTACTTAGTTTAGTTTGGAGATACAGAGTGGAAACAGGCCCTTCGGCCCATCCGGTCCGCGCTGACCAGCGATCCCCACACATTAACACTATCCTACACGCACATGGGACAATTTTTACATTTACCAAGCCAATTAACTTACAAACGAGTACGTCATTGGAATGTGGGAGGAAACCAAAGATCTCAGAGAAAACCTACGTAGGTCACAGGGTGAACGTACAAACTCCGTACAGACAACACCCTTAGTCGGGATTGAACCCGGGTCTCCGGTGCTGCATTCACTGTAAGGCAGCAACTCTATCACTGCGCCACCGTGGCCGCACTGTGCAATTAATTCATGGCTGATCTATCGCTCCCTCCTAACCCTATTCTCCTACCTTCTCCCCATAACCCCTGACACCCGTGATCACTAATCAAGAATCTATATTTTCCTTAAAAATGCCCATTGACTTGGTCTCCAGTCTTCTGTGGCAAAGAATTCCACCCTCTGACTAAAGAATTTCCTCCTCATCGCCTTCCTAAAAACACGTCCTTTAATTCTGAGGCTATGACCTCTAGTCCTAGACTCTCCCAATAGTGAAAACATCCTCTTCACATCCACTCTATCCAAGCCTTTCACTATTCAGTATTTCAATGAGGTCACAGTGAGTGCAGGCCCAGTGCCGTCAAACGTTCATCATATGTTAACCCACACATTCCCGGGATTCTTGTAAACCTTCTCTGGACCTTCTCCACAGCCAGCACATACTTCCTCAGATATGGTGTCCAAAATTGCTCACAATTTGACCTTGAGACACTGACCTCGCTCCGCGCCAGATTCCCTGCAGGCCGCGTACTGTGCCCTGCGGCCATCTTCAGCCACATTCGGCACCCTGCAATCTGATATTTCCATCTTTGAATGGTATGTGAGAAGAGGGGAAACCAATAGGTGGTTTTAATCCCAGGCACCTGCTGCCATTGTCTCTCTTGATGGTTGACGTAGCAGGGTTGGAAGGTGCTATTGAAATAGCCTTGATCAGGAACTGGCATAACCCGCAGTGGATATTTTTACGGCAGAGATGGCCAGATTCTTGATTAGTACGGGTATCAGCGGTTATGGGGAGAAGGCAGGAGAATGGGGTTAAGAGGGAGAGATAGATCAAGTTCAAGTTCAAGTTACCTTTATTGTCACATGCACCAATTGGTACAGTGAGATTTGAGTTACCACACAGCCATACGAATAAAAAGAACACAATACACGATATGATTTAATATAAACATCCCCTCACAGCAGAATTAACGTTTCCCACTGTGAGGGAAGGCAATAAAGTTCAGTCATCTGTTCACCCACGGTCGGGGCGTTTGAGCCCTCCGCAGTTGCCGCTACGGCAGCCCAATGTTTAGGCCCTCTCTAGGGACAAGTGTTGCGAATTAGCCTTGGCTAAAAATACTACGATGCATACATCAGATGGCTGTTTCAAGTGTATCTATGCTTTTGTATCTGTTCTTATTAAATAAACTTTAATCAATCAATCAACCTACAAAAGTATACATCTTTGGAGGTTGGGAGGAAACCGAAGATCTCGGAGAAAACGCATGCGGTCATGAGGAGAACGTACAAACTCAGTTCAGACAGCACCCGTGGTCGGGATCAAACCTTGGTCTCTGGCACTGCAATGCTACCGCTGCACCACCGTGCCGCCCTGAGTTGGTGTAGTCTTCTGGAGAGATGTGATGATGAAATGCAAACTTTCCTAACAACTCTCCACTGAACTGCTCTTAACAAGAAATGTGAAGTGTCATTCCACTTTCCCCACCTGTTTTTATCTTGGGATGCTTGTTTAACGAGCTTGGACACGTGAGGACAGTATTGATGGTTACTCGATGGTCAGCATTGTGTGTGTAGGCTAAACGACCTGTTTCTGTGCTTTATGATTCTATGACACTGAAGAAATGAAAAAAAGATGGAAAATTGAATGTTTGAAGTATTTATTTCGCCAGGACATATAATTTTGTGTTAAGCCAAGCAGATACTGTGATTGTTAATGAATTGGGGTTGTGGCTATTGGTGGAACACTCAGGTGGATTGTTTATGGAATGCACTCCTCTTTCCCCTCCCCATTTTCATACTCCTAGTCCTCAGTAACTTACTGCACAATGGCTGGCAAGTGCTATCCTCCCACAACAGGGAGATGTTGTATATGTCACATGCTAACACAAATCATCAAACTGATTTTAAAAGCTTTTTCAGAAGAGACCAGTAAACAAAAATGTTTGGTATGCCAGTAGCCTGCATTAGATTTTGTTTATAAGCATTATATTTGGCATCTTGGGCAATACAGCTGTCCCCCTCCATGGCACACTGGTCAACCCGAGGAGCAACAGAGTGGTTCCACAAAGATACAAAGGACAAAGGACATTTATTATCACATACACCAATTGGTGCAGTGAAATTTGACTTGCCAATGCAGCACACAAATAAAGATAAGACGCAACATTAAAGAATTTAATAGTAAACATAAAAACATCCCCCTACAATGGTTCCCACTGTGTCCAGTCCCATCCCCAGTTCACCCATAGTCGGGCCTATTGAGGCCTCCGCCGTTGATGCTACAGCAGCCCGATGCTTCAGGCCCTCTCGCCGGATGATGAAGCTCTGGCGTCGGGTGAACACTCCTTAGCGGCCCAGAGTGTCTGGAGCGGCCACTTCCTCCCCGAAGACCATGGCTCCCGAAGTCCACGAGCCGCGCTGGTCAAAGCTCCAACTCTGGCGACCTCTGTCAGATCCCAGGCTCTGCAGTTTTTAAAGTTCAGCGCCGCCCATAGCTGGAAGCTCCACAGACCGCAGACTGCAGACCACAGACTGCAGACCGCAGCTCCGTGATGTTGGAGTCGGCGGTCCCAGCCCTCTGGAGCCCACTGCACGGCGACCCGGGCAAGGCAATTCCCGCTCCATGATGGCACTCCAGCACTGTGCTGCCGTCGAAGCTGAAGTCCTGGCTGGCCCCAGACTGCCAGTAAGTTGCGAGGAAGGGGCAAAAACACGGCTCGGAGAAAAGCCGCATCTCTGACCAGGTGGGTCCTAAGAAAAATAGTTTCCCCCTTCCCCCCCCCCCACCCCCCATATAAAAAGACTACAAGACCTCCAAAAGAAACACTTTTAACTAACTAAAAATTTAAAAAAGGGTGAAAAGACTAACAGCTGCTGGCAAGGCAGCCATACTTGACGGTGCCCCCTACTCGATACTCGATGCAGCACAGAATGTCACAGGAGATCCTTTTTCCCTGTGGCTATCAAACTGTACAACTCCTCCCCCTTCTGTCGTGGGGTAGACTGACTCCCCCCCCCCCCCTCCCCCCCCCTCCCCCCCCCTCCCCCCCCCTCCCCCCCCTCCCCCCCCCCTCCCCCCCCTCCCCCCCCTCCCCCCCCCCTCCTCCCCCCCCCCCACAATCTCTGCACAACCCCAATCCTTTCCACTTGTCACTTTAAGTTCATGTTTCATGCATCTTGTGTTTTATGACTGTTGGCAGATCAATCCCTCCTGGGATAAATAAAGTTATATTGTATCGTATTGTATCGTGTAACACAGTTGTGGATGAATTCCACATATTGGGAGACTTCAGACTGATGCCGGAACACTAGGCATGGAGCTTCAGAATGGGCTACCTTTGGTCATACACCACCCAGACACTGATGGAATAGAATCCATTTCACCACGTTGTACAAGGCAGCAATCATGACTGGAGCTTCCAAAGCAATATAGTAGAGTTCTGATGCACCCTGCACTGTTGGTAGTCTCAACTGTAACAAAACTGTATCCTCTCTCTCCATCTAGTGGTGTCTGGTGACACAGAGTGGAGTGTCGTCAGCTTTCTTTAGGAAAGGGTGTTTCAGGCATCCTCTACATAACAATCAATGGTGAGTGGCAAGATGATTCAGGTATCTCTGGCTACAAATGGAGGGAGACAAATGCATCATAGTTCATGGTAATAGACATGAGGTCGTCCACTTGAGTTTAGTTTATTGTCACGTGTACCGAGGTACAGTGAAAATCTTTTGTTGCATGCTAACCAGCCAGCGGAAAGACAATACAGGATTACGTTCGAGCCATTCACACAGTACAGATACATGATGAAGGGAATAACATGAATAACGTTTAGCGCAAAATAGAGTCAGTAAAGTCTGATCAAATATAGTCTGAGGGCCTCCAATGAGGTAGATAGTAAACACACATAAACAAATTATATAGAGGGCATAGGTTTAAGGTGAGATGGGCAAAGTTTAAAGGAGAGATGCGGGGCACGATTCTTACACAGAATGGAACGCACTGCCAGGGGTAGTGGAGGCAGATACAAATGCAGCATTTAAGAGGCTTTTATACAAGCTCATGGATAGGCAAATGAATTAGGGATATGGATAACATGAAGGTAGATGAGATTAGTTTGTCTTGGCATTTGTTCAGCACAGATATTGTGGCCGAGGGATCTGACACTGTGCTGTATTGTTCTATGTTCTGTAAATTATACATAAATTACACAAGACTGGGAAAAGAAAAAAACCCTCAAAAACAAGCCAATAGTGCAAATACACAATCAAAAAACAGATTCACGGTAGGTCATAAGGTCATAAGTGATAGGAGTAGAATTAGGCCAATCGGCCCATCACTTCGACTTCGCCATTCAATCATTGCTAATCAATATCTCCCTCCTAATTCTAGAGGTTGTTATATGTCTGTTATTTTCCATTCCTTAGGATTGTGCAGTTTGGTTCAAGAATATGATGCTTGGAGGAAAGGAATGATTCCTGAACCTGGTAGGGCCTCAGGCTTCAGTAAAATGAATAATACCTATAGATCTAAATAAATACCTAAATAATCCAAAAGAGATATAGAAAATTGGGCTCTGCATGCCAGGAGATTCCTACACTCGGCTGATATTTTCATGTCATGTCAGCTGTACTTCACTGTTAATAGTACTTCACTTTGGGTTAACCTATGATGAGCATTTGAAGGCATTGGGTCTGTGCTCACTGCAGTTTAGAAGAATGAGCGGAACCTCAGTTAAAGTTACCAAATAATGAAAAGCTTGGATAGAGTGAATGTGGAGAGGATGTTTTCACTAGTGGGAGAGTCTAGGACTAGATGCCATAGCCTCAGAATTACATTCCTTTAAGGAGATGAGGTGGAATTTCTTTAGTCAGATTGTGGTGAATCTGTGGAATTCTTCACCAGAGAAGGCCGTGGAGGCCATTAATGGATATTTTTGATGTAGAGACAGATAGATTCTTGATTAGTGCTGGTGTCAGGGGTTATGGGGAGAAGGCAGGAAAATGGGGTTGAGAGTAGACTTGAATGGCCTAATGCTGCTCCTATCACTTATCACCTTATGACCTTAGTGCTTGACCATTTCACAGAATATAAATAAATAAGTAAATTCCAGGCTAAAAAAAGACCCAAACAAGAAAGCTAGTCTGCCTGAATAATCTGTTGCATGTTGATTATGGGTTTAGTGGGAAGGAAATCAGTCTGCTACTAATGTCTATAAAATACTCTCATCTTGAGGAGTGTTTTGAAATGAGATTTTACACAAAGGACAGAGGAAATGAACATAGAGAGAGATGACAATTATATCTGTGCATAATATGTTGAAGACTGTTCCCAAAGGTATATGATGTCTGTAACTGCTTCCTGTTATCAACTGCCTATGAGGCAATGGTAAACAAATTCCAACTGTGATGGGATTTGATCTGTTTTTATTATTTCCTCGAACAAACATCAATCAATTGAAAAGCACCCGTACACCACATCGCTCCTCAGTTTATTAACCACAGCTCAACAGATTGCTTTTCCACCCTTCTATTCATTTTTAAGCCTTGTAGTTTAATTGGTTGGGGCTTACGTTTCAGAGAGAGTATATTAACGCTTCAGGAAGTGGCATTTTCCTCCCCATATTGCATGTGTTCTTGATGTTTTATGAGCAGTTTTGAAGTAATTCCTTATAAAAAACATCAAATGGATCACTAAGCTGATAAAACACAGCCTTTCGCAGATGCCGAGTATTTCTGGCATTCTCTTATATTTCAGTTTTATTTGTGGAAACGGCAACAACTCAGTTTGTTGATCTAGTGAAGAGCCTATTAGCCAGTTCAGTATACCCGGTTCAGTTCATTCATGGCCAATAGTGAAAAAAATCTTGGCAGTGAACAGGTTAATGGAGGTAGGTGACAAACAGCCACTGTGCCTCAGATCATGCCAAAGAACAGGCAGAGCTTGGGTTCATGTGAGCTGTGGCAAAGGTGGTAGAGCTGCTGTCTCACAGCGCCAGAGACCCGGGTTCAAACCTGACCTCGGGCGCCATCTGTGTGGAGTTTGCACGTTCTCCCTGTGACTGTGTGGGATTTCCTCAGGGTGCTCTGGTTCACTTCCGTATCCCAAAGAAATGTATGTTTGTAGACTAATTGGCCAGTGTAAAACCTTCCCCTTGTGTGTGAATGAGAGTGGGATAACATAGAACATAGACCAAGTGTGAATGGGTGATCGATTGTCGGCATGGACCCGCTGGGCCGAAGGGCCTATTTACAAGCTGCATCTCTAAACTAAACTAAAGTTTGACCTGGACAAAATAAGTGGAGATGAAACAGACATTTTCAGCATTTTATGTCTTTGTATCTAGCGTCCAGTGTTTACATTAAAAAAAACTATTCAATTAATGCAACATAAAAGTATGTTGTATCAATGAAAGTAGAAAAGATGTTAAAGAAGGAACTGCAGATGCTGGAGAATCGAGGGTTACACAAAAAGCTGGAGAAACTCAGCGGATGCAGCAGCATCTAAGGAGCAGAGGAGATAGGTCTGAAGAAGGGTCTCGACCCGAAACGTCGCCTATCTCCTTCGCTCCTTAGATGCTGCTGCACCCGCTGAGTTTCTCCAGTTTTTTGTGTAACCCCAAAGTAGAAAAGATGTTCTGTTACATGAGCCTGGTGACATAATCACAGAGCAGGACCTTAAATGTACAAGAAGGAACTGCAGTTGCTGGTTTCAACTGAAGATAAAGATTATTAAGTGTTTGGACACGCTAGAGGCAGGAAACATGTTCCCAATGTTGGGAGAGTCCAGAACCAGGGGCCACAGTTTAAGAATAAGGGGTAAGCCATTTAGAACTGAGACGAGGAAACACTTTTTCTGACAGGGAGTTTTGATTCTGTGGAATTCTCTGCCTCAGAGGCGGTGGAGGCCGGTTCTCTGGATACTTTCAAGAGAGAGCTAGATAGGGCTCTTAAAGATAGCGGAGTCAGGGGATATGGAGAGAAGGCAGGAACGGGGTACTGAATGGGGATGATCAGCCATGATCACATTGAATGGCGGTGCTGGCTCGAAGGGCCAAATGGCCTACTCATGCACCTATTGTCTATTGTCTATTGCTTGACAATATATTTCCTATAACATGGTGCCCAGAACTGAACACAATATTCTAAATGCAGTCTCACAACATCATATACAACTGCAACATGATCTCCCAACTTCTATACTCAATACTCTGACTGATGAAGGCCGAAATACCAAAGCATTTTTGTCCACCTTATCTACCTGCAACTCGATCTTCAAGGAACCATGCACCTGTAGACCTACATCTCTCTGCTCTACAACACTACCCATAAGCCTACCATTTACTGTGTAGGTTCTGCCATTGTTCGACGCCTCAAAATGCAACACCTCACACATCTCTGCAGTAAATTTCATGAACTATTCCTCTGCCCACCTGGCTAATCGATCCAGATCCTGCTGCAATCTTTCACAACCATCTTCACTATCTGCAAAACCACTAAGTTTTGTATCATCAGCAAATTTGCTAATCTTGCCCAGTACGTTCTCATTCAAATCATTGATGCAGATGACAAACAGTAACCGGACCAGCACCGAACCCTGAGGCACACCACTTGTCATAGACTTCCAGTCAGCGAGAAGCAACCTTCCACCATCACCCTCTGCTTCCTTCAATGGAGCCTATTTGCGATCCATTCAGCTATCTCTCCTTGGATCCCATGCAATCTAACCTTCCTGAGCAACCTACCATGCGGAACCTTGTTGAATGCCTTACTGAAATCCATGTACACAACATCTACAGCTCTGCCCTCATCGACTTTTTTGCTCAGGTCTTCAAAAAAAAAAAATCTGATTTGTAAGACACAACCTTCCACATACAAAACCTGCTGACTATCCATAATCAGTCGTTGCCCCTCCTAATGTCTGTATATCCTATCCCTCAGAATACTCTCTGGTAACTTTCCACCAACAGATGATAAGCTCATTGGCCTATAGTTCCCAGCATTTTCCCTGCAGCCCTGCTTGAAAAGAGGCACAACATTTGCCACCCTCCAGTTCTCCGACACCTCTCCTGTATTTAAGGACGACTCATAAATTTCAACCAGAGCTCCAGCAATTTCCTCTCTAGTTTCCTGCTATGTCCTCAGATATATCTGATCAGGCCCTGGAGATTTGTCTACCTTCCTACTTGACAGTACCTTCAGTACTTCTTCGATGGTAACACTAACCGCTCGCAAGACACTTCCATTGACAGCCCCAAGTTCTCCCATCCTGCTGTCTTTCTCCTTGGCAAATACAGAGGAGGACCGTGACCATCTCCTGTTGCTCCAGACAGAGGTGTCCGCTTTGATCCTTTAGAGGTCGCACAAGATAAATTCAACACAGCAGACATGAGCAACATATCCGCTTCAACCAAATCAATATTGATGGTAGATATAAATTAGATACAAATTCTAGACAGACTAAAAGGACTTAAAACAAATGAATCCCCAGGAATGTATGGTACTTATTGAGCTGAAATGTATGTGACTGTGTAACATGTATGAGACGGGGACAGTTGAATGCCTCATGGACATTTAACTCTTTGGGGTCCAATTATGTGTTTTTTTAGAGATACAGCATGGAAACAGGCCCATTGACCCACCAAGTTCGCACCGACCAATTATCCCCACACATTAACACTATCCCACACACACTAGGGACAATTTACACTTATACCTAGTCGATTAACCTACAAACCTGTACGTCTTTGTTATGTGGGAGGAATCTCTAATGGTCCCACAAAATGGAAATCCAGCAAGGCTCTGGAACCAAGGATGCCGGAAAATCGGGGGTGGACTGTATATGGCCCAAGGAGGTAGTTCAAGCAGGCACTGTCACAACATTTAAAACACATATGGACAGGTACATGGATCAGATAGATTTACAGGGTTATGGTCCAATTGGAGGCAGATGGGACTAGTGTAGATGCGGCATGTTGGTCGGTGTGGGCAAGCTGGACCAATGGGCTTGTTTCCACACTGTATGACATTATGACGATGATTCTACAATTCAGAAATTGAAACAGTTTTTCAAGAGCAATTAATTGCACTCTGGAAGTGAAGCTGAGAGAGGAAAAATGCTGAATATTTTGAAGATAGACACAAAATGCTGGAGTAATTTAGCGGGCCAGGCACCATCTCTGGAGAAAACGAATAGGTGACGTTTTAGGTCAAAACCCTTCGTTAGACTGAGAGTCAGGGGAGAGGGAAAGTAGAGGTATGAAGAGGCACAGAACAAATCAGAGCCAGCACCGATGGCCGAAGAGCTATTTTGAAATCCTTTTTGGAGATGGGAGGATGGGTTTTTGGACTGGGCAGGTCATTAGCAGAAGGAAAGCATTGCAATGAAATGGGAAGGAAGTTATTCAACCAACATCGGGAACCTGTACTCTTCAGTTGCTGTCTCAAAATCTCTCTCCTAGTATACCTGCCACAGAGCCATTCTTCTGCTGCTAAGCATGTTGCACTGTGGTCTTCCGCAGAGCTGCAGAATGAGCACCAGACATGGAAATGCTTTTCACACCCACTTCAAGTTGCAACACCCTTAATTTGCCAGCCTTTGCTCAGCACATTTTCAACAGCTGTCATGTGGAGGTGCAGCTGTTTAAAGCACTCCACTCTTCTTTTATATCTGCATCTGTATATATATATTGCAATCTATTGTTTATCTAGTCTTTTACATTTGCTTTTTAGGGCCTTCAGATGACTTTACTTCTAATGTACTCAAAGCCTTTGTGAAATGCTTAGACTGTTATTTGGCATTCTCGTTTAAGCACATGTGATACATGGAATTTCCTTCAACCACCTTTGTTGAATCCTCAGAGTCGAGCTTAAAAACAAATTCCTGATACTTTCAGTAAATCTGGAAAAAATATTGGTTTCATTCCTGTAAATTAACATTCCCCACAAAAGGTTTAGGTGACTAGAACTCCTGGTTCACGCTGGTGGTGAATGCAAGACAGAAATAGAGTTTCAAATTAAAATGAGCTTGAACAGTCCACAGATGACATTTCCCTTGCCTTCATATTGCACGTGAACTCTTGAGTTTAATATTTTCCCAGACTTAGTAACGACGTTAATGATTCTGCTCCTAAAGCTTCCACACGGCACTTGACAACAAATAAATCTGACTCTATATTGGTCTGTGGCTGAATTGTGAAAGGGATTAATGGATTCATTTACACTGATCCCCCTTCTTTTACTGGATACGTGCCCACACATGCAAATAAAGGGATTATAAATCCAGAAACAGACCTTCTCCATTCGTGTCATAGCAGAGCTGGCCTGGAAGATGAAGGAAAGCAAATTATAAATAAAATACCATGAGCAGGTTTTACAAGTCGGGTGCAATCTTTAAATAATAAACGGTGCTTTTCACTTTGATTCAATAAAATCGAAATATCTAAATTATTATCATTTTAAATTGAATTCCTAAAATGTATACACGTGTCTTAATTGGAGTAATTTTCACTTTATTTGTGGGTGGGCTTAGTACAAGAGAGCCTTGGAACCTTTAAATTTGATATAGTTAATTGTATATTAATAACACAGCATGCATCCATTGCACATCCACACAATTGTTTGCAAAAAAACTAGAGATACAGTGCGTAAACAGACCCTTCGGCCCACCGACTCTGTGCCGACCAGTGATCACCCTGTACACTAATCCTATCCCACACACTAGAGACAATTTTACCGGCCAATTAACTAGCAAATTGTACGTCTTTGGGGTGTGGGAGGAAACCAGAGTATCCAGAGAATACCCACCCGGTCACAGGGAGAGCGTACAAAGCCTGTACAGACAGCACCCGTTATCAGGATCAAACCTGGGTCATTGGTGTTGTAAGGCAGCAGCACTGATTGTTGAACCGCCGAGCCACTGTGCTGCCCAGTTGGTTTAATTCCTGTAAATCAACATACCTCACAAAAGATTTAGGTAACGAGAACTCCTTGTCCACGCTACCATTGAACTATTTCTACACACAGTGAGAAGTATGTAGGAGTCACTGTGGTGGATGTTCATGTTAAAATGTGTTTTGATTGTTCTGTTTCCAAGATGGCTGCCGGAAGTGAGAGTGAACGCTGGGACGATTAGCTGCTGCTGCTTTCTCTCTTTGAATTATGTATTGTTGATGTCCCTACTACTTTTTTGTTTCATTTTGTTTATATGTTTGTAATTTGCTTGTTTTAATCTGTAAGGTGTCCTTGAGAGTCCTGAAAGATGCCCGTAAATAAAATGTATTATTATTATTATTATTATATTTAATTTGAAAGAGTTTCAACTGAGCTTGACTAGTCTACAGGTGACTTTTCCCTTCCTTTCATATTGCATGCGAACTTCATTATATTTGGGGTAAGAGAAATAATAATGCAAAATTAAAATAATGCAGAATAACAATTTCATTTACTCGCCATTTAATTGAACGATGGCCACACCCTGAGATGCCTGGACTGTTAAAGACTAGAAAGTGAGGCTGACAATGGTGAATATCAAGAACACAAAATGGTGGATTAAGGAGCATACCTTTGTTAGGGATAAGGGATGGATGTTTTTCAGATGAGAAGTTTGGATAGAAAGCAAGGTTTCATAGTTTCAAGGTCAGTTTATTGCCACATGTACCAATTAAGGTACAGTGAAATTTGAGTTATCACTCAAATTGAGCACTAGATTTTAGATACCAAAACATCCTCACCCACTGCTATACCAAACGTGCAGGAGTGACATAGCATGAATTCATGGCCGCATTAAGTACCAATGTTGGGAGAGATGACTTCATGATACCATTTCTGCATTTCCTATTATCTTCGGCCCACCGAGTCTGCGCCAACTAGCGATACCCGTACACTAGCACTATCCTACACACACTAGGGACAATTTACAATTTTACCAAAGCCAATTAACCTACAATTTGTACATCTTTGGAGTGTGGGATAAAACTGGAGCACCCGGAGAAAACCCAGGCAGGTCTGGGGAGAAGGTACAAACACTGTACAGGCAGCACCCATGGTCAGGTTCAAACCCAGGTCTCCGGCACGGTAAGGCAGCAACTCTACCGCAGCGCCACTGTTTCGCCCCTATACACTTTGTACTAAATCTGGGATTGTGTTTATGTGTAGTAATGATTTTCTGAACTGTATGCAAAGGAAGAATTTCACTGTACCTTGGTATACATGATAATAAAGAACCATTGTCCTTCTTACAGTAGTGATTTGTGCACTTATGTTTCTGCAGCCATTTCACAGCTAACCACGTGAGCTGTGAATCATAAAGTGAATCGAGGGGATTTTGTGGCAGTGCTCAGACTCTGAACTGCAGCAGCCAATCTTTCCTTAGTCCCCAACCTCTTCCTTCCCCACTGTAAGTGGCTCCCTGCATCTTTCGCTTCATCTGTAGCATCTAATCCTGCACTTGGTTCTCGAGTTATGGTGATGTGAATCTCGCAGTGAGCATTGGTGGTGAGAATCATGCCTTCTGTTCAGATATTGACCTTGCTGAGAAAGAAAAAAATATATGAATGTAGACATTCCACAGATAATTTCACACGTGGCGTGGTCACAATACGAAATTCCTGCTCAGGGGGACACATAAAACAAATAATAATAAATGTAATATGTAAAAGGAACTGCAGATGCTGGTTTATATCGAGGATAGGCACATAGTGCTAGAGTAACTCATCCGGTCAGACAGCATCTCTGGAGAAAAAGGATGGGTGACGTTTCGGGTCAGGACCCTTCTTCAGACTTCTTCAGAACAAATAAACGTGGGTGGATAATGTAAATAGATTGCCACTGCTCAAGGAGCACATGACATTGTTTTGAAGTGAATCATATTTATTACCTCACACTGACCGAAACAGAATTGCATACATAAATCGTAACATTTAAACCCTACAATTTGTTCCTTTGCTTTTGAATTATATGATGGGCTGATATGCCACCCTATATCATTATTTGAATAATAACATGTAGGAGCTTTGTCATTTTTGATGTGTTCAATATACCGCTGCTTCCAATGGTAAGCTGCTTCTTTTGAAAGAAAGGAAAACATTGCAATGAATGAGTAGGTATTTTATGATATATCTTCCTGGATAGCACACAAAACAAAGTTTTTCACTATCTTGATACGCGTGACAATAAAATAACAATATCCATATAGTTTTTATGGCTAGATAAAAATTTGGGGAAGATAACATTTGGGAGATGTCTGGCTCTGTTCAATTCTGAACAATCTTGTCTTCATTGGGAACTTTCTATTCCTCTACATTACTTTATGAGTTCTTCACCATGTTCATTATTTTTCTGCTGCTTGTATTATTTAGTTTAGTTGAGTTTAGTTTATTGTCACGTGTGGTACAGTGAAAAACTTTTGTTGCGTGCTAACCAGTCAGCGTAAAGACAATACACGGTTACAATACAGATATTTGTGTGTGTTTGTGCATGTGCGCGTGCGCGCATGTGTGTGCATGTATGTGCGTGCGTGTATGTATGTTTGTGCACTTGTGCATGCGTGTGCGTGTGTGCGTGTGTGGGTGTGTGCATGTGTGTGTGCAGGCATGTGGATTTGTAAGTATGCATGGATGTTCACATCCTTGGTCAGTTTCAATTCTTATTTCAAAACTTCATCATATCAAGCATTTTCTTGTGGTAAATTTTCCAGTTGCTCAGCACATTGTCATGATTGCTAACACTCAGAATAATGGCCTTTTATGTAATGGTGAAATGTAATGGTCTTAGGTAAGTATATAAATCATACATGACTATTTGCTAAAATCCAATTGTTCAGTCCAATTGACCTTTGTCGGTAATGTTCTCTTTGAGAATCTACTAGTTCATCTTGTTGCATTTGCATATCTTTTTATTTACTTTTTGTCCATCTGCAAGCCTAATATACGAGGTATATTTAAGAGTATCAAAACGATAATCTATTATAGGTGTCAGCATGCCCTATCTTCTAAACTGTTTCTATGAGTGAAGGCATTTCTCATTAATTCCTTTTGATGTGTTTGTGACTCTCTTATTTTTGTGACATATTTTGTGAAAATGTGTTCTCTATGTCCAGCCCCTGTCATAATTTTAAGCTCTGTTTTTGGTCAGTCCTTATTCTTGTCTACAGGAATTGTCCCAACTGGTCAGTATCTCCAGTGATTTTTGTCTCAATTCCAGTGTCACCTGATTTCCTCGGTGAAACGGAAATATAGATAGAGTGAGTGTGGAAAGGATGTTTTGACTGGTGGGATAGTCTAGGACCAGAGGTCATAGCCTCAGAATTAAAGTGCGCTCTTTTAGAAAGGAAGTGAGGAGGAACTTCTTTAGCCAGAGTGTAGTTAACCTGTGGAACTAATTGCCACAGAGGGCTGTGGAGGCCAAGTCAGTGGATATTTTTAAGGCAAATTCTTCATTAGACTGGGTGTCAAGGGAGATGGGGAGAAGGCAGGAAAATGGGATTTGGAGGCAGAGATCAGCCATGATTGAATGGTGGAGTAGAGTCGATGGGCCAAATGGCCTAATTCTTCTGCTATAACTTGTGAACTTGTGCAAACTTGTGAAATGATCGCTGCCTTTAGCTGTTTCTTTAGTTCATTCACTGCGCCTCCTCCATCACTCTCAGAGATTATACACTCCATGGCTGAAATAAAAACCATGTATTTAAGCTAACGAGTTAATAATTGCCATTGCTTTCATATTGGCCACTCAGTTGTGAATTACATCTAATGCATCCTAATGCAGCCACTATTCTAGATAATTGTGCATTCCTGACAGTTAATTAAAAAGTAATGAACAATTATTCAGTTTGTGCGTGTGTGTGTATATATATATATATAAATGATGCATTAGGGCTGATCCTAACTCCCACTCATCCTGACATCTATTCACAGCAAACTTGGCAAATATCACCCATTTTGCTTGGAATCCATGTCATTTAACCTTTTTGGAAGGGAAAATAGAGTGAGTCTTTTTAAGGAACTTGAGATGGAACAGAATTTGCTTTCACTATAGTTTTGTGTGTTTCACAGTTTAGCTTAGTTTAGAGATACAGCATGGAAACAAAGTTTCAGCACACCGAGTTCATGCCAACCATCCTGCCACCCGATTGCCACCCGAGTGCCATCCTGCCACAAATCATGCCACCCGATTACACTGGCTTTATCTAACGTCTTTCTCATCCACTCCTTACACACGAGGGCAATTTTACAGCATACGATTAACAAACAAACCCACACATCCTTGGGATGTGGGAGGAAACGAGAGCACCCAGAGGAAACCCATGCGGTCACATGTGCAAACTACACTCTGAAGGCATTTAAGGTCAGAATCGACCTTGGATCGCTGACGCTGTGAGGCAGCAGCTCTACCAGCTGCGCCACTGTGCCGAAACAAATATGGAACCATCCACAGATAGCCCAAGACATGTCTGATGGGGCAGATGGCTGAGTAGTTTGCGAGCTAGTCACTCCTATTGTCATTTAGCCTGGGATGCAGTGTGTTTCCCATGCATGGAAACATACTGTCTGGACACGGTCATTAAGGAAACGATGCAAGAATAATCAATAATAACCAATAAATGACCAGTATTACCAGGTGACCACACCATAAAGAGGAGGTGAACAAACCAAGGAACAGCTAAAGGCAGCGATCATTTCACAAGTTCGCACAAGTTCACAAGTGGAAACCAAACTACATATCTCTAAACTAAACTGAAACAAATAAATCTGGGTGAAGACATTTCTTCTCATCTCAGTCCTGATTGACCAATCGTAATGACAGCACAATGGTACGCCTTATACATTTGCCCCTCATGGCTCCCGTAACCCAAGATCATGGTGCTGTCTATGTGGTGTTTGCATGTTCTCCCTTCACAGATATTGCCCGACCTCCAGCACATCTCTAGCAGATCTCCTTTCCTTTTACTATCCCAGGAAGCAGCCTAGTCAATATTCCCTGCACTGCTTCTCTAGCAACCAAAGTTCTTAACGGAAAAATAAAGTTAATTGAATGGAATTGAATTGAAGTATATGTTGTTTTTAGATAAATTGACCACAATTTGCACAATATTCCATGTGCCATCTTAAGTACAGTAAGACATCATTATTCCTGTATTAAAATCTTCTCATAATAAATATATATTTGCCTTCCCAAACACTTGCAGTAGCTGTGTCCTGGCTGGCAGTGAAGCGTCTAATATAATAGTTTAGTTTAGTTATGGAATACAGTATGTAAACAGGCCCTTTGGCTCGCTGAGTATGCACGCACCGACTAGCAATCCCAGCATATTAACACTGCACACACTCGGGACAATTTACACTTGTACCAAACCAATGAACCGACAAACCTGTACATCTTTGGAGCGTGGGAGGAAACCAAAGATCTCAGAGAAAACCCATGCAGGTCACGGGAGAACATACATACCCTGTTCAGACAAGCCTGTGTTATGTTTTTGCCCACTAACCTTGCTTTTTTATGCTCCCTTTCAAACCATGTCACATCCTGCTCCCTACTCAAAACCCCAGCTAGTTTTGGGAACTATTTGATTCCTCAACCAAATCGTAAATAGTTGGGGTGCAAGCACTGATCCCTGCAAATTCTCCACAAATTACAACCTGCCGAATTGAGAATGATCCATCTGATTCCATTCCTTGCTATTTGACCAAGACCAATTTTCAATAACATCAGTATATTTACCTGAAGTTATTGTGCTCCAAAGTTGTGACCCTATCTCCTATGTGTGACCTGATTGAAAGCTTCATGAAATTCAAATGCACCATATCTATCTGTATCCCGAAAATAGATACAAAATACTGGAGTAACTCAATGGGACAGGCAGCATCTCTGGAGAGAAGGCATGGGTGAAGTTTCAGGTTGAGGCCCTTCTTCAGTTCTCGACCCGAAACGTCACCCACTTCTTCTCTCCAGAGATGCTACCTGTCCCGCTGAGTTACTCCAGTATTTTGTGTCTATCTTTGATTTAAACCAGCATCTGCAGTTTCTTCCTATACATTCTCTCTGTATTCCCTCACCTATTCCATGAGTCACCTTTCATTCTTCTAAAATTGGACCAGTCTGCTTAATCTATCAATGACAGATGCAAAATGATGAAATAACTAAGCGAGTCAGTAGAGCATCTCTGGAGAAAATAGACAGGTGACTTTTCTGGTCGGGGCCCTTCTTCATACTAACTGTAGAGGGTTGGGTGGAACTGGAAGCAAGAAACGACTCGGACAAATCAGGGGCGACATGACCTCAGGCAGGGAGGTTCACGGAGAGGCTGATTGTTGGCTAGAGACAATGTCATTTAAAAAGTGATACATTGTTGCAAACTATGGAACTGGTTAACCACTTTTTAGTGGAGGATGGGCTTGCTCCTCTTGCTATATTGGCACGTTATCTTTTTAAGAATATTGTTCAGTTCAATTCAGTTTTGTTTATTGTCACGTGTACTGAGGTAAGGGCCTGTCCCACTTTGGCATCATTTGTGCGTTATTTACGTGACATCCTAATAATTGGTTGGTGCGTCGTGACGTGTGCATGGCACGTGGTGAGGCGTGGTGGCGTATGCAGTGACGTGCGGTAGCGCGTTGCCCATGATTTTGTAATGCTCAAAATTCTCGCGCGCCACCTGTAGGTATGTTACAATACCTACCTTTAGCAGCGCTGCTGTTCTGCCGCTCCCCGTGTGCGCGACTTTGGCGCCTTTCCGAGGGGGGCGGGTTTAAAATGCCGATTTTTTCCAGGCAGTCCAAATCAATCTATGTCGGGCGATTTCGTCGCTAAAGAGAAATCGCTCCGACATTTCATTCATAAAGGTATTTTTAAACTATGATAGATTATTTATTAACTAGAGTAGTTTAAAAGTCATCTCCTAAAGCTCTGAACGGGGACAGCGGAACGGACCTAAGGCAGGCGATAAAAGAAGCTACACAGTTTATTTTTACATAAAAACTTGGTTTTTAGGAAGGCTTTAATCACATTTTCATGTTGCGATAAGGGGACAAAAAAATGTATGAACTGGCTGTATTTTTCATACCGACTTCACCGCAAACCGCAACTTTCCAATCCACCGCATTCCACTAAAACCCACTCGCTAGTTGATTTAAATGGCCATTAATTTGCAGGCATTAAACACTAAATTTGGCCTATAAATTCATGAAAATTAGATTTAAAAATTATGTTATATTGTGGATTATTGTGTGAATGTTACTTGGACACTTAGGCAATTTTAAAAAAGTTTATCTTTTCTTAAGAAATGGATAGATGTTTAGATCTACTCATTGAATTTTGTAATTAGCTACAATTAGATAACTAACTAATTATATGCTTTAATTTCAGGTCATCCAATAAGATTGTTTCATATTTGTTTCAGAATGCTTCAATCTATAATAACTGAAAATTTCATTGAGTTCTCTTAATTTTTAAGAAATTTATGGGCTTTTGACTATTCTAGATTACAGCTTTTGAGTTAAGTCAATTGAAAGGCAATGGGGAACAAGATGCTAATTTCCGAGTATGAAAATGGTCATAACTTTCTTAATACTGAAGATATGAAAGTGAATTAGGTGTCAAATTAAACTTCTTTTTATCTGATGGGATAAATTGCAGACTTGATTTTTAAAATCTCAACATTTTGTAACATTGCTACCACCTGTGTGACGTATCCCTTGCGCACGCTGACGTACTGACGGCGTACGTGTAGCGCGTGGTGACACATGATTACGCATGAACATTGCCTACACTAATTTATTATGCATCACCGTGCGTCAACATCCGTAACCATACACCACCCGTATGCCTTCGGCACGTCATTTGCGCATCATTTGAGCGCCGCACCACGTGACCACCTGGGCATAAAGCGCGCGTAGTTTTGAAATTTTTTCACTGGGAAAATCCTTGCCATGGAGATCAGACTAAGTACGAACTACATCACAAAAGCTCACAAAAGAAGCAGGGCCCTTAAGAGCACTTGGCGCGCGACTGTCATACTGCTAGATGATTTTCGCGTGACAGTCACTACCGGCCTGTCACGTAAATGATGCACACAGTGGGACAAGCTCTGGACAGTGAAAAGCTTTTGTGGCGTGCTATCCAGTCGGTGGAATGGCATTACATGATTACAATCGATCCATTTACAGTGTATAGATACATGATAAGGGAATAACGTTTAGTGCAAAGTCTGATCAAGGATAGTCCAAGGGTCAAGTAAGAGATGTTGCTGCAGGAGTAGAGATTTAAGAGTGTGGAGCGATTGTAGTGTGTGATTGTAGATCTGCTTCAGTGGTTAGCACACAAATAGTTGCCTGGGTTGAGCGCCATCTCTGTGTGTTTCCTTTTCGAAGCTACGTATAATTTAAATCACACCCAACATCCTGGGTGTGGCAATAAAGAAAGCAGCAATGTTTCTACATTGTGCTGAGGCATGAACAAATAGGATTAATGACAGATACCAGGAGCAATCCCTTGGAATTTACATTGATGGTGAGGATGCAGAACCTGGAAATATAACTGCTGCTGCCATCTATAACATTTACTATCCATAGAAACATAGAATATAGGTGCAGGAGGAGGCCATTTGGCCCTTCGAGCTTGCACCGCCATTCATTGTGACCATGGCTGATCATGCATAATTAGTAACCCGTACCTGCCTTCTCCCTGTATCCCTTTATTCCGCTAGCCCGTAGAGCTCCAACTAACTCTCTTTAAAATTCATCCAGTGAATTGGCCTCTACTGCCTCTGTGGCAGAGAATTCCCCAAATTCACAACTCTCTTGGTGAAAACATTTTTCCTCATCTCAGTTTTATTCTTAGACTATGGCCCCTGATTTTGGACTACCCCAACATTGGGAACATTTTTTCTGCATGTAGCTTGTCCAGTCCTCTTATAATTGTATGCGTTTCTATAAGGTCCCCTCTCATCCTTCTAAGTTCCAGTGAATACAAGCCCAGTCTTTCCAATCTTTTCTCATATGACAGTCGCGCCATCCCGTGGATTAGCCTCGTGAATTTACGTTGTACTGCCTCAATAGCAAGGATGTCCTTTCTCAAATTAGGAGACCAAAGCTGCACACAATACTCCAGATGTGGTCTCACCAAGGTTCTGTACAACTGCAGAAGGACTACTTTACTCCTGTAGTCAAATCCTCTTGTTATGAAGGCCAATATGCCATTAGCTTTCGTTATTGCCCGCTGTATCTGCATGTTTACTTTCACTGACTGGTGTACAAGGCCACCCTGGTGTTGTTGCAATTCCATTTTTCCTAATATGACCCTTTGAGATAATAATACGCCTCCTTGTTCATGCCATTTCACATTTACCTACATTATAACCATATAACACATAACAATTACAGCACGGAAACAGGCCATCTCGGCCCTTCAAGTCCGTGCCAAACAACTTTTTTTCCCTTAGTCCCACCTGCCTGCACTCATATCATAACCCTCCATACCCTTCTCATCCATATGCCTATCCAATTTATTTTTAAATGATACCAACGAACCTGCTGCCACCACTTCCACTGGAAGCTCATTCCACACCGCTACCACTCTCTGAGTAAAGAAGTTCCCCCTCATGTTACCCCTAAACCTCTGTCCCTTAATTCTAAAGTCATGTCCTCTTGTTTGAATCTTCCCTATTCTCAAAGGGAAAAGCTTGTCCACATTAACTCTGTCTATCCCTCTCATCATTTTAAAGACCTCTATCAAGTCCCCCCTTAACCTTCTGCGCTCCAGAGAATAAAGACCTAACTTATTCAACCTATCTCTGTAACTTAGCTGTTGAAACCCAGGCAACATTCTAGTAAATTTCCTCTGTACCCTCTCTATTTTGTTGACATCCTTCCTATAATTGGGCGACCAAAATTGTACACCATACTCCAGATTTGGTCTCACCAACGCCTTGTACAATTTTAACATTACATCCCAGCTTCTATACTCAATGCTCTGATTTATAAAGGCTAGCATACCAAAGGCTTTCTTTACCACTCTATCTATATGAGATTCCACCTTCAAGGAACTATGCACGGTTATTCCCAGATCCCTCTGTTCAACTGTATTCTTCAATTCCCTACCGTTTACCATGTACGTCCTATTTTGATTTGTCCTGCCAAGGTGTAGCACCTCGCATTTATCAGCATTAAACTCCATCTGCCATCTTTCAGCCCATTTTTCCAACTGGCCTAAATCACTCTGTAGACTTTGGAAATCCTCTTCATTATCCACAACACCCCCTATCTTGGTATCATCTGCATACTTACTAATCCAATTTACCACCCCTTCATCCAGATCATTGATGTACATGACAAACAACAAAGGACCCAACACAGATCCCTGAGGTACCCCACTAGTCACCTGCCTCCAACCCGACAAACAGCCATCCACCATTACCCTCTGGCTTCTCCCATTCAGCCACTGTTGAATCCATCTTGCTATTCCTGCATTTATACCCAACAGTTGAACCTTCTTAACCAACCTACCATGAGGAACCTTGTCAAAGGCCTTACTGAAGTCCATATAGACAACATCCACTGCTTTACCCTCGTCAATTTCCCTAGTAACCTCTTCAAAAAATTCAAGAAGATTAGTCAAACATGACCTTCCAGGCATAAATCCATGTTGACTGTTCCTAATTAGACCCTCTTTATCCAGATACTTATATATATTATCTCTAAGTATCTTTTCCATTAATTTGCCCACCACTGAAGTCAAACTAACCGGTCTATAATTGCTAGGTTTACTTTTAGAACCCTTTTTAAACAATGGAACAACATGCGCAGTACGCCAATCCTCGGGGACTATTCCCGTTTCTAATGACATTTGAAATATTTCTGTCATAGCCCCGGCTATTTCTACACTAACTTCCCTCAATGTCCTAGGGAATATCTTGTCAGGACCTGGAGACGTATCCACTTTTATATTTTTCAAAAGTGCCAGTACTTCTTTTACTTTGAAACTCATAGTATCCATAGCTACTCTACTAGTTTCCCTTACCTCACATAGTTCAATATCCTTCTCCTTGGTGAATACCGAAGAAAAGAAATTGTTCAATATCTCCCCCATCTCTTTTGGCTCTGCAGATAGCTGTCCACTCAGTCTCTCCAATGGACCAATTTTATCCCTTGTTATCCTTTTGCTATTAATATAGCTGTAGAAACCCTTTGGATTTACTTTCACCTTACTTGCCAAAGCAACCTCATATCTTTTTTTAGCTTTTCTAATTTCTTTCTTGAAAGTCTTTTTACATTCCTTATACTCCTCAAGCACCTCATTTGCTTCATGCTGCCTATAATTATTGTAGATCTCCCTCTTTTTCCGAACAAGATGTCCAATTTCCCTTGAAAACCAGGGCTCTTTCCAATTTTTACTGGTTCCTTTCAACCGAACAGGAACATAAAGATTTTGTACTCTTAAAATTTCCCCTTTAAATGTCCTCCATTTCTCCTCTACATCTTTCCCATAAAACAAAATGTCCTAGTTCACTCCTTTTAAATCATCTCGCATCATTATGCTACATCTGCCATGCATCAGCCCATTCACTCAACCTGTCCAAGTCACCCTGCAACCTCTCTAGCAAACTCACCCTAGCAATCTCTTCGCAGTTCACACTGCCACCCAGCTTTGTGTCATCTGCAAATTTCATCTAAATCATGAATATATATTATAGATAGTTGCGGACCCAGCAACGAGCTTTACGGCACTCCACTGGCCACTGCCTGCAATTCTGACAGGGACCCGTTTATTCCGAGTGTTTGATTCCTGTCTGCCAACCAATTCTTTATCCACAATGTTTACTGTCGATTTTGACCTTGCATGTGCAATTTCTTGCAGTTATATCTGAAACTGAGTCAGCCCTGCTTGCAGCTGCCAAAGGGACGATGAATTCTCAGGTCTAATCTAATTAAAGTGAATCTATGCAAGCCAAACAATATTCAAAATCTGCATTTAAATATACATTTGTGCTTTTAAATAAACTCAGTAGAGTGTGCCAACGGTACATTGGCGTACTGTTAAGATGGCAGTTTCTATGCATAACCTGTTCTTTGATGCACAAGCTAAGACATTTTTTGCAGTCCCACTGAGAAAATCAGTTTTGCAACCTAAGGGACAAGAGCTGGGTTTGGAATCACAGAGCAGATAGATAATCAAAGGGCTGGTAGATTTACAGCCTGACAGCGCCAGAGACCCGGGTTCGATTCTGACTATGGGTGCTTGTCTGTATTGTACGCGTATTGTGCTTGTACGTTCTCCCCATGATCTGCGTGGGTTTTCTCTGAGATTTTTGTTTTCCTCCCACACTTCAAAGATGTACAGGTTTATAGGTTAATTGGCTTGGTATATTAAAAAAAAAATTGTACCTAGTGTGATCACTGGTCGGTGTGAACTCGTTGGGCTGAAGGGCCTGTTTCTGCACTGTATCTCCAAACAAAAATAATAAAACTAAAGGGAATAAAAACACTCTTGGTTCACTACGTCAGTGCAGAATTATAGGGTATTTACAGAATATTCTCAACTGCAACTAATGACTACAGAGGAACAAAACTTACACTGATTGAATATTTTAATTTACAGCAGGATTAAAGCACATGGTTCACATGACAATTGCATTTGGTTGCAGAAGGTAAGAGATAAAAACAACCCTAGTGAAAAGATAAACAAATAATCATTTAAAATAAAACAGGTATTAAATATATGAAGGAAATTAATCAATATAATTAACTTCACTTTTCATGCATTATTTAAAGAGTGAATTCATATAATTGGTTTAAGTCTGCATTTGATAACTTTTTTTAGCTTTCCCAATTGGTCACATATGCCAAAGGCAGGGAAAGTGTGCATGGTTGTTAAGGATCAGGAGGTGTGGTTGTGATTACTGCATTTTGCTCCTGAATGTCCTTGATTGTGGAACCTTGCCTTCCTCTTTCAGTTTGACCACTTCTTTCTGGTCTTCTTCCATCTCCTGGTGCATCTAGAGTCATAGAATCATACAGCATGGAAACAGGCTCTTCGGCCCAACTTGCCCACACCGGCAAACATGTCACATCTACACTAGTCCCACCTGCCTGTGTATGGACCACATCCCTCTAAACCTGTCCTATCCATGTACCTGTCTTAAACATTGCAATAGTACCTGCCTCAACTACCTCCCCTGGCAGTTCATTCCTGTTTCATGGCTTCTTTCCAGATAAGTCTTGGCAATTAACCCTTCTTAAAAAACAATTTCTGCAAAGTGCAACAAACAGCGACATGTCCTTGACACCTGGTGTAAAAAACCCTTCAGTAGTAATTTTAGAAATTGCACGAAAGTGAGATGGTGGTGAGGCTGCAGTATTAAACAAGCACATAGATAATAACTGGATGTGATCCTTTCCTTTGGCCTGCACTCTATCATAGACATTCCTTCTATTCCCTTGACTCTCATTCTGAAGAAGGGTCTCAAACTAGAACGTCACCTATTCCTTTTCTCCAGAGATGCTGCCTGTCCCGATGAGTTTCACCAGCTTTTTGTGTCTATCTTCCTTCTATGGTTCATATCTCATGTTTCCAGTTATGATGAAGAGTCCATTCTATTACTCCCCTCAGTCCACTGTTGTGTGCTTTCAACATTTTTTTTTTGTTTTGCGGTTCCAGCATTTGAAGTTCTACGATGCTCTAATTACAATACTGCCACTTCGCTTCCAGAATACTCAACTTGAAGAAGTTCTGCTCTTCTCTCCAGAGAGATTTATGTCCATCTCTCAAATTTATTCCAAATGGAGTCCAACTGAAATTCTACTCTTCGCACTTCAGATCTGCCTGGGTACGTCCAAAATAACGTGTTTCGCTGATCGCTGCTCTTATCGCATTCTAAGATACATAGTTAATGTCATGCACTGACACTTGTCCGCTCTTGACCTCTTATTAAAACAGTCTGGGGTCACCATATCTCAAAACTATTCTGTTCTGTGTTTCAGCAAAAACTTTATCTCCTTTCTGTCAGACATCAAGGGATTGCAAACTTCAACAGCTCTTGAATAACAATAGAGCTCCACGGGTTCCTACTCTCCCTTCAGTATTTTCTAATCCTATCCTTCTCCCATTCCCAGCCCTCTTCGTGCTTGCATTATTCCTCTCAACCTTCATCTTTCTGTTTTCAAATGATCAGACCTCAGCAGAGGCCTCAGCTCCAGCCCCCGATGAATTCTAAATCCAATGTGATGTTGAGCTTTTCAGTCTTTGTTGGAAAGTTGTATCTATGTTGGATATGTGGAACTGTCCTTGTTTTATTCAAGCTGCGTCCCCGCTGTTATCTGAACATTATTTGCAGTCATTCCCTGCATTTATATAGAACCTGGCCGTTTCATTAACTATGCTGTCAATTCTCACTTTGTTTTCTTTTACACATTGTCATGGAGTCTTAGAGTAATAGAATCATACAGTGTGGAAACAGGCCCTTTGGCCCAACTTAACAGCACTGACCAACATGACTCATCTACACTAGTCCGATCAGCTTGCATTTGACCCATATCCCTTTAAATCCATATCCATGTACCTGTCCAAATGTCTCTTAAACATTGCAATAGTACCTGCCTCAAGTACCTCCTCCGGCAACTCATTCCATACACCCACCACCCTTTGTGAGAAAACATTACCCCTCAGGTTCCTATTAAATCTTTTCCTCCTCACCTTAAACCTATGCCCTCTGGATTCCCCTTCTCTGGGCAAAAATTCACAGTGTCTACCCGATCTATTCCTCACATAATTTTGTGCTCTATAAGATCACCCCTCATCCTCCTACTAATCCACATAGATTATAGAATAGTACAGCACAGGAGCAGTCCATTTAGCTCAATTGACTATGTTAGACATCATTCCAAATTAAACTAATTGCATCAGCCTCTGTGATCCATATCTCTTAATTCTCTGTATATTCATGCACCTATTTAAAATCCTCAACCAGCACAGTCACATTTGCTTCCACCACCATCCCTAGCAGCGTGTTCCAGTCTCCTCCCACACTCTTTGCCCCCGCACATCTCCTTTACACTTTCCCTCTTTGACCTTAAAGCTATGCCTTCTAGTATTTGACATTTCCACCTTGGGAGAAAGGTTCTAAATGGCTTCCTTATCTATACTTCTCATAAATGTATACATTTTTGTCAGGTCTTCCCTTCATTTCCAATGCTCCACAGAAAACGATCCCAATTTGTCCAACCTCTACTGATAGGTAATACCCTCGAATCCAGGCAACATTTTGCTAACCCTCCTCTGCACCCTCTCCACAGCCTCCATGATGTTCCTGCAACGGGGTAATCAGAACAGCACACAATATTCCAAATGCAACTTATAGCAAAGTTCCAACATATCTTCCTGACTCTTCAATTACCCTCTGCTTCTAGTTGCCTGTTACCATAATTTCCCCCCCATTTTCACTTACACTGTTCCAACGATGCCCAATATAATTTGAAGGACTGAATTTTCTTAATCTGCCAAAGTTTGTGCTCAAGACACTTCCAAAGATGGCAAACTTGCAAAAGACCTCCTTTACCGCACTGTCCACCTGACTCACCACTTTTAGGGAGCCATGCATCTGTATTCCCAAAACACAAAATGCTTGAGTAACTCAGCAGGTCAGGCAGCATCTCTGGAGGATATATATGGACGACATTTTGGGTCATTACCCTTCCTAATAATAATAATAATAATAATAATAATAATAATAATAATAATAATAAAATATTTTCTTGTCATTATACGTAAGTACAACTTCCATCCGATGTCATAACTTAATCGACAAATAAAATTTAGGTTTAGATACCCTGAGAACAAGGTTTGTAAAAATGAACATTAGACCAGTAACATCAACACAGACTAAAGTGCGAGGCCGGGGGAGACAGCCCATGGGGGTGGGGGGGGGGGTACTCAGCAGGGCCGGTTCAGAGCCGCTATAGCTCTGGGAATGAAGCTGTTCCTGAGTCTGGAGGTGCAGGCGTAGAAGGCCTTGTAACGTCTGCCGGAAGGGAGTAGTTTGAAAAGTCCATTACAAGGGTGAGAGGAGTCTTTATGGATGCTGACGGCCTTCCTGAGGCACCGTGCGTGGTAGATGCCCTCCAGGGCTGGTAGCGGTGTCTAGCATCATGTTCAGCACAGACATGGTGGGCTGAAAGGCCGTTTCCTGTGCTGTACTATTCTGTTCTACAATTCCATTATGCTGCACTCATTGTTCAAGCCATGAACATATAAAAGGACAGCAATTACTGTGAGAGCATTCAGGCTGATTGTAGGGGTAGGAAGAAAGCTAGAAGAGAGGAGGGACAGGACAAACCCTAGTAAGTACTATAGGGAAGGTAGACAAAAATGCTGGAGTGAGTGAGGCAGCTTCTATGGATCTATGCCCCATAGATGCATAGATATTGTCTACCTTCAATTTTCCAGCATCTGCAGTTCCTTCTTAAACAAGTACTATAGGGATACTGGTGAGGGGGGTTTTGATAGGTAGATAGTTGGACAATGGTCAGAAAAGATAAACAACAGAAGGTGTGAGACAAAATGATTGAAGTGTTGCAAATTGTGAAGCTAGATGAAGGAATGTACGTGGAAGGGGAGAAATTGGAGTGTCCATGTGGGACACAGGGGAGAGAGGCTTCACTCATTCTGAAAGGGGTTGGGGGGGAAGAAAACTGGAAAAGGGGAGGGGTAGGGCAATGCCTGGCAGGTAATAGGTGGATACTGGTGAGGTGGGTTGGTTAATAAGCAGATTGTTGGATAAAGGACAGAGACGAAAATAAAAAACGGAAGGTGTGAGACAAATCGATTGCAGGGTTGTGAAGTGTGAAGCAAGAGAAGGGAATGTAGGTATGTGAAATTGAGATTAGTTGATCTTGGCATTATGTTCAGCACAGACATGGTGGGCTGAAGGGCCATTTCCTGTGCTGTGCTATTCTGTTCTACAATTCCATTCTGCTGCACTCATTGTTCAAGCCATTAACATATAAAAGGACAACAATTACTGTAAGAGCATCTGGCTCTTAATTAATCACAAACCTGAATTTTAAATACCAGAATGAATGCCACGTTTGAGTAAACATGTTTAGGTAGAGCCATATGTGTATTAACCTTTCAAACAAGATTGGAACAATGTGCGGTGTTGTTCCTTTATGCAGCCAACAGAACATGTTCTTATACAGCAAAGGCTAAGGAGCTATCTGCTATCAGTCTAGTTATGTGCTACTTGTACACGTGTGACTCTGGATATGACTGCAACACAACTTTCCATTAGTACAATGGTGCTGCTGCTATATAGAGATGTGAGTTTCAGCGTTTTACATTAGTCTCTCAACTGCACTAGATCAAAACTTGTGAGATTGCTTTTGGTGAAATATTCATTATCACTGGGACTCTGAACAGTTTTTTTTTATCGTAAATTCTGCCCTAAAGGAAGTTAGAAGTTCAAACTTGCAAAAGACTTCAGTATATCCCAGGATTTATGCTGCCTTGGGATAGGCTGAGGTACAGTAAAGAGCGAGCTGGAATATAACTCAGCTCCACCAAATGTACTTTGCACCACACAGGTTCCTGCCTCAGATTAGTTTCTCTCATACAATGAGAACATTTATCACTAAACTGCAACGCCACCATTAGCTACCATTAGCCCTGTATTGAAATAGACAAAAGCAGGGAACTACAGAGACATTCAGTGCTATTGTGATTGAAAAAATGGTTTTATTCATGACATTACGCTACATAGCATATTTTCTTCTTATGGTGACATGACTTAAGCTAGCATTTATTGCCAGAATAAATGGTCTAAAGAAGGGTCTCGACCAGAAACGTCATTCATTCCTTCTCTCTAGAAATGCTGCCTGTCCCGCAGAGTTACTCCTGCTTTTTGTGTCTATCTTCGGTGTTAACCAGCAACTGCAGTTCCTTCCTACACATTTATTGTCAAACTGCCGCTGGCCTTGAAAAGGTTGACAAGTTGGAGCCTGTGGTGACATGTTGCAAGTAGCACAACAGAAAATAATTAAATATAGCAGTTCTGAGCTTACCTGGATAAAAGAAACAGCAATATTGTTTACAGTACTATATTTTCATATTCTGCTGCTGCAAGTAAGAATTTCATTGTTCTATCTGGAACATATGACAGTAAAACACCCTTGATTCATAAAAGGTGGGGGTAAGCAAGTACAATAGTCTTCCCAAACAACCATCAAGCTATTGAACAGGACGAGCTCCAACTAAGCTATGAACTACGATCTATGAACGGCCTTGGTTGCACCAGGGACTTGGTGGTTTATTTTTGTTTTTGCACTATATTGTTAATTTAATTTTTTTCTAAACTTCTTTATAAACTTCTAAACTAACATATAAGATAAAGGTTGTTTACTGAGTCCTGTGTTTACATGTCTGTTGTGTAACAAGAAGTTCAAGAAGAAATGTAAGGTGAGAGGGCAGATGAACGTGTGTCAGAAGTAATGGGGAGGAGGCAGGAGATTGGGGTTTGGAGGGAGAGGTAGATCAGCTAAATTTGAATGGCGGAGTAGACTTGATGGGCCAAATGGCTTAA